>CM038677.1:759037859-759637859 GCA_021605205.1 Aegilops longissima
ACAAGAGATCGCCTCTCTCATCCCGGGCGGGATCCTTGCATCCTCCCTCCTTCATCCCCCCTCGTCCCGCCCCTACCCCGTCTACCCTCCTAGATTGCTTCCACCGCTGCATCGCTACTGGCACCATCAAATTCTCGGGATCGTGCAGCGCCCGCACCAGGCGGTACTCTTTCCTATCTGCTCAACTTATTTATCGAGCAAGAAAATAGATCGCCTTTGCTTTACTCGATTTCTTGTCTTGGTTCGAAGTTGCCTTTGTCCGGTTTGCACCTTGAGATCCGCCATGGCACGCTCAACATATCTCCCAATGCTTATGGTTTTCCTTTTATATTCCACACTAGTTAAATCACGATGACTAAATTTCAAAATTGGGTCGATCGATTTTTGAGCTCCGGAGTTCGCCGGTGCGATCGAAGGGTTCGGGTGGTTGTGGGGCCTGTTGAGCAGAAAACTTCGATGCGGTGGGGGTTGGGGGGCGGGGGTGGGGTGGCGGAGGAACACATGCGGTGGGGCGGTGGTCCGGCCGGCCCGTCGTGTTCTATGGGAAGAATCGAGGCGAGGAAGAAGAAGGGTTAGGAGGCGTGGGATCTTCATCCAACCCTTGAAATGGTCGAGAACAGTGGGAGTTCATTCTTAATGCTCTGGTTCATCATGTGTGGGCCTGCCAACCAACATTTATTATCCAAAATCTGCTTGCTCTTCTTTACCATGTTCCTCTTCCGTTCTTCTTTAATATGTACTCTCTCGTTCCTAAATACAAGTCTTTGTATAGATTCCACCATGGACTACATATGGAGCAAAATGGTGAATCTACACTCTAAAATTGTCTGGATACATCTTATGTGATCCATAGTGGAAATTCTACCAAGACTTATATTTTGGAGCAGGAGAAATATAATAATACTGATATGTTCCTTGTACTAAAGATGAGAGGGACATTTGCGGTGTAGAGGTCTATCTGACGGTTGTGATGGACACTTTGAGCCTCTTTGATTGTAGGATCTTTGTAAACATAGGAATAGGATTTGTAGTGGCCTTGCCACTTGAATCCTATAAAATAAAGAAATGTGGGGAGCTGTTGGCCTTTGAGAGTTACGGATAAGATAGCACCTTCACTTGAAGAGCTGGTATCCGAAGCCTTTCTAGCCGTGCAGCAATACTACACATATATTCAGCAAGTTCCACTTTGTTGATTTTACTCGATGCTTAAGTTTTCCCGTTATATCTACACTATGATCTGTGGCTGCTTTGTGTCGCACTAGCAGCAGTCCACTCTTGAAGCTAAACACTGCAATGACTTACAAAATTGGCACCAAGGCATTGAGTGCCATTCTAGATGCAATGAAACTCATCGCTCCCCCATGTTTATTCTTGTTAGAATATGATCCTAATGACTATTCTAACCTCAAGAGTCAAAGGCGGATGGCCTGTCCTGTTCACCCATCAAGGTGCTTGTTCTAATTTGGCAATTTTTTATTGATTGGGTATCTTGCATATGTTGTCTTGCATTTCTTCTACTTTGTTGCACATATCACTTAGTTTACTCATCATATATGTGAGATGCCATGCCCATCCATTATCAATACATATTCCATCATCATCATACCATGTTTTTACTCAAATGTTGTTCTTGTGCATCGGACATCAAAAAGGAAGAGGTGATTGCCGAACCGAAGGAGCACCAAAAGTCCTTGAAAAAGCGTGGTGGTGCGGAGAAATCGACAACACCCACTTATATTGGTTGTACAACGGTGACACAAAAGCGTAGGACCGACTCCGTGATTGTACCCATACTTCCTTGGCACCACTAGCCCCACCACAGGACCTGCACTCCGGCCAAAAGGTATACCAATTTCATTTGCCATAGCACCAGCGTACCACAGAAAAATCCTCTAGCAAAAAGTCAGCAAGTCCACGGTGAAGACCTATCCCAAGCTAGAGCGGCCAATTCCTGCGATTGGAACCCCATTCCATTTATTCCAGTTTAAAGACAATGCTTTCAATGTTGTTGGGACTACGTGCATATATTCCCATCATGGGAAGATTATTGTGAAGACAAACACCATTTTCACATCTTCTGTCCAACTTACGTGTAAGTGCTATTATTCATGGTTATTATTTTCCTTTTTCTATTGATTGAACACATCAATGATTTACATTAACATTGTTGTAACTAGGCGAGGTCAATCTGGATAGTCATGAGAGCAAAGCTTGCTTGTGCTTTTCAAGGAAGCATTGCAGGATATCGGTGTTACGAAATCACACTTTGATGGCAAGTCTATAAGCAATTTCGGTGAAGTCTCATGCTAAATTTAGAAGACATTGAATGGAAAAACCTTGTTATGCCTTGGTCTCGTTCGGGATGAGTCTTTCTAGAAATCACATGACAAATTTGAACTTCTACTTTTCGCATGTGCCTTATGGATCTTTTGCGGAAATCTGCTGAAGAAAGAATTCGGTTTGACAAAAGACGGATATCATAAATATGATGCCTTGCTTTGCTCTTGTTAGTACTGTTGTCTGTATCCTTGTACTTGCATACATACCGGTTCATTATGTGACAGCGTATGCATGATAGCTCTTATCAATTGTCGCTCCAAATTATCGATCTGTATGAATGGTTACATTAGTGTAGAATATATCAATGCCAATGTTTTTTAGCTCGCATTGTTCTTGTAAGTACATGATGTCCTTTATCGATTACTTATAATGGGTAGTTGTTCATGTACCATCACTCTCACTTATTTTCCTTTGCCCTCCATTTTCTACAATCAGATCTATATTACTCTTACCATAAGGTTGGTCTTGAAGAAGTTTAGGTGCATTGCTCTTGGCTGTACCTTTTCTGTTCGCTGCACTTACATTTATAGCTACTTGGTTATGTAGCATCACTCTTCATCTTATCTTAAATATTCTCCATTTTTGTATATTATCACATCTATATTTATCTTAACAAAATGTAGAATAAAGGCAATGCTTTTGAAGAAGATTACGTGGTAAACTTCTTGAATTCCCCCATCGGCATGGACAAGGCCTTTATAGAGCTGTCTTCACCAATAATGTAAGTTTGTCCATCTCAAGCCTTCAAACTTTGTTGTATATATTTGGTTAGGCATATGCACATTTGTTTATTTTTGGTGTTTGCATAAAATTTCTTGTTTAAAGTTTATTATGTAGTTCATAAACAAAAGTTTGCCTTTCTCAATTTAAGTTTTAGTTGTACAACCAAGTTCCTTCTTCATACCATGTAAATTAAACTATCTGAGCAAGTGATCTTCTTTTTGCCTTGCATGTATATACATTCTTCATTGTAATCCGTGGTGTGGTGAACCTACCCACTACGCACAATGTCATATTATGCAATGTCTTAACTATGAACAATGTCATATCATTCTACTATTATTTAAACCGTCTCTTTATTTGCCAATCGAAATGGTATAAATTAATGACACACTAACCATTGATACTTATGAGTTCTTGATCTGTAATCCGTTGATGTCATGGCTGCCAACTCCTTCACAATGTCATTTCCTGCCATGTCTTGACCTGAACAATACCATATTGTGTTAATGCAATTTTAAACTGTGTCACTTTATTAAATCGTAAGAAATGTGATGAATTATAACCGATACTTTTATGTACAAAACATGTCATCATGCCTTGTTTATCTTTGAGTGAGGAAGATATAAGTGTTGAACAAGGCAGATCTCATCATCTTCTCAGTGCTTGCCTCGGCTCCCAAGAGGCTAACCTTTCTTGAACTCTATTGAAGTGTTGTCGGTTTTGTATATTATTTTGTCGGTGTTTATTTGCTTGGTGGCGATCTTTGATGCCTAGTGTATTAATCTTGTCACTTGTGCTTTATTATCATAGTGGCGAACTTTGATGCCCGTGGATGTAATATGCGTAATTTCTTTATTGTATAGTCTAGGTTTTCTTATTCACGATGCTGGATTAATTTTCTTGTATATATATCTTCTTGCGATAAACCGGCCAAACCATAAAATTACGGTACATAATCGGGCGTCATGCAATCAGATGTAGGTTGGATGCGAAAGCGTGCGAACAGCTCACGGGCGGCAGCCAGGAAATGAACCCGGCCCATGATTGTGCGAATCAAATCACGGGCTTTTAGGCCAAAATTGTCTCGGTCCTTGTTTGGCCCAATCGATATATTCTTGGCGGCGGATGCAAACCGGGTCGTAGTTAGGCCCAACTATAGGGCTTTTAACGGAAATTAATATAGGGCGAAATTTAGGACATTAGGCAAAACTAATATCAGCGAATTACTAAGTGGGCCTTTAGCAAGTGGGCCCCAAAGCATAGTGTCCGATTGGGGGCGAATTTGATATGGGCCATAATTGAGCTCAAAGCCTCTTAAAGGCGGACTGACTGGGTAATTTGGCCGAACTGGTAGGCTTTTGGGCGGATCTCATATGGGCCACTATTAGGCCGAGCATGGCAGGCCATTAATGGACGGATCAAATATGGGTTGGCATTTGGCCCAAAACATGGCGGTTAATGGGCGGCCTACTAGGGTCCTCAAAATCTTGTGGGCCTCGTGGACCGGCCCATTAATGTCGGAAATCTCGTGGGCCTTTAGTTGGGCCGACCCATTATGATCCAAGAATCTTGTGGGCCTTTACAGGCGGCCCATTATGCACACAAAAATCTTGTGGGCCTTTACCGAGTGGCCCATTATGGCCCAAAATCTTGGGGGCCTTTAGTGGGCCAGCCCATTATAGTCCATAAAATCTCGTGGGCCTTTATGGGCTGGCCCATTATGGTCCAAACTCTTGTGGGCCTTGGTTGGGCGGCCATTTAAACGATGGGCATGTCCGTGTCAACATATCATAAGCGCCCGGTCCAATGGCGGATGACATCTGTCCCCAGCGGTGAGCGCGCGTGTTTCCTCCAGCC
Organism: Aegilops longissima; assembly: GCA_021605205.1. Classification (NCBI taxonomy): domain Eukaryota; kingdom Viridiplantae; phylum Streptophyta; class Magnoliopsida; order Poales; family Poaceae; genus Aegilops; species Aegilops longissima. The sequence goes on from CM038677.1 coordinate 759,042,780, forward strand.
AAGATGATTTTACGTGGAAAATCCCATTGGTCAGGGCTGTTAACGGGTTATCGGATCCAAAACCCGGCCCGATAGCTAGCGGCGTTAAGATTACGGTGGATGCCATAGCCGGTCACCCTTGACGAAAGCACTTACAGCGATTTATCGTCATGAAGTGGACACTTCGTGATGATAATTTTAGCAATGTCATGGAACACTTCTACTGCTGACCTGGTATGACTATCTTGATCTTGTCATAAATTTGTCATGGATGTACATGCGCCCAATGACGCGACCCTCTTGTGACAATGTCATAGCGTAACTGTATTTTTTTGTAGTAAAACAAGGAACACCGCCGGTTCTGGTGGCCACTCCTGCCTCAACAGAAGTCGTCGGATAATTTGGGAAGTTTTGGTGAGCCGCCTGCTGAGCTGCCAGTTGAGCCGCCCGCTCGTCCTCTCGACGTATCTGTCACGCAGTTATATCCACGGGCTGGTTGGCGTTGGAGTTATGACAAAGGCCTCGAATCCATATGTCTGCTATAACTTGGGCTCCGGCTTGAAGTCGAATGAACCTGTCTCGACTTAGAATAAGTCTCCTATTTGAGCGAGCAAATGCAGACCGAGTTCTCGATCCTTGGCGTCTCATCGCCGTTGGAGAATCGCCATCACCGGGAACCGCCAAACATGCCGATGCAGCGTCGAGGTTCTCCATGGGGTTAGAAAAGTGACCGGTGGTGTTGATACGTAGTGTCGGGGTTGGGTGCGACATATGCCAAGGATGGCTTATCATGGAGGCGAGTAGAGCGTGGCGGTGCTGAAGCGGGATGGCGAAGAAATGCGCCCGTGAATCTTACCCCCGGGCTGCCGAGGAGATAACACCCTCTGCTGCTCTGCGGGGTCTCCGCGTGATCACTATGGCAAGTGGGTACAAGAGGCTCCTTGAGCTGTTGAGTGAGGAAGGAAGGGCACGGTTGCTCTTCTCTCCTCTATGTGTGTCTAAAACTACTAGCTTCCAACCCTTTGCATGGGTGCCCGGGGGGTTATAGGCCTACCCCGAAATACAATGTAATCCGGCTGGAGTCTTGAGCCCAAGCCGTCGATCTCTAAGTCGCCGTCTTCTCCGCCGACCACAGGGCCCTTGACTAGTGGGCCCCATCGGCGATCGGCATGGGGCCGACAGCCCTTATCCGCCGCGGTAGTCTTGCTTGCCGGCTGCAATTCACTGCCAGTGCTCCTAATGTGTGAGCTTGGTCATGGGGTCATAGCAGAGTGCGCCGGCCAGTGCGGCGATCCTGTTGCCATTCCTTTATCTTATGCAGTTAATGGCGCGTGGATCCGCGGGAGGGGCGGCCGACTCCGGAGCCCGACTCCATTGGAGTCCGTCTTTGGGCGCTCTCGCCGTCTTGATTACTCCGCCCGATAGGCGAATCCCATCCTGTTCGCGTCGTGCAGACGAGGCCGCCGATGAGTGAGAATCTGCCTGGCGCTGAAGTCGGGCGGCATGGCGGCGATGCTGCGGGCGGAGATCTCCGTCGATGCAGCGCTCTGTATCCATCCTGCCCTTTATGGGAAGGGTAGGGATGGGCATAAAAGCCTTACCCCATCCGCTTCGTGATCGCTCAAAACAGGAGGTAGTTGGGGGCGGGCCGTCTCCTGTGGCGGCCTCGCTGAGAGTCGCTGGCTGAGTTGGCTTGTCACGAGGTCGCCGTCTTAAAATCGGCTTATCTTGAGCCGCCTCGGGACTCGGCGGAGGGGGTGATCGAGACTCTGTTGCCGACTCTCTGGCTGACTCTTTGTCTTGGGGTCTTGAGGCGCGATGCCGGATGTTTTGAAAGGAGTTCAGGGCTCGGGTTTGCCTACCGTGGTCCATTACTCCGACGATGTCCCGAAGCTGGGGGGCGCCGAGGGCAGCCCGTCGAGGGCGTCGTGGCTTCATCCATTGATGGAAGAATCTGGACTCGGCGCCGTCCCAATGGAATTCGGCTGCGGGGCCTCGCTCTTCAAAGGTTTGAAGTGCATGGCGGGATCGGCGGCGTGCACGATAAGCTTCGGCAGCCGCGTAGCCGCCGCGGGCCATGCCTTGCGCCAGCGGCGAGGCAGTCTGCCAGCCCAGCCAGCGTGACAAGACAGGCCGTCGGTGAGGCCGCCACTACTGCTGCGGCGGCGCAGCGTCCGCTGCGATCGTCTTGGCTGATTGGGCTCCCCGCCATTCTGCTCGATAGCGTCGTGGGTTAAATCGTGAGGCGTGGGGCGTGGGCGCGGTTAATCCCGCGCCCGCCCCTCGGCCGCAGCCTAAAGCGCCTATAAGTAGGCGGGGGAGGGAGGCGGCGGCAGCGCACTCTCATCCCGCTCCTGCCTCGTCTTCTTCCTCGCTCCACCCGCGACCTCGTTTCTTCCTGCGCGGAGATGAGCTCCTCATCCATCGCGCCTCCACGCGCTCCGGTGTGGGGCGGCTCCATCATCGCTTGACGACATAATCGAATTCGCCCGTCAAGCGCGCATCCCGGCAACCACCTAGTCGGGCCAGCGCGCGCTGGGGCGAAATCACGCCCGGCGCCGGGAGGCGGGCGGTGGTTTTCGCTCGCACCTCATCTCATGAGCGCTGGGGCTGCCGGCGAGTGGCTTCTTCAGCGCGTTCGTGGAGTTCTTCGGGCTCGGCCGCACCACCTCACCCGGTGTGGTGCTGCTGGCACGCCTTCGCATCTTATCGAAGGTTTTCTCGAGTTCTCCCCACCATCGGCTGTGGGGAAATTCTTCCAAGAAGCTCGGGACCGCGTCGCTCGCGTGCGGCTCTGCGACGCGTTCGCCATCAGAAGGCGGTGCGAAATCCTTTCCTGCCATCCCCCTCATCAAGTCGGTGAAGATGTGGCGGCGCTCGTACTTCTCGTCAAGAGCGTCGCCCCGGCGGTATTGGAATCAACCGTAGCGTGGGCGTGGCCGACCACCCAGCTGGTCCTCTGGGCGGACGCTGACTCCCGCAGGCAGCACCGCCACCGTCGCCAGCTCAGCGTAATAATCTGATCGGAGGGCTGGTGGGGTGATTCTTGGCACGCCATTGGCGGCGCCGAGTTCTCCCTCTTCAAGGCGACCTCATCTGATCTGCAGATGAGTGGCGCGGGACCAACGGCTGTGCTCCAGAGACATGCCCCACGGAGGTGGTAGACGGTGAACTTCTTGTGGCTGCGACCTTACGGAGGTAGCATTTGTGGGAGAGCCATACTGTAGCGCCAATCCTCCGCGTTGGTAAGTAAATCTCTCTTGCTTCTCTGTTCCTTCCTTAGCGGATCGGCTCTTACTTTCCTGGTCTCTTGACTCGAGAATCCTCTCATACCGCCCTCGCCCGGCGCCCTTGAGGACTCGACCAAATCCCGACCGGCGGAGGAGGCGGCGTCGGCGACCCGACTTGGGCGTGGCGGCGAAGGCTTGACACGAGGAGGGAAGGGCCAATGACTTGAGCCCTCGGCCGCACCGCGAGCTGGCCGATGATGAAATCGCCTCCGCCGCCAGCGGTGACGGCCATCGGTGACTCCTCCGCCCGCCTTAGGGGGTGGCGGCGCGCGGGCGGGCGAGTCAGCCAGCGGCCAGGCAAGAGAATTCAGGGGCGGCCTCCGCGACTCAGTGCTGAGGTCATGAGCCAACCGCTTCATAAGGAGTAAAGCCACCGCTGGTCTCAGCGTAAGTATCTTTTTATTCTGTCTTGTTTTCTTCTAGTCTGTCTTGCCGAGTCTTCTCGGCCTTTTTTTCTCTCGAGGCTCCCCTCACTTTGGAGAGGTGCGCCGCCCTCCGTCATGCTGGGGTCCGTGGAGGCGTCGCCGGCGATCGGCGAGTTGACCCTGACACGCCCTCTAGGAGGCAACAGGCGAAACACGGGAGAAGCGCTGCTGGGAGGAGCCGCCGTCGAGGAAAGGCGGAGGCCGAGGCGATCGGCTTTTGCTGCAGCAAAAACCAAGCCCGGAGGCGCGCCTTGATCGGCGCTGCTCGTCCTCCGGCTGAGGCAGCGCCACCACCTTGAGTTCACAGGGCGGTCGGTGGGAGTTGGTGGTGAGGTCCCGTCGCGGGGAGGAAGCGAGGCCTCTTGGTCGCGGCCGCGCACCTCCACGCCGCCCTCCGCGCGGTCCTGGCAGTCGCTTGAGGCAAACAGCAGCCGGACCCACCGATGCCGCCCGGCAAACAACGAAACCGTGGTGCAGCTGCTTCTTCAAATCGCCTCGCCGGTATTGGCCTCGTCTTGAAGAAAAGCGGACTCGGCGCGCCCTTATGAACCAGCGCAGCCAGCTCGGCCATCCCGGCCTTGACGACAAAGGCGCCGCGCCGTTAGGTGGAGTGCGAGGCTGCTGCAGGCCTGCTGAACTATGGCGCTCCTGGATGTCCATGCGAAGCTGCGGGCGAAGGCGCCGCCCTCGAGAACCTTTCAAAGCGCTTTTGGCGTCGCGATCTGCCGTCTTGGGTATGTTTATTTCTGAATTTTCTCTTGATCTTCTCACGTAAGGGCGCTTGGCCACCTGCTGAGTGTGATCCACCAGTTTGGTAATTCGCTTAGCGGTGGCCGGAACTATTGCTACTTCAAAGTTTTTATCGTATGCGGAATCCTTGTTACGAATATCACAACCTCCGGCGCTACCCGCCTTCAACATAGCGTTGAAGAACCGGAACAAGCGGGCTGCTGACCAGCGAGCGGTGAGTTTTCTTCTTGTGGCCTTATTTGGCGCTGTTGTCCAGTCGAGATTGGGGCCATTGCTGCGCAATCGATCGACGGATCTTCTGGCGACCTTCTTGACTGACAACTGCGTCCTTCTTCTTTTTGTTCTTGAGAGTCCAACGCCCGCTCTGCGAGACGGCAATAATCGTCGGCCGAGACCGCCTTCGCCATAAAGAGAGGAAAGTCACGGCTTAGCTTGCCGCGACGCCTTTCTTGGCCTACGGTGGCCAGGCGAAGGAGCTGCTCAAATGGCCTTGAGCAGCGGAGAAGAAAAAGCCCATATGGCGCGGTGAGGCGGCGCTCCGCACTGAACCAGCAGAAGCGCAGTGACCTCCGGCTTCCATGAAATCGAAGATATCGTCGATGGTAAGTTTGCTTTTACTTTCTATTTTGGGTTGCCGACTATGGGTTAAGCGGCTCCTACTTTTCTAACCTTTTCTTCTTCTTGGCAGACTTCTTCCTGGTCATACGTGGCGGCCAATCAGGCCATCAGTGAGAACGGCTTGTGAATGAGTGGCGGCTTGAATCATAACCTTACCCGGACCCTTGAGCTAGCTCCTCGAGCATTGAGGGCTCGTCTGCGACAGCTTACCGGATGTTCGCCGTCTTGATGTCAGGGAGCCCAGGCGATTACCACCTATGTGGCGGACATGCCGATTCTGCGCCTCTCAGCGGACAGCCGGCGGCTGGAGGTCATGACTGGGCGTCTTGAGCTTGGAAGAGCTCAGCAGCTCGGTGGGCTTCGCCGAGCCACAGGAGTTAAATCAAGCGTGGTATTGAGGCGATTTGACCGGAACCAGCTAGCCGCGTTCGGTCGAAAGCGAAGGCGGGCTGCGAGGCCATGGAGGTGCCCTCGCCGGCGTCTTGGCGGCGATCGCCGACTACTACGGACACCAGCGTCTTACGTCCCGGCGGGCTGAAAGATGGTGGGAGGCACCGCCCGGAGTGGTTGAGATGAACCCGGACTACGGCTAGAGATTGGTGGAGTGATCGACTCGGCACGAGGATGAGGGCGAAGCGGAGGGCGGAGCGGCATGGAAGCGTCGAGAAAGGCGGGCGGGCGGCCAGCCTCAGCTCAACGCGCTTCCAGCAACGAGCACGCCCATCTGAGCCAACGCTGCGAGCCAGATCAAGCCGAGACTGCCCAGCCAGCCGCCCGGCGCTGGCCAGCGCCCGCCGCCTCCGGCCTTCCAACCCCATCCGCGCTTCTTAGGCGCTGCCATGGCTTTATTTTATCTGTTTGTTAGTCTTTGAAGAACTTTGTTAGTCGCACAATTCCACCAGCAGGTGTATTACGAACCTCTGTTGAAGATCCGGCAAGGGCCTAAGTTTGTGTATATATTATTCTAGTTTCATGTTTCCTTGCTTGTTGCTCTTATGGCTTTTCCTTGCAGCCTTCCCTTAGATGCCGCCTTGCCCGTCCAGACAACCGCTCTAACGGATTGCCGTCTAGGTCAAGTGCTTGCTACTTTGAGAAGGCAAGTACTTAGCCATTTAGAGTCGTTTAAGCAAGTTGGGTAGAAAAGCAAGCCGGCTTCTTAAGAGTCGGTTTCACGCGAAGCAGGCTGGGAGCCGATTTAAACTATGTTTATGCTTTGGGTCCATAGCCCTTTTTCGTGTGGGCGCCATCTACCTTACTCCTGCCCACCAAGCGATCGCTCTCTGAGCTGCGGCTTCTGACGAGAGCGGCTTGGGCACCTGCGCTACTTGTCGGACTTGGGAAGCACTTCATAGCTCAAAAGCGAGTCCCGGGCCGACTAGTGGGCCAGTGCCAAACAACATAATAAAAGGGTAACATACCCAAAGGCATAATTCTTATCATACGGATAACAAAACAGGGCAGTCCCGAGCTCGTCTGAAGCGGAAATCTTAGTATTTCAAACACGGAAGGGTAGCGTGGTACATCTTGCATCAATTGTAAAATCTTGGAGGAGATTTGCATTCCATGGCCGCTCCGTATCTCTGCGGAGTCATCCCTCTTGCATGCTCGGGGCTTCGGCGTCGATCGGGTGGTAAAGTCGTTGCCCACACTTTCTGCGATGATGAGCGGTCCTTCCCAAAGCGCGTAGCGACTTGTGGCTGGCGGCTGTTATTGGATCGGCGGAGCACAAGGTCGCCCTCCGAGAATGATCTTGGCTTGACCTTCTTGTTGTAATGGCGGCGCGAGCTCTGCTTTGGTAGATCTTTGGACGGTGAGTGCCAGCAGGACCCTCTTCAACAGATCGGCGCCGTCTTGGCGTGCTTCTACTGCTTCCTCCTCGGTGTACATGGCGACTCATGAGAGTCGAACTCTATATCTGTTGGGATGGCGGCCGGCACCGTGAAGCGAGGAAGAAGGGTGTGAAGCGGTTGACTTGTTTGGAGTCGTCTGTGAGGCTCCGGAGGGCGGTGGCAACTCCTCAAGCGGACCCGGCCGACGCTCGATGGTTCGACCAGATGAGGCTTGATGCGGACAAGATGAGGCCGTTCGCTCGCTCCACTGGCGTTTGGCTGCGGATGGAGCAGCGGATGCTAAGTCGATCGGATGCCTGCGTCGCGCGAAAGCGGGCGAGGCGCCCTTGGCGAAATGGTGCCATTAGCCGGTGATGATGTTGTGTGGTGCGCCGTCTTAGAGTCGTGATGTCGGCGATAAAGTCACTGCCGTAGGACCATTCAACTTCTTGATGGGTTTTGCTTCTATCCACTTGGTGAACTTGTCCACCGCGACAAGTAGGTGAGTTAGGCCACCTCGTGCCGTTTTGAATGGTCCCACCATGTCCAGGCCCCGACATCAAAGGGCGAGGCGATGGGGATAGTCTTGGCGTTGAAGCGGTGAAGCGGCTTAAGCGAACACACAGAACCTTGCATTTTTGAACTAATTCCTTGGCCTCTTCTAGGGCGATCGGCCGAAGAAACCGTCTTAGGAAGGCTTTGGCGGCAAGTGCTCTGGAGGGTGCATGATGGCCTTTTCATACGATGGATGTCTTGAGGATTGCTTGGCCTTGCTCGATTGACGCTTGGTGGTAGACACCGGTGGCGCTGCGCTGACCAACTCTCTATTGATTATAGTGTAGGCTGCTGCTCGGCGTTGCACTTGCCGAGCCAAGGTTTCATCAGTTGGTAGCTCTCCGCTTACTAAAAACTTGAGGATGGGCTGGGCCCATGAGGTGCTGCTATTTCTTGACTGCCAATCTTGCTACTTGGGCCAGGCGGCTAGGGCTGAGGCGGCGGGTTGGAGTCTGCAGCGGCTTGCTTTGAGTTGAAGAAGTCCCAGGCCAATTGGCGCAGTCCCGGGCGAATCTTGGAGTCTTTGCAAAGGTCGCCGCAGTCCCGGGCCGGGTTCAGAAGTCCCGGGCGGGTTCAAGTCCCCGGCCAGCCGACTTGCCGCGTTTTTGAGGCGTCTTCAAGATTCTTGTGCCGTCTGCCGAGGCTCTGAGTCGGATCTGCCTTCTTCGGGAGCGGCACAAAATGGAGTCGACTCTGGTGACGGTTTGTGGATGGCTTGAGAAAGGCGCTGAAGGCGGCGCGGATGGTATTGCTGTTGGGTGGAGCCGATTCTTGCCAGGGCATCTGCTTGGTCCTTGTTCCTTGGTACATGGAGGAATTCACATCCTCAAAATATCCACTCAGCTCTTGTGCGAAGCGGTAGCTCGCCATATTTGCATCTTTGGCGTCGATCGCCCGATGACTGTTGGACCACCAAGTCGGATCGCCATAGCACAGGATCCGGCGAATGCCGCTCTTTGGCAAGCCGAGCCCGTGGATGGCGCCTCGTGTTGGCGGCGTTGTTGGAGGCGGCGAAATGGATCTGCAGCGCGTACTTGAGCTTGTCGCCTTTAGGGGAAGTGAGGACCACGCCGGCTCCCAAGCCGGTGCGCATCTTGGAGCCATCGAAGTGCATCCGCCAATGGGTGGAGTCGGGTGCTGGCGGCAGATACTGGGTCTTGGCCCAATCAACGAGGAAGTCGGCGATGCTTGTGACTTGATGGCGGTAAAGGGGCTGGTAAAGATGGTGTAGGGGGCCAAATCTATGGCCCATTTGGCCACTCGGCCTGAAGCATCTCGGCTTCCGATGATCTCTGCTAGTGGGGTCGTGCAAACCACGGTGATTGAATGCTCTTGAAAGTAAGGCTTCAACTTCTTGGCGGCAAAGTGCACGCCGTAACACATCTTCTGGTAGTGGGGTAGTTCTGCTTGGAGGTCGACGATTACCTCGCTCCTGTAATACACCGGTCTCGGACAGTAGCGCCTTGCCTTCCTCCTTGCGTTCAACCACAATAATGTGCTGACTACCCTCTTGGTGGCGGCAATATCTGAGGAGCATGGGCTCCTTTGGAGTCGAACCCGCCACCTTTGGGGAGTAGTCAGCATTCTCTTCAAGCTGGAGAAAAGCTTCGTCCGCCTTGGAGTTCCATTCGAAGAAGGTGGTCTTCATAAGCTGATGCGGGGAGAGCTTTCTCACCCAGCCGGTGATGAATCGGTGATAGATGCCAAGCAGCTGGTGAACTTCGCACATCTAGCAGTCGGCGGGTACTTCCATCCTCTCGATCGCCTTGATCTTCACGGGGTTGCACTCTATGCCGCGTTCGGATACCATGAAGCCAAGGAGCTGGCCGGCTGGTACTCCGAAGACGCATTTCTCTGGGTTGAGCTTGATCTGGAATGGGCGCAGGTTTTCAAAGGTCTCTTTGAGGTCTTCCAACAGCGTTCCTCGCTTCTCGTCTTCACCACCACGTCGTCCCACGTGGCGTGGGCATTTCTTCAAGCTGCTTGAGGAGGCACTTCGCATGCAACGCTGAAAGGTGGCGTCGGCGTTCCTCAAGCGAGCGTCATGGTCGGTGTAGTAAGGCTCCAAATGGCGTGATGAAGGCGGTCTTCAATCTGTCTGCCGGGTTCATCTTGATCTTATGATATCCTGAATATGCATCTAAGAAGCTCAACAGCTTGCATCTGGCTGTGGAGTCTATCACCTGATCAATTCTTGGTAGAGCGAACGGGTCCTTGGGCAGGCTTTGTTGAGGCTTGTGTAATCAATACACATCCGCCACTACTTGTTCTTCTTTAGTACGGGACCGGGTTCGCCAACCATTACGAAAGAAAACTTCCATGATGAAACCGGCCGCGAGGAGCCGGGCTATCTCTTCTCCAACAACTCTTCTTTTTTCTTGACGGTAGCGCAAAGGCTGCTGGACGGGCTTCACATCAGGTCGGACATGTAACTTGTGCTCGGCGAAATCCGCAGTACACAGCATGTCTTTGGGGACCATCACGAAGATGTCCGATTCTCACGGAGGAAATCGACGAGCTCGCCTTCCTATTTGCTGTCGAGGTTTGCACCTATGACAGTGTATTTCTCTGGGTGCTCCGGGTCCAAGGGTATCTTCTTGGTCTCTTTGGCCGGCTTGAACGAGCCTTCAGCTTCTGACTCCTTGGGGTCGGACGATATCTCTGGCTGCTTGCTGGCTACTGCCACAATCCGATCCAGGAGCCGCTTCTCAGTCGCGATCACCAGGGACTCGGCCAGCTGGCTGCTTTCGGCTGCGCAGGCGGACGACTTCCTATAGTCGCCGGCTACGGTCAGAATCCCCTTGGAACTCGGCATCTTCATCTTGAGGTAGGCGTAGTGGGGGACCGCCATGAACTTGGCCAAAGCAGGTCAGCCAAGCAAGGCATGGTAGGGGCTCTCGAGGTCCACCACTTGAACAGGACGGCTCTCGGCGAAAGTGATCCTTGTCCCCAAAGAGGGCGTCTCATCGAGAATCTTGCCAATCGGTGAGCAGGAAAGGCCGGTACAATTCCGTGGAACATAGTCCGACTATCTTGAAGCTGCCTACGCTGATTCCTAGCTTCTCCATCGTATCCTTGTGCAGGATGTTGATGTTGCTGCCTCCGTCTATCGGTACTCGCGAGAAGCGGCGGCCCGCCTATCCGTGGCAAGGGTGGCTCCCAAGACCAGGCGTGGGAGCCGGATTCGCATCACCTGGGTGATCAGCCGCAGCTCGGTGATGGGCTTCTCGGACAATGCATGAATTTCGGGGCATCGATGCTCTGCATTCACTTCTTCTTCTTGCCACCGCTTCAAGCGGCGATCATCAACCACGCCGTAAACATGACATAGGCTCCGTGCTCTTCCGGGTAATCGTCTTGTCTCATGCGCCGACCGGCGGACAGCCGCTCTTTGAAAGCGAGGTGGGGCGGCGGCCCAAAGGGAGGAGGGCAAGGCCGTCTCCTTGGCGATCTGGTGAGCGAGCTGGCACTTCGGGTGGTGTGATTTGGCGGCTTCAAGGCTGTGGAACTTGCGTGGTCCGTCCGAGTCTCTTTCGTAGAGAAGGCGGCAACCGCTTGGACTTGCCGCCTTTACGCGCTTGGCGAGGCTGCCCCTCCGGCTGCTGGTCTTGATCATCGCCACCTGCCGGCTATTGGAAGCGGCTGCGGGCCTGCGCTTATGATCGTTACGCTGGGTCGCCGATGGCGTCGCCACCGAGCTCGGGAGCATGAGGAGCTACCTTGACATCGCGTTGACTTCGATCTCCGCCTTCATGGAGGAGTCGCGATGGCGTGCTTCTGCTATGACTAGCAGCTCGTCGAGGTCTCCGGCTCGTCGCAAAGGAGCTTGTGCTTGAGGAGGTGCCTTCTCTACACCCGGCGGTGAAGTACTGATTGCTCGCACCTCGTGCACTCCTTCGCAGGAGTTCGGAGCTCGCCCGGTAGCGTGAGGTAGTCGCGAAGTAGACTTCGTTGGGGCCTTATGCGCACAAGGACAGGTGACGAGGCTTGGGAGGTCGCTTCGTATGTGCTCGTGAAGTTGCGGACGAAGGCCTCGGTGAAATCGACCCAGCCGTTGATGCTGCGGGGCTTCAAGCTATTCAACCATGTCCGGGCCGTGCCCTGGAGCATGAGGGGAACATACTTTACTGCAACGCGCTTGTTGCCGTCAAGCTATCTTGACGGCCGTGGAGTAGTCCACCAGCCAGTCCTCCGGCTACACGGAGCTGGTGTATTTGGGTGTGTCTCGGGGGAGTGTGAATCCTCAGGGGAAGGGCTCGTCTCGGATGTGAGGTCCGAAACAGGGCAGGCCCAACTCGTCTTCTTCTTCTAGCGCCAGAGATCGGTGGAGTCGCTCGATCCGGTGGCAGGCGTCGTTCTCTCCGACCCCCTCTCGGCGGCCAAGGCGGTCGCCGAGAGTCGGATGCTCGACGGGTGGCGGGGAGACTCGCCTTTCTCTGCGGGGAGGAGGAGGCTGGTAGTCGCCTCGCCGCTCCACGCCCTGGCGGCCGTCTTCGTCGCTTCGATGGAGATGTGAGTCCGGCTATGGCCGACAGCGGATCCTGGTTCTTTCTTCGCGGACACCGCCATCGGCGTCCGAGATGTCGCGCCTTGATCTCGGCGAGAGGCAAGTCGCCGTGTTGTCGCTGTGGCGCCTCCGTGCGGCGGCAGCCGTCTTCTGCGGCGGCGCGTCGAGAGCTGCTTTGGACTCGCTCCGTCATCGGCGGCGCTCCTCGCCTCGGTTATCCAGCTCGCCCGCGCGCCGGCAGCGCGAATATTCTCTGAGCAGCGTACACACAGGCGGCGGCCCCAAACAGATGGCGAAGGCCACGCGCGCTGCGGACGCGCCTAGGCGGCTAGGCCCGGCCGAGCCGGCGAGCGCCCACAACGCGATCCATCTCGCTGATAGGCTTCGACAAGCGTCTCATGCTTGCCCGCCTTCGCGCCTACAAGGAGCTGAAGGTGGCGTGCCTCCAGCGTTTGGCGTCGGCGTCCTCCGGAATGGGGCGGTCAGTCTTCGAAACAGCGTCGAGAGGTCACGAGCCCCCCGCCAGAGGGCTCGCCGTGGCCGATGACGCAGTACTTCGTGATGGTGCTTCCGCCGCTCTCGCGCGAGGGAGAGGCTCGTCAGACCACCACGCTGGTAGAACGCGCGTCGGCGGCGCGTGTCGAGTCGACCAGCATCGGGTCGGTGGAGCCTCGGGACTCCAGTCGGCGGCGGGCTCGCCGTCAGCGTGGAGCTGCTCGAGGAGGCCCGCAAGGAGGCTTTCGGGGCCGTCTGTGCCTGCGTCGGATGCAGGCTCATCGGAGAGGCGAACCTCGCCGATAAGCTCGGCGAGGCAACTCGCCGCGCAGGCGACCTCGGCGCCATGCAGCACGTCGGCGCAAACTCCGTCTGGCGTGCCGGGCTGGCTGCTTCGCCAGGGAGGAAGAGGGTTCCGTCGAGGCAGGTCTCCGGACGGCGGTGCACCATGCCCCACGGTGGGCGCCAAATGTCGGGGTTAGGTGCGACATATGCCAAAGGATGGCTTATCATGGAGGCGAGTAGAGCGTCGCGGTGCTCAGAAATGGGATGAGGCGAAGACATGCACGCCGCGAATCTTACCCAGCTTGGGGCTCTCCGAGGAGATAACACCCCTATCTGCTGCGAGGTCTCCGCATGATCACTATGGCAAAGTGGGTACAAGAGGCTCCTTGAGCTGTTCGGGGTGAGGAAGGAGAAGGGCACGGCTTTCTCTTCTCTCCCTCTATGTGTGTGTTTAAAACTACTAGCTTCCAACCCTTTGCATGGGTCCCAGAAGAAGATAGGCCTACCCCGGGGTACAATGGTAATCCGCTGGGTGTGGGTCCAAGTCGTCGATCTCTAAGTCGCCGTCTTCTCCGCTGACTCCTGGGGCCCGCCGACTAGTGGGCCCAGACGGCTCAACATGGGGCCGACAGCCCTTGTCCGCCAAGGTAGTCTTGTCATTGCAGATTCTGTGGCTGTGCTTCTAATGACGCGAGCTTGGTTATGGGGTTATGGCAGAGCAGCGCCGCTTTGGGCGATCACCGCTGCCATTCCCCGCCTTGTCTAGTTAATGGCGCTGGGGCCCGCGAGGGGCCGCCGACTCTCGAGGCCGACTCCAACTGGTCCGTCTTGAGGCGCTCTCGCCGTCTTGCATTCCCGCCGACAAAGTGGTCCCGCTGCCTTGGTCGTCTGCAGACAGGCCATCGTGGGTATAGGAATCTGCCCACGGTGCGATGTCGAGGCGGCATGGCAATGATGCCGTGCGGACGGACATCTCCGTCGACTGGCGCTCAGTAGCTATACCTGCCCTTTATGGGCAGGTAGAGATGGGCATAAGGCGGCCTTACCCCATCCCGCACGTGGTCGCTCAAAACAGGAGGTAGTTGGGGTCGCGGGCCGTCTCCTGTGAGCCGGCCTCGCTGGAGGTCGCTGGCTTGGAGTCGGCTTGTCCTGAGGTCGCCGTCTTAAAGTCGGCTTATCTTGAGGCCGCCTCTGGGACTCGGCCCAGAGGGGTAGTCGGCGACTCTGTTGCTGACTCCCTGAAGGTGGCTCTTTGTCTTGGGGTCTTGAGGGGCGCAGTCCGCCCCGATGTTTTGAAAGGTTTATGGTCTCGGGTTCGCCTACCCGTAGTCCATTACTCCGACAGCTTGCACCTTAAAAGGGGGGTACCTAAGCATCGTGACTCATGGGCTCTTACTGGCTCTCCAGCCCTGATCCCCTGGCCTTGACCCACGGCATCGCGACCTGTCATACCAGCGGCGGCTAAGTTCGCTCGAGGGCCGAGACCTGAGGACATAGAGCATTTGCATTCTAACCCTGCAGGGACACACCATTGATAAAGGCCCCAGAGCCAGGCGCAACCCGCCTCGAGGTAGGGCCTCGTGAGTCCCGCGCTGGCTCACGGGTGCCCAGATACACCTCTCCTAGCCCTACCGTGCAGCCACGTGTCGAGGCGGGCTGACACGCCCCAGGGGCTCCTCCGGGGAGCCTCCTCACGTGCAGTGGAAGCACCATGCTCCGCGCTGGCTGACGACACTGCCGAGGAGCGGCTATGCCCGTACACATGCGGAAGCGCTATGCTCCACGCTGGTGATAAACAACTGAGGGCAGCTCACAACCGTATCAACCTCAGGGAGCCCGAGAAAGGCCCGGAGCCTGTGAAGAAGGCAAACGCCTGTGAAGCTCATTTTTCCAAGAAAGGCCCGGAGCCTGTGAAGAAGGCAAACACCTGTGAAGCTCATTTTCCCGAGAAAGGCCCGGAGACTGTGAAGAAGGCAAACGCCTGTGAAGCTCATTTTCCCGAGAAAGGCCCGGAGCTGTGAAGAAGGCAAACGCTTGAAGCTCATTTTCGAGAAAGGCCGGGCACTGTGAAGAAGGCAAACGCTGTGAAGCTCATTTTCCCAGAAAGGCCGGAGCACATGAAGAAGGCCAACGCGTGAAGCTCATTTCCTCGAAAGGCCGGAGCCTGTGAAGAAGGCCAATGCCCGTGAAGCTTCGCCGCCCATGACACTCTCACGTAATAATGAGTTGGGGCTGTACCGCCCGGAGTCTCGGAGAGCCGCCCTCGGGCCTCGGGGCTCCATACGCCAGATGGCAGCACTTAGCTCTGCTATGGTGAGAAGGCGTCGAAGACTAGATTAGGTGCCAGATGCGGCTTTTTCATTTGCTTTCTGCAGTTGGCTTGTTCGTTCCTATTTGAAGTTTTATTGAAGTTGTTGTCGCCCTTGGCTTGTGACTCTTTGTCTTTTTCGCTCACTTGCCTCTTTTTCTCTCGCGCAAGTCTCGCGAGGGAGCAAGGCAGGCACCCGCGCGAGTGTTTTCTGCCCTTGTCGTTTGAAGCTTTCCTATCCAGGTCCACTACGGGAGCACCCCTCCCAGTCCGTGCCTCACGGGCATCGCGACGCGAACATAGGACCTGGGTTGGTTGCCTCCACAACCAAGGCTGGAAGCTACCCCTCCTGACTAATCCTTGCAGGACATGAAGCGTTCGACGAGGCCTCGGCCTCGGGAAGCGAAGACCACGACAGGCCCCCCCGAGCTAAGTAATTCCTGCGGCGGGCATGCGGCACAAAAGCACAAAGACGAAATAGCGGAAACAGCATGGTAATTAACAAGAACGGTTCAGCGCCCCATGGGCCCTACACTACTTTCTCTTTGCGCATGAAAG
Organism: Aegilops longissima; assembly: GCA_021605205.1. Lineage (NCBI taxonomy): Eukaryota > Viridiplantae > Streptophyta > Magnoliopsida > Poales > Poaceae > Aegilops > Aegilops longissima. The sequence goes on from CM038677.1 coordinate 759,058,379, forward strand.
GTAGAAAAACAAAATAGGCACGACTTGCTCGGCGCCAACTCGCGGCGAAGGCTCGCACTGCCTCCGGAGCTCAGTCAGACTCCTCCTCGCGCTTCACCAAGGCGCGACGGCGGGCTGACCCGCTACCTCCCTCCAGGCGGGCATGACGGCACGGGGCTGGTCGCGGCCACCGCTGGAGGAGCTGATGTCCGCAGGAGAGCCGCCAAAGCTCGACGAGCCCCGAGCGCCGCCGACCACGCGCCTGCTGTCATCTTCATCCCGATCATCGCCAGGGCTGGGAACACAGTCGCGATCATCGTCTTCGGGACAGCACCCGGCACGGCGACCGTCTTCTCCGAACACCCTCACGTAGAGGGTGGCTTCGCCGTCGAACTTAAAATGCAGGGTGCACCGCCGGCTCAAGCCCCGCGCACGGGCAAACGTTTGCCAGCCGCGGGTCAGGGCCACATTCCCGGTGGCGGAGACCTCCAGTGAAGCCCAGGAAGCCCTGCTGCAACAACCGTCAGCCTGAAGCCAGAGGCCGCCCGGAGCGCCGGCCGGAAGTTCACCCACAAAGAAGCGGGGAAGCTGGAGCCAGGTGTTGGTCGGCTCCACCGGCCACACGACGAACTCCGGCAGCACCTCTGCCGAGTGGAAGCGCGGCCTAGGGGGCACGCAGTCACGACGCGCCCCCCATCGACCACCTGGCGCCCATCGCCGCGCAAGGAATCGCCTCCACGACCGCGGGAAGCCACTACAGGAGCCACAGGATGCTTGCGAGGACGGCCTCGGCCGCGCTTGGCCGGGGGAGAGTCAGGCCCAACCTGGTGGGCCTTTCCCTTCTCCGTGGCCCAGAACCTCTTGGCGGAGCCATGGAGAGAAAGGAGTAGCAAGAGGGGATGGACTGGAAGGGCTTGCGCCGTTCGTGCCTCTCGGAGGAGGCCAACCGTCGACCTCCACGATCACAGGTAATCATGACCCATTTTTGCGTGCAGGGACTTGTCAAGTCATGCGGTTGCCGAGGGATCGTGGGGAAGCGGAGACGCCCACGACCAATCAATCGCCACGCGGCGCCCAAGGCCGCAGGCTGTTGGGGCCCACGGTGCTTCGCACTTGCCCCTTCGCTTCTCTGCTAAGCCAAGTCCGGGCGCGCCTTGGGCCCGGGGGCTACTGTCGGCGTTCTGGGAACGGGGGTCCCCAGACTTGCCTGCATGCGGCCTATGGCGTGGCTCAAGTGGGGACCCAGCGCGGCCCAGCTTCATCAACTCAAGCTCAAGACCCTCGCGAGGGGCCAAGCCTCGCGGGGCGGACGACAGGAACCTTCCTCGGGAGCAGCCTCGTCAGGCAGGCTCATGAGGAGGCGGAGAGATCAAGGCAGGGTACCTCACGAGGGTGCCCCGTGACGCAAGCCATGACGATCGAGACCAGGTGGGCGCCAGGCAGGCGTCGGCCTCCGCAGTGTCCTCGCTTCCCCTTTTGTGCAAAGGAGGCAAGCACAGGCCAAGGCATCAGGCAAAGGTTACCGCTTCGGTGCAACAAGATCAAGACCAGCAGAGCGGCAGGACGGAGGTCATCGTGGAGCCCAGGACGGCGTCACCGTCAGAGTCTTTGGCAACCGAAGACCAACTTTAGTCAGGATAAGTGTACTAGATGTCCCCCTTCAAAATGGCCAATTGTTGGCGCCCTCCCGGCTCATTATTTGGGAAGAGGCCCAGGGCCTCCCTCTATAAATAGGACTAGCCACCACAGAAAGAAAAGAGGGAGAACCAATCAGACAAGTAGAGCGGACCAAGAACAGGTCCAAACCACCAGAGAGAGAGAAGCAACTGGACTCACCTAAGCAGTCCATCGCACCAGCTCAAGAACAGCCCCTCGCGAGGCTGTTCTTCCTTTGTACTATTCTTCATCAGCCCCAGAGGCAATCCACCACACCACACACTGGAGTAGGGTATTGCACCACAACGGTGGCTCGAACCAGTATAAACCTTGCGTCTCTTGTGTTGTTCATCATTCCTAGTTTAGATCCCTTGCTAACCATCGACGCGTGAGCTGGTAGGGGAAAGATCTCCGCGCGCACCCCAGTGTTCGAACCTCAAGGGTCTGCCGGAACCTGAAATCCGACAAAGGTCCACAATGTCACCGGTGAAGGGGTGGAGGAGGCGGACAACGGTGTCCTCGTCCCGCTGCAGCAGGAGGATCCTGTCGACAGAGTCGAGGACGCAGTGGTTGCTGAAAAGCGGGAGCCGGATGCGGACGATGGCGCCAGTGGAGAGGCTGATGAACCGAATGTGCCCGCCCAGCTTGCTGTGGCCGGGGTGCATGTCGTGGCCCTCGAGGAGCATCATCCAGCACGCGGGTGGAAGTGCGGGTCGTGGAGGCCGTGGCTGCAAGGGGGGATGGTGGCAGAGCGCCATTCGCGACAGACGGCGCGGAGGCGCACGTAGTCGCGTAGGTCGCCGGCAAGCGCCCGCCACCCGATTAGGCACACCAGGTCTCCGGGAAGCAGCGAGCCCCAGGAAGAGACATCGGAGGATTCCGAGGCGGTGGCGGAGGAGGAGGAGGACACGCGGCGGCGGCGCTTGTTGGTGGTGGTCGTCGCGGCCAAAGGGCGGCCTTTGCGGTGCACCGAGGGTGGCATGGCGCCGACTCGAGTAGCAGATTTGTTCGTGGGGAAATCAGACAGGCCGGGAATCCTCGACATGGCAACCTTTGACACACGATTCGGGTTTCAGTCTTCCCGGCAATCGCGCCCCCTTCCTTTGGCTGGCTCATAATTTTCCTTTTTTATTGGCTTATATTTCCTGTCCAGTGAATCCATGCCCTTCTCTCTATTTTCTTTCTATAAATAATCACAAAACTTGTTTAGCCATAGGTGATTTTCTTTTCCAAGAGAAGGATCGGATCTACCATAAATATTCATTGGAAATACAATACACCACATGATCCGCCGCTAGAACTACCAAAGCCAGCCTGACCTTATCGATGACTGTCGGAAGTCTCCGTCCACGTGCCCCTAAGAACTAGCATCCGGAAGCTGTAGCATGCAGTCATCTTCGTTAAATTCTTGAATCGATCGGAAGAACCTGGCACCAAATCTTACCGTTGCGTGCGCACGATGAGAAACCCTAACCCCGCTGTCCCAAAGAGAATGTATGTCAAAACTCCATCTAATCCATTTTGATGCACGAATTTGAGAAGGATCGGAGCCCAAAAGACTGACTCAAAGAAGAAACAACGACATCTGTCTGAGCGCAGCACCTGAGAGGACTAAAACCCTACATATCTACTAGTCAGAATCGAGGCACCAGGAATCGTCTCCCCGCCACTGGCCGTTGGAGTTGCAGGCAAATGGGAGGCGAGTCCACGCGCACGCCGATGGAGATCGAGAGGAGGAAGCCTTTCCCTAGTCGCATTGCTAGAGGAGACAGAAAAGCAATGGATACAATCAGTACTAGGTGAAATTTTGAGCAACTTGACATGAACAAACTGAAAGGTTTTGGTTTTGGGAAAATTTGAGCAGTAACTGCACGGTATTTCCTGTTAACAATAAAATTACCTCTCCAATAACCAAAATCGTGCATACTAGCAAGGATGAGATCCGGTATTCCTCTGGATACCCCTTTGGCATGCCTTCCTACGAACTCTCATCTAGGGTTTACTTGCCTCTCGCCTGTGTCGTCGCGGTCCGCCTCGTCTCCTATGATCCTTGGACCATGGAGGTGCGGTGGATCTCTGCCATTGCCAGTGGGAGGGCTTCATTTTTTGTGCTTTTTTTAGTTTTGTTAGGGTTTATGCCATGCTCAAGAAGATGAGACGGCGGGGGCTTCTTGTAGATGGAATAAGGTCCTCCCCGCCTAGCCCCCGTCTCGGTGTTATTTCAAGCGTCATCGGAAGGCATGTGGAGGTTTGGCTCCGATGGATCTTGTAGGATCTGGTCGGCATTTGTCTTCGGTGGATCCGACTGGATCCGGTCTTCGTTCGTCTACGTCTGTGTGTCTGAAGTTGGATCCATCTGATCTACACTTCTCTTCATCGGCGACGGTTGCTGTTCTAGTGCGCTGGTCCTGTGGAGCCTTAGCACGATGACTTCCCGACTACCTACTACAACAATGCTTGCCTGGCTCTGACGAGGGAGGGTTGATGACGGCGACGCTCCTTCAGCTCGTTCCAGTGCTTGTGGTCGTCGCTAGGTGGTCTATGGACCTAGATGTAAATTTTACTTCTAGTGTTCTTTGTACTACCTTGACAGTTCATGAATAGATCAGAAGATTTCTCGCAAAAAAACTAATAACAAACAAAGTAAGACAGTGTCAAAGTAAGATGTAATATGGGTTAATCAGTTATCAAAAGAAAAATGACACCCTGCAAATCATGCACTGATACAAGATTGGGAGTTAAAAGTGTTGCCAAATCATTCAGCATTCCTCTTGTTTTCTCCACGATATGGAGTTGATTCCCGCAAACCTTCCTCACGTTTGTCTCCAGTTTGCGGGAGAAATCGCATCCGAACTGAAGGAAATATGCCCTAGAGGCAATAATAAAGTTATTATTTATTTCCTCATATCATGATAAATGTTTATTATTCATGCTAGAATTGTATTAACCGGAATCATAATACATGTGTGAATACATAGACAAACATAGTGTCACTAGTATGCCTCTACTTGACTAGCTCGTTAATCAAAGATGGTTGAGTTTCCTAGCCATGGACATGAGTTGTCATTTGATTAACGAGATCACATCATTAGAAGAATGATGTGATTGACCTGACCCATTCCGTTAGCTTAGCACTTGATCGTTTAGTTTAGTGTTATTGCTTTCTCCATGACTTATACATGTTCCTGTGACTATGAGATTATGCAACTCCCGAATACCGGAGGAACACTTTGTGTGCTACCAAACGTCACAAGTAACTGGGTGATTATAAAGGTGCTCTACAGGTGTCTCCGATGGTGTTTGTTGAGTTGGCATAGATCGAGATTAGGATTTGTCACTCTGATTGTCGGAGAGGTATCTCGGGGCCCTCTCGGTAATGCACATCACAATAAGCCTTGCAAGCAATGTGACTAATGAATTAGTTGCGGGATAATGCATTCCTTCATGAGTAAAGAGACTTGTCGGTAACGAGATTGAGCTAGGTAGTGAGATACCGACGATCGAATCTCTGGCAAGTAACATACCGATGACAAAGGGAACAACGTATGTTGTTATGCGGTTTGACCAATAAAGATCTTCATAGAATATGTAGGAGCCAATATGAGCATCCAGGTTCCGCTATTGGTTATTGACCGGAGACGTGTCTCGGTCATGTCTACATAGTTCTCGAACCCGTAGGGTCCACAACAAAAGTTACGTGACGATCGGTATTATGAGTTTTTGTGTTTTGATGTACCAAAGGTAGTTCGGGGTTCCGGATATGATCAGGGACATGACGAGGAGTCTCGAAATGGTCGAGATGTAAAGATCGATATATTGGACGACTATGTTCGGACACCGGAAGTGTTTCGGGAGGTTTCGGACATATACCGGAGTACCGGGGGGTTACCGGAACCCCCCGGGGAGTATGTTGGGCCTAATGGGCCTTAGTGGGAGAAGAGGAGGAGCGGCCAGGGCAGCCGTGTGCCCCCTCCCCCTCTAGTCCGAATTAGACAAGGAGGGGGGCGGGGGGGCGGCGCGCCCCTTTTTCCTTCTCTTCCTCTCTCCCTTTGGCGTGCCCTCCTCCTTGGCCGGCCGCCTCCCCCTACCTCCTTTATATATGAGGACAGGGGGCACCCCATAGAGACAACAATTGATCATTGATCTCTTAGCCGTGTGCGGTGCCCCCCTCCACCATAATCCACCTCGGTCATATCGTAGCGGTGCTTAGGCGAAGCCCTGCGTCGGTAGCATCATCATCATCGTCACCACGCCGTCATGCTGACGAAACTCTTCCCGGAAGCTCTACTAGATCGTGAGTTCGCGGGACATCGCCGAGCTGAACGTGTGCTGAACGCGGAGGTGCCGTACGTTCGGTGCTGAGGGTCGGTCGATAGTGAAGACGTATGACTACATCAACCGCGTTGTTATAATGCTTCCGCTTATGGTCTACGAGGGTACGTAGACGACACTCTCCCCTCTAATTGCTATGCATCACCATGATCTTGCGTGTGCGTAGGAATTTTTTTGAAATTACTACGTTCCCTACAATGGCATCCGAGTCAGCTTTATGCGTAGAAGTTATATACACGAGTAGAACACAAGTGAGTTGTGGGCGATACAAGTCTGTTCCGAGGCCATATCTGCATATGCTAGGCTCATCAAGTTTAACCCGAGTATTCTGCGTGTGTAAAACTATCTTACACCCGTTGTAGATGAACGTTGAGCTTATCACACCCGATCGTCACGTGGTGTCTCGGCACGACGAACTTTGGCAATGGTGCAAACTCAGGGAGAACACTTTTATCTTGAAATTTAGTGAGAGATCATCTTATAATGCTACCGTCAAACAAAGCAGAATAAGATGCATAAAGGATAAACATCACATGCAATCAATATAAGTGATATGATATGGCCATCATCTTCTTGTGCCTTTGATCTCCATCTCCAAAGCACCGTCATGATCACCAATGTCATCGGCGCGACACCTTGATCTTCATCGTAGCATCGTTGTTATCTTGCCAACTATTGCTTCTACGACTATCGCTACCGCTTAGTGATAAAGTAAAGCAATTACATGATGATTGCATTGCATACAATAAAGCGACAACCATACGGCTCCTGCCAGTTGCCGATAACTCTGTTACAAAACATGATCTTCTCATATAATAAAATATAGCATCATGTCTTGACCATATCACATCACAACATGCCCTGCAAAAAGAAGTTAGACGTCCTCTACTTTGTTGTTTGCAAGTTTTACGTGGCTGCTACGGGCTGAGCAAGAACCATTCTTACCTACGCATCAAAACCACAATGATAGTTCGTTAAGTTAGTGATGTTTTAACCTTCTCAAGGACCGGGCGTAGTCACACTCGGTTCAACTAAAGTTGGATAAACTGACACCCGTCAGCTACCTGTGTGCAAATCACGTCGGTAGAACCAGTCTCGCGTAAGCGTACGCGTAATGTCAGTTCGGGCCGCTTCATCCAACAATACCGCCGAACCAAAGTATGACATGCTGGTAAGCAGTCACTAAGACTGAAAGGTCGAGCGTGAATCATATAGTAGATATGATCAACATAGTGATGTTCACCATTGAAAACTACTCCATCTCACGCGATGATTGGTTATGGTTTAGTTGATTTGGATCACGTGATCACTTAGATGATTATAGGGATGTCTATCTAAGTGGGAGTTCTTAAGTAATATGATTAATTGAACTTAAATTTATCATGAACTTAGTACCTGATAGTATTTGCTTGTCTATGTTGTTGTAGATAGATGGCCCGTGCTGTTGTTCCGTTGAATTTTAATGCGTTCCTTGAGAAAGCAAAGTTGAAAGATGATGGTAGCAATTACACGGACTGGGTCCGTAACTTGAGGATTATCCTCATTGCTACATAGAAGAATTACGTCCTGGAAGCACCGCTGGGTGCCAGGCCTGCTGCAGATGCAACTGACGACATTAAGAACGTCTGGCAGAGCAAATCTGATGACTACTCGATAGTTCAGTGCGCCATGCTTTATGGCTTAGAACCGGGACTTCAACGACGTTTTGAACGTCATGGAGCATATGAGATCTTCCACGAGTTGAAGTTAATATTTCAAGCAGATGCCCGGGTTGAGAGATATGAAGTCTCCAATAAGTTCTACAGCTGTAAGATGGAGGAGAATAGTTCTGTCAATGAACATATACTCAGAATGTCTGGGTATGACAATCACTTGATTCAACTGGGAGTTAATATTCCGGATGATAGTGTCATTGACAGAATTCTTCAATCACTACCACCAAGCTACAAGAGCTTCGTGATGAACTATAATATGCAAGGTATGGATAAGACAATTCCTAAGCTCTTCGCAATGCTAAAGGCTGCAGAGGTAGAAATCAAGAAGGAGCATCAAGTGTTGATGGTCAACAAGACCACCAGTTTCAAGAAAAAGGGTAAAGGGAAGAAGAAGGGGAACTTCAAGAAGAATGGCAAACAAGTTGCTGCTCAAGAGAAGAAACCCAAGTCTGGACCAAAGCCTGAGACTGAGTGCTTCTACTGCAAACAGACTAGTCACTGGAAGCGGAACTGCCCCACGTATTTGGCGGATAAGAAGGATGGCAAGGTGAAGAAAGGTATATTAGATATACATGTTATTGATGTGTACCTTACTAGAGATCGCAGTAGCACCTGGGTATTTGATACTGGTTCTGTTGCTAATATTTGCAACTCGAAACAGGGACTACGAATTAAGCGAAGACTGGCTAAGGACGAGGTGACGATGCGCATGGGAAATGGTTCCAAAGTCGATGTGATCGTCGTCGGCACGCTACTTTTACATCTACCTTCGGGATTAGTTTAGACCTGGATAATTGTTATTTGGTGCCAGCGTTAAGCATGAACATTATATCTGGATCTTGTTTGATGCGAGACGGTTATTCATTTAAATCTGAGAATAATGGTTGTTCTATTTATATGAGTAATATCTTTTATGGCCATGCACCCTTGAAGAGTGGTCTATTTGTGTTGAATCTCGATAGTAGTGATACACATATTCATAACGTTAAAGCCAAAAGATGCAGAGTTGATAATGATAGTGCAACTTATTTGTGGCACTGCCGTTTGGGTCATATTGGTGTAAAGCGCATGAAGAAACTCCATACTGATGGACTTTTGGAATCACTTGATTATGAATCACTTGGTACTTGCGAACAATGCCTCATGGGCAAGATGACTAAAACGCCGTTCTCCGGAACAATGGAGCGAGCAACAGATTTGTTGGAAATCATACATACTGATGTATGTGGTTCAATGAATATTGAGGCTCGCGGCGGGTATCGTTATTTTCTCACCTTCATAGATGATTTGAGGAGATATGGTATATCTACTTAATGAAACATAAGTCTGAAACATTTGAAAAGTTCAAAGAATTTCAGAGTGAAGTGGAAAATCATCGTAACAAGAAAATAAAGATTCTACGATCTGATCGTGGAGGAGAATATTTGAGTTACAAGTTTGGTCTACATTTGAAACAATGAGGAATAGTTTTGCAACTCACGCCACCCGGAACACCGCAACATAATGGTGTGTCCGAACGTTGTAATCGTACTTTACTAGATATGGTGCGATCTATGATGTATCTTACTGATTTACCACTATCGTTTTGGGATTATGCTTTAGAGACGGCTGCATTCACGTTAAATTGGGCACCATCGAAATCTGTTGAGACGACGCCTCATGAACTATGGTTTGGCAAGAAACCAAAGTTGTCGTTTCTTAAAGTTTGGGGCTACGATGCTTATGTGAAAAAGCTTCAACCTGATAAGCTCGAACCCAAATCGGAGAAATGTGTCTGCATAGGATACCCAAAGGAAACTGTTGGGTACACCTTCTATCACAGATCCGAAGGCAAGACCTTTGTTGCTAAAAATGGATCCTTTCTAGAGAAGGAGTTTCTCTTGAAAGAAGTGAGTGGGAGGAAAGTAGAACTTGATGAGGTAATTGTACCTGCTCCATTATTGGAAAGTAGTTCATCACAGAAACCGGTTCCTGTGACACCTACACCAATTAGTGAGGAAGCTAATGATGTTGATCATGAAACTTCAGATCAAGTTACTACCAAACCTCGTAGGTCAACCAGAGTAAGATCTGCACCAGAGTGGTACAGTAATCCTATTCTGGAGGTCATGTTACTTGACCAAGGCAAACCTACGAACTATGAAGAAGCGATGGTGAGCCCAAATTCCGCAAAATGGCTTGAGGCCATGAAATCTAAGATGGGATCCATGTATGAGAACAAAGTATGGACTTTTGTTGACTTGCCCGATGATCGGCAAGCCATCGAGAATAAATGGATCTTCAAGAAGAAGAATGATGCTGACGATAATGTTACTGTCTACAAAGCTTGACTTGTTGCGAAAGGTTTTCGACAAGTTCAAGGGGTTGACTACGATGAGACTTTCTCACCCGTAGTGATGCTTAAGTCTGTCCGAATCATGTTAGCAATTGCCGCATTTTATGATTATGAAATTTGGCAAATGGATGTCAAAACTGCATTCCTGAATGGATTTCTGGAAGAAGAGTTGTATATGATGCAACCAGAAGGTTTTGTCGATCCAAAGGGAGCTAACAAAGTGTGCAAGCTCCAGCGATCCATTTATGGACTGGTGCAAGCCTCTCGGAGTTGGAATAAACGTTTTGATAGTGTGATCAAAGCATATGGTTTTGTACAGACTTTTGGAGAAGCCTATATTTACAAGAAAGTGAGTGGGAGCTCTGTAGCATTTCTAATATTATATGTGGATGACATATTGCTGATTGGAAATGATATAGAATTTCTGGATAGCATAAAAGGATACTTGAATAAGAGTTTCTCAATGAAAGACCTCGGTGAAGCTGCTTACATATTGGGCATCAAGATCTATAGAGATAGATCAAGACGCTTGATTGGACTTTCACAAAGCACATACCTTTACAAAGTTTTGAAAAGGTTCAAAATGGATCAAGCAAAGAAACGGTTCTTGCATGTGTTACAAGGTGTGAAGTTGAGTCAGACTCAATGCTCGACCACTGCAGAAGATAGAGAGAAAATGAAGAGTGTTCCCTATGCTTCAGCCATAGGCTCTATCATGTATGCAATGATGTGTACCAGACCTGATGTGTGCCTTGCTATTAGCTTAGCAGGGAGGTACCAAAGTAATCTAGGAGTGGATCACTGGACAGCGGTCAAGAACATCCTGAAATACCTGAAAAGGACTAAGGATATGTTCCTCATTTATGGAGGTGACAAAGAGCTCGTCGTAAATGGTTACGTCGATGCAAGCTTTGACACTAATTCGGACGATTCTAAATCGCAAACCGGATACGTGTTTATATTGAACGGTGGAGCTGACAGTTGGTGCAGTTCTAAACAAAGCGTTGTGGCGGGATCTACACGTGAAGCGGAGTACATAGCTGCTTCAGAAGCAGCAAATGAAGGAGTCTGGATGAAGGAGTTCATATCCGATCTAGGTGTCATACCTAGTGCATCGGGTCCAATGAAAATCTTTTGTGACAATACTGGTGCAATTGCCTTGGCAAAGGAATCCAGATTTCACAAGAGGACCAAGCACATCAAGAGATGCTTCAATTCCATCCGGGATCAAGTCCAGGTGGGAGACATCGAGATTTGCAAGATACATACGGATCTGAAAGTTGCAGACCCGTTGACTAAGCCTCTTCCACGAGCAAAACATGGTCAGCACCAAGACTCCATGGGTGTTAGCTAGAATCATTACTGTGTAATCTAGATTATTGACTCTAGTACAAGTGGGAGACTGAAGGAAATATGCTCTAGAAGCAATAATAAAGTTATTATTTATTTCCTCATATCATGATAAATGTTTATTATTCATGCTAGAATTGTATTAACCGGAATCATAATACATGTGTGAATACATAGACAAACATAGTGTCACTAGTATGCCTCTACTTGACTAGCTCGTTAATCAAAGATGGTTGAGTTTCCTAGCCATGGACATGAGTTGTCATTTGATTAACGGGATCACATCATTAGAAGAATGATGTGATTGACTTGACCCATTCCATTAGCTTAGCACTTGATCATTTAGTTTACTGTTATTGCTTTCTCCATGACTTATACATGTTCCTGTGACTATGAGATTATGCAACTCCCGAATACCGGAGGAACACTTTGTGTGCTACCAAACGTCACAACGTAACTGGATGATTATAAAGGTCCTCTAAAGGTGTCTCTGATGGTGTTTGTTGAGTTGGCATAGATCAAGATTAGGATTTGTCACTCCGATTGTCGGAGAGGTATCTCTGGGCCCTCTCGGTAATGCACATCACAATAAGCCTTGCAAGCAATGTGACTAATGAATTAGTTGCGGGATAATGCATTCCTTCACGAGTAAAGAGACTTGCCGGTAACGAGATTGAGCTAGGTATTGAGATACCGACGATCGAATCTCTGGCAAGTAACATATCGATGACAAAGGGAACAACGTATGTTGTTATGCGGTTTGACCGATAACGATCTTCATAGAATATGTAGGAGCCAATATGAGCATCCAGGTTCCACTATTGGTTATTGACCGGAGACGTGTCTCGGTCATGTCTACATAGTTCTCGAACCCGTAGGGTCCACACGCTTAAAGTTCTGTGACGATCGGTATTATGAGTTTTTGTGTTTTGATGTACCAAAGGTAGTTCGGAGTCCCGGATATGATGAGGGACATGACGAGGAGTCTCGAAATGGTCGAGATGTAAAGATCGATCTATTGGACGACTATGTTCGGACACCGTAAGTGTTTTGGGAGGTTTCGGACATATACCGGAGTACCAGGGGGTTACCGGAACCCCACGGGGAGTATGTTGGGCCTAATGGGCCTTAGTGGGAGAAGAGGAGGGGCGGCCAGGGCAGCCGTGTGCCCCCTCCCCCTCTAGTTCAAATTAGACAAGGAGGGGGGCGCCCCCCTTTTTCCTTCTCTTCCTCTCTCCCTTCCTTCCCTTCTCCTACTCCTACTAGGAAAGGAGGAGTCCTACTCCCTGTGGGAGTAGGATTCCCCCCCTTGGCGCGCCCTCCTCCTTGGTCTGCCGCCTCCCCCTAGCTCCTTTATATACGGGGGGAAGGGGGCACCCCATAGAGACAACAATTGATCATTGATCTCTTAGCCATGTGCGGTGCCCCCTCCACCATAATTCACCTCGGTCATATCGTAGCGGTGCTTAGGCGAAGCCCTGCGTCGGTAGCATCATCATCACCGTTACCACGCCGTCATGCTGACGAAACTCTTCCCGGAAGCTCTACTGGATCGTGAGTTCACGGGACGTCACCGAACTGTACGTGTGCTGAACGTGGAGGTGTCATACGTTCGGTTCTGAGGATCGGTCGATCGTGAAGACGTACGACTACATCAACCGCGTTGTTATAACGCTTCGCTTCGGTCTCACGAGTGCGTGGTAGACGACACTCTCCCCTCTCGTTGCTATGCATCACCATGATCTTGCGTGTGCATAGGAAATTTTTTGAAATTACTACGTTCCCCAACACGGACCGCCCTGCGGACCGATACAGAACCGCATTATATGGCTTCTGCGGTCCGAACAACGCGGTCCGGACAGTTGTGGGAGTCGGCGTTGGAGATGCCCTGACGGGGCGTTGACGCTAGAGTAGTATTGGGATATTTGATGATTGGTAACCGAATGTTGTTCGGAGTCCCGGATGAGACCCCAAACATCACGATGAGTCTCAGAATGGTCGAGGGGTAAAGATTTATATATGGGAAGTCATATTTTGGGTTCCAGAAAAAGATGCAGTTTTTTCGATATTGTACCATGAAGTTTCTAGAAGGTTCCGGAGGATTCCGGAGGGGTCTGGAAGTCCATAAGTGGATCCACCACGACCCAAGGGCTAGCATGGGCTGAGGGGAGGCGCCCTGGCCTTATTGGACTAGGCGCACCAAGTCCTCAAAAGCCCATGTGGCTAGGGAAGGGAAAACAGGAGGAGTCCTAGTAGGAATAGGATTGGACTTGGAGTCCTGGTCCTCTCACCCTTGGCTGCACACTATGGCTTGGAGGGGTTGTTCCCACGCCCCTCCACCTATATATAGAGGGGAGGGGCACCCCAAGAGGACACACCAAGCCCATGGCTCCCCTCTCTCTTCCGTTACTCCATAGTTCCTCCGTTCTCGTTCTAGTAGCGCTTGGTGAAGCCATGTTGAAATAGCTCCACCACCACCATCACCACCACATTGTTGTACTTGTTGTGATCCCATCTACTTATCCTCCTTCTCTTGCTGGATAGAGGAGGGGACTTCATCGAGTCGCACGTGTGCTAAACTCGGAGGTGTCGCCCGTTCGGCACTAGATCAGTTGGATTGTGATCGGATCGCGAAGAGTACAACTACATCAACCGCGTTATATACGCTTCCGCTTTCAGTCTACGAGGGTATGTAGACACACTTTCTCCTCCCCTTGTTATGCTTCTCCTAGATAGATCTTGGGTGTTCGTAGGAAAATTTTTGATTTTCATGCTTCGTTCATCATCAGTTTCACCCCCGGGTGCCCGGACCCCCTTGCTTAAGCCGCCGCGGGTGCCCGGTCCTCTCCGTTTATTTGGCTTTTTTCTGGTTTGTACGGATGCCCGGGGTGGCGGCTATGCACAACGACCACATTTTTCTTGGGGGTATTTATACCCCACTACTAGGGAAAACCTTATACACAGAATCTTACCAGCAGCGCGGTTTAAAATAAGGCGCTACTGCTACTTAGCAGTAGCGCGTGACAACAAACTGTGCTACTGATATCCACATAGCAGTAGCGCGTTAAGAGGAAACAATGTTACTACTACAATTGGCACGACGTTGCCGCCAGACTAGGTATAGTAGTAGCGCTGTTTTCGTAACCGCGCTACTGCTATTGAACTTAGCAGTAGCGCTTCTCGCCAACCCTCGCTGCTGCTAAGTTTAGTCCACTCCTTGCAACTAAGTTTAGTCTCACCTCGCTCCGCAAACAGGGTTTTTACCACCTTAAATACGTTACTTCTCAAACTATCACAACCACTTGGTCTTCTCAAAGATCGGAATCATACCTCCAGCGGGCAAGGTCGGCTCAAGAAATGGAAGTTGTGAGATGGAAAGATTGAACTCTATGTGTAGGATTTGTGGTCGCAATATGAATCCTCACCGGTTCCTAAACCGGTGAGGATTCATACTGACAATTTAGATTCTACATAAAAACATCATTGATGACCAATGTATTTTTCATTTTTTTACATGTTTTTTACATGTTTAGCCTTAGCAGTAGCGCGTTTTCTTAGAAGGCGCTACTACTGTCGACATAGCAGTAACACGGCAAGAAGAAAGGGCGCTACTCCTATGGAGTTTAGCAGTAGCGCTTTACCCTAACACGCACTACTGCTAAAGCCATCCTATCTTCTCCACCGGTCGCCCCTCACTCTCCCCTCTCCACTCCACTCTCACTCTCCCTCGCACACCGTCGTCCGCTGCCACCGACGTTCGGCCCTCCCCGACCACCGTCGTCGCCCGCCGCGACCGACGCTCCTGCTCCTCCTCCACCGAGGTAGTTCATCCTTCCCTCCTCCCTCCCCTCCTCGTCCCTAGCTCTCCTGATCCCTCCTTCCCTCCTTCCACCCCCCCCCCCCTCCCTCCTTACTCCTGCATCCTCCCTCCCACCTCCCTCCATGCCTCATCCATCCTCCTCCTTCCACCTCCCTCCCATCTTCCCTCCCACCTTCCTCCCTCCCTCACCCCTCCCTTCTTTCCTACTCCCTCCACCTCCCTCTATTTTTGAAATTTTAATAATAGAAATGTTTAGGTATTAAATTTAGTAATAGAAGTTTGTAGTAAGAAAACTTAGGGTAGAACTAGGGTAATAGAAATTTTAGTAAGTTTTCAATAGAGTAGAACACTTACATCGCATTGTTTTTAGTAAGTGTTTACTAGAACTAGTTTATTTAGTAAGTGGTTAATAGAACTAATTTAGAGAGAGAGACCTATATTGCCAAATTTAGTTACGTTAGGATTATATATAAGATATATTGAAATATTTTTGTTAATATTTTGAACCATTGAAATGCAATGAGCATCAAGTTTGAATGCTCGTGTGTGAATGCTCATGTGGCGCAAGGTACGTAGATCATCGACGAGCCGATCGACGACACCAAGGAGATCACCGACGACACCCGCACCCTCGACAGCCATCATTTATAGTGAGTAAACATGTATATCTAGTGTTGTGTACTAGCTAGTGTTGCTCAAATATGATGTAGATATAAACATGTATATCTAGTGTTGCTCAAATAGGATATGTGCTTGCCCAAGTGGCCTATGTTTGCAGGGAACACCTCCGAGTGGCCTATGTTTTACTGGAGTGTTGATTAATTTCCGTTTCGGCAAATTTCAGGCGCTCGATATGTCCTTTTTTAGCAAAGGTCATGCCAGATTTTTTCGTGAATTTTGGCATGGCTTATGCTATAATATAGCAAATATCGAGTGCCTTGGAAATGCCGGAAAGAGCATTAAACGAAATTTTGGGTTTTGTCGTCGAGTTATAATCTTTGAATTTTGAACACAGAAGATGTCTGATGACGATGGGATCCCGGAGTGTGGGTACTGCTACAATGACCGGCGTTTGTGTGACAGGTTTCCTCACCTGCAAAATGATAGGTTTTTCACGGTGAAGCTGGAAGAGACCTTTGATGTTTGTACTGTACATAACGACAAGCATTTCATCGTAATTAATATCATCACTTGTGCTTCTTTTGTTCAACGTGTAATTTCTGGATTTTTTTTCAATTCGATTAGTATATCCCGTGCCATGCTAGACCATATGCATTCGAGAAGTTTGGTTTCGAACACTTTGAGAATATGGAGACGAGGAGGGCTCGCTTAAGAACTAAACATGGTTATGAGTTTCTAGTTAAGTTGTACAATGCGGTCAATCTCTCCCATTTCGGTTGCTCTAATTGGGAACCTCTCTGCAAGGCATATGGATTTGAGGAGGTTATGCAAATAAGATTTGATATTCGTCCCGAAGATTATGATGATGATGATGATGATGATGATATCGACATCTAGGTGGATGTGGATATGCCTCCAGTTTTGCCTAGATGTGAGTTTGTCAAACTAATTTGTTAAGTTAAGTAATTTATATTGTTAATTTGAAAATATTTGGTGTTCGTAGGTACTAAACTTATTTATTTATAATTGTCAAATTATTTCTTATCTTCAAGAAATACTCGGAAGGTTGTAGACAGAACATACTACAACTATGACTCCAAGCTTAATTGTGAGGAGAAAGGTTATCTTGTCTCATTCATAGAAGATGTTGAGGCCTTTAAAACCAATCACTCTATCAGCCCAAATTTTACTAGATACATGCCACTAGTCCATAAATTTCTTGATGGTAACTTCATTGCCAAAAACTTGGTAAGATTTTGTTAATGATGGTAACTTCATTGCATACATTATTCTTAAGTAAACTACATTGCTAACTATATATGTTACTATTATATTTTTCAACAGAGGCTCCCGAAGGAGGTTGTGCCTGACTTGATGGTTAGCTTACGACCAACTCCTTCGAAGGCTTACCAAAGTGCATACTCAATTTCTTCAAACGATGGAAGGCTCAAAATCAAAGAACAGAGCAAAGTGATGAATGCGCACACGCAACCAATTGGAGACAAAGTGAATGTGGGCAAGTAGCAAGTTGGAGATAGGTTTATCTCCATCCTCCATTATGGAGATGGACCGGTTTATCTATTTTATGGTATTTTACCTAGGAGAGAGGAGTAGTTCCTAGGTATTAAGAACAATTAGTTAATGTTGATTATATATGACTATGATGATAATGAGAAGTTGTTATTATGTGCTACAATGTGTTAGAGTTGATGATGAGGAGAAGGAGTAGTGATTATGAGTACTATGACGATGATGATGAGGAGTTGTCATTATAACTAGTGACCAAGTTGTTATATGATGTCTCATGGACGAAAATGATGATGAGGAGGAGTTGTTATATGACAATGATGTATTATGATGATAAGTTGTTAATGATATTATTATTATTATTATTATTATTATTATTATTATTATTATTATTATTATTATTATTATTATTATTATTTGGTCACTTTAGATCCATCCACTTGAAACTAATTCGCGGTTATTTCACCCAATGATGTAAAAAATCATTATGATGTAATAACAATCTCTAAATTGCTACTGTATGAAAACTTGTATAATGGTGTATGAATACGACATAAAATAAAAAAGAAATAGAATACGTAATAATAGTAGTAGCGCGGGTAGATCAGCGCTGCTAGTAAGTACCAGTAGCGCATTCTTAATAAAGCGCTACTACTAAGTAGGTATAGCAGTAGCGCGGGTGAACCAACGCTACTGCTACGCTTTAGCTGTAGCGTCGTAGCAGCAGCGGAGTCCCCCGCGCTACTGCTAGCCCAAAAACCAGTGCTACTGCTAGGCTTTTCCCTAGTAGTGCCCCCTTCTTCCACCTTCAACACTAATTCTCTTGAAAGTTTTCCCCCCACCATTGTTGACCCCTTGGAGCTTGCTAACTCTTAATTCCTCCTATGATCCTTGATTCTTTTTTAGGTAAAAGAGAGAGAGGAGATCTAGATCTATATTTTCACCAATCATTTTCTCCTCTAAGTGAGGGGAACCTTATGGATCTATATTTTAGAGTTCTTTGTTGTTCACCTCTTTTGTTCTTCCTCTCATATTACTCCATATCATTTGTTGTAGTGGTGGGATTTAGGAGAGAAGGACTTGAGCACTCCGTGTGCTTTTTACCATTGCATTTGATGCATCGGTTTGAGTTCTCCATGGTGATATGTGGAGGTGAAAGTTGAAAAGCTTATTACTCTTGGGTGTTTGGGCACCCTAGAGCTTGTGCCTCTTGGGTGCTTTGGCGCCCTAGACGGTTGGTGGTGTCATGGAGCTCAATCATTGTGTTGTAAAGCTCTGGGCAAGCTTCGAGGTCTCCAACTAAGTTGTGGAGATTTCCCCGAGCAACTTGTATGGGTTCGGTGACCACCCCCAAGGGTTGCCAATTGTACGGATTCACTTAGTTGTTTATCATGGTTAGCATAACTTGTTGGCACACATAGTTGAGCCTAGTTGATTTAGGTTTTGTGCTTGACAAATGAAATGCTAGTTTTATTCCGCATTTGTTTAAGCCTAAACCGTAATTATTTTAAAGCACCTATTCACCCCCATCTATGCGACATCCACGATATTTCAACGTCTATTCCTTTGAGGGAGGGTGTATGTGACATTTTGGCTTAATATGAATGATAGACTACTGATATCAATAAGGTGCACCTTCTTTTTCAGGAGCCCATCCGGAAGGAACCTCAAAGTTAAGCATGATGAGCTTGGAGCAATTTGAGGATGGGTGGCTGACTGGGAAATTTGGAGGAATTTGAGGATGGGCAGCTGTTTGGGAAGTTGACCCCAGGTGTGCATGAGTGAGCACATGCGCATGGAAGAGTAGTGTTGGTATGCGGGGCAGTCTAGATCCAAGGCACAACGACCAGGACCCAATGTGTCAACTGGTGAGTCTGGTCGGGTCGTTACATGCAGCATGAGGAATGGTAGTCACCTGAGGGGTTGGCTCAAGCTGAATACAGACAGAGCTGTCTCGAATCACGGGGGCAAAGGAGGTGTGCAGTGGTGGTTAATAACAAAGTTGGTGTTTTCCGGGGTGGCACTTGTCACTTTTTCCTAGGAGTGTCGAACCTGGAGCTCATCAAGATCCTAACATGCAGGAGATAAAAGGGATATGCAATAGATTCATGTGGAGCTGGATAACAAGGTGGTTGTCGGCATGTTACGAGACAAGGACAATAATCTCTCGGCAGTAGGGCCACTGATTGAAGATATGAAGAAAGATGCTCTGGGAACTTCAGAGGTTCAAATTTAGTTGGGCTCGTTGAACATCAAATAATGTTTGCCCATGTGTTAGCTAAGCAGGGGTTTAGTACTGAATCTTATCAGGTGTCAGAGGACGTCTCTCTAGAATGTATCGTTCACATTGTTGCTTTGGAGGTTTCCGATGACATTGAATAAATAGATGCCAGGGTCGGAACTCAAAAACAAACTGAGTAATGCTAGAGTCTGTTGTTTTTATAAATTTGGGTCATTCATCTACTATCAAGGCGGTAGAAAGAACATCAAAAATAAAAGTAGCAAATCATATGTTTGCAAAAGTAGATTATGTAATTTTATGTTCTTCTATGACTACAATAATTGCACTATTTGAAAATATCATGCACATGTTGTCAAATTATTAATAAATCTAACTTGCAAGACACGTTTGCCATACTCAAAAGTTTATATAAGTTTACCTAATAGTAATACTCTAGAAAGTCTAAACCAATATTAATATTTTTGTAAGATTGTATGCCTTACAAATCTATATCATGATATTTAATGATATCAATATATGACTAAACACATGCAAAAAAACATTTATACACTATAGTTGACAATTAGTTCAAAGAGAAACTTTCTTATGTCATGAAATTTGAATTGTAAAGAAGCAACATTTTAGTGACATACATTAAAACTACATAACAAACCGAGAACACTATAAGCATTATTTAGCAATATTTTTATGTTAACTATGATAGCTAAGTAATAGAAAAAACTAATTTAGACTTATAGTGTTATATAACAAGTTTAATAAGTATAAAAGTTTATTATAAAATATATTACAGATAAAATTTTCTTATCAACCATTGTACACACATTCTATACGGTCTAGCATATCTATTTAATAATAAAGGAAAATTATATTCAACTCTTTACTTTGGCACTTAGCATAAGCTAATGGAAGAAAAGCAATAAAACTAATTCACCTCTTCTTCAAATCGGTATATGGCTTTGTTTTAGTTTAGGACCACCCTCTTCTAAGAGTTCATCCATGAAATGAATGACATATTTTTATTAATGGTAAATCTATTTAGTTACCTATAGTCTATACACAATCTCCAACTCCCACTCATCCTACCTATACACAATCGCCAACTCCCACCCATCCTAGCTACAAGTAGGAGACTTGAAAAGGCGCAAAGGAATTGAGCTTGGCCTAATCACAAGAGCTGCTATCATTTCATCGACCAACTTTTCAATGGTTGTCTTTTGATTGTACGAGTATCAATACGGCCTAAGATTAATTGGCTCAGCTCCCTCTAGAAGTGGTATTACATGTGTTAAGGATTAACTATAATCCTAATAATCTCTGCTTAATTAACAACTGCCTTAGTTTAGCAACTGACATGTTTGGAGACTACATTTAGTCCCTCAATCTCCTTAGTGATCTATTTATTTATGTCTATTTCTAATTTTAATATGAACATGATATTGTATATCACAATATATTGTATCAGCACTTTGGTACAAATACATTTGTATGTATTCTATATATCTGACAGTGATTTTCTTAAGAATCTTCATGTCTATATATAGATTTCTACGGGGGTCAATCTGATGAAAGATGATTTGTGCCTTGTGCACATATGCACCACGAACTTTATACTCAGGGAAGTGAAATGTTTCCACTCTCCTTGAGAGAAAGGAGATATTTTAAAATCACTACACGCGATGAGGTATTTGGTGGCTCAACTCGAGTCATATTTACTACTCCAGTGGGTACTCGAGTAACGTCAGGATGCTTTATTGCTTACTGGTTTAACTCGTACACTACTAGACTATAGAGGTATCCATCAAAATAGTTTCCATAGCGAAACATATGATGACAATTTACCATATGCAACGGATATGGCAAGCACATTCTCTATGTATCATTTGGGTTGTACT
Source organism: Aegilops longissima (assembly GCA_021605205.1). NCBI lineage: Eukaryota > Viridiplantae > Streptophyta > Magnoliopsida > Poales > Poaceae > Aegilops > Aegilops longissima. Next base: position 759,079,848 of record CM038677.1, read on the forward strand.
ACACATACTACAAAACCCATAACACATGTTGCGTACAAGATAGTTTTCCAGAGTGTCTTTTGCATGACAAACATGGCATCCCCACTTTGGTCATCATTGACATTGGTTTGAAACAGAAACTATCAGCAATTCTAATGGTTTATGATTATTATGATGCTAAATTCTAACAATATTTGGATTTTGTGTGCACTGCATGTGCCACAGGGAGGCAAATTTTAAGGCTCGCACACCTTAAAGTGTATGTTGAACCACTCAGACTCCTTGAATGCATCAAGTCGAGTTAAGTGGCTCTTCCCAACCATTGAGTAGACTATTCAGGTATTCCATGGTTCTAAAAGACATATATGCATGATGGTCTTAAGTGTGTGATTTATTCACACAAAACCATTGGCTCATTATCCTGACATTGATTTCAAGCAAATCGAATGGCATTGCAGAATTCTCCTTGAGTGCCTTCTCAATCGCCCTTTCATTGACTTAGCAATTTGTCCTAATGTCTAGACTCAAAATGGTTTGGTAGAAACCCATCCAAAGAATTGAGCTCATTGCATGATCTTTACTTTGAAATTGCAACTTACCAATTTTACGTTGGAGTCATGCAATTTTACACGCTCATGACTAAACTGCATAATGTTATTCCCCTCTATCTTTGATACGTGGAAATCTACCAAGTGTTTCCCATTTGCGGTAATTCGGTTGCATAACGATTTTAATACCCGGCATACATCATTGGCCCCTCAACATATAGTTGGGATCTATGTGAGGAATAATTGTATTTCCGTCAATACCTCAAGCCACTTGAATGGGGATTTATTCAAGGCCAATATGTTGAATGGGGATTTATTCAAGGCCAATATGTTTATTCAGTCCTGCAAAAAATGCCTGAAAGAGTGAAGATACCAACCACTCCACTCCCCGTTCGAAGCAACAGCAGGAGATGTACGGCAGAAGTGTAAATGCAAGTCAATTTCACGTTGACAGACACCTAATGGGTAGTATACACCCAATGGATGGGAAACCTCCACCAACCCCGGCCATAGTGCACACAATGACCGGGACATCAGAATACCCGACTCAAACGCATTGGGAAATCACGAGCAGTCACCATGGGTATGATATTTCCTTCAACTCTATATTTATATATAGATTCTCGAGAAACATATAACCGAAAGTCTACAATTGTCGACATACATTTCTCAACTAGATTGCAAAAACCTTTTGAATGATTCAGATCCAAAGACCATGGCCATGGCAAAGTGTGAACAACACTCGGACTGAACTCAAGCAAAGGATACAATCTAGGTAGAAATAATCTTGCTCAGTAATGGGAAGGTATTCATAAGCAATACCTACACCCGTTTTCTTCTGGAAGCGGAATTGAGAACAATGAGATGGTGTAACATAGAGCAAGTTGTAGCATAAGGGTTCATGCAGATACCCAACTATTCTCCAGAGGTGGAATCTTATTTCGATAACTTATATCATTGGAAGTACAAAATCATCTATCTCTGCAGTTGATACATGTAGTGATTACATATACATATGGATCACTAGATTCAAACATAGATTGTCCCCGATGGAGTCTCCATCCGAATCGAACTGCAAAATGCAACATACAGTGTGTAAAATCAATAAGTCGCCATATGGCTTATTATTGTCGGTACATTTGGTACAACCGACGTAGTGAGTTCCTTACATGCAAGGATTACTCCTACAACGATGATTATCCATGCATGATCGTCATATACAAGGATTACTCCTGCAATGACGAATCATGTGATCATCTAACTGACGAAATTTGAGATGCAAGTATTTCGGTAAACCTCGAGCACCTTCGCTCATGCATTATGGTACACCATGTTGTCTATATCCAGAATATTGGAGAAATTGATAGTGGACAAGTGTTATCCATCCATAATTCCCATGGTTGTTCGTTCTCTAGACATAGAAAAAGGTTCATTTAGACCATGAGGAGATGGAAATAAGATGTTGGGACCTAAGGTTCCATATCACCCGTGCATGCATTGGATCCACCAAACACAATTTGTGAGACTCAAGAATATCTTTCGGTATCTCCAATGCATCAAACATCTTGTCCTAATCTTTCATTTTTTAAGAAATCTTTCGATGCCAATATCATGAGAGTCTTATAAACAGACCTCGTGGCTACATTCACCAACCATTATCTCAAAGATAATGTTTCTTGTGTTGCCCGGATGCAATAGGTTACACAGTAAGCAAAATTGCTATATTGCATATCTTGCAAGTCAAATCGTGTGAATGATTTGCTCACAAAGTCCCTACCAACTTCTATGTTCCAGAAATATGTTCATGGAATTGATATGTGACGGCTTCTAATTTTGCAAGAATCAAGGGGAGTATCTTCTTGAATTGTTCGTGTTAAATGCATCATATTATACTCTTTTTCCCTTCATGAGTTTACTATATATGTTCTCATAAAGGTTTTTAATGAGGTAATATTAACACAAGATCATATGTCATACTTCCTGTTTTCCCCACCAAGGTTTTTAGTAAAGTATATATAACATCATCATCAATAAAGTGACACTGTTGATTCATTTACATCTCTCGATTCCTATTTCAACAACATGATTATGGGTCTGGTGGTAACTCTTTTGACTCATTGAAAATGTCAGAGTCTCTGGTAAGTAAATGATTCATATTGTTGCACCCTTCTTTCTACTGACCTCCTTGTCTGATCCTGGAAGGAGAAAATAATTGGACCTTCCTTACCAATCTCCCCCTCATATGAACTTATTTTCATGTCAAGCTGAAACTCCCTCCCTTGCATTACCCATAGCATGCCATCACATTTGTGCTCACAATACATCTTAGCGCTATTTGCTACTGTGATTTACATATATTTATTTATACGCGCTTCACAATCTTTGGGGTTTACAAAACAGTGCGTGCTATCAACCAAGGCAATCTGGTTCTTCCTTTACCTGGTATTCGTCGCCGATTTTGGAAGATTGAGACTTGCAAGATAGTAGCAATATTATTCAAGTAACATGTCATTCAAACGCAGCGTGCCTTGTTAATTGCTCGTCACATAAGTGAATTTATATGAACAGGTGCCCAACTAGTGAACTATTTCCTCCTCCAGGATTGTTCCTTTTCTTCTATAGCCTCACAAATACATAGCATATACACTCGTACAAAACAGCAACCCAAAATTTCAACTCACTAAAAAATTCAATTCAATGGGATTGCCGACGCAACTAGCTACCAGTACAATGATAGACTGCAACTATGTAATTACCTATATACCACGATACTACATATATATCACAGCCACATGACAATTCTGCAATTGCTTTTTCATATTTTGTTGTATCTATATCAATATAAAAAGACCCAAAAGGCAGATCCAATTAATCTCGGCCATCAAATCATATCAATCCAACGACCTAGACTGCTTCAATGTCGAGCGATCAATACATTTAGCACGCAGTTAATTTCATGCCAAATATAGTGCTAATCACACAATAATACGCAAATAATATCCTCTTTAATATCCGCATGCACTTAATATACTTCTAAGTTAACATGCATTGCACGTACACATTGATTAGACTTTGCTAAGGCAAGGGTTTACTCCCATATCTCGGTCAAATCAGATTATTATCGTTCGGAGTTTTCTCATTATTTTACCTTCCTAAATTGGTGGCAGTAAACTAGGCAGCCTTTCAGAGGTACGACACCCAGGCCTAATTGATACCACCAAACCACAACTTGAACAAATGAAGAAATGCAGAACAAAAGTATATTTAACACTATTGATAGCAGCTATACTTACAATACACAACCAACAAGAAAAGTGTAGAGAAAATCAATGTCAGTAGAACAAAAATTAAATAATAATTCAAAAAAGACTAATTCAAAGACATGATTCTAAAATAATGAGCCACAACCAGTCCAAAAATAGTGAGAGATGGTTCTAACAGGCAACACCTAACTGAAAATAATCATGATGAAGAAATTGTTAGCAAAGTTACTTTGTGCAAATTTCTACTGCATAGTGCTTTGTTAATTAGCAGATACATAAGTCAGGACCATCAAATATCATCACTCCTAGCATGTTAAGTAAGTAGAATATATAGCTTCAAAAAATGTAAGTAAAATATATTTTAGTTTATCTAAAACTAAACAATTTGTGGTTATTATTCTCCGAGCTTCTACAATTAAAGATTTTGTATGAGGTAAATGCAGGAAACCAAGAATGCAAACATGTCACATGAAACATTTTAAAAGTTATCTACCTGTAATGCGGGGACAACACAAAAAAAAGTTTTGATTGCTCCCTATTGCTCACCAGTACTACACCAACCAAAAAAACATATAAATAAAACACTAGCACTCTTAAACAATACAACTGCAAAATTTAGTAGCTTATTCCAGTAACTCAGAGAAAAAAGCTGGAAATAAACACAATTGTTTACTAGTGAACCCTGAATTGGGAAAGGTAGGTAGGTAAAAGAATTTTAGAAAGAATCCTGGAATAAAAGATATTAAATGTGCCGAGAGTGGGGCAGCCTGAAACCAGGCCTACAAGCGAGTCGCTTGCCAGAGCGATTAAGAGTCGTGGCACTCGATTGAACGGACAAAGAGAAAGCAAAAAAATTTCCAAATACTCAAGTTCAGGCCTGCACTACCCATACGGTGATGTAGTCCATGCATATTGGAGCAGAGGATGGGATCTCAAACCTGATAGATAGAAGGCTTCAAAGAGTTGTGATCATTCAACATATGCAGATATATGCATTCATCCCTACTTTCAAATGTGCCACACTCACACCGCAGAGACCATAGGATTGTAACAGCCACATCCACAGCCACTGCCACTGCTTAATTCTGAAGGAAACTAACAATGAAGGAAACTATGTTCAGACTGACCTTCTTTTCAGAGTCAGTACCTTCCAATTTTCCTTGGTATAAACTAACAATACAGGAAACTGTGTTCCACTAGTTCATCACGAAGCAGTCAAGCAGCCTTCGTAATTAGTGGAAAAAAACGATCATTGCTGCAGCTGAGCACCGGTGGTTCCTCAAGTCTGACATTGATCAGACCACAGTCGCTTCCAGTTTTTTTCATGGATGGACTGCACAGGGCCACAACCATTGAAGCTTCTCTCTACCCAAAGAACGAACAGCATGAGCAAGATTATATGCTGCCCGCACTGAACAAACACAAGCCTGGACGATTGAAGGTGCTAAAAAAAGGCTGGACTGTCGACGATGCGTAGAAACAAAAAGGTTTCTTGTACTTCTAAACCTACAACAACCGAAAAGCACAAGCCTGGACGATTAAGATTATATGCGGCCCACACTGAATAAGCACAAGCCTGGACGATTGGTGGTGCTCACTGGATTTTCAGAGAAAAAAATTCTGGACGGTCGAGAACAAAAAATTAACATTCTCTACCTAGTAAAAGGTTTCTTGTACTTCAAACGTACATCAACCACTAAGCTCTTCACTGGTAGTGGTAGAAACCAAGTATCAAGCATTAGGCATACGGAATGCTACCAGTATACGGAATGTGTATGAGATGGGTCCTGTATTAGGCAGATAGTCAACGAATTATGCTACCGGTATACGGAATGTGTAGGGGGTGTGTGTGTACAAGAAGGAGTATTAGGTGTACTAGTACTTTAGATAACGAGCTTTCTTTTCTTTTTGAAAACGTGTTGTTCCAGAGTTGCTGCCAAAATTTCCTACTCCGAACAGAGTATGTGTTGTTTGTTGGACTCGACACAGCCCTTGGTTAATTCGTCCAATGACTTCAACCGTCCAATGGACGGGTTGGTGTGAAAGGCAGAAAATATCATAGAAGAACACGGGGAAATGTTCCTCTGAATTTTTCACCTACCGGTTCGAATACCTGAGCCAGGCGCCGTTGCGATCTCTCCCAGAACTGCAGGTTGATCGATGATCGATCAGGCCAACAGGCCCACTGTGGTGCAGGGATGCAGCCAACGGTGACCAAGGGGGCAGCACGAGATCGACGAGATGGGATGCATCACCGGCGTTTCCCGGAGCTCTGCTTCGCGTGGCACCGCAGCGGCGCCCTTCCTCTGCCTGAGGCAGCACCGGAAATATCAGCAACAAGTTTCATCAAATTGAAATTCGTTGCAAATAATCCTTCTCATGTAAAGAAAGGGAAAACAGAGTAAACTACAAGTAATAATAGTGCAAGCAGCACACATGACAAAGATAATCAAGCACTTTCAGAAAAAGAAAGATCAAACTGCAAGTAATAATAGTACAATATTCGAGTAAATTTCTACATCCATTTTTTCGTAAAACGAAATTTCTTCATCTACTGCCAATTATGTACAGGTTGTCTGTCCCATTTCTACCGATTACCATGGCCCAGGAAGATAAAATATCTAAACTTGCAATTAGCACAGAATGAATGAATGAAAACTCGATTCAATTCATTCGTACCTTGCGCGCTTCCTCGAGGTCGCTTCGTAGTAGTCGTCCTCGCGAGCAGAATCATCATCCTCCTCCGTCGCCGGTGATGCAGCATCGTCCACGCTGGCACCGGCCGCGGGCTCGACGCAGCCGCCGCCCGCAGCAGCAAGATCGTAGAAGTAGTCGTACGAGACGAGATCGCCGAAGAAGTAGTCGTCGAGGACGAGATCCTTCCCTGGAGTCGCCGGCTCGGCGTAACCGTCGTCGAGATCACCCAAGAAGTAGTCGTCGGCGGCAGGCTCCTTCGGATCGAGCGGCCCGCCGGCGTCCTCGCCATCCTCGTCCTCCATGAGGAACCTCTCCAGCTCCCTCGCGTAGGTAGACATCTCGCCGACATCGCGATCCCCGGCAAACTCCGACGGCGGCGCGCCGTCGTCCGTCACCACGGAGTCCGGCGAGCCCTCTCTCCCCCCTTCCCCACCATCACCAGAACCTAAATTCAGACCCAAACCGCCCTCCTTGTCTGCCACGGCGGGCAGCAAGCACTCGCCGTCGCCGTGGCACAACTCGGTGAGGTCCAGGTCCGGCAGGTCGAACTCGAAGTCGAAGCACTCGAGCCCGTCCATAAAACCCAGGTCGAAGTCGAGATCATCAACGTCACCCAACGCGGCGGCGGCCATGGCGAGAGTTCGTGCGCACGTCGGCGAAGGTTCGATCTCGATCGATGAGCCGGCGCGCGCCTGGAAGTTTTTGAAATCAGATTGTGAGGACGTCGACCAGGGGAGGGGGGGTTTTATATGGGGGCGGGGCGGAGGAGACGTGGCCGGAGTCGGTTCCTTACCGCGGAAGGTTCGGCCGGGCCTCGGGCGGCGTATCCGGGAAGTTTCCTTTCCTTCCGGCCGCTGCGGGAGGAACCGACGTACGCACGCACGTCCCGATCGGGAGGGGAGAGCGCGACGTGGGACTCTTCTCGTGGCGGTTTGGATGTGGTGGACTGGTGAGCGGCGTGGATTGACTGGGTCTGATGCGTCGACGGTGCCGATCGATCGAGATGCGTACTTGGGAGTTTCTCTGGAGGTTTCTGGATTTCCTACGTGACGCGGTACTGCGGGGAGTACGAATTCGAATTTTATGAGAACGTAGATTGCGACGTGTGTTGCTATCTTTTGAAAATTATCTATACTACTATTAAACAAGCAAATATATTCATCGCTAAGTGCACCTCACATAACGTATACATAATAACTTAGAGGAACGAGAGTCACACGATTGAACTCACACATTGTAATCTAACCGTCAACATACCAATAATCCTCAACAAAAGTGTGTTTAGCGACTTCAGAGGGCGGGCGTAGGAGTGGTGGTGCGGCTGGCGGCGAGAGAAGGGAGACATGGCGGCGCCGGAGGCGGAGCTCGGCCACGAGCGTGGCACGCATAGGCTGTGGGTGTCGTGGTGCAGCACGTACGGCGCGACTGCAAGGGGATCCGCCGGTGGCGCGCATGGCCATGGGGGCAGCATGAGGGGCGCAGTGGGAGAAGAGGGAGAGATGGGAAAAGAGAATGGAGGAACGAGCGGAGGAGAGGGAGGGAGGGGTGGCTCGCCGGCCGTCGGCGACGTCTGTCGGGGCCACCGAAAGCGAGAGATCGGCAGCACACGAGAGCCCTCCCCATGGCGGCCGCGCGCCTCCTAACGTCGTGATGCAAGGCTCAGCATTTGTCGAGGAGGGCATCCAGCAGCAGCTATGCATGCTCGCCTACAGTACGTATGATTCAGGTCCTAATTCCCATTCCCGCGTCTATATCATACGTACACCACGTATGTTTGTTTCATGTACATGGCTAAGCGAGAGATGTTTGTTTCATGGAGCAAACAGATGTTTGGTGCCTCTATTTTTTGTATAAACAAAATCCCCGTTGTTATGCCGTTGGACTTTGTTAATAGTTGCTTACTTCTGAAACCAGGTATCTGAATTTGGGGTGATAGTTTTCTTGCTTACTTCTGAATCTCTGTATCTGATTTTGAGGTGATGGTTCTCCATATTACATTGCTTCCAAATAAATGTTAATCCATTACCTTAGCTGTCAATCTTACCTTCATCATGTTCTCTTTTAACATTCGTTATTCTTTGGGGGATTTTTCTGGATTAATCCAGTTCCAACTGTTAATCTAGACATTGAGTTGAGAGATGCAATAGTCATCAACATGTTTATAGGCTTGTTGGTAGCAGAATCTGCATAGAACTATAAAAAAAGTCTCTTGTATAAAGACTTAGCTATGGTGCTTGGCACATAAAAAAAATTATGTGTGCTTCAGAAGGAGTTGTGCAAGATGTCAATATTTTGGGATTCACCGGGTGGCTTCCATGAAACATCATCTTTTATTCAGGTATGCAATGTTTCATATCTGTGCTGCAGTTTCTTAAGAGATATATACATACCAGTTTCATCAGAAAAAATAGGCATGCTTGCTTTATAAAAGACACTGACATTTGCCTGTTGTAGGCATGTTATCTGTAACCCTTAAAAGGAGGGAAACACCTGTTGTAGCTTTTGTTCATTGACCTTTTCTGCTCCCTCAAATCCGCTGAAGCTGAATAAAGTATCTAATTCAAAAATTCCTTGATCCAGTAGATCTGAAAGTAGTAGTTTAAGACCTTCATGTCTGTAGCAGTGTTGACACCATTGATTTATTATGGTAACTGCTTTGGGCAAAAATAATCTAAGTGATATATCTTTTGTATCATCTTGTTACGAAGAAGAGCATGGAGCGGCAACGGTCCTAGCAGGAGCAGGGCAGCCACGGCATCTCCTTACAGCAACTTTCAGAAACGAAGATATAGCCTATAAAGGGAGGACAAAATATTTGTGGTCACGGACGACCAAAAAGCAACGGGGTGTACTGGTTCACAAGGTTGGATACGAGCCATCTACTTTGATTCCGGTATATGCCTCTCTTTCTTCTATCTTTTATTGTTGCTTTGTTTCAACTTTCTTCTGTAGATTTTACAGTATGCAAGTTCCAGTGTCCAAAAGTTGGGTTCAAAACTTCAGATCCACAAGATTGATAATATGTGATATATTTGTGGAATGTTTAACCCGGTTGTTTTTGTTAACTTAGGAGTGGAGTTCCAACTCTGCCAGTAAAACAAGATTAAGTGGGAAGGGTTGAAACTCTTTTACATGTAAATGTTTAACTGAATTATTTAAGATGTTGTTAAATTCTTTAGCTTGCAACTATTTAATGAAATTATTTTAGGTGAGCTATCACAGTGACACCATACCTTGAGTACCACTTAGTACATATGAAAATATAATGATCATTGACCTTTCATGATCTGATCTCATGGCAATCATGATATTCTATTTTGCAGCTTCAAATTTAAGATATTGTATTTGCTTGTACTGATACAACTGGAACATGATAGTTAGATTTACCATAAAAATATATTCTCAGCACAGTTTTATTACATTTGAGAATTCTGACTGCAGTGGTATTTTGTGACGTGTGAGTGTCAGGTTTGATGCATAAAAAAATGTGGTGTATTTATTATGTGCCATTCAGCTCGAGAACTCCATCCCATCATGCATTTTTTTCCCTTTCATGATTTAGTAAAGTGGTTTCTGAATCTGTTCGAAGTCTGCAAGACCAATATAATCTGGTAATGTTATTGCAATGCCATTGAAATTTTTATGGCGCTCATAAAACTCTTTGACCATGCAGACTAAAATATAAAATTCATTATTTAAGTGGTTTGAAAGATTGGTTCTTTAGCAGGCAGGGAAATTCCCTCAATGTATGGGGCTCAAATTGAATGTATTATTGATGTTTTTGTTACACCATTCATACCCATTCCAAGTATGTACCCTTATTTCCTTTTATTTGAGTTGTCCTTTTCAAAACCACTGCTCCAATGGCTCATACAGTAGTTCTTGTACCCTATTTAGTTCTTCACATTTTTTTTCAGGCAGTTGATTTATTAGGTTGGTGCACTGCCATGCTATGTGTCTTGATATTTTTATGCTTCTGGCAACATTTGTTTTTCATTTGAGTCGCAAGTGGTCGGATCCATGACATTGGATATCAGGAAACTTAGTATGGATATATTTCCATAGTGACAGTACTAATACGGGTTTTCTACTCTGTTAACTCTTGAGAAAATTGCTTCATAACTAGAATGAATGAGAAATCTATTCCCACCAAGGCACGACATGGTTACTATTCAAACTCATCCGGTTGATTGCTTTTGGTGTGTGACATACACATACGATTGTAATTTTTTTTGTGTCTAAAAAAGTGTTTATCTGCTAATTATGAAGGGAGAAAATTCTTAGAACGGTTATTCGTGCGTTGCACGTGCACGCTTACTAGTACTGTATAAAATTGGTCGGTGGAGTGTGCACGTACTTTTTTTTTTAGGGGTGAGTGTGCACATACGTAGGGGGGGAATGGGCCGGAAGGGGGCCGTAGGGCTGTACACACACCACCACCTCTATGGGCTGGCGGAAGGCCCCCGATTGGGCTGCTCAGCAGGGCGAAACGAGGTGCTCAGCCTGGAGGCCTGGACACAAAGGAAAACACGTGAGACAACCGATCGGCGTATACCTAAAAAAAACGCTGATGCAACGCTGAACTGACACGATTCAACGGGGCAGGTGGCGGTGGTGGTGGTGATGCGCCCGGCTTGCTGGCGCCATGGGATGCCCGAGCACGAGCTTCGGGCCGCGCCGTGACCCCAACTGCCACCTCGTACCGCAGCGCAGATAGATGCACGCAGGGATTCCTCCTCTCCGTCCCCGCACGCATGATCGCGTGGGCGCGTCACCGGCTCACCCCGGTGCGCGGCGAGGCGTGCACCGGCGCTGAGCCCGCACGGGTCGGTTCACACCAAAAGGCGAGGGGTTGCCAGGCCGCGTCGCAACGGCCGGCCGGACGGCTGGCGTCACCGGGCGGGCCTGCCGACCCGACCCGACCGATCGATTGCTACTTTGCCGGCTGGCCGCGCCTCGGTCACCTGCTCTCCATTCCAAGTTTCCAACCAACCGCAGTAGTAGGTACGCCGTACGCGCGCTTCCGTTCCAACGTTTCGATTCACTGGATACGTACGCGCGCTGCCGACTGCCGTGGGTAACTGCCGTACTGTCGGAACTCGGACACTCATGCATTTCTCGCTCCTTAGGCCAACTCCACCGCACGACTTCAAACGGACGTTTGTTTTGTCCGGATTTCATCCGTTTAAGATGACGATAGGTGTTAAAAAGGACACGAGCGTCCGGCTTTAGTTCGAGGCGCCCGCCGCGGCGACCAACCCCAAAAATGTCCGCTACCCCCGCACCACCTCACACCCGCCTGCAGGCCGCGTCCGAGAGATCCGGCGCAGACCGTGCCCGCGAACTCCGGCGCGAGTCCACCCTCCTCGCGCGCCCGACCCGGCAGCTGCGAGCTCGACCCGGCGCGCCCCGCTTTCGACCGTCCACGCGCGCGCCTCGCCTCCTCCTCGCCCGGCCCATTGCGTCGTGCCACGGCGCGCCCGCATGCGCCATGCCCCTGCCCCGCCACAGCGAGCTTCGGCGCGTCTGTCCTCGTCGTAGCGGCCGCGGGCCTCGTCGGAGACAGCGCGACCATGAGTACACCACCGCCTCGTCGGGCTCGCCGCCGCCCGTCGCGCCGCTTGCTGGCCCGCTTCGCCCGACTCCATCGCGCCAGCGCGGCGACCCCAAACTCCACCGAACTCCACCGCAACTCTCGCGCGGCCCTCCCTCTGCCGCCGCGCCGTGGTCGCCTCGTCTCGTCGGCGTCGCGCCTCGTCAGCGCTTACCAGCCAAGCCACGCTTCGCCGCCGCGCACATACGGCTTTCACGCCACAAGCCGCGCGCTCTCTCCTGCGTCGCGCCCTCGCTCTGAACGCCGACGTGCATGGTTGGGTTGGTGGGGAAGAGAGAGAGAGAAAAAAAGGGAGAGAGGGAGTGGGATGGGTGGGTGGGTGGGTGGCAGACAGGCCCAATGACAGGTGGGACATGGGTTGCATGCAAAGGACACAGCCAGACAAGGAGCACGCAAAGAATCGTCCGCTTGTGTCCGTTCCAGACGCAAATTCGGCGGAACTTTGCTCCCAGGATGAGGTAGAACGGACCAAAAACGGACACTTTTTACGAATGGGGTTGCGCGTTGGGTCGCCTTGTTTATCCGTTTTACTTCAAACAGATACGGGCGGACAAGATGGGGTCTTGCGGTGGAGATGACCTTACAACAAGATGAAATGTCAATGCAGAAGTCTGCAAGTACGAAGAATTGGCATCAGACCCACGTGCCAGCTGCTTGGCAGCCAGTGGGGTCTTCTAAATTTCGCCTAAAAGTATGACATGTTCCTTTTCTTTTTGGCAAACACATGTTCTTTGTTGGAGCAGCAAATAGTTTACTAACTTACTCAGGCACGTTTACGCACCAAGTCTACTAAGTTACTCTGTCCGCTCAAAAGTTAATTTCACGGATTAGCACCGATTCATCATTATGCAAACCTACATCGACCCAATCAGAACACCAGAGGCTGCTACCTACCTTGTGCCGACCGGATACCACCATCTTATCCAACAAACTCGTCGCATCACGCCTCGCAACTGGAGACGACGCGCGCGCCATCACCATAATTTAGTCCCTAACCTCGAGAATTGATGCAGTTATCTAAGCGCCATTTGCATGGCACCCTGTCATGGCAACTGACAGGTACACGAAACCACTGACAGAGACGCCAATTAGCAAATGGACCTGACCAAGGAAAACCAACGTAGGTCAAGGGGAGGAAAGCTTTTCCAAGTCACCTTGGAAGAGAGAAGGACTTTGCTAGTTGATCGGTTCACTTAGATAAGATTAACATTAGGTATTCACACAAGGTGTTGACCGTGTGCGTTTTCTTTTGATAGAGGTTTGTTTGCCTACTCTGCTTCGGGGACCAACAGAACTGAAGTCAACCATACTTTCTTTTTCTTTTTGAAGAATAATAAAAATGATGTCGACCATGATTTTTTTTAGAATCGAAGTCAACCATGTGTTCAGTCATATTGAGAAACAAGTTAGGGTGCATGTTTCAACTATCCAAGCAGACTAAGGTAGCGAACCAAGATAGTTAGATGGATAGGGGTATCCCCAACCCATTAGGGTTCAAATCCTGGTGCTCGTATTATTTTTGGATTTATTTCAGAATTTTCGGCGATGCGCTTTCCGTGGGAGAAGACGTTCCCATCGACGCCGAGGCACCTACGGTGAATTCGTAAATCTCAAGATGACATGCCGCCTTAGTCTTTTTTTTGTTTCTCCATGTATATTCTGATTTTTCATCTGTATTTTTTTAGAATTGTAGACTCATGTCTTGTAAGCATTCACAAAAAAAAAGGATTTTTTTATACACAAATTTTTGAGTTTTGAAGCATGGTATCATGTGATGGTTGGTATCATGTACTCCCTCCGTCCTAAAATTCTTGTCTTAGATTTTTTTTAGGGGATTCTTATCTTAGATTTATCTAAAAACGGATGTACCAAGTCACGTTTTAGTATTAGATACATCCATATCTAGACAAATCTAAGACAAGAATTTTGAGACGGAGGTAATATGTTTCCCTTTGCTTCTCTCGTCGTTTTTTGTCCCCAGATGTTGGGAAATAACCACACATTTCTTTGGCGTACAAAGTGAATAATTTAAATACGCACTAAAATAAGTTCCAATATAAATTTAAGAGGCAACATAAAACTTAGTTAAGCGTTTATATAATATATTATATTTTGCCTTGAACTTTAGAACAGCATGGGAAAAAAATAGAACAACACGAAAAATTTATAAACTAATAAAAATGTGTCATAACAGAAAAAATAAAATAAGAACACCTCATAGTACATGAACACATGCACCGACCACATCACACTCCCACACCTCTATACAGACCGAATTTATGGAGCTTCAAATTCGGTTAAATAGAGTTTTGCACGGAATATGGGCCTGAACAATGCAGTAGCCAGTATGAATCGGCAGATGCAAACGGTGAACCACACGGTTTCATGGTCAGCAGGTGGTGAGTGGACTCGTGCTGGTGTGCGGTGACTGGTGATGCACATGGCAGCATGGGATGCCCGAGCACGAGCTTCGGGCCGCTGTGGAACCCCAACCACCACCTCGTACCTATAGATTCTTCTCCGCCCCGTGCCGGCGAGCGAGCTCGTGGGCGCATGTCACCGCGCCACCACGCACGAGCGAGCGACGGACGCACCGCGCCACCACGCACCCGCCCTCGCTCGGCCAGGCAGAGGCAGGCGCGTGTGGGCGCCGCTGACTCCGCCCGCGCCGTCACACCGAAGGTAACCCAGGCCGGGTCGTAACGGCCGGGCGCCACTGCCAGCCACATCAGCGGAAAAAGTCCATTTAAAACCTTGAACTTATAGAGGTTGGACGAAATGAACCCTCAAATCAAAATCCCGGTCGATTGCATCCTGAATTGTGCAGTCCTGGTCTAAATCAAACCCTGACATCCTTTGAACTGGGATTCGTCTGGTGGGCCGGCCCGCTAGAGTAGTTTTTTTGTTCAAAAGCAAAAATTTCACAGGACGAACACCCTGCACCCTGTTGGACCGGCCTGCTTTAGTTTTTTCTCCGTTAAAAATATTAGCGCGGCCCGATCAGGAACGAAGCTGGCGCTCGCGGGTTTTCGATTGGCCCGATCACTAAGCAGCAGAAGCTGAAGCTTCGCGCGGCTGGCTTCACAACAAAAATCCCGCAAAAGGTTTGACTTACCAGGATCCGAACCTGTGGCGGAGAGTCCTTGTCCACGCTAGCGAATCACCAGAGCAATTAGCAACTATTGATATATAACAGCGTAAACTATATATAAGAACAAAGCGTGATCACGCTATTTACAGTATAGTATATTACTTCTTCCATTTCATAATATAAGAACGTTTTTGACACTAGTGTAGTGTTAAAAACGTTCTTATATTTTGGGACAGTGGGAATATATCACTTGGATTTTCTCAATGCTCAAATTATTTTAAAGTATATGAAAACTGGCCCATTTGGAGCTATTGAATAGCAGGTGCGCAGAAAAACATTTCAGAAAAGTTCAACTGATAGATTCATGGCGCGAACTCACGACCACAGCCTTGTTAGCTGCTCGAACTTGCCAAGCGAATTAGTGAGTTCAACTGATAGAATCATGGCGCGAAACATTATGTATCGAACTTCTTTTGAACATTTGTGAATATTATGCACTGAAGATTTTATAATATCAATTGAAATTTTTTCTTAATATACGATAAACATTTTATATTATACACAATGAATATTTTGGAAAAACTATAAATATATGTGTTGAACAATTTTCGAATATTCTACACAACGAACATTTTGGAAAAAAACTATAAATATATCGCTGAACAATTTTTGAATATTCGTGAACATTTGTAATATACATTGAACAATTTTTAATAGACATTAAACATTTCAAAAACATAGGGAACAATTTTTATTCATTGAGCAATTTCTAATATCGATGAACATTTTATAATGCATGATGAAGTTTTTGTAATATACGTGAACATTCCTAAATATACAATGAATAAATTTGTAACACGCAATGAACTTTGTAGAATATAGGGGGAAACAGTAAAAATAAAATAAAAATCATAAAATTTAGAAAAGAATATAAATATAAATACAAAAAGAAAATAAAAGAAAAACAAAAAGAAAAAAGAACTAGAAAAGAAAAACCAAAAAAATAACGAAGGAAAAAACGCGCGCAGCACGCGCTGCCGTGAACTGGGCCGGCCCACCTGCGGGCGTTGTGGGCGTTTCCTTCCCAATCCCGGTCATTCTTTGCTACGTCAACAATCCCTGTTTGGAAAATGACCCGAAGGTTCAATTTAGACCGGGATTGCAGAGTTTAGGGTGCAATCGACCGGGATTTCGATTTGGGGGTTTGTTCCGTCCGACCTCTACAAGTTCGAGGTTTGAAATGGACTTTTTCCCACACCAGCCGAACCGATCGATCTCGGGCGCACGCACGAACGAACGCCACGTTCCCCGTCGACCGCAACCGCGTGACCCCCGACGTTTCTAGCCACGGGCGGCAAAATTCCGTGTTTTGACCCTTTTGTCATATAAAATCAGGATCTCACTCCAGTTAGTAAAAAATTCAGGATTTAACTCTTTTGCTACCGACAAGGCCCCTGACGGTAGGGTTAGACAGCCTACCGCCTAAGCCCCTAGCGGTAGGGTGTGATGGAGGGGGACGGCGGCCGTTTGCCTGTGCTGACGTGGATAAGTACCTTACCGTCAGGGCGGTAGGCGGTCTAAACCTACCACCAAAGCCACTGATGGTAAGTGGTGTGGCAGGGTTTTGCCGTACAAACTTTCTATAACGAAACATGCAAGGGCCCTGGCGGTAGGTTCACCCTACCTCCATGGGAACTGGCGGTAGGATGTCTAACCCTACCGCCAAGGTGCCTGGCGGTAGGGTCCTCTGTTTTTGTTGTTTCAAGTTCATTTGGTTGTTTGTTTTCAAATTCAAATATGACAGCAATATCACAACAAGTTTCACAAATATGACAGCAATATATGAGCCCACATATTAATAAAGGTTCCACATAGCAAATATCAAACAGTTTACGCATAGATTCATAAGTAGGAAATTGCAAATAGCAAACTTGGCCACATAGTTTGACAACCCCTACTAAAACATAGATGCATATCCAATAGACATATTTATAGGTTGGGTAAACCTCCCCCCCCCTGTATGTTAGGCCTGGCCATGGAGACAGATACGGCAGCGGATCCACCGGTTCAGGCGGAGGGGAAACGCTGGTCGGCATCCGACCGTTCAAGCACTCCCACCTTGCCTTGCCAGCTGGAGTTTTCGCCTCCGCCCTTCCCCAGCTGATGATATCAAACGCCGATGCACTTGGGGACGGCATCCTGGCTCTCTCCTCCGCATTGCTCTCGAAGTAGATCCTCCGGCCCAAATTGCGCAGCTCCCAGTTGGAGTGCTGCTTGGCAACTTCAATGGTCGTTTCCCGGCGTTCACGGGAGATAGTTGGATCTCCCTCCATCTCTGCCTTCACTCTCTTCCACTCCTTCACACTCAGCGACCAACACTTCACATCGTCGGTGATCCGTTCTGCCCTCTCGCGCCACCGCCCGCCTCGTCTCTGAGGAACTCGTCAAAAAGCGGTCACCGCTGCGAAGCTCAGGGAAGGACTCGTACACATACGGAAGTGGCAAGCCGGACGGATCGTGTTGGAGATGGATGGGCGATGGTTGCGCCACTGTTGCAGACCTAAACATATGGATCAAATAAATAAAATACATATATCAAGATGTGTCAAATGCAAATCATACCATATCATACCAACCAAATCCACTACTTGCATCATATATATTTTGTTTACTACAACATGCATCATATCATAAAAAAATCCTCCAACATTCATCTTAAATGTATTATCTCAAAATAACATCTTCATATCATCATATCAACATGCATCATAAAACTACTATCAAGTCCTCCCACATGCATTACATCATAAATTTTTTTAACAAAAAATTTTATGAACTAGGGTTCATCTTCACACTATTGATTAGAGTTTATATTCAATACCACTACTTACTAAAGAACTAAGAAGTACAACTACAATCAAGCTAAAACAATCTTAGGTACAAAAAAATCCAATCTAAATTCAAAAATATGAGGGATTTGAAGTAAATAATGCGTCGAACCGGAAGCAAGTTTGCAAAAACTAATTGGAGGGATAGGAGGAGCTTATGTTTCTCTCTTCGGGGCCATATCGATCCGCAAAAACGGTGAAGAATCGGTGAAGATCCGAGGAGGAGAGTGGAGGAGATGAGAGAGGGAGAGAGGGGCGAGTTGGGGAAGAAAAGATGAAACTGCCAACGGGGGGAAGGGGAGGAGTGAGGAGATAGGCAAGGGGCGCGGGGTTTCGGGCGAAATAATTGCCCGGACCCTACCGCCAGGGTCCCTGGCGGTAGGGTTAGACAGGCTACCGCCAGGTGCCCTGGCAGTAGGGTGCGACGGAGGGGGACAGCGGGCGTCTCCGTGTGCTAACGTGGATTACTACCCTACCGCCAGGAGAAGCCTGTCTAACCCTACCGCCAGAGACCTGGCGGTAAGAAAATGGGTCAAATTCTAAATTTTTTATCAACTGAGGATTTTATATGGCAAAAAGGTCAAAACACGAAATTTTGCCGCCACGGGCTACTACGCCTGCAGCGCCGCGTTGTCATGTCAGTCAGAGCACCCGGCACTTGAGTCATGAACTGCTCGTGACTAGTACAGCTTACAACTCAGCTCGTGCACTGCACATACAGAAATTTTACGACAGGATAGGATATCAAATCATCGGAGGCTGTTCTGCCTGTGCTAGCTTGCCGACCGAATACCAGTTCGCCGCCATCTTATCCGGCAAACACGGAGGTCACATCTCACCTCTCAGGCTCTCTCACCGGAGACGACGACCCGTACTGAAGACAGCACCGTAATCGTCTCCACAACCGCGAGGACTAAATTAGTTAATGCACCAGTTGCATATACACATGGCTGACCCCGTAACGCCGACTGACAGGTACGCGAAACCACTGACAGAGACCGTGGATTAGCAAATGGACTCGACAAGGAAAACCAGCCAGGCCGTTGCAACGTCGCATCACGCCCAAGCAGAGCACGCCGGGCGTCAGCTCAGCGCGTGAACTGCGTGTGTGTGATCGTCTCTCCAGGAGTCAAGTGAGTGTGAAAGGGTACGAAGCTGCAATGCGTTCAGAAGGGCTTTGCTGACTAATCAACTCGCTGGTGTAAGATTAACGCTAGTTATTCACTCAGGGCGGTGATGGCGCGCTTTTGTATTGGCAAAACGGCAGCACAGGTGGGGTCGGCCGTGTTCTTCTGACTGAGGTTGTTCTGCCTACTCTGGTTCGTACACCAACACAAGTGAAGTTAACCATATGTTACTTGTCCTTCTACATTTGAAGAATGATAAAGATGAAGTCAACCAGGTGTCGATCATATTAAGAAGGGAAACGTTTCCCTCCGGTCGACCGGACAGATTTCGGCCGGTCGTTTCGTCGCGCGAGGCGCTGGCATGTGGGACCCATGCAGAAGCTTTTTGACCACCGCTGGCCACCTATCTTATCTCTTCACGTGACCCACTTCGTTCCCCACCGCCTGCTCTCTCTCTCTCTCAATCAAATTCAAGCGGCGGCAACGACGACACCCCCCGACGGCCACGGTGCTACGACGGGGAGGTGGGGACCGACGGCGACGGGGATGCTGGAACCGGTGGCGTTGGATGTTGCAGCTGTCGGCCGCTAGAGCTGCAACGACCTCGACCGGCGGCACGGGGGGAGGGGCACCACCGGTGCTCAAGAAGATGCGACCTCGCCCGGCCATGGCGGGTGTGGGGACGGCGGTGGCGGTTTGCTACAGCCGACCCTGGCAGACGCCGGAAGCAGCCATGGATTTTGCTGGAAGCGGCCATGGTTTTTGCTGTATTGCAGACGCGGGCACGCAAGATGCTACAAGCACATGTCGGCGAGCTGCAACCGTGGTATGGAATAGCTTCAACCCGCGAATCAGGCGGAGCTGCAAGAGATGAGCGGTGGGCAGGGTGCTGGAACCGGATGCCCCCTCGCAGGGTTATTTTTTGCTGGAGCCATTGTTTTCTTTTTTGCTGAAATTAGTCTATTATTTTGCTACGATCAACCATTGAATGTCTCCCGGTTCTTGTTTTCTGCTGGAACCAGTGCTTAATTTTGCTACAACCATTGTTTTTTTGCTGGAATTAGTCTACTTTTTTGCTACAATCAACCACTGAATCTTTTCCAGTTCAAGTTTGTTTTCTGCTGGAACCGGTGCTTAATTTTGCTACAATCATTGGTTTTTCTGCTGGAACTAGTCTACTTTTTTGCTACAATCGACCATTGAATCCCCAGCCGAGTCTACTTTTTTGCTTTTACCATGTTCTATTTTTGTTGAATCCTGTCATTGTTTTTGCTTCCACCATGTTCTATTTTTTTGGCACCACATTCAAAGTTGCGACCGTGGGG
The DNA here is from genome assembly GCA_021605205.1 of Aegilops longissima. Classification (NCBI taxonomy): domain Eukaryota; kingdom Viridiplantae; phylum Streptophyta; class Magnoliopsida; order Poales; family Poaceae; genus Aegilops; species Aegilops longissima. Next base: position 759,100,380 of record CM038677.1, read on the forward strand.
GTGTCGTTGGGCTGCCGCCATGAGCGAGTTGGCCAGCTGCTGCAGAGAAACATCTGAAGGATTAGGGGAGGGGGAGGAGGTGCATGGTTGCAGGGCATGGACACGGGGAGACGCGGGGGGGGAGTGGAGACGCGGCTTTGGCGAACTCCGACCCACGGCGGGGACAGCGACCTGCGTGGTGTGGGGCAGGTGGTCGTGGTGGGTGGGGCATGGCGGGTCGATTTGATGGGGCGAGGGGAATTTTTCTCCTACTCGCTCAGAACGATGGGTGGGGGAACGAATCAGGAAAGCCGATCTGGCGGACGAGATGCCTTGCATCGTATGGCGCGGATGCGACCGGGCCAAATTTGGGCCGGCGCAGATCAGTGCCCAGAAACAAGATTACGAGTTTCAAACTTTTCAAGGGGGTGAAAGGTCCGGGAAACCAGCTCTACGCACACACACATCAACGATGGGCGGCCTACATTATTTGCCCCTGGAAAATTAGTGTACACTTGCATGTATATTAATTCCCCCAAAGTTATGGGTCATTGTCGTGTCACTCTTTGTGAAGTCTTTTTTTTTCAGCCCATCTGAATAATACCCATTGAGCCGGTAGAAAAGTGGAAGGCCCACCTCAACATGCAACCATGTATGAAAAATACTCATCTTATATTTAATAAATATCTTATAACTGGCAATCAAATAAAATAAATCATATATATCTTTAACTTTGTTTCACGTGTTATTAATCTGAATATTTATATTCAACATAATCAAATCTCATTGAAATATATTATAATCGACTCCCGCAACAACGCACGGGGCATCATCCAGTTCACAAAAAGCTTTGCACAAATTGTTCCAACCTAATAGAGCGCTTAAATTGAAATGCTCATAACAAAAATATGTATGGTCATAGGACATATCAAAGAAGTAAGCAATGAAGGATTGCGGGGTGAAGCCATCAGATATTTCGGTAACAAACTACGTCATTTTTTGCCCTCATGGCAATTTGGTTTACTTAACACACGTTGCTCCTTTCTAGAATTTGACAAGATGTAATAAGATTGGAGGTACACAAAATTGATGAACTGATTTACTCGTCCAAAAGGTTGTAAAATGCAATGGATTTGTCCATGAACTTGAGTAACTGGTTTATTTTGGTACAAACCGAGCTAAGTCGAGTAAATTACGATTGTGTGGGTGACATAGTAGCACGCGCGAAACATGTCCGGTTTTCCCACGCTTCATCTGAACATAAAATTTTACAAATAGCCCCGTATGGTTTGTTTTAATCACATTAAAAGCCTTTCTCCTCTATTCCTCCTTTCTCCTAACCCTTGCACGGTGTTTCGGGTCGACGGCAGCAGTGATGGCCGCTGGAGCTTTTTGTGTTAGATTAATCTGAGGTGCACACTAGTCTACCAGCAAAGCAATCACACGAGGTACAACACCAAAAGATTTATTAATGATGTTCACCCAAACTCAGCTGCATCCCGGTTCCCGAGCGCTTCTTCCTGTTTATTCCACTACAATATCACACACTGACGGGCATGGGTTACATCGTGTATCTACCCTCCATATTATATAGAATACCTACTAGGATACATGTGTCCTACTCGAACGCAAGTCCATACCTTCTAATACCACCTTTTTTGTGTGAATATGTTTGCTTGCAAAAACGTCTTATATAATGGAACGGAGGGAATACCAAATAAAGAGAAAATTGAGCGCTAAGATAATGTAAGGCTGGTCATAGTGGGGAGTAACTTAGACTAGTAACATGCATATGTTACTAGTTTATGTTACTACCTCTATAATGCATAGTATCTTAGATTAGTATCATAGGTGGTCTCATTTATTGCCATGCATGACACATAGTAGCATCACATTTATTATGTTACGGTATCTACCTATGTTACTATAACCATCTCTCTCTTCCTTAATTGCCTGCCACATAAGCATGTTTTCGAGTCCCAAGTGCATGATACTACTTATGTTACCCCCACTATGGCCAGCCTAATAGTATTTCCTTGCAACTTTATCACTGAACATAACAAATAAAATAAAATAAACCTTATCACTGAACATGCAAAATTGATTTCCTATGTCACGTGTTAAAAAAGGATTTCTGACGGCATGCACGAGCGTCCATTTTTCTTCCGTGCAGCGAATAATCGGCTTCCTTTTTTTTTCCACGTAGCAAGTACTAGTATGCTTCCTATAACGGTCGAAAACAGGAGATCGTACTGTGTCAAAATAGAATATGCAGCATTGATTTTCTATGTCACTTGTTAAAAAAAGGATTTCCAACGGCATGCACGGCGACCATTTTTGTTCCGCGTAGCAAATAATCGGCTTCCTATTTTTGTTCCACGGAGCAAATAATCTGCTTCTATATATCCTAAAAAAAAAAGAGGAGAGGGTACTGTGTTAAAAAAAGAACATGAAACATTGATTTCCTATTTCAAGTGTTAAAAAAAAGATATCCGACGGTATGCACGAGCGTCCATTTTCATTCCGGCTAGCAAATAATCGGCTGCCGATTTTGGTTCCACGTAGCAAATAATCTGCTTTCGAGGAGAGAGGAAATGCTAAGTGTTGAGTAACGTGATTGTATTAGGAAACATGGATTAGACTAGAAAATATTCTGGCTTGCTTTTTACTCCAAATAAGTCATGTATTTCTATATATGCTTACGAGGCTCAAGCAATACAACAAACTATTTCACCATATCCCTTTCTCCCTTCTAACATGGTATCTATCGCAACCCGATCTTAAACCCTAGCCGCCGCGCTTCCGCATCAACGCGCCGCCCCTGGGGCGGTCGGCCTCCATGACCGCCGCCGGGGGCCGCGCCGCCCGTTACGTACGGTTCATCTGCCGGTCATGTTGACCGGCTGCCCTAGAGAGTCTTTTCCCCGAGCCTTGCTCCGAGGTTTTCTCTTTCCCGCCGGTCATCTTGATCGTGCGGTTTACTTTTGGTTTTTCGATCTATTCTTGATCGGTTTGCGTCGCCCACTGCTGCCGTCGACCCCGAGCGCCTCTATTCCGACCCCGGCGCGACCAGCCGGCCTCTCCTCCGACCCGGCGGCCATGCGCGCCGAGGCGGCCCGTCGAGCCAGCCGTCGTCCACGCGTCGGTCCGCCCGTCGCCGCTGCGCGCGGCCGTCACCGCCCTACTCCGACCGGGACACCTGCACCGCCCAGACCCGGCGGCCTCGCGCCATGCGACGGCCAATCATAGCCGTCACTCGCGCGTCGGCCCGCCCATCGATCCACATCGCCCGCCTCCGCCGCATCTGCACGGCGGCCCGACGGTCTACCTCGCCGGCCTTGTCCTCGGCTGCGTCGGGACGGCTGCGTCAGGCTCGTCGGCTACCTCAACTCGGGCGCCGCTGCTCCTTTGGTTGCTCGGGCCTCGCTGCCCGGGCGCCGGCATTGCTTTGGCAGCCCGGGTGCCGGTGCTGACAAGCTCGTCCGCACGACGTCCCACGCCGTCCGTTGTCGCCGGCCTCATCACGGACTCCGCCGCCACCCCGCCTCCACCGAGCGGCGTCCCCGACCTCGCGCGCGATCGGATTGATCACCCGCTCGCCGCCGTGATCCGCCTCATCTACGCCGCGCAACCGACCTGGCATGTCGGTTACGCGTGCCTCCGCAGGTCCCGTGAAGATCGTCCCAAGTACCGCGCGCCTCTCCGCCGATAGAGCACCGGGCTGCCGCTGCGTCGCCCCGTCGGGCCGCAGCGCCGCCGCCCCGTGGTTCTCCTCGCGGCTACATCGACACGTGCTTCGCCGCTGCGTCACCCCTTCGGGCCGTAGTGCCGTGATACGCGGTCCCTGCCGCCGCCTCGAGGCCGTCCCCGCGTTTGTACCGACTCGCAAACCGCCATTGCTTCGCCCCTTCGGGCCGCTGCGTCGCGGCCGGGTCCACGCCGCCGCCCGAGGTCTTCTTGCCGCCGCCCGACCCGCTGTCGCCGTTCGTCGCCCGCCGGGCCGTAGCGCCGCGGCCTGCGGTCCACTCTGCCGTCACCGCGCGTCGACCTCCCGTGGTATGCGCCGCGCCGTCTCCCTTGGCGCGGGAACGCCACCGTCCGCGCCGGTCTTCGTCACGCTGTCAGGGTTCTTCGCCTACCTCGAGCACCGCCGCCGCACCTAACCTAGCCGCCGCCGTTGTCAGACTGCCACCTCTGCTACCTCCGTAGGCTGTAGCCGCCGCCGCCCGTCCACCCCCTTCGTCTTCGTCCAGCACCAGCTCGTCGCCAGCGTCGCCGTCATCTACCCCGACCACTTCGTCTACTCCGACCACCATTGGTGACATCGGCCCCGCGCCGATGGACGCCGCAATCGTCGTCGAGTTCTTCTCTGCTGGCCCTTCCGACTTCTCCGACATGGCATACAGCTCGTGTAGGTCCCTCATCTACGCATGCCCGGTGCTGGCAACACTGATGCGTGCCTTCATCCACGACGTGTCCCCGGGCCTGGGAAGCCTGGTCGGTGCTTCGTCAACTTCGTCTTCGTCCATCTACACATGCCCGGTGCTGGCAACACCGGTGCGTGCCTTCGTCCACGATGTGTCCCCGGGCTTGGCAAACCCGTCGCAACGTGTCGTCAACAACATTTTCTTCCCGGCGCACCCCTGCTTCGACACCACTGCGCCCATGCTAACTCGGCGCCCTCTTGTGCCCGCGGCTCCACGGCGACTTCCTCGACACCGGCCACCCCGACTCGACATCGACCACTGCATTCTTCGCATGGCTACCTCGACCACGGCTCCACCACCCCCCCGCTCTTGGCTACATCGACAAACGGCACAAAGGGCTACCGCCTGCTTGAGCAACCTCGTTGGTTTCCACTCCAGTCACGACTCCGTGATGCGTCGACCGTTACGACTGTGGGGGGGTGTCCGTCGGCTTGCCTTCGGATTCGTCTCCAGTCTCACCATCTGCGTCGCTACCGTTGTGACTGCGGGGGATGTTGAGTAACGTGATTGTATTAGAAAACATAGGTTAGACTAGGAAATATTCTGGATTGCCTTGTACTTCAAGTAGATCATGAACTCCTATATATATGCACACGAGGCTCAAGTAATATAACAAACTATTCCACCCTATCCCTTTCTTCCTTCTAACACTAAGGATGCAGCTAACTAAATTCATATGGTGGGGTTTCCAAAGCAGTGTAGTACCTGACCTGGATATGGATAATCCACCGATCCATTCGAAAGGCGCAGGTACTAAAAACGAATATGCTGCGTCGGTTCCTCTGCAACTCTGACATTCCTTTTTTCTATATGAGGATAAGGAAGAAATCAGGAGTAGCACTTCGGAGTTCAGTAATATTATTTTTTCCAAAAAATACTTTGATCTATTATAACAATTCACACAAAGCATTCAAAACATAATAAAAGATATATCGAGGTCCCTGGACTACCAAATGACCACTGCCGCCGCCGTGCCGTTGTCATCGCTCTCATATCAGAGCCGATCTAACCTTGTTTGATGACAACCGTGAAGTCTTCATGCAAGCGCCGCTAAGGACCAGTGCCTCCGAGTCATAGTCGTCGCCGCTAAATCCTTGAATCGATTTGAAAACCCTGACACCAAATCCCACTGTTTTGTACGCACAACAAGAAATCCTAACCACGTTGCCTTGAGTAGCAGGCAGAATCGATGTCGGAGCACCATCTAATCCGGCCCAGTGGATGAACTTGAGGAGGATCAAAGCCCAGAAGACCGACTCGAAAAAAAAATGACATTCGACTGAGCGCCGCCCTGTAAAGACTAAAAGGTTAACCTATTTGGTAGTTGGAGTTGTAATTCCTTTTGCGAAAATGATCCAAATCTATTATCAAAGTTCATTTGAAATACAAAGCATCTCGAACATAGTAAATTTACATTGAAATTTCAGTACCCCCAAACAACCACTATTGCCGCCAGAATGAGCCGCCGACGCGCCGCTGTCGCCGCTCCCCAACCAGAGCCGGCTTGACCTTGTCAATGACAGTCGGGAAGTCTTCGTGCACGTGTCCCTAAGGGCCAGCGCCCTGGAGCCGCAGTCGTCGCCGTTGAACCCTTGCACAGATCTGAAGCACCTAACACCAAATCTCGCCGTAAGACGCGAAAACCTAACCTCACCGCCCCAAAAGACGACGGGAATCTATGCCGGAACTCTGTCGACTACGTCCAGATGGGCGAACTCGATGAGGATTGGAGCCCAGAAGACAAACTCGAAGAAATAGCGCCGCCATCCGCCCGAGCACCGCATCTGTGAGAACTAAAAAAGACCTAACCGAAACTACTAACCTGAAGGAAATATGCCCTAGAGGCAATAATAAAGTTATTATTTATTTCTTTATTTCATGATAAATGTTTATTATTCATGCTAGAATTGTATTAACCGTAAACATAATACATGTGCGAATACATAGACAAACATATAGTCACTAGTATGCCTCTACTTGACTAGCTCATTAATCAAAGATGGTTATGTTTCCTAACCATAGACATGTGTTGTTATTTGATTAATGGGATCACATCATTAGGAGAATGATGTGATTGACATGACCCATTCCGTTAGCCTAGCACTTGATCGTTTAGTACATTGCTATTGCTTTCTTCATGACTTATATATATGTTCCTGTAACTATGAGATTATGCAACTCCGTTTACGGAGGAACACTTTGGGTGCTACCAAGCGTCCACAACGTAATCGGGTGATTATAAAGGAGTACTACAGGTGTCTCCAAAGGTACATGTTGGGTTGGCGTATTTCAAGATTAGGTTTTGTCACTCCGATTGTCGGAGAGGTATCTCTGGGCCCTCTCGGTAATGCACATCACTATAAGCCTTGCAAGCAATGTAGCTAATGAGTTAGTTACGGAATGATGCATTACGTAACGAGTAAAGAGACTTGCCGGTAACGAGATTGAACTAGGTATTGGATACCGGCGATCAAATCTCGGGCAAGTAACATACCGATGACAAAGGGAACAACGTATGTTGTTATGCGGTTTGACCGATAAAGATCTTCGTAGAATATGTAGGAGCCAATATGAGCATCCAGGTTCCGCTATTGGTTATTGACCAAGAATAGTTCTAGGTCATGTCTACATAGTTCTCGAACCCGTAGGGTCCGCACGCTAAAGGTTTCGATGGCGAGTTATATTATGAGTTTATGAGTTTTGATGTACCGAAGGAGTTCGGAGTCCCGAATGAGATCGGGGACATGACGAGGAGTCTCGAAATGGTCGAGACGTAAAGATCGATATATTGGACGACTATATACGGAGTTCGGAAAGGTTCCGAGTGATTCGGGTATTTTTCGGAGTACCGGAGAGTTACGAGAATTCGCCGGGGAGTATACGGGCCTTATTGGGCTTTAGGGGAAAGAGAGAGGAGAGGTTGGGCGCCCCCCCAAGGCCTAGTACGAATTGGAGTAGGGGGAGGGGCTGCGCCCCCTCCTTCCTTCTCTTCTCTTCCCCCTACTCCCGGTGGGAGTAGGACTCCTCTTTGGTGCGCCCCTCCTAGGTCGGCCGCCCCCTCCCTTGCTCCTTTATATACGGGGGTAGGGGGGCACCCCATGACACACAAGTTGATCTACGTGATCGTTCCTTAGCCGTGCGGTGCCCCCTCTACCATATTCCACCTCGGTCATATCGTCGCGAGTTTAGGGAAGCCTGCGCCGATAGAACATCATCATCGCTCCCACGCCGTCGTCTTTTAAACTTGTTGGGGAACGAGTAATTTCAAAAATTTCCTACGCACACGCAGGATCATGGCGATGGCATAGCAACGAGAGGGAGAGTATGTCCACGCACCCTCGTGACCGTAAGCGAAGCGTTATAACAACGCTGTTGATGTAGTCGTCGTCTTCACGATCCGACCGATCCAAGTACCGAACGCACGGCACCTCCGAGTTCAGCACACATTCAGCTCGATGACGATCCCGGGCTCCGATCCAGCAAAGTGTCGGGATGAGTTCCACAAGACGACGGCGTGGTGGCGATGATGATGCTCCATCGCGCAGGCTTCGCCTAAGCTCCGCGACGATATGACCGAAGTGGAATATGGTGGAGGGGGGCACCGCACACGGCTAAGGAACGATCCGTAGATCAACTTGTGTGTTCTGGGGTGCCCCCCTGCCCCCGTATATAAAGGAGCAAGGGGGTGCGGCTGGCCCTAGGAGGAGGCGCGGCGAGGAGTCCTACTCCCACCGAGTAGAACTCCCCCCCTTTCCTAGTTGGATTAGGACTTGGGGGAAGGGGGAAGAGGAAGGGCGGCGCCGCCTCTCCTTGTCCTATTCGGACTAGGGGGGGAGGGGGCGCCTGCCCTGGCCGGCCCTCCTCTTCTCCCTTATGGCCCACTAAGGCCCATTAACCCCCGGAAGGGTTCCGGTAACCCCCCGGTGTTCCGGTAAAATCCTGATTTCACCCGGAACTATTCCGAAGTCCAAACATAGGCTTCCAATATATCAATCTTTATGTCTCGACCATTTCGAGACTCCTCGTCATGTCCGTGATCACATCCGGGACTTCGAACAAACTTCGGTACATCAATACTTATAAACTCATAATAAACTATCATCGTAACGTTAAGCGTGCGGACCCTACGGGTTCGAGAACTATGTAGACATGACCTAGAACTATTCTTGGTCAATAACCAATAGCGGAACCTGGATGCCCATATTGGTTCCTACATATTCTTCAAAGATCTTTATCGGTCAAACCGCATAACGACATACGTTGTTCCCTTTGTCATCGGTATGTTACTTGCCCGAGATTCGATCGTCGGTATCCAATACCTAGTTCAATCTCGTTACCGGCAAGTCTCTTTACTCGTTCTGTAATACATCATCTCGTAACTAACTTATTAGTTGCAATGCTTGCAAGGCTTATGTGATGTGTATTACCGAGAGGGCCCGAGATACCTCTCCGACAATAGGAGTGACAAAACCTAACCTCAAATACGCCAACCCAACATGTACCTTTGGAGACACCTGTAGTACTCCTTTATAAGCACCCAGATTACGCTGTGACGTTTGGTAGCACCCAAAGTGTTCCTCCGTAAACGGAGTTGCATAATCTCATAGTTACAGAACATGTATAGGTCATGAAGAAAGCAATAGCAATATACTAAACGATCAAGTGCTAGGCTAACGGAATGGGTCATGTCAATCACATCATTCTCCTAATGATGTGATCCCATTAATCAAATAACAACACATGTCTATGGTTAGGAAACATAACCATCTTTGATTAATGAGCTAGTCAAGTAGAGGCATACTAGTGACTATATGTTTGTCTATGTATTCACACATGTATCATGTTTACGGTTAATACAATTCTAGCATGAATAATAAACATTTATCATGAAATAAGGAAATAAATAATAACTTTATTATTGCCTCTAGGGCATATTTCCTTCAGTCTCCCACTTGCACTAGAGTCAATAATCTAGTTCACATCGCCATGTGATTTAACACCAATATTCATATCTGTATATGATTAACACCCATAGTTCACATCGTCATGTGACCAACACCCAAAGGGTTTACTAGAGTCAATAATCTAGTTCACATCGCTATGTGATTAACACCCAAAGAGTACTAAGGTGTGATCATGTTTTTGCTCGTGAGAGAAGCTTAGTCAATGGGTCTGTCATATTCAGAGCCGTATTTATTTTTGCAAATATTATATGTCTACAATGCTCTGCACGGAGCTACTATAGCTAATTGCTCCCACTTTCAATATGTATCCAGATTGAGACTTATAGTCATCTGGATCGGTGTAAAAGCTTGCACTGTTGTAACTCTTTACGACGGGCTCTTTTATCACCTCCATAATCGAGAAATATTTCCTTAGTCCTCACTAAGGATATTCTTGACCAATGTCCAGTGATCTACTCCTAGACCACTATTGTACTCCCTTGCCAAATACAGAGCAAGGTATACAATAGGTCTGGTACATAGCATAGCATACTTTATAGAACCTATGACCGAGGCATAGGGAATGACTTTCATTCTCTTTTCTATTTTCTGCCGTGGTCGGGATTTGAGTCTTACTTAATTTCACACCTTTGCAACACAGGCAAGAACTCCTTCTTTGACTGTTCCATTTTGAACTATTTCAAAAATTTATCAAGGTATTTACTCATTGAAAAATCTTATCAAGCGTCTTGATCTATCTATATAGATCTTGATGCTCAATGTGTAAGCAGCTTCACTGAGGTCTTTCTTTGAAAAACTCTTATTCAAGTATCCTTTCATGCTATCCAGAATTTCTATATCATTTCCAATCAACAATATGTCATCCACATATAATATTAGAAATGCTATAGAGCTCCCACTCACTTTCTTGTAAATACAGGCTTCTCAAAAAGTCTGTATAAAACCATATGCTTTGATCAACTCATCAAAGCGTATATTCCAACTCCGAGAAGCTTGCACCAGTCCATAAATGGATCGCTGGAGCTTGCACACTTTGTTAGCTCCTTTTGGATTGACAACTCTTCTTCCAGAAATCCATTCAGGAATGCAGTTTTGACATCCATCTGCCAAATTTCATAATCATAAAATGCGGCAATTGCTAACATGATTCGGACAGACTTAAGCATCGCTACGGGTGAGAATATCTCATCGTAGTCAATCCCTTGAACTTGTCGAAAACCTTTTGCGACAAGTCGAGCTTTGTAGACAGTAACATTACTGTTAGCGTCAGTCTTCTTCTTGAAGATCCATTTATTCTCAATTGCTTGCCGATCATCGGGCAAGTCAACCAAAGTGCACACTTTGTTCTCATACATGGATCCCATCTCAGATTTCATGGCCTCAAGCCATTTTGCGGAATCTGGGCTCATCATCGCTTCCTCATAGTTCGTAGGTTCATCATGGTGTAGTAACATGACTTCCAGAACATGATTACCGTACCACTCTGGTGCGGATCTTACTCTGGAAGACCTACGAGGTTTAGTAGCAACTTGATCTGAAGTTTTATGATCATCATCATTAACTTCCTCACTAATTGGTGTAGTAATCACTGGAACTGATTTCTGTGATAAACTACTTTCCAATAAGGGAGAAGGTACAAATTACCTTATCAAGCTCTACTTTCCTCCCACTCACTTCTTTCGAGAGAAACTTCTTCTCTAGAAAGGATCCATCTTAGCAACGAATAACTTGCCTTCGGATCTGTGATAGAAGGTGTACCCAATAGTTACCTTTGGGTATTCTATGAAGACGCATTTTTCCGATTTGGGTTCGAGCTTATCAGGTTGAAACCTTTTCATATAAGCATCGCAACTCCAAGCTTTAAGAAATGACAGCTTAGGTTTACTGCTAAACCATAGTTCATACGGTGTCATCTCAACGGATTTAGATGGTGCCCTATTAAACGTGAATGCAGCTGTCTCTAATGCATAACCCCAAAACGATAGTGGTAAATCGGTAAGATACATCATGGATCGCACCATATCAAAATAAAGTACGGTTACGACGTTCGGACACACCATAACGTTGTGGTGTTCCAGGTGGCGTGAGCTGTGAAACTATTCCACATTGTTTCAATTGAAGACCAAACTCGTAACTCAAATATTCATCTCCACGATCAGATCACAGAAACTTTATTTTCTTGTTACGATGATTTTCCACTTCACCCTGAAATTCTTTGAACCTTTCAACTATTTCAGACTTATGTTTCATCAAGTAGATATACCCATATCTGCTCAAATCATCTATGAAGGTCAGAAAATAACGATACATGCCATGAGCTTTAACACTCATCGGATCGCATACATCGGTATGTATTATTTCCAATAAGTCAGTAGCTCGTTCCATTGTTCCGGAGAACGGAGTTTTAGTCATCTTGCCCAAACGGCACGGTTCGCAAGCATCAAATGATTCATAACCAAGTGATTCCGAAAAATCCATCTTTATGGAGTTTCTTCATGCGCTTTACACCGATATGACCCCAAACGGCAGTGCCACAAATAAATTGCACTATCATTATTAACTTTACATCTTTTGGTTTCAATATTATGAATATGTGTATCACACGATTGAGATCCAACAAACCATTTTCATTGGGTGTATGACCATAGAAGGTTTTATTCATGTAAACAAAACAATAATTATTCTCTAACTTACATGAATAACCATATTGCAATAAACATGATCAAATCATATTCATGCTCAACGCAAAACGCCAAATAACATTTATTTAGTTTCAACACTAATCCCGATAGTATAGGGAGTGTGCGATGATGATCATATCAATCTTGGAACTACTTCCAACACTCATCGTCACTTCCCTTCAACTAGTTTCATTTTTATTCTGTAACTCCTGTTTCGAGTTACTAATCTTAGCAACCGAACAAGTATCAAATACTCAGGGGCTACTATAAACACTAATCCCGATAGTATAGGGAGTGTGCGATGATGATCATATCAATCTTGGAACTACTTCCAACACTCATCGTCACTTCCCCTTCAACTAGTCTCTGTTTATTCTGTAACTCCTGTTTCGAGTTACTAATCTTAGCAACCGAACAAGTATCAAATACTCAGGGGCTACTATAAACACTAGTAAAGCACACATTAATAACCTGTATATCAAATATACCCTTGTTCACTTTGCCATCCTTCTTATCCACCAAATATTTGGGGTATTTCCGTTTCATGACCATTTCCTATGCAGTGTAAGCACTCGGTTTCAGGCTTTGGTTCAACTTTGGGTTTCTTCATGGGAGTGACAACTTGCTTGTCATTCTACTTGAAGTTCCCCTTTCTTTCCCTTTTCCCTTTTCTTGAAACTAGTGGTCTTGTCAATCATCAACACTTGATGCTCTTTCTTGATTTCTACCTTCGTCTATTTCAACATCACGAAGAGCTCGGGAATCGTTTTCGTCATCCCTTGCATACTATAGTTCATCACGAAGTTCTAGTAACTTAGTGATGGTGTCTAGAGAATTCTGTCAATCACTATCTTATCTGGAAGATTAACTCCCACTTGATTCAAGCGATTAAAGTACTCAGACAATCTGAGCACATGCTCACTAGTTGAGCGATTCTCCTCCATCTTTTAGCTATAGAACTTGTTGAAGACTTCATATCTCTCAACTCAGGTATTTGCTTGAAATATTTACTTCAACTCCTGGAACATCTCATATGGTCCATGACGTTCAAAACGTCTTTGAAGTCCCGATTCTAAGCCGTTAAGTATGGTGCACTAAACTATCAAGTAGTCATCATATTGAGCCAGCCAAACGTTCATAACGTCTGCATTTGCTCCTGCAATAGGTCTGTCACCTAGTGGTGCATTAAGGACATAATTCTTCTGTGCAGCAATGAGGATAAACCTCAGATCACGGATCCAATCCGCATCATTGCTACTAACATTTTCAATACAATTTTCTCTAGTAACACATATAAAAACATAGGGAAGCAAAAGCATAGGAAGCAACAACGCGAGCTATTGATCTACAACATAATTTGCAAAATACTACCAGGACTAAGTTCATGATAAGTTAAAGTTCAATTAATCATATTACTTAAGAACTCCCACTTAGACAGACATCTCTCTAGTCATCTAAGTGATCACGTGATCCAAATCAACTAAACCATAACCGATCATCACGTGAGATGGAGTAGTTTTCAATGGTGAACATCACTATGTTGATCATATCTACTATATGATTCACGCTCGACCTTTCGGTCTCCGTGTCCCGAGGCCATATCTGCATATGCTAGGCTCGTCAAGTTTAACCTGAGTATTCCGCGTGTGCAAAAACTGGCTTGCACCCGTTGTAGATGGACGTAGAGCTTATCACACCCGATCATCACGTGGTGTCTTGGCACGGCGAACTTTGGCAACGGTGCATACTCAGGGAGAACACGTCTTGATAATTTTTAGTGAGAGATCATCTTAAAATGCTACCGTCAATCAAAGCAAGATAAGATGCATAAAGGATAAACATCACATGCAATCAATATAAGTGATATGATATGGCCATCATCATCTTGTGCTTGTGATCTCCATCTCCAGAGCACCGTCATGATCACCATCGTCACCGGTAGCGACACCTTGATCTCCATCGTAGCATCGTTGTCGTCTCGCCAACTATTGCTTCTCGACTACCGCTACCGCTTAGTGATAAAGTAAAGCAATTACAGGCGTTTGCATTTCATACAATAAAGCGACAACCATATGGCTCCTGCCGATTGCCGATAACTCGGTTACAAAACATGATCATCTCATACAATAAAATATAGCATCACGCCTTGACCATATCACATCACAACATGCCCTGCAAAAACAAGTTAGACGTCCTCTACTTTGTTGTTGCAAGTTTTACGTGGCTGCTACGGGCTGAGCAAGAACCGTTCTTACCTACGCATCAAAACCACAACGATAGTTCGTCAAGTTGGTGTTGTTTTAACCTTCGCAAGGACCGGGCGTAGCCACACTCGGTTCAACTAAAGTGAGAGAGACAGACACCCGCCGGTCACCTTTAAGCAACGAGTGCTCGAAGCGGTGAAACCAGTCTCGCGTAAGCGTACGCGTAATGTCGGTCCGGGCCGCTTCATCTCACAATACCGCCGAACCAAAGTAATCACTTGTGTTCTACTCGTGCATATGACATCAACGCATAAAACTAGGCTCGGATACCACTGTTGGGGAACGTAGTAATTTCAAAAAATTTCCTACGCACACGCAGGATCATGGCGATGGCATAGCAACGAGAGGGGAGAGTGTATGTCCACGTACCCTCGTAGACCGTAAGCGGAAGCGTTATAACAACGCGGTTGATGTAGTCGTACGTCTTCACGATCCGACCGATCCAAGTACCGAACGCACGGCACCTCCGAGTTCAGCACACATTCAGCTCGATGACGATCCCCGGGCTCCGATCCAGCAAAGTGTCGGGGATGAGTTCCGTCAGCACGACGGCGTGGTGACGATGATGATGCTCCACCGGCGCAGGGCTTCGCCTAAGCTCCGCGACGATATGACCGAAGTGGAATATGGTGGAGGGGGCACCGCCTGCACGGCTAAGGAACGATCCGTAGATCAACTTGTGTGCAGGGTGCCCCCTACCCCGTATATAAAGGAGCAAGGGGGCTGCGGCCGGCCCTAGGAGGAGGCGCGGGAGGAGTCCTACTCCCACCGGGAGTAGGACTCCCCTCTTCCTAGTTGGATTAGGACTTGGGGGAGGGAAGAGGAGAGGCGCCCCCTCTCCTTGTCCTATTCGGACTAGGGGAGGGGGCGCTGCCTGCCCTGGCCGCCCTCCTCTTCTCCCTTATGGCCCACTAAGGCCCATTAACCCCGGGAGGGTTCCGTAACCCCGGTGTTCCGTAAAATCCTGATTTCACTCGAACTATTCGAAGTCCAAACATAGGCTTCCAATATATCAATCTTTATGTCTCGACCATTTGAGACTCCTCGTCATGTCCGTGATCACATCCGGGACTTCGAACAAACTTCGGTACATCAATACTTATAAACTCTTAATAAACTGTCATCGTAACGTTAAGCGTGCGGACCCTACGGGTTCGAGAACTATGTAGACGTGACCTAGAACTATTCTTGGTCAATAACCAATAGCGGAACCTGGATGCCCATATTGGTTCCTACATATTCTTCGAAGATCTTTATCGGTCAAACCGCATAACGACATACGTTGTTCCTTTGTCATCGGTATGTTACTTGCCCGAGATTCGATCGTCGGTATCCAATACCTAGTTCAATCTCGCTACGGCAAGTCTCTTTACTCGTTCCGTAATACATCATCTCGTAACTAACTTATTAGTTGCAATGCTTGCAAGGCTTATGTGATGTGTATTACCGAGAAGGCCCGAGATACCTCTCCGACAATCGAGTGACAAAACCTAATCTCGAAATACGCCAACCCAACATGTACCTTTGGAGACACCTGTAGTACTCCTTTATAATCACCCGATTCGTTGTGGACGTTTGGTAGCACCAAAGTGTTCCTCCGGTAAACGGGAGTTGCATAATCTCATAGTTACAGGAACATGTATAGGTCATGAAGAAAGCAATAGCAATATACTAAACGATCAAGTGCTAGGCTAACGGAATGGGTCATGTCAATCACATAATTCTCCTAATGATGTGATCCCATTAATCAAATAACAACACATGCCTATGGTTAGGAAACATAACCATCTTTGATTAATGAGCTAGTCAAGTAGAGGCATACTAGTGACTATATGTTTGTCTATGTATTCACACATGTATCATGTTTCCGGTTAATACAATTCTAGCATGAATAATAAACATTTATCATGAAATAAGGAAATAAATAATAACTTTATTATTGCCTCTAGGGCATATTTCCTTCAGAACTCATCCCCGACACTTTGCTGGATCGGAGTCCGGGGATCGTCATCGAGCTGAACGTGTGCTGAACTCGGAGGTGCCGTAG
This sequence comes from Aegilops longissima, assembly GCA_021605205.1. Lineage (NCBI taxonomy): Eukaryota > Viridiplantae > Streptophyta > Magnoliopsida > Poales > Poaceae > Aegilops > Aegilops longissima. The sequence continues at coordinate 759,116,802 of CM038677.1, forward strand.
CTTCGGTACTTGGATCGGTCGGATCGTGAAGACGTACGACTACATCAACCGCGTTGTCATAACGCTTCCGCTTACGGTCTACGAGAGTACGTGGACAATACTCTCCCCTCTCGTTGCTATGCATCACCATGATCCTTGCGTGTGAGTAGGAATTTTTTTGAAATTACTACGTTCCCCAACAGTGGCATCCGAGCCTGGTTTTATGCGTTGATGTTATTTGCACGAGTAGAACACAAGTGAGTTGTGGGCGATACAAGTCATACTGCTTACCATTATGTCATACTTTGGCTCAGCGGTATTGTGAGATGAAGCGGCCCGGACCGACATTACGCGTACGCTTACGCGAGATTGGTTTCACCGTTACGAGCACTCGTGCTTAAAGGTGACTGGCGGGCGTCTGTCTCTCTCACTTTAGCTGAACCGAGTGTGGCTACGCCCGGTCCTTGCGAAGGTTAAAACATCACTAACTTGACGAACTATCGTTGTGGTTTTAATGCGTAGGTAAGAACGGTTCTTGCTCAGCCCGTAGCAGCCACGTAAAACTTGCAACAACAAAGTAGAGGACGTCTAACTTGTTTTTGCAGGGCATGTTGTGATGTGATATGGTCAAGACGTGATGCTATATTGTATGAGATGATCATGTTTTGTAACCGGTTATCGGCAATCGGCAGGAGCCATATGGTTGTCGCTTTATTGTATGAAATGCAAACACCACATAATTGCTTTACTTTATCACTAAGCGGTAGCGATAATCGTAGAAGCAATAGATGGCGTAACGACAACGATGCTACGATGAAGATCAAGGTGTCGCGCCGGTGACGATGGTGATCACGACGGTGCTTCGGAGATGGAGATCACAAGCACAAGATGATGATGGCCATATCATATCACTTATATTGATTGCATGTGATGTTTATCCTTTATGCATCTTATCTTGCTTTGATTGACGGTAGCATTTTAAGATGATCTCTCACTAAAATTATCAAGAAGTGTTCTCCCGAGTATGCACCGCTATGAAAGTTCTTCGTCTTTGAGACACCACGTGATGATTGGGTGTGATAGGCTCTACGTTCAAATACAACGGTGCAAAACAGTTGCACACGCAGAATACTCAGGTTAAACTTGACGAGCCTAGCATATAACAGATATGGCCTCGAACACGGAGACCGAAGGTCGAGCGTGAATCATATAGTAGATATGATCAACATATTGATGTTCACCGTTGAAACTACTCCATCTCACGTGACGATCAGACATGGTGTAGTTGATATGGATCACGTAATCACTTAGAAGATTAGAGGGATGTCTATCTAAGTGGGAGTTCTTAAGTAATATGATTAATTGAACTTTAATTTATCATGAACTTAGTCCTGGTAGTATTTTGCAAATTATGTTGTAGATCAATAGCTCGCGTTGTTGCCTCCCTATGTTTTTATATGTGTTCCTAGAGAAAATTGTATTGAAAAATGTTAGTAGCAATGATGCGGATTGGATCCGTGATCTGAGGTTTATCCTCATTGTTGCACAGAAGAATTATGTTCTTAATGCACCGCTAGGTGACAGACCTATTGGAGGAGCAAATGCAGACGTTATGAACGTTTGGCTAGCTCAATATGATGACTACTTGATAGTTTAGTGCACCATACTTAACGGCTTAGAATCGGGACTTCAAAGACGTTTTGAACGTCATGGACCATATGAGATGTTCCAGGAGTTGAAGTTAATATTTCAAGCAAATACCCGAGTTGAGAGATATGAAGTCTCCAACAAGTTCTATAACTAAAAGATGGAGGAGATCCCTCAGCTAGTGAGCATGTGCTCAGATTGTCTGGGTACTTCAATCGCTTGAATCAAGTGGGAGTTAATCTTCCAGATAAGATAGTGATTGAGTGAATTCTCTAGTCACCATCACTAAGTTACTAGAACTTCGTGATGAACTATAGTATGCAAGGGATGACGAAAACGATTCCCGAGCTCTTCGTGATGTTGAAATCAACGAAGGTAGAAATCAAGAAAGAGCATCAAGTGTTGATGATTGACAAGACCACTAGTTTCAAGAAAAGGGCAAAGGGAAAGAAAGGGAACTTCAAGTAGAATGACAAGCAAGTTGTCACTCCCGCGAAGAAGCCCAAAGCTGGACCAAAACCTGAAACTGAAAGTGCTTACACTACAAAGGAAATAGTCACCGAAGCGAAATACCTGAATATTTGGTGGATAAGAAGGATGGCAAAGTGAACAAGGGTATATTTGATATACAGGTTATTGATGTGTGCCTGACTAGTGTTTATAGTAGCCCCTGAGTATTTGATACTTGTTCGGTTGCTAAGATTAGTAACTTGAAACAGGAGTTACAGAATAAACAGAGACTAGTTGAAGGGGAAGTGACGATGAGTGTTGGAAGTAGTTCCAAGATTGATATGATCATCATCACACACTCCCTATACCTTCGGATTAGTGTTAAACCTAAATAAATGTTATTTGGCGTTATGCTTGAACATGAATATGATTTGATCATGTTTATTGCGATACGGTTATTCATTTAAAGTCAAAGAATAATTGTTGTTCTGTTTAAATGAATAAAACCTTCGATGGTCATACACCCAATGAAAATAGTTTGTTGGATCTCGATCGTAGTGATACACATATTCATTATATTGATGCCAAAAGATGCAAAAGTTAATAATGATAGTGCAACTTATTTGTGGCACTGCCGTTCGAGTCATATCGGTGTAAAGCGCATGAAGAAACTCCATAAAGATGGATCTTCAGAATCACTTGGTTATGAATCATTTGATGCTTGCGAACCGTGCCTTTTGGGCAAGATGACTAAAACTCCGTTCCCCGGAACAATGGAACGAGCTACTGACTTATTGGAAATAATACATACCGATGTATGCGATCCGATGAGTGTTAAGACTCGCGGCATGTATCGTTATTTTCTGACCTTCACAGATGATTTGAGCAGATATGGGTATATCTACTTGATGAAACATAAGTCTGAAACATTTGAAAAGTTCAAAGAATTTCAGAGTGAAGTGGAAAATCATCGTAACAAGAAAAATAAAATTTCTACGATATGATCATGGAGACGAATATTTGAGTTACGAGTTTGGTCTTCATTTGAAACAATGTGAAATAGTTTCGCAACTCACGCCACCTAGAACACCACAATGGTGTGTTCGAACGTCCTAATCGTACTTTACTAGATATGGTGCGATCTATGATGTCTCTTATCGATTTACCACTATCGTTTTGGGGTTATGCATTAGAGACAGCTGCATTCACGTTTAATAGGGCACCATCTAAATCCGTTGAGATGACACCGTATGAACTATGGTTTAGTAGTAAACCTAAGCTGTCGTTTCTTAAAGCTTGGAGTTGCGATGCTTATATGAAAAGGTTTCAACCTGATAAGTTCGAACCCAAATCGGAAAAGTGCGTCTTCATAGAATACCCAAAGGTAACTATTGGGTACACCTTCTATCACAGATCCGAAGGCAAGTTATTCGTTGCTAAGATGGATCCTTTCTAGAGAAGAAGTTTCTCTCGAAAGAAGTGAGTGGGAGGAAAGTAGAACTTGATGAGGTAATTGTACCTTCTCCCTTATTGGATAGTAGATCACCACAGAAATCAGTTCCAGTGATTCCTACACCAATTAGTGAGGAAGTTAATGATGATGATCATGAAACTTCAGATCAAGTTGCTACCAAACCTCGTAGGTCTTCCAGAGTAAGATCCGCACCAGAGTGGTACGGTAATCATGTTCTGGAAGTCATGTTACTAGACCGTGATGAACCTACGAACTATGAGGAAGCGATGATGAGCCCAGATTCCATGAAATGGCTTGAGACCATGAAATCTGAGATAGGATCCATGTATGAGAACAAAGTATGGACTTTGATTGACTTGCTCGATGATCAGCAAGCCATGTTAAAGAAATGGATCTTCAAGGGGAAGACGGACACTGATAGTAGTGTTACTATCTACAATGCCCGACTTGTCACAAAAAGGTTTTCGACAAGTTCAAGGTGTTGACTACAATGAGATTTTCTCAACTGTAGCGATGCTTAAGTCTGTCTGAATCACGTTAGCAATTGCCACATTTTATGAAATCTGGCAAATGGATGTCAAAACTACATTCTTTAATGGATTTATTAAAGAAGAGTTGTATATGATGCAACCAGAAGGTTTTTTCAATCCTAAAGGAGCTAACAAAATGTGCAAGCTTCAGTGATCCATCTATGGACTGGTGCAAGCATCTCGGAGTTGGAATAAACGCTTTGATAGTGTGATCAAAGCATATGGTTTTATACAGACTTTTGGAGAAGCCTGTATTTACAAGAAAGTGAGTGGGAGCACTACAACATTTCTGATAAGTATATGTGAATGACATATTGTTGATCGGAAATAATGTAGAATTATTCTGCAAAGCATAAAGGAGTATTTGAAAGGAGTTTTTCGAAGAAGGACCTCGGTGAAGCTGCTTACGTATTGAGCATCAAGATCTATTGAGATAGATCAAGACGCTTGATAAGTTTTTCAATAAGTACATACCTTGTCAAGATTTTGAAATAGTTCAAAATGGAACAGTCAAAGAAAGAGTTCTTGCCTGTGTTGCAAAGGTGTGAAATTGAGTAAAGACTCAAATCCCGACCACGGCAGAAAATAGAAAAGAGAATGAAAGTCATTCCCTATACCTCAGTCATAGGTTCTATAAAGTATGCTATGCTATGTACCAGACCTATTGTATACCTTGCTCTGAATTTGGGAAGGAGTACAATAGTTATCTAGGAGTAGATCATGGACATTGGTCAAGAACATCCTTAGTGAGGACTAATGAAATATTTCTCGATTATGGAGGTGATAAAAGAGCCCGTCGTAAAGAGTTACATCGATGCAAGCTTTTTATACCGATCCAGATGACTCTAAGTCTCAATCTGGATATATATTGAAAGTGGGAGCAATTAGCTAGAGTAGCTCCGTGCAGAGCATTGTAGACATAGAATATTTGCAAAATACATACGGCTCTTAATGTGACAGACCCGTTGACTAAGCTTCTCTCCCGAGCAAAACATGATCATACCTTAGTACTCTTTGGGTGTTAATCACACAGCGATGTGAACTAGATTACTGACTCTAGTAAACCCTTTGGGTGTTGGTCACATGACGATGTGAACTATGGGTGTTAATCACATACAGATGTGAATATTAGTGTTGAATCACATGATGATGTGAACTAGATTATTGACTCTAGTGCAAGTGGGAGACTGAAGGAAATATGCCCTAGAGGCAATAATAAAGTTATTATTTATTTCCTTATTTCATGATAAATGTTTATTATTCATGCTAAAATAGTATTAACCAGAAACATAATACATGTGTGAATACATAGACAAACATATAGTCACTAGTATGCCTCTACTTGACTAGCTCATTAATCAAAGATGGTTATGTTTCCTAACCATAGACATGTGTTGTTATTTGATTAATGGGATCACATCATTAGGAGAATGATGTGATTGACATGACCCATTCCGTTAGCCTAGCACTTGATCGTTTAGTACATTGCTATTGCTTTCTTCATGACTTATATATATGTTCCTGTAACTATGAGATTATGCAACTCCCGTTTACCGGAGGAACACTTTGGGTGCTACCAAATGTCACAACGTAACTGGGTGATTATAAAGGAGTACTACAGGTGTCTCCAAAAGTACATGTTGGGTTGGCGTATTTCAAGATTAGGTTTTGTCACTCCGATTGTCGGAGAGGTATCTCTGGGCCCTCTCGGTAATGCACATCACTATAAGCCTTGCAAGCAATGTAGCTAATGAGTTAGTTACAGAATGATGCATTACGTAACGAGTAAAGAGACTTGCCGGTAACGAGATTGAACTAGGTATTGGATACCGACGATCAAATCTCGGGCAAGTAACATACCGATGACAAAGGGAACAACGTATGTTGTTATGCGGTTTGACCGATAAAGATCTTCGTAGAATATGTAGGAGCCAATATGAGCATCCAGGTTCATCTATTGGTTATTGACCAAGAATAGTTCTAGGTCATGTCTACATAGTTCTCGAACCCGTAGGGTCCGCACGCTTAACGTTTCGATGTCAGTTATATTATGAGTTTATGAGTTTTGATGTACCGAAGGAGTTCGGAGTCCCGGATGAGATCGGGGACATGACGATGAGTCTCGAAATGGTCGAGACGTAAAGATCGATATATTGGACGACTATATTCGGAGTTCGAAAGGTTCCAGTGATTCGGTATTTTTCGAGTACCGGAGAGTTACGGAATTCGCCGGAAGTATATGGGCCTTATTGTGCTTTAGGGAAAGAGAGAGGAGAGGTTGGGCGCCCCAAGGCCTAGTCCGAATGGACTAGGGGAGGGCTGCGCCCTCCTTCCTTCTCTTCTCTTCCCCCTTTCCTTGACTCCTACTCCTACTACTTGGAAGGGGGGGAATCCTACTCCCGGTGGGAGTAGGACTCCTCCTTGGTGCGCCCCCTCCTAGGCCGGCCGCCCCCTCCCTTGCTCCTTTATATACGGGGGCAGGGGGGCACCCCATGACACACAAGTTGATCTACGTGATCGTTCCTTAGCCGTGTGCGGTGCCCCCCTCCACCATATTCCACCTCGGTCATATCGTCGTGGAGTTTAGGCGAAGCCCTGCGCCGATAGAACATCATCATCGTCACCACGCCGTCGTGCTGACGGAACTCATCCCCGACACTTTGCTGGATCGGAGTCCGGGGATCGTCATCGAGCTGAACGTGTGCTGAACTCGGAGGTGCCGTACGTTCGGTACTTGGATCGGTCGGATCGTGAAGACGTACGACTACATCAACCGCGTTGTCATAACGCTTCCGCTTATGGTCTACGAGGGTACGAGGACAATACTCTCCCCTCTCGTTGCTATGCGTCACCATGATCCTTGCGTGTGCGTAGGAAATTTTTTGAAATTACTACGTTCCCCAACATAACCGAAGCAAAGACACCGGGATTCCCCTCCCGACCACTGGCCACCAAAGCGGCAGGCAAAAAGGAGGCGAATCCACAGGCTCACCGGCGAAGTTTAGAGGAGAGAGTTTGCCCTAGCCGTTTAGGGTTAGGGAAGAAAAACAGGGAACCTGAGTTCTAATAACAAAACAAAAATCAGAAGCAACATCAGAAGTTTAAGAAAATGAAAAGCATAGACCTATTTATGTATATTGTAACATGGTTTTATAATAAACACCGTGGAGTGTATATTACATAGTCTAATCATAAATGGACTAGCAAAGTATTTTTCTTTATGTAGAAGAAGCATAGTCCTAAAATCGTCTACATGTTATCCCGCACGTGCTAGATTTTTTACAAACCGATCGCTTAGAGCATCTCCAACAGCTGCGCTAAAATAGCGCCGCGCCGTAAATTGGTCCGTTTAGCGCAAGAACGCTTGGCGAATCGCTCAATGCCAATGCGCAGCAAAAACGGCGCGCGCGCTATAACGAGTTGGGCGCGCGGTCGAAAACACTCTCGCTCGCGGTGTATTTTGGGCGCCCACTACAGCCAAGGCACACTCGAAGGCCGCTCTCGCACTTCCTCTCCCACTTCCACCCCCGGCCGGCCGCGCCGCCGCCAGCCACCGGCGACTGCTCAGTGCTTCCCGGCCTATCCCAGCGCCGCGCTTCCGCCCCATCCTCCTAGTCCCGGGCTCGCGCGCCTCCCTGGCTGCTCGAGGAACAGTGCCCGAGCGCTTGCTGCCGCGCCGCGCCCGCAAGGTGTTCGACAAAACGACTACAAGGTATGTATTGCTCAAACTTCATGAATTTGATGCATGTTTCGAATTGTAGTTTTTATAGTATAGTATTGAACATTGTAGATGAGTTCGTCGTATGATTCTTCCGAAGAAGAATTTGATATGGAAGAGGAGGAGGATCTTGCAATGATCCTAACTATGCATATAAAAAAAACCGAAGCACGGTGGTTCGGTTATGGGTCGGCAGAAAATTTGGAAGGATAGGATCGATGCCCACAACAGATTGATCAGGCATTATTTTGCGGAGAATCCCACATACCCCGAATCGTATTTTCATCGCCGGTTTAGGATGAGCACCGAGTTGTTCAGGCGCATTGCAGAGAAACTAGCGAGCCATGACCGCTTTTTTCAGCAAAGGAGGAATGCCGCCGGAGAGTTCGGGTATAGCACCTTTCAGAAGGTGACAGCCGCTTTGCGTATGTTGGCATACGGTATACCGGCTGATCTTGTTGATGATCACTTGGCTATGGGTGAGAGCCGAGCCATCATGTGTGTCAAGCGCTTTGCAGTGGGAATTGTGCAAGTGTTTGGCGAGGAGTATTTGAGATCTCCCAATGCTGAAGACGTCGCAAGGCTATTGGCGATGAACAAAGCTCGCGGCTTTCCTGGCATGCTTGGCTCAATAGATTGCATGCATTGGAGTTGAAAGAATTGTCCAAAGGCATGGCATGGGCAATTCCACGGCCAAAAAAGGGTTCCACTATAATCCTTGAAGCGGTGGCGATCAGGAGACTTGATTTGGCATGCATTCTTTGGAATGCCTGGATCTTTGAATGACATTAATGTTGTCAACCGGTCACCACTGATGAATAAGATTGCAAACGGTGAGTTGCCACCGGTGCAGTTTGTAGCAAATGGCCGTACGTACAACTATGGCTATTATCTAGCGGATGGCATCTATCCAAAGTGGCAAACCTTCGTGAAGCCATTGAAAAAGCCGGAAGGTAAGAAAAATCTTGATTTCCACAATGCTCGTGTGGCGGCTAGAAAAGATGTGGAGAGAGCATTTACGATTTTACAAGCCCAATTTGCTATTGTGAGAGGACCGGCTAGATTTTGGGACCAAAAAATGCTTTGGTACATCATGCACGCTTGTGTGATCATGCACAATATGATCATCGAGAATGAGCGTGGCCAAGATTTAGACTACTCACGCTATGAGCTCATGGGACATCACGTGTGAGTGCGACGGAGGGCTGAAAGGGTAGCCCATTTTATTGCCTCCTATCATGCCATTCGGCGTCCCGCAACGCACAATGAACTTCAGAATGATCTAATTGAAGAGTGGTGGGTATGGCATGGACGACAAAGAGCATGATGATTTCTGCATTCGACATTGTATTGTTCATGAACTATTTGTTGTGTTTATTGCATTATTTGTTGTACTGAACGATTAACTATTTGTTTGAGTTGTAATGATAACGAAATTAAACTATTTATTGTTGATTTATTTTGTTTGTTTGATCATTTTTGCTCCTATTCTTTGAAATGAATATGTGGTTTGTCTTGCGTGCTGCTGTATTTTTTAAGCGCTGCTAGAGCGGCGCTGCTGCTGCATTATAATATGCAATTGCTTGAAGTAGCTGGCTGGCGCTAACTAAACTAGCCAAAGCGCTTGTAAAACAGTTTTTTGCTTGTGGCGCTTAAGCGCTACCGGAGATCTTCTTACACATCAATGCTAGAGATTTATTAGGACGCGGACGAGAGGAACTAAATCCATTTGAGCGCGTATGTAGAAAAAGGAAGGCATTAAATTCGTTAGGCCTATATTTTTATAGTGCTAAAAATACACAGGACGTATTAAATCAGTGCCAAATATTACACACGTCTCAACGTCAGCCGTTGGATGGAGGAAACCCACAGCATCCAACGGCGCAGGGCCCAGGGCGGGTCTATATAAACCCCCTGTGGCCACAGCCCTCTTTCCCTAAAGCCACCACCGTCTTCCTCCCGTCCGTTTCTCGCATCGGTAGGCGACAAGAGAATGGCACCGCACTCCCCCGCCGTGAAGCTCCAGTCCCGCGCCGCGCCGGCGCCGTCGTCGGCGATGGGCGCGCACCGGTGGTCCCGCCCCATCGCGAAGGGCCCGCCGCGGAAGATCAGGATCGTGCACGTCCTGGCGCCGGAGGTGATCAAGACGGACCCGCGGCACTTCCGCGACCTCGTGCAGCGCCTCACCGGGAAGCCGAAAGGCGGCGCAGGGTCCTCCTCGTCGTCCTCGTCGTGGTCGCCCGAGAGCGCCGCGGCGGAGTCGTCGTCCCAGCAGGCGGCGGCAGGCGGCTCGTCGTCCGTCGCGGTCGCGGTCGCCCCGGAGGCGGCGGCGGCGACCGTCAAGGCGGAGGTGAAGGAGGAGGAGGAGGACGCCGCGTCGCCGGAGGAAGGGCTCGGGCGCGCGTTCGGGGAGGCGGGGGGCACGACGACGAACGACGCCTTCTTCCAGGACCTCGACGAGTTCCTCCTCGGCGGATGGCTTTAGTCTCTGATGATCGGTCAGCCGCGCGCCCCCCATTAGAGCTAAGTCCGAGAATTTTTTGGCCCCCGCTGTTGCTGCATAGGATGGTGACGGTTAACGGAGATCCCCCATTTCGGCCTGGAATTTAAGTTATAGAATTGGGTTTCCTGCGTCTGTTACTTCTCCAGTTTGTTGATATTTCAGTTGTGTTATTCAAATTTTAACCCGCACATGGAATGGAAATGCCAGATTAGTTTGGTTGTTTTGACGGCATTGGGTGTCTGATTCCAACCTTCATTGTTTGCCTTTTTTTCTTCTTCTGGGTGAACTAGAGGGAGAGATAGAGAGAGGGAGAGGTAGGTGCGCATGCTCTGAAGTCTGAACTGACGATGAAGGAGGACATGGCAGAATTCTTTGCAGCGTCAGCCTGTCAGGAGTGGTTAGGTGCAGGACTAACAAACCTTGCGCTGCACCTGCACGCACGTACAGGATGATCGCAATTTCCACACGATATCTCAAAAATAAAGGACTGTCTCTCACGAGGAACTAAACATTCTTCAGTTCAGGTAGAATGCCCTCCTCTAGCCTGTGCGGAATGACGGCTTATACCATGATTATTACTCCTGATGCAATCGAACAAGGGGAAGATTTTAGATACAATGGCCGTAGATCACCGGTCCGAAAATGCAGTACAATGCGGTCGCTGGCATGTGGCCCCATGATCCACATTTCATCTTCCTGCTGGATGTCTGTATTTGAGATAGTATACCAGGCTAATTTACCTTGGTGTCATTTGCGCCGATGCAAAGCTGGGTGCTGGAATTATATGGAACAAAACAAATTACAGCTCAGAGTTATCTACTGCCCATTTCGCACATCTAATTTTTCATCTTATCTGAGTGCTCAAGTATTGCTCAACTCCAGGATATAGCAGTAACTACTCTAGCCAGCAGCAAAAAGGAGCTTGAGTTTACACACTCAAGTGACTGCTAACATATGCACTACTTTTTCATGTATGTGAAAACCTGGAAAATGGTAAGACAGAAAAGGCATCTCCGAAAAAGTTAACCACAGTGCTCCGGTTAGTGCCCAAACACTAGCTTTGATATTCGGGGATCACTACATCTGGCGTGTTCTCCATTGGATTTGGTTGCGGCCCTTCCAGTTTTGTCAGGACATCAGGTGCTCCAGCAGCATCTCGGATAATCTAAATGAGAAGACAGAACAACCATGAGAAGTTGTGACTTTTTTATCCTTCCAAAATACTGTACTAGTAGGACGGGTAACATGAGATTTCAAACCATTCATTCTGTACTTTGTGGAACATGATTAGATTGACTTGTCTAGAAGAGAGGATCAAACTGAAGCTACTGTATTGGTAGGCTGATTAGATTATCAGCATCTTAAACTTGCAAATGACGTTGATATATGCCATAAATCTGGCATCTTATCGATGATTTTTAACAACCAAAACTGATAAATATGTGCATTTTTTCTTCTGGTCTTGCTTACGGGATGCTCAATATTCTCAAGAAGATACCATAGACTGGTACTTCAGCGGATTAAGAGCCCTCATTTCAATTGTCTAGATAAAATGATGATGCTAAATCTGTGCAGCATTCAAACTCAGTATGTCATCAGCTTTTATTTTCTTCGACATTTATGTGTTTATGAGCTAAGTATAGAATCAGGTATGTTTTCTCTAAAAGAACTAGGTATAGTCCAGTAATTATGTCCAACATGTGACACCTAAGACATATGTTACAACTCAAGCGTGGAAGCTATAAAAGTACTGATTCCATCTTTTCTGTTAGTTCATACAGTAGATAAAATCAAGGGGTTACTTCCAAGATGGTGGATGCCATATGGTCACATTGTAATGTACACAGGTACAAAGGCATGTTATCACGATATGATTTTGGTGTTCGCTTTAGTGTGTGATGAACTGATAAACATACCAGTATTTCTTCATCAAGGTAAGAAATCATGAATAAGCGCTGGTACATCCCATCTGTAATAAAAAAAGGGGCCATGCGACGGAATTAATAAATCCATGTAACATACATGACAATTATTAAAGATTCATGGCATCACAGAATGAAAAATAGCATAACTATATTGAACCATCCTGTGATGGTGCACTAAATACTGCAGGTAGACAAAAGTATTGCAGATGGACAACATGGATAGAGAGAACTAGCTACCGTTATGTCATGAATACTGTGAGCATTCCTCTCTTGTCATGGTTGGAAGTCAAATTTTGGAAGAAACAAAAGGCAGCATTCCAATAATTTAATATTTTTGGCAAAAAAAAATCAGTGATTACAAATGCATTGAAGCAAGTAGCAGTTTTTAACAAGAAAAGGTCAGTAATAAATCCTGCGGTTGCGTTGTATGAATTGGCAGTATGTCCTAATAAAACTGGAAAAGTGATGCAATATCAAGAAGTCTATAAATCAAGCCTTATGTACTTACTAAGAGGTAACTTAACCCCCTCCGAAACAGCATCTCTTATAGAGGCAGGAAGTTGCTGTAGAGCTCCTGCAGTTTGTCCAAGTAAGCCCTTCAGTTGTTCAGGTAGTGTTTCTTCACTGATTTTGGGGGTTTCCAAAAATGCCTCAACGTATTCCTCTTTCATCCTGATAGGCCCCTCCACGGACAGTTGAGTGGTCAGAACGAATCTGTTTTGTATCTGCATACACAAAAAGGCGGTAAACTGTGAGACATGAATGGAACAACAGAACTCAACATGATCATATACAAATATACAGCTCCTGGATAAGACAGATAAATGGCTACCAGCAATGCCTTAGTATAAACGTGGGATCTTGGCATCTTGCTACATTACGAGAGCTACTTCTCATAATTTCATTTGAAGAAAAAAAATTAGCTATGGATGCTGTACGCAGGTATATAAATGGTACAAACATAGCAAACATGAGGTAGTTGTAAAGATAGATCCAAAATGCACAAGGGTTGTAGGCGACTTTCCACAACTTTTGAAATTACCGTATTCAAGAGCCTGACGTTCGAGGAAATTTTGCAGTAGCCATCCCTGATCACCACATCAAGCCCCGTAAAGTGTGCGACACTTGTAGGTGACCTCCTACGAAAAGAGCATACTCGCTATGTGATAGAGAAAGATCAATTTAGATTTATGTATTTGCAACACACTATGAAAATATAAATTTTAACAAACCAGGTAACTTATTCTTATGAGAATAAAGTAAGGAGAGCTCTAATTAAAATGGTGAGTTCATTGTAATGTAACTTGCATCCAGAAATAGTGGCGTACTCAAACAAAAGCTTGGATGCAAATGTTCCAGGACTGCTATCACCGAACCATTCAATGTTCCATCGACCTTCCAGATAGGGTGATCTGAAAAGCGAAACATATGATTAATGAACAAGGACCAACGAAATGTCCATACAACATAACTGTTTTAGTCAGAAATGATGGGAGTTCCACATGGATATGGGACATGTAAATGCGGAGATGAATGGAAGTCATTGGTTCCTAAACTGAACATCATGATAGCATCTTCAACTTATTTTGATGATAGTTCGCTTGTTGAGAACTGCAGCGCTTACGTTGTGGGACGAGGAGTGGGGTTGAGGCGCTCGAGGCCGACGATGCGCTCATTGACGTCGATCTTCTGCATCTCCGTGGTCTTGCCGCTCACAAAGGATTCGAAGCCTCCAGAGTCCCTGAACTGAAATGGGCAGCAGTTTACATACTCAGACCCTGAATGCAGAACCCAACTGTCAACATGCAGACACAAACACTGATAAGCTCATGATTCGGTGGGCTCTGCAAAATCGAGGCGTGTACTCGTCAATCAAATCGAAAGCGGTGCAAAAACTGAGTGTCGCTGGGCACAATTGGCTTATTGAGAAACTAATAATAGCCAAATCGACAGCTGCACTGGGCAGTGGATACGATTCGTATGGACCAGACCAGCACGGCAGTACGGGGCAGGCCGTAGCCATTCATTCTGCGAGGAAGGGGAACAGGAGAGGGGGAGGCGGCTCACGGCGAGGAGGAGGGACTCCTTGGCGGAGAGGCGCTCCATCTCGCGGGCGTAGCTGGCGGCGGGGCCGCCCTGGAACTGCGCCGTGGCCCTGCAGCGGCACCCGGCGGCGCGGCGGGGCGTGAGGCGCAGCCGGCCGTCGCGGCGCCCGCAGACGGCGGGCAGCAGCGGAGGGGAGGCCGGGGCGAGCGTCGCTGCGGCGGCGGTGGCGGCCATGCCGGAGGAGGCGACTTTGCCGTGCGAGAGCCGAGGGGAGGGGGGAAGAGCTCGAGAGATGTCGTGGTGGTGCTGGGAGCGCTGTGCTGTGTAGGCCACTCCACGTAGAACAAGGAGGGAGAAATGACCTTCGGAGGTGTAACTGGACCCACATGTCATTGACACCACTGGCATACACTAATTCAAAAGTCAAACTTTTGACCAAGTTTATATGAAAAATATCATCAAGATCTACAATAGCAACCAAATAAATAAAATATGAAAACATATTTTATGATGGATGAATCTAATTATAGGAGTACTAAATTTCGTATTGGTAGATTTTGCTATTTTTCTCAATAAAATCTTGAGAAGAACAAGGAAGTATTACGTTTGCAAATGCAGGCATCATAAGAGCACAGTGAAATCAGTGACCCGTCTGTGGTCAACACAGCTGGGTAATCACCACAGTAATGGACCGCGGAAGCTAGAACCGAATAAAACGCACAAGGAGAAAACTCAAAAGGCGACTTGACAGCAAGAAAGTTCTGAACCATATTTCATTCAAAAAAGCTGAATCTAAATCACAATCCATAGAACCAAAATACAACAGGCCTAATCACCTAGAGCCAACAGCAAGGGAGAACAGAATAGTCACAGTAGCAGCACAAGAAGGAGCGAGGATCCACCGCATCAGCGGTGTCATCAGACGGCGGCACCCTTCCGCTGCTCGGTCTCGCCATGGGCGAAGTGGCAGCGCTCGCCGAACGTGCAGGTGCCCTTGAGGAAGTTCTCGCATATCTTGGTCTTGTAGTTGCTCCTGCCTCCAGGTCCACCTCCGCCGCCGCCGCCGCCGCCTCGGCCTGCTGGGGCCGCTGCACCAGCAGGGTTCTTCGACGGCGTGCTGGCGCTGATGCTGGCAATGAGATCACGCACCATGTCGTTGGCTTGCTTTATCTGGTCGAAACTGCCTTCCAGCTCAATGTTCTTCAGGTCTGGGTTCGATTCGTGGTCACGTATAGAGAGCTTGACCCCTGTGATGCGGCAGATCTGCTTCGTGTTGACCCCGCCCTTCCCGATTATGCCTCCGGCGAGAGCAGCGTCAACACTGACCTTGCAGGTGGACGAGGCGCCAAAGTTTCCAGCTGGAGGGCCCATCGAAGCTGGCGGAGGTGGTTCGTGCCGACCACCATATCGACCACCCATAGGAGGAGCATAGGAACTTTCCTGGGACATGTAGGAGGATGGTGCCCTGCCAAGCTCCCTCTCGCCATGGGCGAAATGGCACTTGTCACCAAACTTGCAGCCTTCTGCAGTGTTGTACTTGGTGCACATGCGTGTTTTGACACCAGAAGCAGCATGATCCGCAGGAGCTCTTGACGGTGCAGACACAGCAGCATGGCCTAGGCTGTGTGATTTTGATACTGCCTGGTATCCACCAGGGACAAAGTGCGCAAAGTGACATCCCTCACCAAAGGGGCACCCAACAGTGCTGCATCATTCAAAACAATACAGATTATGTACTGATCTTGCAATAACAAATACAGTAAGTAATGATAGCTGAATGAGCAATGAGAAATGAGCGAACTTAGTTACAAAGGACGGTTGTAGTGCTGTATACCAAGACAGAAGATTTCTCATAACAAGATAACAGTGTTCAAATGCAGAAGATCACGTGTATTACATGTTATCAGTGCAAATGGCCCAAATTGACATAATAACAGAAACATAATTGTAAAGTTGCATGAAATCCTGTCTAACAATTTCAGTATATAGGAATCCAGGCAGGTGCGAGATTGAACCAAGATCCACAGAGACCACAATACTGCATATGACATATGTATATGTGTGTGCTTAAAAGGATGCTTTCATTACTCAACATTACTAAACAATGTTAGTGCAGACTCAATTACCAAGTAATAGAGAAAGAGAAGGACCTATCTAGAGAACAAAAAAACATGCAACAAATGTGTATTGGGGTACTGTTATTATATTATTTATATAAAACGCTATGAAAGAAAAATATTAAATGTATCTATTTTGATCAGTTGGCAACATTGCTGTGCATGAATTACAATTTGCAACAATTCGTAAAGCTTCTGCACCAAAAATAAAAGTAGCAGGGGAGTATTTAATTCTTAACTGTAATACATAGTAAAAATTAGAAGATACCGTTCTCATGTTATTTTGGATAGGTTAAGATTTGAACCTGAAAAACTTGGTGCAAGGCTTCGATTTGCTTGATAGGCCAGTTTGTTGTGACTCCGATTCTGTTGCATGAAATTAATTACATTTTTCCACTTGTTAGAATTTGCATTGTTGATCTTCTATTCAAGTAAAATATACAATTTGTGTCCAATAAATGTGATGAATGAACATAATTTTAGATAAGATAAAGATGATATTCAATGGTTCTTATCCTGCAGAAAACGGTTATGGTTACACCCACACTGCATATTGTTGAAACATGATAACTAGAAATAGATCATATCATTCATGAATGGTGATTAACATGTGTTCACATGTTTCTTTGCTTGCAAGGGAGTCCTCAAATTCCATTTTGATCAAAAGCAGGTGCTTAGCTTTTCCAAATTTGTTTCCCATCACCATCAACCTTCCCACATGTTCTTTCCTTCTGTTCAAAGAAACCTCGTCTTGATAAACTTTTTAGTACGTCCTGCTCTTAGATGAGTTGGTTCAGACTTGGGTTGTCAAGCTATTTTTTTCTGTACTCGATAGGTATTTCATTACGGTACCAGACGAGATGCAGGTGGGCCTTAATTCGGCTCCGTTGCACGGAGCTGCACCGGCGCGAACAGGGCATCCTATGGTTCTGCCATAATTATCAAACCCACCGCAGGGATTTGCCGGCACTACAGCATGGATACTTCCGCACATGAACACTGTCAAAGCAAGACGGAGGCGAATCTTATCTTGTACAGGGGCTAACGGCGCGGCACCCTCGCTCGCTCAACGCTCGCGGACCAAACCCTAGAGATACCCTAGAGAGCGCCGTGGCTGCAGATCCAGCGGCGCGGGCCACACGACAGGGCGAGACCTGGAAAGCATATGCAGGGGGCGGGCGGGGAGAGATGGGAAGGCGACGCGTTACCTCTCGAGCGCTTCCCGCCTGCGGCGCCTCCGTTGGCGGACTCCGGCCGGGATCTCTTGCGGGCGGCGGCATCCATGGCGAGCCCTCCGCGTCGAGGCGGAAACCCTAGCTTGCGGTTTGGCGGAGGCGGAGTGGGGCGCAGCGGAGGGAGGAAGAGGCCAAGTGCGAAATCGCTTCGGTCGAGTTAACGGCCAGAGACGTGGGTGTGTGTGCAGGTGGAGGCTCTTACGGTGGCTGGGCTTTATAAGCCCAGGTTTTGGAGCTCGGCCCTCTAACCGGAATTGTCGCATTCCAGCCCAGTTATGTGGACGCTTTTGTCACCCAAATTGTCTAAAAAAAAAATCGACTACACGGTATCAATTTGAGCTCACTCAAAAAAAAAAAAAAAACTGAGCTCGATTTTCTCAAAGAAAAAAAAAAACAATCTCAGCTCGAGGAGGCAAAGCTATTTTTGTTAGAGAACGGGCTTTATTCAAATCTCAAAGTTCGTAGGCATACATTCTAAAAAAAAGTTCACAAGCATACAAATGATATCAGGTAAAGTAGAAAGCCAAACATGGCGCCCAATGAAAAGAGAAGAAGAGGCTTTAGCTAAAGCATGTGCCTAAGTCATTGTTATCCCGCTTTTTATGGCTGAAAGTAACCTTCCTGAAAGAAGTTCGACATTGATCTACCTCCTGAAGAATGATTGCATAGCGAAGCATCTGGACAGTCCCCCATTGATCGCAAGATCTTTATATGGCAGAAGTCAACTACCTTTTAGGAGCGGGCTCTCAGCTAGACGCAAGCCTGTTTTGAGATTTTCATGCAGGTGTCAATTGAAGATCGTCAAGAATTTTGTTTACAAATCTTGACGTGCTCAAAGAGCTTTGGAACTCATCTTCATGTATTGCGCACCTCCTAACCCACCAAGTAGCCCATAGTGTAACAAGTACTAGTACCCGAGCAAGTTCACCCTGATTGAACATATCGAAGAGCCAGAATAGTCAAAGTATTGCATCCATAGTATGGTTTGAAATGACAAGTTCAGTTAGCCCCTCATCATTTAAGACCCACACACAACGAGCCATTTGATAGTCAATCAGAGAATGCCTCAATGACACTTATGAACAAACGAACAGTTGGTATGGGTTGCGATTGTTTATGAATTATAAATACATTGATTTTTGTATCAAGTTTGCATCATCTTAACCTTTCATCATGTGTTGAGACTACCTCAGTGGAAGTAACATAGGTGATAACATCACTCTTATTTAGGCAAAATAGATGATGTGGCATGTAATTAATGAATATAGAGAGGCATGTGGTAACATAGCTAGTTACTGTAACATCACACATATCAAGAAAAGATGAGTCTACAACCTAATAAATAAAGTGACGCATGGCATAACACATATGTTACTACCCACTGTGGAGGTAGTAACATATGCATGTTACTACTCTATGTTACTCCCACTAGTAGAAAACAGGGCTTTGGTCACAACTCAATATACATTAGTCCCGGGACTAATGTGAGCATTTGTCCCAGTTCGAGCGGCTAAAGGCATTAGTCCCGGTTCAAATGAGACCTTTAGTCCCGGTTTGAGACAAGAATCAGGATAAAGGGTGCGACGCCCTTTAGTCCCGGTTCATGCCTCAAACCGGGACTAAAGGGCTTCGTGTCTCAAACTCTACCCCCCCCCCCCCCGTGTATCGCTATTTCAGTTTAAAAAAAACAAAAGAAAATGATAAAAACTTGAAAAAATAAAATCCTTCGAGATGTAGTTATATTACTACATCTACTGGTTAGGAAAATTAAAAAACTTAAATTTGGACATGTTTTGATAAAAAGTGTTATGAAAAAGTAAAACGGATATAACTTTTGCATACGATGTCGGAAAAAAACGTATAATATATCAAAATGTTCAGCACAAAAATCCGCATCCGATTTTGACGGCCGTAGGCCTGTTTGCAAATTTTTAGAATCCTCAAATTCTATAAGCAAAAAAATTATGCTCAAACTTCAGTTTTTTTGAATTTTGGTTAAATCTGGTCAAACTACTTATTCAAGAAGTATTAGTGTTACTAAATAATTATTCAAAAATATTAGTGTTACTAAATAATCATTTCAGTTTTTTTGAATTTTGGTCAAATTTGGTCAAACAATGGTCAAACTATTTATTCAAGAAATATTAGTGTTACTAAATAATTATTGTTTTTTAGAATAATAGCTTCAAAATCAAACAGTGAAACGTGTGACTTCATGCTCAAGCTAAACTCCTGAGGGTTAATAGGATTGACATCTTACTATTGTCAGGAAAACAACAAGTGCAGACTTGGAACCGAGGGGGAATAGAATCCAGAAGTTAAGCGTGCTCAGGCTGGAGTAGTAAGAGGATGGGTGACCGGCCGGGAGTTAGATGATTTGGAATAAGGGGGGGTGATTAGAGATTAGATGTTAAATTGAGCAATGATGAGGAGTGATTAGAGATTAAATTGTAAAATAATTCAAAAATTTGAAAATCGAGAAAAATAAAAGAATAAAAGAAAAATCGTAAAAGTTACCAACTGGGAGTAAAGGTGGAGCTTTAGACAGCGGCTTTTCTACTAGTGCAGTGGCGGAGCTTGAGATGAAATTATGGGGGGGCATGGGCTGAAGGGGGAGGGCAAACATGATTGCTTTAGGCTGATTTTAGTCAAAAATTAGACCAAATATTAAGGCATATGTGCATGTTTTCATATGAGCTGGGGGGCCATGGCCCAGGTTGGGCCCCAAGTAGCTCCGCCACTGTACTTGTGTCCCCACTGTGACTAGTCCGAGAAGTTCCCTTTTCTAAATCAACACTTATCCGGTTTTTCCTTCAATGCATGCAAAGTAACTGAGCTGCTAATGAAATAAAAAATGATGCTAAATGTGTTCCGCTTGATATTTTCCGTGAGTCCCGGTAGCAAGTCATTTAAATCTATGTGTTACGCATGTGATTATTATTGGCAGTTTATACGGTTGAATTTATCCAGAATTTTCGTCGTCGAGCCAGTGAGCTTTCTCACATGGTGCAAGGGGCTATTTGGTTGCTACCTTGAGATAAACTTGCCTAAACACATTTATAGTGCCAGCCAGACACTTGCCTGAACCTTGTTTGGTTGCTACCCTGAGCATTCACGCGGCTAGCCTGACCTGACTGCACAGGCGCGTGATTAGCCAGAGTCAGGCCACCGAAATCGGAGGCCTGAGACTCAGGCACGCGCATGCAGCTTATTTTAAGTGGGACTGTCTATTCTACAGTACATCCGGATGAAATTCAATTAGCTTTCATCCATATTTTCAGCCAATTAAAGCATGACAAGTGTCCCCTATCCCGCGTCACTTGTCCCCTATTTGCTTTTCTGTCCCGCTTTTATAAATAGACTAACGGGTGCACACCTTAACTTTTCCAACCCGGACAGAAGAGCAGCGGTTCAGCGATGCAGCCAAAGCTTTTCCTTGTCCATTAAGCTAAAGCAAAGAAAGGGAGGAGGAAAGGACCAAGACGATGTCACCTAAAAATTACAGTGACAAAGAAGTATAATTACAAAATATTACCACCAAGAAATCCACTAAACACCATGGTTATTTCTATCATGCCCACTAAAAATTACAGAGTAATATGCATTAAAATGTCACTATAAAATCCACTAAAATGACATTGTAAGTCCACCAATAATCCAAATGGTTTGCACTGAAAAAAACTCCTAAAATTAAACACTAGAATTACAGTGCAAGATGCATTAAAGATGCGACTGCAAAATCCACTAAAACAACACTGTAAATCCACCAATAATCCAAATGATTTGCACTAGTAATCCTATGTTACATGCTACTGAAAAAGAAAACTCATCCACCAATTGAGCTAGGACTGCACACATGTTGAATCTCACTTGGCATTGCTAAAACTCATCCACCAATTGAGCTACGACTTTGCACATGCTGAACCTCACTTGGCATTGCCTCCCTACACAAGAAAATCAAAGAGACCAGAATAGGTAAAGAAAATAAAAGATAAAAATAAGAAAAAGAAAATGAAACAGAGAACAAGGGAAAATAAGAACATACATCGCCAAAGAAATCAGTGACAAAAAATTTGTCGCAGCTGTTCAAGGGGCTAAAAAACATGTCATCTGCATATTTGATCCTACGATTCGGAATGTCTACATTGGAGAAAAGATTTGCCATCTGAGTTCTTGTCTGAAGATCTCCATATACTTCAGAGTGAAGACACCATAATCATGCCTGAAAAGTTACAAAGAACACAAAAAATAAGAAAAGAAGCCCACAAACAATCTATATAAAATTAATCAAAATCATGTAAGGCAAAAAAACATAATACCGATTCTCTTGCTTAGGAACAGCTGGGTACAAGACATCAAACTCTTTGAAATTAATTTGTGTATGCATCATAGGAGTGATATACTCATCCCAAAGCCCGATGAAATTATGAATCTGTTTTGGAACTAAAAAAAATCAGGAAAGCATACCAAACTAGTTTACTGTAAAAAACAAAATGAAGTGTGTTGTAGATGATAAGGACGAGCTATCAGTACAATTAAAGTGCTTGTTATACTGAAAATAACCGACACTAAATGCACTAGACACAAAGTGGTGAATACAGTACAATGGCACTAAGATTACATAGTACAACAACTAAGAATTACGGTGTAAATCCAATGAAAATTACACTGTAAAATCCAATAAAATAAATTACAGTGTAAATTCAATGAGAGTTACACTGTAAAATCCACTAAGATAATTACAGTGTATATCCAATGAGAGTTACACTGTAAAATGCACTAAGGATAATTGCAGTGTAAATCCAATGGAAGTTACACTGTAAAATGCACTAATCCAATGAGAGTTACAGTGTAAAATGCACAAAACATAATTACAGTGCAAATCCGATAAGAATTACAGTGTAAAATGCGCTAAAGATAATTACAGTGTAAATCCAATGAAATTACACTGTAAAAATGCACTAAAGATAATTACAATGAAAATCCAGTGAGAGTTACACTGTAAATCCACTAAGATAATTACAGTGTAAATCCAATGATAGTTACACTGTAAAATGTACTAATATAAATACAGTGCAAATCCAATGAGAGTTACACTGTAAAATGCACTAAAGATAATTACGGTGCAAATCCAATGGTAGTTACATTGTAAATCCACTAAGATAATAGGGGAATACAACTGAAATAAACTAAAAGTACATGGCAAAAATGCACTAGAACAGAGAGGGAGCATTAAAAACTATCAGTGTAGTACATGAAAGTGGCACAACTACAAAATCTCACAGAAATATACATGAAAGCTTACAGAAAAATTACCAGCTCATCACGGATATCTCTGTGATACGTTGAGTTTTTGCCAAACGCAGAATCAAGAAACACAAAAGCTCTATCTTTGATTCACGCGACAAACGAAAACCAGTGACCATCGAGACCAATAGGGAAGTACAACTGAAATTAGAAAGGTAGAGATTAAAAAATTAAATCAGTAACAAATCATGAAAAGGCCATAAAACAAACAAAAAATAAAGATAAAAGAATCTGGACTTACAAAGTTCGATCTCCACATAAGAAATGCACTACAAGCACCCTCAAAAGCATTACGGACAATGTTTGGATTCTTGTTCTTTGGATTCTTGTTATTCAAAATGCTCTCCTGCACCAATCAAAGTAAATTACAAATCAGAACCACAAAGAAATATATTAAAGGGACATAGAGGAAGAAAAAAAGAATACTAAGGAAAGTGAAAAAGAGTTCAAGCTAGCATACACCAACATAACTGAAGAAGAAATGTTTCATCGATTTAGAAGGATGACACTCATTGAAAAGAAATTGACAGAAACATAGAATCAAGAAGTTATCTACGTGACCATGTGAGCATAGGGATGCAAGAGAGCGATATGAAAAGGATGCTTTATCATATCTAATAGCTTTGTATCTGATAAAAGAAAATAAATGAAATAATCACTGACAAATGAAAAAAGAAATGAAAGGTACATGACAAAAAGAAAAATCATACTTGCAGCAAACAACATGGTTGCCAATGCGATTCATTGCAAAATAATGCTTGCTTTCTTGCAAAGTGACAGGAAAACGATTCAACTACTGAACATAAGGATCTGAATTGAACCTAGTTGCTCCAACAAAAGAATTGGATTCCTTTCTAATGTACTAAAAATTATAGTGTAAATACACTGTAAATCAACTAAAGAATTACATTACAAGAGCACTAAAAATTATAGTGAAGATTCACTGAAAATTATGATGTTAAAACCACTAAAAACATTGCAAATCCACTAAGAAGTACAGTGAAAAAATACACTGTAAATCCAAGTAGAATTACAGTACAAATCCACTAAGGATCCACTAAGAATAACACTGTAATTCCACTGTAAAAACCACTTAAATACACTAAAAATCACACTGTAAATCCAAGTAGAATTACAGTGTAAAATCCACTAAGAAAATGTAGTTCCTGAAAATTCTTAATAAGATTTCATGAATGTACATGCACAGATTGAATGGATTTACAAAACTACTTTGCAGTAAGTAACACTAAAAAATACTGGAAATAGCAGTACAAATAATTGCAAATTACACTGCAAATATCACTATAAGTTACACTACTAAAACTGGAAAATTCAGAGAAAATCACTGTAAGTTGCACACTACTAAAATTATAATGAAATTACAGTGTAAATATACACTTCAGTTGTTCAGGGTGGTGGCCCAATGTGCAGCAGATTAGATTGGAGAAGGAATAGGGGGAAAAATAGTAGGCTAGTTTGGTTGCTAGGTAGGTGATGTTGAGCGAGGAAACAAGCCGTACAAGCAAAGCAAAGGGATCTGAACTGAAACAAACAACATCCCATCTGACAGGACATGGACATGGATCTGAACTGAAACAAACAGCACGTCCAAGCGCATGACAACTAGCCGAATTCAACCAGACAATCTAGCTCACACGACAGACGAGATTCAACACAACCGAGAGAAATTACCACACACAACAAGCAAAAGGGGAATAGATCTGACACTAGAAGGGACACATTGCTCAAATTTACACTCCCAAACCACTTTAACTTAACTGGAAAAATTCAGTCCACCAACAAAAATCACACATTAAACTAGAAATTTGTCCACCAAAAAACATCAACATGAGACTCAAGTGACTAGGTGACTCAACATTTGCATCCAAAACAACAAGGGGTTGTACATCTACAAAAGCTAGCAGGGGATAAAAGGGGACATACAAGCTTACTGTCCAAAATTAATTCAAAATACAATTCAGACTGTAGTTACAATGAGTGGAAAATTCAGAGTAGATCAATGAAACTTACACATTACTGAAGTTACAAAGCCAGAGACGAAAGCACTCGAAAATTACAGAGTAGATCACTGAAATTTACACATTACTGAAGCTACAAAGCCAGACACAAAGCACTCGAAAATTACAGAGTAAGATGGACTAATAAAACCTGAAACTACAGTCCAAAATCGCTGACGCTTAACTGGTAAAATTCAGTCCGGATCTCTCCAAATTCGCTCAAAGTTACAGTCCAACCCGCTGACAAAAACAACTGGCATCATATACACATATAATCCAAACATCTAGGAGCTAGATTCAACATTTACATCAACACATCTAGGGCTTGTACACATATAGGGGCACATGAACAACTGCAGAGACATTCGGGGGCAGAAATCAAAAACAGACATGAGGGAACCACCCCTACAATAACATAGAACCAGGCGTTGATGCATCTACATCTACTAGATGTTGCTCCATCTGCAACAAAAAGCAGACATCTGGGAACCACCACAAACAACCTAAAAGAGCTGGGATCCACCACTACACACGGGAACAAACACGCCACTAAGCCAGTTCCAGCAAAATCCTACAGAAATGCAGCGAAATTAATACAGGGGGGAAAGGATACTGGCAAACCAACCTCGTTGCGGGAAGAAGGGGGGCACAGGGCTCGGAGAACACCACAGCACAAGGAGGAGCGGCACGAAATCAACGGAAGCAGATAAGACAACGCCACCGAATCACCATGCGTCGACTTCTCCTCTGCCTCAACGCACTTGAAGGAGAAGCAACATGGGGAGGGAGGGGACCAGACGCGTAACCACTGGCCCACTCTCCAGAGATGAGCGACATAGCTAATCAGCCGAAATCGCCATGGCTCTCTCCTCTCTGCCTCCAAGATCTCGCCGCTCAAAATGGGGAAGGGAAACAGACAAAGTTGGCGGAGGAGATAAAAGGAAATTCAAAAAAAAAAATCGGCTAGCACACGGACCCGCCAGGATTAACGGGTCTCCAGGGAGAAGGCTGCGGGCCCAGTAACAAACAAAACACTCCCGAGGCTGAAAAAGAAAAGGAAAAATACGAATCTTGACACAAGAATCGGACGGACAGAAAAATAGATGAATGCGAATTATTTTCATCCGGATGAAAAAATTAGCAATCCCGTATTTTAATGATTCACTAGCGTATTGATGGGTGCATGCATGTAGCAATGAATGCTTGATTTCTTTTTTTATTGCATCATGCTCAGGTACGCTCAGGCACAAGCCAAACAACGTCCTAGCTAGGTTGCCTGGTAAGGCTAAAGTTGCAAGAATCTCGGGCTACTCTCAAACGTCTATTCTTCTTAGGCACACTCCTCAAGTCACCAACCAAACAGGCCCAAGTCTACAGTTTCTATACTTCTACGCTTCTCGAATACAAGTTTAAATCAAATCTAGGCTCGGTGTTTCCTAAATAAACAAAAAAAATTAGTTATGCTAGTGCAAAAATGTGTTCAAAGTCACAAAAATGCTATGGTGGAAAACTTTGTCATTCTTCCTTGTATGGTCGGCTAGGGACCACATTGTGGCATGTAGGGTTTAGGAGTAGTCGAAGTCGATTTCCTTCACCTCCCTCCTCTTTGAAACCAGTCTCCCACCCGGAATTTCTATTGGACGCACACTACGTCAAATTGATGTTGCTTTGCACATAGCTAGCAATTCCTTTTATGGGCCGACTCGTTTAGTCATCAGGGATCCCGGTCTTGGAAACCTTCTAGAAGGTTCTTGACTAGTTCAGGTTCGGCGTTCTCATTTTTACCTTTTCCTGTTGTTTCTTTGTCCGCTTTTTTGTTTCTTTTTTTCCTTTTCTCCAAAAATTTCATTTTTCAGAAAATTGAATCAAAAATATTTTGTGTTTTTATAATTTCTTTAAAATTCAAAAAAGTTAAGGACTTTTTAAAAAATATATGGGGTGTGAATTTTTTTTGTGTTTTCAAAATTGTTCGAATTTTAAAAAACACATGTTTTGAAAATTTGCCATAGACTAAAAATATTCAGAATTTTCATAATATATTTAGGTTTTCACAAAATGTTTGGAAATTTCAAAAATTGTTCGCGTTTTCAAAAAATGCTATTATACAATATATTCACATTTTCAAAAAGTTTGAAATAAACCAAAGCATTCAAAAAATTGGTCGAGGACAAAGGCGGGTGTCCAAAGACGGTGATGCAAATCAATCACCTTTTGGGAGGCTTGATTATAAACCATGACAGAAGTTAAGGGGGTCGCTTGTGAACCATTGAGGGCTCCCACGGCAAGGTTGTGTAGGTTCGACAGCCCGATCACCTCCAGCGAGAAAGACTACTCAACGGGTTTCCCCCTATCACAGACAGTTACCACTGGTGGTCTTACCCGTCATCGGAAGCATGAAGGTCCACAGGGTGCTCATCGACGGATGGAGCTCTCTAAGCATAATCACCACAAAGACACTAGATCAAATGCAGAGCCTAAGGGAGGAGATCGAGCAAAGTTTGAAAACATGCCATGGGGTCAACCTAGGGCTGACATATGCACGTCTGACACAGATCACACTACTGGTGGTCTTCGTCTGGGGGGGGGGGGGCTTTAGACGATAAGTTTGCACTTTCTAAGTTCTACAACACCCTCCTAGAATGATTCTTCCTAGCGTAGTGCATGGCCATCCCAAACTACAACTACATGATGATAAAAATACCGGGATCATGGGGCGTGATCACAACAAAAGCCTTCCTGGAACACGCGTTGGAATGTGACCGCCTCAGCCCCGAACCATGGAACAACATCATAAATTAGAATAAATACCAACTAGACACCCACAACCATCAAACATGATCTAGGCAAACGCGAGCCACTTAAGCCTCGTGCGGCGCAGGAGTAATGAAAATAGGAACCAGGGTAAAATAGAAGCCGAGCAACTGGTTCGACCTCGGGGCTTAACTCCCACATTCTTACCTCATCCTACGAGAGAGAGAGAGAGAGAGAGAGAGAGAGAGAGAGAGAGAGAGAGAGAGAGAGAGAGAGAGAGAGAGAGAGAGAGAGAGAGAGAGAGAGAGAGAGAGAGAGAGAGAGAGAGAGAGAGAGAGAGAGAGAGAGAGAGAGAGAGAGAGAGAGAGAGAGAGAGAGAGAGAGAGAGAGAGAGAGAGAGAGAGAGAGAGAGAGAGAGAGAGAGAGAGAGAGAGAGAGAGAGAGCATAGGAGGACAAAATAATGAACAAAGAGGGAAGAATGGGAGGGTGACATATGGGCCATGGCTATCTCTGCCTGCCAGTGTGAGTTCAGCCTGCTGGGATTACCTAAATTTCATAGTTTGGGTGCACTATGAAACTAGACTATAAGTTTCTTATTGTCTAAGAATAGATCCAAAAGTTGAGGTAAAATGTTATATGTTCCCGTGATGTTCTTTGGAGTAATCACTCTACAATAACATGCTTATATGTGTTGCATTTCGAATCCAAACAGACCATGGTAATCTAATTTTCACAACTAGCTTTTATCTTTTACTTGTTTGACAAGCCAATCTTTTTTCGGGTCTTCATATCTGTTTTTTCGAAAGCAACTCACGAGAATAAGTGAAGCAGAACCATGACAATTCGTCAACCAAATCATAGCATTTAAAATACAAACTTGCCATGTATGCTTTTTGTAGGACTTGATATTTTCTACCTTGCAAGTGAGTGTGCTAGCAAATTTGGGTGGAATATTAGACCATGTACCGAGGGCTTGCGCTATTTAATACTCCCACCGTCCGAAATTAGTTGACGCTTAAACGGACGAAATTAGTTGACGCTTAAACGGACAATTGAGATACACCCTTTTAAGCGTCAACTAATTTCGGACGAAGGGAGTATTATTTCTTAACATTTCCATTTACTACTCTAGCTACACAAATCAGATTATTTCACGTGAAGCGCATATGTGCATACATTTAACCGCCAACTTTTTATGTTTCATAATGTAGTGCGCAAAGTGTTTTGTTTTTTCAAAAGGCATACCTTGTAGAGTTTGAGCAATGTTAGTGAGAAAATTATCATCATCGAAAATATCAAATAAGTATAATATAAAGGTACGTCTCATGATGTATCTAATGATATTTATTTGATATCATAAATGTAGATATTTGTTTCTATAAATTTGGTCAAAGTTGATGAAGCTTGACTTTTGAGAAAATATATACCAGTAAGTACTTGGTATAGACTCTAGTTGGGTGTTCATGCATTTTTTTATCCAGCTAAAAACTTAACTTTCGAGAAAATATACACCAGTAAGTACTTGGTATAGACTCTAGTTGGGTGTTCATGCATTTTTTAATCCAGCTAAAAACTTGTCCTGCACATAGCCATTTTTGCTACAAAAGCACGAGCTTTCATGGTTGTTTCATGCCAGGACCTGAACGAATATACTCTTACACGTCCGAGCGCTCCAACACTCGATCGCAATCTGTCCCGGGCGTATAGGATCTTCTCCCGTCAAATTACTAAAACTGGAAACATTTAGCGCTGTCTGAAATTGGCCGCTCCAGCGAGCGCGCGCGAGGTAGCCATCCTCGGACCTGAATCTCTTTTGGCCGTGTGAATCTTGTATATATAAACCACTGCTGATATTATTTCTTGACCTCCCGAAGAATAATTTCGCTTCGACCGTAACCCAACCTTACATGAATCCACCAAATTAAATTATCACTCAACACACACACACACACACACACACACACACACACACACACACACACACACACACACACACACACACACACACACACACACACGAAAACGACTCCAATTTCGAGGCACGGCCAAGAAGAGCTGCACAATGAATTAATCACTCACTGCTCAACATCAAATTCGTACTCACGTAGTACTCCGGATGCTCGGAGTCCGGACACCAAGCCGCCTGGCGGAATGGATGAATCCTCGATGGATCGCCATGGATCTCGTCGTTCATATGCTCCTGGCGATCATCTCCTGGTACCTCCGGTACGACTCCTGCTTCTCCAGCAAGAACTTTGCGTGGAACCTCGCGATGAACTTCTCCGCCAGCTTGTCGATCTCGTTCACCGCCGGACTAGCCTCGCCGTCGTCCTCGCCCGCCGGCGTGCCAGCCGACGACCTTTCTTCCTCAAGCCAACACAGGTACCCGCACTCCGCCGTGTCGTCGCACACCTCCACGACCTCCTCCTCCACGGCCGCCGGCGTCGCTGGAACCACAGCGTTCCACGCCGCCGAGTACTCGTAGCACGAGTACGACGAATAGCAGGGCGCACGGCTGGCGTCCAGCCGATCCCTCGCCCGAGCCGGGCCGGAGGAGCCGACGAAATGCATCTTCACGAAGCCGGCGATCTTGCTCGTCCGCTTCTTGCCGCGGCTCCTCTTCGTCGAGCGGCCGTAGTAGCCGTACCCGCCGCTGCCGGCTCTCGCGGCGGCCGTCCTCTTCTTGCTGAGTATCACGTCGACGAGCAGGGCCCTGAACCTGGCGACGGCGCGGAAGACGTGACCTACCTGCGGGTAGATGTGGGAGTGGAGGATGGAGTCGATCTTGGGTGAGATCGAGCTCGGGAGCAGAGCCTCCACGTGGAACAGTGGAGCCATGGTGGACGAGGTGGTGAGCTCGCCTGCGCGACTCCATGGGTTTATATACGCAAGGCCCGTGGGTGTCGTGTGGCGAAATGTGTCAAGCCATCCGTACTGTCAGTTAACCCGATGCTAAGCTGGCTTACTCACTCTGACTTCCATTATCTGTACTTTCTTTTGTTGATCTCACACATTATTTTCTTCGAATGAGTCGAAGCTCCTTATTAATCAAATACCAGCATTACAGGAACGACCGTAAAAGAGAGGAAGATGCAACACAGTAGAATCCTCAATCCTGTTCATCCTGCACATGTGAATGGCACACCGAAAGAGTTCCGCGTCGTTGCTGGAACAAAAAATATTACCCACATAGGCTACTGGAAAGTCACCGATCTCCATCGGGACCGACCAAGTCAAACCTGAAAGATCGTCCACGGCCCAGAGGTGAAGACAACGATAAGACAAATGGACGATCGTACCTAGATGTCCTACCAAAACAACGGAATAACCAGCACCGTTACTGCCGAAGTAGCACCGACCCTGGCGAAGAAACAACGAAATGCAAACTTGTCCACTCGATCTCGTCACTAGGTCGGACACCGCATACACCATAGAAGCTGAAGAGACCTTACTGAATCATGCTGTCTCCACCACTGGAAGGTCCAAAGCCACGGACAATGAAGACCTACTCATGTCCACCCGGCCTCATCTTTGGATCCAATGGTGCACACATCACCATGGCCCGTTAAGAAGCTTGAGGAATCATTACACACCGCCTCCACCACCGTTGAAAGGGCTGAAGTGACAGACAAGCAAATATGTCCTTGATGACCCCATGCCGGGAAAACGACTGCTCCCACAGGTAGACCGGGGCCTCCTCGCACGACCGCACCAGCAGAGCCAGTGGCAATGGAGGGGGTCGACGATCTACCATTGGAGGAATGTGGCGACAAAGAAGGAACCCTGGATTGCTTTAGCTATGGATAGCCAAATTACACATTAATTTCTTTATGCATGTTTGTCGATTGTCGGGCAATTGGAAACAAATACAAACAACATCCACATTTCTGGTCGTGTGATTCTCTAGCCACCGATAACATGGGGCCGAGGCACGATGATGTGGAGATGGCGCATGCAGGTTAGGCGAGGCCAGAGTCTGAGGAGGAGAAGGTATTAGACAGTTAATGTTTTAGGTTCACGATGTGAGATGGTAGGGTTATGTGAGGGCCACTGGCGCCAGAGAAAGATTTACATTCTCTACAAGGCTAGAGGGATAGATATGCAGATTTACGAGTCGGTGGACCACACCAAGGAAGAAAAGGTGCACCCCCAACCCACCCAAGGGTAGTGGGATGACAACTAGTGAAATGTGTACTATGTCACCTCGCCCGCGACCTTAGCTTTTGAACGAGTTGGTTGGTGCATATAAATTTTTTTGACTGTTGATGCATATAATTTTAAATTGGGATTACAAAAGGAGATCTTGGATTCAAGCCCAGTTGTCGGCTCTACGATTATCCTTGCTTTAAGCTCTTTGTGTGTGCATGTACATGATTCAAGGTAGGATAAAATGTCGGCAATGTCACTAGAAATTAGTGCGGGTGTATGGAAAACAGGAGAGACTTCGAAGAAGAGCGTGGGCGGAATAGAGGGATTGAAGCTATCTCTGTGACCAAAGAGAAGAGAAATTCTCTTTGTTTTTTAGAAAATCAAAAGGGAATGATTGCATCCATGGGCTAATCTTTTATGGGATGTCTACATTTCAATTAACATACTAATTAGTGAAGGTCCCATTATTTATTCCCAAAGATGCATTATAGAATTTTTTTTTCCTTTGAAAAAGGGAGCAAGCTCCGGCCTCTACATCAAGCGATGCACAGAGCCAAGAGATACGTACATTATAGATGACCTGCATCTCCTTTCGGTTACATGCAGAACATGGAGTACAGGATGCGTGCCGAGCAATACTGCTGATTCAGGTAAGACAACAAACTCTTGACTGTGCCACCTGGACAAAGTTGCTGCCGGCCGGTATTCCCCGCAAAAGAAAAAAGAAATGTTGATGCTGGTTTGGGCACAGAAATTTCGGACCAACAAATTAATGCCGCCACCTGGACAAAGTCATTCCGGGATCATTTGAGATTCGTGCAAATCTGCAGGCTGGATGTACACGCGACAGAAACCTGCAAGTGCATGGTGATCTGTACGTGCGTGCGTTCTTGCCGAACGTCACCCGAGGTATAGCTGCAGCGCCAACAAACTGCGCGGTGGAGCCAGCTGGAGAGGTGGAGGACAGCTGGAGATGGAGGCTCGAGTCCCGTTTTAGGGCAACAAAACGAGGGCATGCAGGCGGGGTCGTTCGTACCCCGTTCTTGCACGGAATGTTGCGTGCTGTCTTGACCTTGTCAGTTTCAGTCCCGTCTCGTTGAAGCCCCCGAGTGGGCAGTCGATCCGAGTTGGCTCTCCCTCCTCTTCTTCCCATTTTTGTTGGCAATGCGTGTGGGTCGCCATTGGTGCTCGGCTGGATAACAGCCATGAGAGAGAGAGACAGAGAGAGAGATGAGGATGAAGGATGATGAAGTGTACGTATCCCCGTGATGCATGCATGCATCTGGATGGTCACGCGTTCCGTGTGCCCGATCGCGGGCATAGTTGTTGGGATACTACTCCCACTCCTACTCCTACTCGCACGTACGGTTGCAGAGGTGGAGCGATCGACGACTGACCGCACACATCCACGGAAAGCAGAGCAATGATTTGTTGGCTCCGTCGGTTGGCTGTTCGCATACATGACACGCACAACATCGTAACGAATCAATCAGTCGCGATACATATGATCATGGAATCATCATGCGTCGTTCGTTGGCTGGGACCGGCCGGAGAGCTAGCATATGTTTACTAGGAGTAGGATGATTAGGCCTTGTCAATGCAAGATGCTTAGGAAAGGTGTTTAGAAAAATAAATCAATGTTTTTTAAGCATCGGTGCTTATTTATAGAGGGTATACGTTTAATTAGGCAATCTCGCGTAGAAATAGGTATTGGTGTTTCAGCAAAATTCGGTTTGTTTATCTAAGCACCTCCCTAAATATCTAGCATTGTATAAGGCCTTAATGTGACGGGAAGCGTTTCCCACTAGTCTATATCTTTCTTTCCCCTCTCACAAGGTAACTAGGGTAAAGCCTACCTTTCCTCTATCTCTGTCGGCCCTGCCGTGGATTCCCTTCGCTTGCTGCTATGCCAGCCGATGGCGGAGAGGGAAATCTTGGTGCCTCAACTTCGGCTAGTAGATAAGTTAGCGTTTTAGTCCTAGCAGAGGTGGTGCTCAGATGGATGACGACGCTTCTTCTTCAAGTCTGTCTTTCGGGCTCCGATCTTCCTCAAGTTCATCTGTCGAGATGGATTAGACGGAGCTCCGGCGTAGATTCCTGCCAGTTTCTCGGGCAGCAAGCTTATGAGTTATTGTCGTGTACGCACCACGGTGAAAATTGATGCCAAGTTCTTCATATTGATTTAGGGGTTTAATGATGGCGACTACGACTCTGGGTCACTAGTCCTTAGGAACACTTGCATGAAGACTTCCCGGCTATTAATAAGGGTTAGTCTGGCTCTAGTATGATAGTAGCGATAGCGGCGTGTTGGTGGCTCGTTCAGCAATGACAGTGGTTGCTCGATGGTCCAGGGACCTTGAGGTATTTTTTAAATTTTGTTTGGGGTGCTTTGTGCTTTCGCTGAAATTTTATAATACATGTGAGTCAATTTTGAAATAAATGCAACTTATAATAGTGGTATTTTTCGGTCCAGGCGTAATACTCCCAGGAGCACAACCCCCCTTTTTTTCAGACTACCGCCCACAAGCACACATTCACAAAGCTTAGCTTGCAAATCCGGTCAGAATAACGTGGCCCGTGGTGCGCGGAGCTCCTACTATTCCACTTGTTTTTTTAGAAAAGCTCCTCCTATTTCAGGGCACATATGATAGCAAACCCTATATCTCGCTTAGTGCGAGTGCCACTTCCGTCTCGCCCGAAGTTTTTGTCCTGCGCTTTAGCTACTGGGCGGGCCCATTTTCATCTGCTTTTTTCCCTTCCCTGCATTTCGTTAGCTGGTTTTCTTCTGTTTTATTGTTTTTTTCGCTTACTTTCTTTTTTTCATGGTTTTCTTGCGGGGTTTTTTCACCTGTTTTTAGCTTCTTTCACAGTTTTTACTAGTTTTTTTATTTTGTTTATTTTTTCGTTTTAATTTGTTTTTTCTTGGTTTTGCATTTCTTTCTTGATTAACTTCTTGGTTTTCTCAATTTTTCTTTGTTTGCCGCTTTCGGTTTTTATTAGTTTTCTTCGGTTACTTGTACATTTTTTGTATGTATCAGGAACATTTTTATGCACATTTAACATTTTTCATATATATGATTAACTTTCTAAAAACATATGTTTTATTTCCATACACATTTTATTTTTCTAATACACGAAAAGCATTTTAAAATAAATGTGCAACATTTTCTAAATACATGATATACATTTTAAACATATAATTTTTATATCTACTTTTTACACAAACATTGTACACTCTTAGTATGCATCAGGAACATGTTCTATATATGTGTTTAACATTTTGAAAATACATGAATAACATTTTCTGCAAAATATATTTTCTGATCTCCGCTTTTTCCATACACATAAAAATTTTATATACATCAAAAACTTTTATACACACGTTTATCATTTTACAAATACATAATTAACATTGTTGAAAACTTATAATTTTTATGTCTATTTTTCCATACACATTGTACATTTTCATACACATCAGCAACACTTATATATATATATATATATGGAATATAAACAAAAGTAAAAAAGAAAGAAAGCTAAAAACAAGGACAAAAAAGTAAAAGAAAAACAATGAAAAAATCCGAGCGCTTTTGAGGCATGTGGCCTCCCGCGTGTTGGGCCGGCCTAGTACAACGCCCCCTTTGCAAGGCTACCCTACTGTCGCTATAAATGAGACATAGCGACACCCCGATAATGAAGACCCCCTATTCTGCATTTTAGTCCTAGCAGAGGCGGTGGTCAGATGGATGACAATGCTTCTTCTTCAAGTCTGTCTTTCGGGCTCCGATCTTCCTCAAGTTTGCCCGTCGAGATGGATTAGACGGAGCTCCGACATAGATTCCTGCCAGTTTCTTGGGCAGCAAGGTTATGATATTGCCGTGCGTAAGCGATGGCAAAATTTGATGTCAGTCTCTTCAGGTTGATTTAAGGGTTTAATGATGGTGACTATGGCTCTGGGGCATTGGTCCTTAGGAACACTTGCATGAAGACTTCCCGACTATTACCGATAAGGGCCAAGCTGGATCTAGTATGATAGTGGCGTGTTGGTAGCTTGTTGAGCAGCAATAGTGGTTGCTCGATGGTCCAGGGAACTTGAGGTATTTTTTTTATTTTGTTTGGGGTTCTTTGTGCTTTTTTTGAAATTTCATAATACATGTGAGTCATTTTTGAAAAAGATACAACTAATAATTCTAAAAAAATTGGCCAACATAATACAAAGTGATATTTTTTGATCTAGGCCTAATGCTCCGTGGAGCATACCCCCCCCCCCCTTTATCTAGACTACCGCCCACAGGCACACATTCACAAAGCCTAGCTTGCAAATCCGGTCAGAACGTCGTGGCCCGTGGTGCGCGTAACTCCTACTATTCCATTTGTTTTTCTAGAAAAGCCCCTCCTATTTCAGGGCACGTCTAACCGCAAACCCTATATCTCGATTAGTGCGAGTGCCACTTCCGTCTCGCTTAAAGCTTTTGTCCCCGCGCTTTAGCTTCTTGGCTGGCTCATTTTCATCTGCTTTTTCCCCCTTCCCTGCATTTCATTCGCTGGTTTTCTTCTGTTTTCTTTTTCTTTTTCGCTTTCTCTGTCTTTTTATGGTTTTCTTTTGGGCTTTTCTCACCTGTTTTTAGTTTCTTTCACAGCTTTTACTATTTTATATTTTGTTTCTTTTTTCCGTTTTATTTGTTTTTTCTTGGTTTTCATTGGTTTTTGCATTTATTAATTTCTTTGTTTTCTCAATTTTTCTTTATTTGTCATTTTCCTTTTTTATTAATTTTCTTCGTTTACGCTGTACATTTTTAGTATGCATCACGACAAATTTTTATGCACATTTAGAAGTAAAAAAAGAAAGCTAAAAACAAAGACAAAAAGAAAAAGAAAACCAGTGAAAAAAGTAAATTTTTAGTTGTTGGGATACTACTCCTACTCCTACTCGCACGTACGGTTGCAGAGAGAGGTGGAGCGATCGACGATTGACCGCACACATCCAAGGAAAGCGAAGCAATGATTTGTTGGCTCTGTCGTTCTTTTTTAAAAATGAAGGTGTACCCCCAGCCTCTGCATCATAATGATGCATGCAGCCATCTTATTAAAAGCTCGCAAAGTATCACAAAATCGTCAAAGTATTACAGCTCGCAAGTGGAGCGAAAAATAAAAATAAAGCAAAGTTCATGCTGACAGACACAACCGGAATGGCAATAAGAAAGATAATATCTCTAGACTTCTATCTTGTTGGCTCGGTCGGTTGGCCGTTAGCATACATGACACACACAAGGTATCACAAAATCGTCAAAGTATTACAGCTCGCAAGTGAAGCAAAAAATAAAAATAAAGCAAAGTTCATGCTGACAGACACAACCGGAATGGCAATAAGAAGGATAATCTCTCTAGACTCCTATCTTGTTGGCTCCGTCGGTTGGCTGTTAGCATATATGACACACACAAGGTATCACAAAATCGTCAAAGTATTACAGCTCGCAAGTGAAGCGAAAAATAAAAATAAAGCAAAGTTCATGCTGACAGACACAACCGGAATGGCAATAAGAAGGATAATCTTCCTAGACTCCTATCTTGTTGGCTCCGTCGGTTGGCTGTTAACATACATGACACACACAACATCGTAACAAATCAATCAATCGCGATTCATATGATCATGGAATCATCATGCGTCGTTCGTTGGCTAGGGCCGGGCGGAGAGCTAGCATATGGTTCCTACTCCTAGGATGGTTCATGTGACGGGAAGCTTTTCCGACTAGTCCACGTCTTTCTTTCCCGATCTCCGTAGGCGATGACGTCGATTCACCTCCCCTCCGCTTGCTGCTCCGGCGGCCGATGACGTGGAGGAAAATCTTGATGCATCGGCTTCGACTGGTAGATAGGTTAGGGTTCTAGTCCCTGCAGGGGCGGTGCTCAGATATATGGCGGCGCTTCTTCTTCGAGTCTATCTTTCGGGCTGAATCTTCCCCAAGTTCGTCCATCGAGATGGATTAGACAGAGCTCCCCATAGATTCTTGCCAGTTTCTCGGGCAGCAAGGTTATGAGTTATGGTCGGGCATACGCGATGGCGAAAATTGATGCCAGGTTCTTCAGATTGATTTAAGGGTTTAACGATGGCGACTATGACTCTGGGGCACTAGTATTTAGGAACACTTGCACGAAGACTTTCTGGTTGTCATTGAAAGATCGCGGATGTCGCCTAGAGGGGGGGGGGGGTGAATAGGCGCTTTAAAATAATTACAGTTTAGGCTTGAACAAATGCGGAATAAACCTAGCGATTAATTTGTCAAGCACAAAACGTATAACAACTAGACTCACCTATGTGCACCAACAACTTATGCTAAGCAAGATAAACAACTAGGTGATAGCAAGATATATGACAAGAAACAATATAGCTATCACAAAGTAAAGTGCATAAGTAAAGGGCTCGGGTAAGAGATAACCGAGGAATGCAGAGACGACGATGTATCCCGAAGTTCACACCCTTGCGGATGCTAATCTTTGTTCGGAGCGGTGTGGAGGCACAATGCTCCCCAAGAAGCCACTAGGGCCACCGTAATCTCCTCACGCCCTCGCACAATGCAAGATGCCGTGATTCCACTAAGGGACCCTTGAGGGCGGCCACCGAACCCATACAAATGGCAACCCTTGGGGGCGGTCACCGAACCCGTACACTTTGGCAACCCTTGGAGGCGGTCACCGGTACCCGTCAAATTGCTCGGGGTGATCTCCACAACCTAATTGGAGACCTCGACGCTTGCCTGGAGCTTTACACACAATGATTGAGCTCCGAACACCACCAATCGTCTAGGGCGCCCAAGCATCCAATGAAGACCATTTCCCCCTTAATTTTTAAGGAGGCAACATTATCATTCTTTTCATCATTATCCTCATCGTCATTAGCATTAACATCATCATCAAGAGACATATTGGCGTTCAAAGTAGGAGATACCTTTAAAGCCTTAGCCATAAGGCATAAAGCAATAGATGATGATGTAGGATTCCTTGAAGCACCAATTAAGACCACATCTTGTTCCATGGAGTGTTGAGTTTCCTCTACATTGTTAGCACAACTACTCGAGGAAATAGATACATTTTAATCATGGCAACAAGTCATAGCAAGCATATGATCATGAGATTTGAGCAAGCAATTTCTACATGATATGCAAGGACTATCAACACAAGCATGTGAAACATGTAAGGTGCTCGAAGTGTTAAATTCCAAAGGAAGACCATTGCAATAATATAATGATGAAGGATCACCAAGAACAAGCACACTATCATCATTGCAATGACCAACACTACTCACCATAGCATTACCTTGTGGCAATCCACATGTAGGTGAAGTAGAAGAAGTTGAGAACGCAACACGGCCGGAGGTGGAGGGAGAACAATCATCCCCACAAATCTTGGACACACCATATTTATCTTGAAGCATTGTCCACAACTCATGAGCATCCCGGAACGGCATGAGTTGAAATATAACTACATTGCTCAAAGCATCGAAAAGCACATTAGAAGCTTGAGCATTGAGATAAGAGTTTTTCTCATCCTCTAAAGATAATCTTTGGGGATCCTTTGGAGGAGAAAAACCCATATCAACAATTTGCTCTAAATTTGGGCCCATGACCCTAAAGATTAAACATGCGAATTACGCAAACATCAAAATTTGTGCCATCGAAACTAAGAGTGTCAGAGAATCCTAAACCCCAGTAGACATCCTTACTCTCTAGGAGGTTAAGCCCTAAAAGGAGAGACGAGGCTCTGATACCAATTGAAAGATCGTGGATGTCGCCTAGGGGGGGGGGGGGTGAATAGGTGCTTTAAAATAATTATGGTTTAGGCTTGAACAAATGCGGAATAAACCTAGCGGTTAATTTGTCAAGCACAAAACCTATAACAACTAGGCTCACCTATGTGCACCAACAAATTATGCTAAGCAAGATAAACAACTAGGTGATAGCAAGATATATGACAAGAAACAATATAGCTATCACAAAATAAAGTGCATAAGTAAAGGGCTCGGGTAAGAGATAGCCGAGGCACGCGGAGACGACGATGTATCCCGAAGTTCACACCCTTGCGGATGCTAATCTCCGTTTGGAGCGGTGTGGAGGCACAATGCTCCCCAAGAATCCACTAGGGCCACCGTAATCTCCTCACGCCCTCGCACAATGCAAGATGTCGTGATTCCACTAAGGGACCCTTGAGGGCGGTCACCGAACCCGTACAAATGGCAACCCTTGGGGGCGTTCACTGAATCCGTACACTTTGGCAACCCTTGGGGGCGGTCACCGGTACCCGTCAAATTGCTCGGGGCAATCTCCACAACCTAATTGGGGACCTCAACGTTTGCCCGGAGCTTTACACCACAATGATTGAGCTCCGAACACCACCAACCGTCTAGGGCACCCAAGCACCCAAGATGAACAAGCTCAAGGGCACCAAGCACCCAAGAGTAATAAGCTTATCAACTTGTAACTTCCACGTATCACCATGGAGAACTCAAACCGATGCACCAAATGCAATGGCAAGGGCACACAGAGTGCCCAATCCCTCACTCTCAAATCCCACCAAAGCAATGAAAGCTATGGAGGAAATTGAGAGGAAGAACAAGAAGGAGAACACCAATAACTCCAGATCTAGACCCAAGGGGTTCCCCTCACATAGAGGAGAAAGTGATTGGTAGAAATGTGGATCTAGATCTCCTCTCTCTTTCCCCCCCAAAACTAGCAAGAATCCATGAAGGGATTGAGAGATAACAAGCTCGAAGAAGGTCAACAATGGGGGAAGAACACAAGCTCAAAGGACAATGTTCAATGGGGAAGAAGACCCCTTTTATAGGACCTCCCGAATCCAACCG
The DNA here is from genome assembly GCA_021605205.1 of Aegilops longissima. Classification (NCBI taxonomy): domain Eukaryota; kingdom Viridiplantae; phylum Streptophyta; class Magnoliopsida; order Poales; family Poaceae; genus Aegilops; species Aegilops longissima. The sequence continues at coordinate 759,157,509 of CM038677.1, forward strand.
TTATGTGCTCAGGTCGTGTACAAGTGGTACTACCGCTTGGAGGAGCGGTACTACCGCTTAGCACGGTCAAAACAACCCAACGAGAGAGAAAACACGAGTTGAAGTTCTGCCAGAGAGGTAGTTCCGCTCTGGGGAGAGTTAGTACTGCTTACCACTTATATGAGGTACTACCGCTCGGGAGGAGAGGTAGTACCGCTTACCACTAATAAGAGGTACTACCACTCGGGTGGAGAGGTAGTACCGCTTACCGCTTATAGGAGGTACTACCGCTCTACTACCGCGAAATCCGACACGAAAAGACGCATCCCCAGAAGCAGCGGTGCTACCGCTCTAGAGAGAAAACAGAGAAAACAGAGGATGCAATAAAGCCTAAACTGCCACAACTTCTGCATATGAGCTCCGAATTGAGCAAACTCAAGCTTGTTGGATAGAAGACGACGAGTAGCATCCAACATTGGCTGATTATAGTAAGAAGTGGCAGGGGAGGTATGCCTAACAAATAGAGGAGAGAAAACCTCCAACAGAGAAGAACCGGCATAACCTCCAACATCGAAGACATCATAAAAGATGCACATGAACTCTGTTTTCGATGAACTCGAGCTTGTCAAGAAGAAGACCACAAGCTCTAAAACTCACAAATAGAAACACCAAACACGAACCAAGAAAGATGATGCAAGGATGCAATGGTTTGAGCTCTCTACGAACAATACGATCAAGCTACTCATCGAGAGCCCCCCTTGATAGTACGGCAATCGATCCTATAACACGGTCTCCCAACTACCACCATGTGACCGGTAAATAGAAAGGAACAATTGTATTGGTGCCCCTAGTTGGGTCACGCTCGACTGATTTGCCCCTAGTTTTTCAACAATTGCGGTTTTGCCCAGCTCACTTCACTCGCCTTGTGTTTTTGCCCTTCCGGGGCGGTTCCGACCAATGAGCAGTCACCACGTGGCGAACCGTGATTGGTCGGAACCGCCCTGGAAGGGCAAAAACACAATGCGAGTGAAGTGAGCTGGGCAAAACCGCAATTGTTGGAAAACTAGCGGCAAATCAGTCGAGCGTGACCCAACTAGGGGCACAAATGCGAAAATCCCAAATAGAAAACCTATCAAGGGCAAACCTTTGCCTTGCACATGGTCCACTTGAGCTAGATGATGACGATCTTGACTCCCTCAAGTTGGACCACCTTTCTTCATTGCGTTGGCTTGATGAAGACTAGTTGATTGCTCCCCCATACTCCACTATGGGTGAGCCACTCTTCCGCACATCTTCATAAGTCCATTTTCACCACAATGGACAGCAAGCTTCAAGCATTCGATCTCTTCATGTTGCTCCACTTGAACTTGCACACCGCAACCTAACCCCACAAAGAACTCTCACGAATACCATGGGTTAGTGCACAAAGCGTAATGGACAATGCTTACCATACCATGGGATCACTTGATCCCTCGGTACATCTTGTACGCTTTGTGTGTTGATCAACTTGATTCACTCTTGACTTAGTCTTTATCAACCTTGGTTCTTTCCAACTCTCTTCATTTGGATGATGTCTTGAAGGTAAACATGAATGATCACACAATCTTCTTCTTCAAGACATGCTTGCAATAAGCTCAACTCTCACATGACCAATCTTTGGATAATTCCTTAATAACACCTTGGTCACCACATAAACTCCTTGAAACCAACACATGGACTTCAAGAAAATGCCTATGGACAAATCCTTCAAATATAACTCAAGGCAACCATTAGTCCATAGAGATTGTCATTAATTACCAAAACCAAACATGGAGGCACCGCATGTTCTTTCAATCTCCCCCATTTTGGTAATTGATGACAATCACTTTCAAGAGAGTTTATTTAAGGAATTATGCATCACCATGCAACGCGATAACCAATAATGCATGCATATGAGATGCAAAAGCTAAGGAGACAAAAACCAAAGCAAGAAGAAATAACTCTCTTAACTTCTTCACAAAACTCTCTTCTGAAACTTCTCCCCCATTGGCATCAATTGCCAAAATGGGCGAAAAGCTTAGAAGGTCAATATAAATTGTGGTCCTCCATAAATTGTGTATTTATCAACAAGAGAGTGGAATGCAATACACATATCCAGAGGTAAATACTTGGAGGAACACAAACTATATTGAGGCACAAAGATTGCTAAAGAATGATATGCCACAAAGACATAACAAAGAGAGACACAAGCAATCAAGCAATCAAAAGACACCAATTGAAGCAAGCAAACAAAAGAAATCAATTGAACTAACTAGACCAAAGATCCTATGAGCCACATGAAAAAAAGATATTATGATATGAACATAGGAGTGTTCTAAAGAAACTAGAGAAGCTCCCCATGATTTGTGCACAAATAAGAACATTTGTATTTGAATACATCGGGCACAAAATCGGATCATCACTCCCCCCAAAATCAACAGAAACTCAGAACAAATGCAAGTGAGCAATTAGGAAACAAAGCCTAGCACTTGCAACAAACACATGGTTGAGCAACATGCAAAGAGGCAACTTAAGAATAGGCTCAACCAAAATGATGTGTGTGAGTCATGACACATCACTTGAGAAGACTAATATAAGGATGAGCATAAAGCATCAACATAGTCTTGGATAAATGGGGTACACGATGCATGACATGACCTCCCCACACACACCCAACAAGAAAATGGGTTCACAAGCTCACTAAAAATGCAAATTAAGAACCAATGCTTGTGACAACCCATGGTGAAGATAGAAAATGAAAGGCCCCATCAAGACGAGGGATACCAATTAAGATGGCAAAGGCCTCGTCAAGACAAGCCTAAGGAAAAAGATCTTCACCACAAAAGAGTGCATCAAGACGCAATGAGATAAGATCCGCACTCAAGATTGGATGTGAAAGAATAAGGACATCACCTAGAGATGTAACTTCTCTCAAGTGTACAAGATTCTAGGTAGATGAAAATCATGATGATATCAATCCACAAAGAAGGATGTACACATGAAATGGTTACACAAGGAAAGAACAAGATATCCCCAAGGAAGTCATAAGTATACCAATAAGATATTTGCTTTAAAGCATAGCACATGGCTTGATATGGTATTATTGTATATAAATGAAGTCCTAACACACACCCATCAAAGACATCACAACTACCTCCAAGAGATCATTGTTGGGATGCTTTTATAAAGGAAACAAGTATCACAAGAACGAACCAATAAATTCATGCCGTGATGCAACCTATACAAGGTTGAATGCAAGAAATGTATGCATGAAGTAGATACTTGTTACCGAGATAGCATTGGAAGGATGTAGTATATACCAATTGAAGGTAGATAGTAGTTCATTGATCATCCTAGCTTGACTCCAATAAGCACATGGTGACACCACCTTCCTTGTGAGTGAGCCAAGCATCCAATGTATCTCCAATTGTTCCTAGAACAATCAACACAAACGAAATGGTACCCAAACTCATTGGGACCAAAGATTTAGAAACACCAGTACATAGGACAAACTCCACATAAATATGTGCACATAGATATGAAATAGAATTTCATGCACATCTCATCCAATTTGAGACTTGCTGGAGTTTCCCCTATAGATTGGGTCAAAGAAAGAAAGCATGCCAAAGATACTACATGAAGTTAATATGCATGCTCAATACTTTCAAGAACCGATACCAATTGGCAAAGAAATACCAAGTGAAGAAAAGATACCAAATGAAAAATCAACACTTGGAGGATATCAACTGAAAGATACATCAAGGAATGAGATATCCATTGATACACGCAAAAAGAGAGATGTCAAACTCCCAAAAGAGAGAATGGTTCCAACAAACCAAGTGCTCTACAAATTTTCATGATGACACAAAGTACCAAAAAGAATTGGTTTGCATTCCACCAACACACACTTGATAAGGATCACAAGGTGAGCGTTTTAAGAACAATAGGATAGCTCCCCCAAGCATTGTGCATTATAGAGAATTTGCATTTGAATACAAAAAGCACAAGATGGGATCACCACTTTCACTATATCTATACAAACACTAGACAGGCTCAAGTAAATAACAAGATCCACAAGTGGTATGGAATACAATGGGAGTTGACACAATCCTTGGCAAGAGATAAGGCAAATAAGAGCAAAAGCCAATGTAAAGATGATCAATAAATTCTACCACACATAAGTGAGTACCAATTGTCAAAAGAAAAGAAGTATTTGGAAATAATTTCCAGTGGTAGATAACAAGGATATCCAATATCATCTTCACAACAAACACAAGAAAATTGCAACTTGTAGAGCTAACATGTCACCTAGGAACAAGATAATTAATAATATCAACTCTAAGTGACAATATATCAAATGTACACATTTTCTAAGCTTGTAATATGCACATATCATATTACTCCCCCATAATGTGATACCAATGAAAACTTAACAAGAGGCAATAAGAGGATCCGGCAAGAGATAATCAATGGACTTTTTAGAATTTGAATTTCTCATGAGAGATATACCACCTAGCGACTAGATAATCTTGTAACATCAATACTAGATGGTATTACTCATGTACACACATTTATAGGATTGTGAGGTGCAAAAAGCACATCACTCCCCCACAATGGGATATTCCATTAATCTCTCACAAGAGCCAACTAAGATACAAACAATATGCACAAAGTCTCAACGAACAACACACATGTACATGAAGTGCAAACCAACATACACATACTTGATTACTCAAGATAAGAAATTTGGAGACACAACATATACAAACACATGCAAGGAACAAAACCAAAACATGCAAAGGGGCAAGTAACTTTCAATGTAAGCAATTTAAGTACAAGTTACCGGAAGGAGGCACATTGGATATAGTATAGAAACTTGATAACCCAACTGACTTGGCTTGAGACAATACGAATGATGAAGACCCCTTAATTCTTCATAATGTAGCCAAGTCTCCAATGCCCTCAAACAACACCTATTGATCAAGTTTGAGATTGTTGGTACCCAATCAAGTTGGGTCCTAAGAGGTTAGTCACAATAGGCTTGGCTACCCAAATGGTTCTTTTCTTGACACCACCTTGAGTACCAACAACTTTGGCAAACACATTGCCAACCTTATCCTTCCCAAGAGAATAGATATCATCAATAATAATTGGGTTGGATAAGTTACCACTAGTGCATGAAGAAGCGAGGTGAACTTTCTCACGACATAGGTAGCAACGTCTACTCTTCACTTTCTTCTCACTTGATTTCTCAACTTGAGAAGCATTAGCTTGAGTTTTCTTGGGAAGAGGCCTTTCTTCAACTTGAGGTTGAGCATGAGAGTGAACTTGTGGCCGCTTCCCTTGTTGCTTGTCACTAATGGGCTTCTTCATCAATGGGCAAGATCTAACATGATGCCCTTCTACTTTGCACTTGAAGCAAATATCTTGGCCGAATTCTTGAGTTGTTCTTGGCCCTTCTTCTTGTTTCTCTTGGACTTCTTCTTCTTATTGGAGTTGAATCCAAGTCCACCTTTGTCATTGGGGGATTTTTGCACACTCAAGATATTGTTGAGTGTGAATTTCCCTTCATGACACTTTTCCAAGTCTTTCTTAAAATAAGTGACTTGGGCCTTGAGCTCTTCGATTTTCTCTACATGGTTAGTCTCAACACAAGTACTAGAGGAAGTATGAGCTTCATCATTAGAGCAACACGACAAGGAAAGCAATTCATCACAAGATGTACCAACATTGTGAGTAGATGAATTACAAGGACTAGCACATGGAAAAATAGCATTTTGACTAGAAGTAGTGCTAGTATCCACATGAGGCTCACTAGATGTTACCTTAGCAATCATGGCCTCATGAGCTATCTTTAGCACATTATGGGATACTAGAAGATCATCATGAGAGCTTGAGAGCTTTTCATGGATTTCTTACAATTTCCCATAATTGCTAGATATCAACTCAAGTTGAGCCCAAAGCTCAACATTCTCCTTCAAAATGGATGCTTCACAAGTAATAGAGTTAGTAGCACAAGCACCACCAATAATAGCAAGAGGAGAAGGCAACTTGGCAAGATCTTTTGAATATGAAGCTTTAAGTTGTGCATGAGACTCGGTGAGTTTGATGAGCTCACTCTTAATGACCCTTGAGCCATTTTCGAGGTGCCCAAAGTCCTCAAGGAGTTTAGCATGCACAACTTCAAGATTATCATTTTTAATTTCAAAATCATTGGCCACCTTAAGAGCTCTATCGTGAGATTCCTTCACTCTAGATAGTTCTAGAGCAAAAGTCTCCTCAAGAGTTTCCTTGGTGGTTTGTTCAAGTTCAAGAGATTGAGAGAGGTCCGCAATCTCATTAGCATAATCACGCTCATGACCTTCCATTTTATCAATGGTGACCTCATGCTCCTCAAGATGAGATTCCAACTCCTCAATATAATTCTTGCCCTCAATGGCAATGGACATGATTTCCATGAAGTTGGAACGAGAAATTTTATTTTTATGAAGAGCCTTAAAGACCATTTCCCCCTTAATTTTTAAGGAGGCAACTTTATCATTCTCTTCATCATTATCCTCATCATCATTAGCATTAACTGAAGGAAATATGCCCTAGAGGCAATAATAAAGTTATTATTTATTTCCTTATTTCATGATAAATGTTTATTATTCATGCTAGAATTGTATTAACCGGAAACATGATACATGTGTGAATACATAGACAAACATATAGTCACTAGTATGCCTCTACTTGACTAGCTCATTAATCAAAGATGGTTATGTTTCCTAACCATAGACATGTGTTGTTATTTGATTAATGGGATCACATCATTAGGAGAATGATGTGATTGACATGACCCATTCCGTTAGCCTAGCACTTGATCGTTTAGTATGTTGCTATTGCTTTCTTCATGACTTATACATGTTCCTGTAACTATGAGATTATGCAACTCCCATTTACCGGAGGAACACTTTGGGTGCTACCAAACGTCACAACGTGACTGGGTGATTATAAAGGAGTACTACAGGTGTCTCCAAAGGTACATGTTGGGTTGGCGTATTTGAGATTAGGTTTTGTCACTCCGATTGTCGAGAGGTATCTCTGGGCCCTCTCGGTAATGCACATCACTATAAGCCTTGCAAGCAATGTAGCTAATGAGTTAGTTACGGAATGATGCATTACGTAACAAGTAAAGAGACTTGCGATAACGAGATTGAACTAGGTATTGGATACCGACGATCGAATCTCGGGCAAGTAACATACCGATGACAAAGGGAACAACGTATGTTGTTATGCGGTTTGACCGATAAAGATCTTCGTAGAATATGTAGGAGCCAATATGGGCATCCAGGTTCCGCTATTGGTTATTGACCGAGAATAGTTCTAGGTCATGTCTACATAGTTCTCGAACCCGTAGGGTCCGCACGCTAACGTTACGATGACAGTTTTATTATGAGTTTATGAGTTTTGATGTACCGAAGGAGTTCGAGTCCGGATGAGATCGGGGACATGACGAGGAGTCTCGAAATGGTCGAGACGTAAAGATCGATATATTGGACGACTATATTCAGAGTTCGGAAAGGTTCGAATGATTCGGTATTTTTCGAGTACCGAGAGTTACGGAATTCGCCGGTGAGAAGTATTGGGCCTTATTGGGCCTGCGGAAAGAGAGAGGGCTGCCTAGGGCAGGCCACGCCCCATGGCCTAGTCCGAATTGGACTAGGGGAGGGCCGCACCCTTCCTTCCTTCCTTCTCTCTTCCCTTACTTGTCGCCTACTCCTAATACATGGAAGGACTCCTAGTTGGACTAGGAAAGGGGAATCCTACTCCCGGTGGGAGTAGGACTCCCATGGCGCGCCTCCTAGGGCCGGCCTCCTCCTCCTCCCTCCTTTATATACGGGGCAGGGGCACCCCATGGACACGAAGTTGATCTACGGATCGTTCCTTAGCCGTGTCGGTGCCCCCTCCACCATATTCCACTTCATCATATCGTCATGGAGCTTGGCGAAGCCTGCGCGGTGAAGTCATATCGTCATGAGCTTAGGCGAAGCCCTGCGTCGGTGGAGCATCATCATCATCCTGCGCCATCGTCTTGTGGAACTCATCCCGACGCTTTCTGGATCGGAGCCCGGGATCGCCATCGAGCTGAACGTGTCTGAACTCGGAGGTGCCGTCGTTCGGTACTTGGATCGGTCGGATCGTGAAGGCGTCGACTACATCAACCGCGTTGTTATAACGCTTCCGCTTTCGGTCTCACGAGGGCGTGGACATACACTCTCCTCTCGTTGCTATGCCATCACCATGGTCTTGCGTGTGCGTAGGAATTTTTTGAAATTACTATGTTCCCCAACAATGGCATCCGAGCCTGGTTTTATGCGTTGATGTCATATGCACGAGTAGAACACAAGTGAGTTGTGGGCGATATAAGTCATACTGCTTACCAGCATGTCATACTTTGGTTGGCGGTATTGTGAGATGAAGCAGCCGGACCGACATTACGCGTCACGCTTACGCGAGACTGGTTTCACCGCTTGAGCACTCGTTGCTTAAAGGTGACCGCGGGTGTCTGTTTTCTCACTTTAGTTGAACCGAGTGTGGCTCGCCCGGTCCTTGCGAAGGTTAAAACAGCACCAACTTGACAAACTATCGTTGTGGTTTTGATGCGTAGGTAAGAACGGTTCTTGCTCAGCCCGTAGCAGCCACGTAAAACTTGCAACAACAAAGTAGAGGACGTCTAACTTGTTTTTGCAGGGCATGTTGTGATGTGATATGGTCAAGACGTGATGAGATATAAGTTGTTGTATGAGATTATCATGTTTTGTTGAAGTTGTCGGCAACTGGCAGAAGCCTTATGGTTGTCTCTTTATTGCATAAGATGCAGGCGCCAAATAATTGCTTTACTTTATCGCTATGCGATAGCAATAGTTGCAAGAGCAATAGTTGGCGAGACGACCATGTGATGACACATTGATATAGATCAAGATGATGGAGATCATGGTGTCATGCCGGTGACGATGGAAATCATGACGATGCTTTGGAGATGGAGATCACAAGCACAAGATGATGATGGCCATATCATATCACTTATATTGATTGCATGTGATGTTTATCCTTTATGCATCTTATCTTGCTTTGATTGACGGTAGCATTTTAAGATGATCTCTCACTAAAAATTATCAAGAAGTGTTCTCCCTGAGTATGCACCGTTGCCAAAGTTCGCGTGCCCGGACACCACGTGATGATCGGGTGTGATAAGCTCTCGTCCATCTACAACGGTGCAAGCCAGTTTTGCATCGCGAATACTCAGGTTAAACTTGACGAGCCTAGCATATGCAGATATGGCCTCGGAACACGGAGACCGAAAGGTCGGCGTGAATCATATAGTAGATATGATCAACATAGTGATGTTCACCATTGAAAACTACTCCATCTCACGTGATGATCGGTTATGGTTTAGTTGATTTGGATCACGTGATCACTTAGATGACTAGAGAGATGTCTGCCTAAGTGGGAGTTCTTAAGTAATATGATTAATTGAACTTTAATTTATCATGAACTTAGTCCTGGTAGTATTTTGCAAATTATGTTATAGATCAATAGCTCGCGTTGTTGTTTTCATATATTTATTTTGATATGTTCCTAGAGAAATTGTGTTGAAAGATGTTAGTAGCAATGATGCGGATTGGATCCGTGATCCGAGGTTTATCCTCATTGCTGCACGTAAGAATTATGTCCTTAATGCACCGCTAGGTGAGCGGACCTATTGCAGGAGCGGATGCGACGTTATGAGCGTTTGGCTAACTCAATATGATGACTACTTGATAGTTTAGTGCACCATGCTTAACGGCTTAGAATCGGGACTTCAAAGATGTTTTGAACGTCATGGACCATATAAGATGTTCCAGGAGTTGAAGTTAATATTTCAAGCAAATACCCGAGTTGAGAGATATGAAGTCTCCAACAAGTTCTATAGCTAAAAGATGGAGGAGAATCGCTCAACTAGTGAGCATATGCTCAGATTGTCTGGGTACTTCAATCGCTTGAATCAAGTGGGAGTTAATCTTCCAGATAAGATAGTGATTGAGAGAATTCTCTAGTCACCATCACCAAGTTAGTAGAACTTCGTGATGAACTATAATATGCAAGGGATGACGAAAAAGATTCTCGAGCTCTTCGTGATGTTGAAATCAACGAAGGTAGAAATCAAGAAAGAGCATCAAGTGTTGATGATTGACAAGACCACTAGTTTCAAGAAAAGGGCAAAGGGAAGAAGGGGAACTTCAAGAAGAACGGCAAGCAAGTTGCTGCTCGAGTGAAGAAGCCCAAGTCTGGACCTAAGCCTGAGACCAAGTGCTTTTGCTGCAATGGAACTGATCACTGGAAGCGGAACTACCCCAAGTATTTGGCGGATAAGAAGGATGGCAAAGTGAACAAAGGTATATTTGATATACAGATTATTGATGTGTATTTTACTAGTGTTCGTAGCAACCCCTCGGTTTTTGATACTAGTTCAGTTGCTAAGAGTAGTAACTCGAAACGGGAGTTGCAGAATGAACAGAAACTAGTTGAAGGGGAAGTGACGATGAGTGTTGGAAATAGTTCCAAGATTGATATGATCATCATCACACACTCCCTATATTTTCGAGATTAGTGTTAAAAGCCAAATAAATGTTATTTAGCGTTTGCGTTGAGCATGAATATGATTTGATCATGTTTATTGCGATACAGTTATTCATTTGAAGTTAAAGAATAATTGTTATTCTGTTTACATGAATAAGACCTTCGATGGTTATGCACCAATGAAAATAGTTTGTTGGATCTCGATCGTAGTGATACACATATTCATAATATTGATGCCAAAAGATGCAAAGTTAATAATGATAGTGCAAATTATTTGTGGCACTACCGTTTATGTCATATTGGTGTAAAGAGCATGAAGAAACTCTATGCTGATGGACTTTCGGAATCACTTGGTTATGAATCATTTGATGCTTGCGAACCGTGCCTTTTGGGCAAGATGACTAAAACTCCGTTCTCCGGAACAATGGAACGAGCTACTGACTTATTGGAAATAATACATACCGATGTATGCGATCCGATGAGTGTTAAGGCTTGCGGCGTGTATCGTTATTTTCTGACCTTCACAGATGATTTGAGCAGATATGGGTATATCTACTTGATGAAACATAAGTCTGAAATAGTTGAAAAGTTCAAAGAATTTCAGAGTGAAGTGGAAAAATCATCGTAACAAGAAAATAAAGTTTCTATGATCTGATCGTGGAGACGAATATTTGAGTTACGAGTTTGGTCTTCATTTGAAACAATGTGAAATAGTTTCGCAACTCACGCCACCTGGAACACCACAATGTAATGGTGTGTCCAAACGTCGTAATCGTACTTTACTAGATATGGTGCGATCTATGATGTATCTTACCGATTTACCACTATCGTTTTGGGGTTATGCATTAGAGACAGCTGCATTCACGTTTAATAGGGCACCATCTAAATCCGTTGAGATGACACCGTATGAACTATGGTTTAGCAGTAAACCTAAGCTGTCGTTTCTTAAAGCTTGGAGTTGTGATGCTTATGTGAAAAAAGTTTTCACCTGATAAGCTCGAACCCAAATCGGAGAAGTGCGCCTTCATAGAATACTCAAAAGAGACTGTTGGGTACACCTTCTATCACAGATCTGAAGGCAAGATTTTCGTTGCTAAGATGGATCCTTTCTAGAGAAGAAGTTTCTCTCGAAAGAAGTGAGTGGGAGGAAAGTAGAGCTTGATAAGGTAATTTGTACCTTCTCCCAAATTGGAAAGTAGTTCATCACAGAGATCAGTTCGATGATTCCTACACCAATTAGTGAGGAAGCTAATGATGATGATCATGTAACTTCGATCAAGTTACTACCGAACCTCGTGGGTCAACCAGTGAGATCCACACCAGAGTGGTACGGTAATCCCATTCGGAGGTCATGTTACTTGACCATGAGGAACCTACGAACTATGAGGAAGCGATGATGAGCCCAGATTCCATAAAATGGTTTGAGGCCATGAAATCGAGATATGATCCATGTATGAGAACAAAGTATGGACTTTGATGGATTTGCCGATGATCGGCAAACCATAGAAAATAAATGGATCTTCAAGAGGAAGACGGACGTTGATAGTAGTGTTACTATCTACAAAGCTAGACTTGTCGAAAAGGTTCTTGACAAAGTTCAAGGTGTTGACTACGATGAGATTTTCTCACTCGTAGCGATGCTTAAGTCTGTCCAAATCATGTTAGCAATTGCGCATTTTATGAAATCCGGCAAATGGATAAACAAAACTACATTCCTTAATGGATTTAAAGAAGAGTTGTATATGATGCAACCAGAAGGTTTTGTCAATCCTAAAGGTGCTTGACAAAATACGCAAGCTCCAATGATCCATCTATGGACTGGTGCAAGCATCTCGGAGTTGGAATATACGCTTTGTTAAGTTGATCAAAGCATATAGTTTTATACTGACTTGCGGTGAAGCCTGTATTTACTAGAAAGTGAGTGGAGCACTTTGCAGCATTTCGATAAGTATATGTGAATGACATATTGTAGATCGGAAATAATGTAGAATTATTCGCAAAGCATAAAGGAGTGTTTGAAAGGAGTTTTTCAAAGAAAGACCTCGGTGAAGCTGCGACATATTGAGCATCAAGATCTATAGAGATAGATCAAGACGCTTGATAAGTTTTTTCAATGAGTACATACCTTGACAAGATTTTGAAGTAGTTCAAAATGGAACAGTCAAAGAAAGAGTTCTTGCCTGTGTTACAAGGTGTGAAATTGAGTAAGACTCAAAACCCGTCCACGGCAGAAGATAGAAAGAGAATGAAAGTCATTCCCTATGCCTTGGCCATAGGTTCTATAAAGTATGCCATGCTGTGTACCAGATCTATTGTATACCTACACTGAGTTTGGCAAGGGAATACAATAGTGATCTAGGAGTAGATCACTGGACAGCAGTCAAAATTATCCTTAGTGGAATAAGGATACGTTTCTCGATTATGGAAGTGGAAAAAGGTTCATCGTAAAGGGTTACGTCGATGCAAGTTTTGACACTGATCCAGATGACTCTAAGTCTCAATCTGGATACATATTGAAAGTGGGAGCAATTAGCTAGAGTAGCTCCGTGCAGAGCATTGTAGACATAGAATATTTGCAAAATACATACGGCTCTGAATGTGACAGACCCGTTGACTAAGCTTCTCTCACGAGCAAAACATGATCATACCTTAGTACTCTTTGGGTGTTGATCACATAGAGATGTGAACTAGATTATTGACTCTAGTAAACCCTTTGGGTGTTGGTCACATGACGATGTGAACTATGGGTGTTAATCACATACAGATGTGAATATTAGTGTTGAATCACATGATGATGTGAACTAGATTATTGACTCTAGTGCAAGTGGGAGACTGAAGGAAATATGCCCTAGAGGCAATAATAAAGTTATTATTTATTTCCTTATTTCATGATAAATGTTTATTATTCATGCTAGAATTGTATTAACCGGAAACATGATACATGTGTGAATACATAGACAAACATATAGTCACTAGTATGCCTCTACTTGACTAGCTCATTAATCAAAGATGGTTATGTTTCCTAACCATAGACATGTGTTGTTATTTGATTAATGGGATCACATCATTAGGAGAATGATGTGATTGACATGACCCATTCCGTTAGCCTAGCACTTGATCGTTTAGTATGTTGCTATTGCTTTCTTCATGACTTATACATGTTCCTGTAACTATGAGATTATGCAACTCCGTTTACGGAGGAACACTTTGGGTGCTACCAAGCGTCTAACGTATCGGGTGATTATAAAGGAGTACTACAGGTGTCTCCAAAGGTACATGTTGGGTTGGCGTATTCGAGATTAGGTTTTGTCACTCCGATTGTCGAGAGGTATCTCTGGCCCTCTCGGTAATGCACATCACTATAAGCCTTGCAAGCAATGTAGCTAATGAGTTAGTTACGGAATGATGCATTACGTAACGAGTAAAGAGACTTGCGATAACGAGATTGAACTAGGTATTGGATACCGACGATCGAATCTCGGGCAAGTAACATACCGATGACAAAGGGAACAACGTATGTTGTTATGCGGTTTGACCGATAAAGATCTTCGTAGAATATGTAGGAGCCAATATGGGCATCCAGGTTCCACTATTGGTTATTGACCGAGAATAGTTCTAGGTCATGTCTACATAGTTCTCGAACCCGTAGAATCCGCACGCTTAACGTTACGATGACAGTTTTATTATGAGTTTATGAGTTTTGATGTACCGAAGGAGTTCGAGTCCGGATGAGATCGGGGACATGACGAGGAGTCTCGAAATGGTCGAGACATAAAGATCGATATATTGGACGACTATATTCGGAGTTCGGAAGGTTCGAATGATTCGGTATTTTTCGAGTACCGGAGAGTTACGGAAATTCGCCGGGAGAAGTATTGGGCCTTATTGGGCCCAGCGGGAAAGAGAGGGGCTGCCTAGGGCAGGCCACGCTCCCCCATCGCCTAGTCCGAATTGGACTAGGGGAGGCCGCACCCTTCCTTCCTTCCTTCTCTCTTCCCTTACTTGTCTCCTACTCCTAATACATGGAAGGACTCCTAGTTGGACTAGGAAGGGAATCCTACTCGGTGGGAGTAGGACTCCCCATGGCGCGCCCTCCTAGGGCGGCCTCCTCCTCCCTCCCTCCTTTATATCACGGGGCAGGGGCACCCCATGGACACGAAGTTGATCTACGGATCGTTCCTTAGCCGTGTCGGTGCCCCCTCCACCATATTCCACTTCGGTCATATCGTCGCGGAGCTTGGGCGAAGCCTGCGCCGTGAAGTCATATCGTCGCGGAGCTTAAGCGAAGCCCTGCGTCGGTGGAGCATCATCATCGTCCTGCACGCCGTCGTCTTGTGGAACTCATCCCCGACGCTTTCTGGATCGGAGCCCGGGATCGTCATCGAGCTGAGCGTGTGCTGAACTCGGAGGTGCCGTCGTTCGGTACTTGGATCGGTCGGATCGTGAAGGCGTCGACTACATCAACAGCGTTGTTATAACGCTTCGCTTTCGGTCTCACGAGTGCGTGGACATACACTCTCCCCTCTCGTTGCTATGCCATAACCATGGTCTTGCGTGTGCGTAGGAATTTTTTTGAAATTACTACGTTCCCCAACATTAACATCATCATCAAGAGACATATTGGCATTCAAAGTAGGAGATACCTTTGAAGCCTTAGCCATAAGGCATAAAGCAATAGATGATGATGTAGGATCCCTTGAAGCACCAATTAAGACCACATCTTGTTCCATGGAGTGTTGAGTTTCCTCTACATTGTTAGCACTACAACTCGAGGAAATAGATACATTTTTATCATGGCAACAAGTCATAGCAAGCATATGATCATGAGATTTGAGCAAGCAATTTCTACATGATATGCAAGGACTATCAACACAAGCATGTGAAACATGTAAGGTGCTCGAAGTGTTAAATTCCAAAGAGAGACCATTGCAATAAGATAATGATGAAGGATCACCAAGAACAAGCACACTACCATCATTGCAATGACCAACACTACTCACCATAGCATTAGCTTGTGGCAATCCACATGTAGGTGAAGTAGAAGAAGTTGAGAAGGCAACACGGCCGGAGGTGGAGGAGAATAAACATGTAAGGTGCCCGGAACGGCGTGAGTTGAAATATAACTACATTGCTCAAAACATCGAAAAGCATATTAGAAGCTTGAGCATTGAGATAAGAGTTTTACTCATCCTCTAAAGATAATCTTTGGGGATCCTTTGGAGGAGAAAAACCCATATCTACAATTCGCTCTAAATTTGGGCCCATGACCCTAAAGAGATTAAGCATGCGAATTACCCAAACATCAAAATTTGTGCCATCGAAACTAAGAGTGTCAGAGAATCCTAAACCCCTAGTAGACATCCTTACTCTCTAGGCGGTTAAGCCCTAAAAGGAGAGACGAGGCTCTGATACCAATTGAAAGATCGTGGATGTCGCCTAGAGGGGGAGGGGTGAATAGGCGCTTTAAAATAATTATGGTTTAGGCTTGAACAAATGTGGAATAAACCTAGCGGTTAATTTATCAAGCACAAAACCTATAACAACTAAGCTCACCTATGTGCACCAATAAATTATGCTAAGCAAGATAAACAACTAGGTGATAGCAAGATATATGACAAGAAACAATATAGCTATCACAAAGTAAAGTGCATAAGTAAAGGGCTCAGGTAAGAGATAATCGAGGCACGCGGAGACGACGATGTATCCCGAAGTTCACACCCTTGCGGATGCTAATCTCCGTTTGGAGCGGTGTGGAGGCACAATGCTCCCCAAGAAGCCACTAGGGCCACCGTAATCTCCTCTCGCCCTCGCACAATGCAAGATGTCGTGATTCCACTAAGGGACTCTTGAGGGCGGTCACCGAACCCGTACAAAATGGCAACCCTTGGGGGCGGTCACCGAACCCGTACACTTTGGCAACCCTTGGGGGCGGTCACCGGTACCTGTCAAATTGCTCGGGGCAATCTCCACAACCTAACCGGGGACCCCAACGCTTGCCCGGAGCTTTACACCACAATGATTGAGCTCCGAACACCACCAACCATCTAGGGCACCCAAGCACCCAAGAGGAACAAGCTCAAGGGCACCAAGCACCCAAGAGTAATAAGCTTCTCAACTTGTAACTTCTACGTATCACCATGGAGAACTCAAACAGATGGACCAAATGTAATGGCAAGGGCACACAGAGTGCCCAAGTCCCTCACTCTCAAATCCCACCAAAGCAACGAAAGCTATGGAGGAAAATGAGAGGAAGAACAAGAAGGAGAACACCAATAACTCCAGATCTAGATCCAAGGGGTTACCCTCACATAGAGGAGAAAGTGATTGGTGGAAATGTGGATCTAGATCTCCTCTCTCTTTCCCCCCCAAAACTAGCAAGAATCCATGAAGGGATTGAGAGATAGCAAGCTCGAAGAAGGTCAACAATGGGGGAAGAACACGAGCTCAAAGGATAAGGTTCAATGGGGAAGAAGACCCCTTTTATAGGACCTCCCGGATCCAACCATTATGTGCTCAGGTCGTGCACAAGCGGTACTACCGCTTGGAGGAGCGGTACTACCGCTTAGCACGGTCAAAACAGCCCAATAAGAGAGAAAACACGAGTTGAAGTTCTGCCAGAGAGGTAGTACCGCTCTGGGGAGAGGTAGTACTGCTTACCACTAATAAGAGGTACTACCGCTCGGGTGGAGAGGTAGTACCGCTTACCGCTTATAGGAGGTACTACCGCTCTACTACCGTGAAATCCGACAGGAAAAGATGCATCCCCAGAAGCAGCGGTACTATGCGCGGCACATGGCCGCAGTACTGCCACTTACAAGAGGTACTACCGCTCTAGAGAGCAGTACTACCGCTTGAGGCTTTCAGGAACACAACAGAGAAAAACAGAGGATGCAATAAAGCCTAAACTGCCACAACTTCTGCATATGAGCTCCGAATTGAGCAAACTCAAGCTTGTTGGATAGAAGACAATGAGTAGCATCCAACATCGGCTTATTATAGTAATAAGTGGCAGGGGAGGTATGCCCAACAAATAGAGGAGAGAAACCTGCAACAGAGAAGAACCGGCATAACCTCCAACATCGAAAACATCATAGAAGATGCACATGAACTCCGTTTTCGATGAACTCGAGCTTGTCAAGAAGAAGACCACAAGCTCTAAAACTCACAAAGAGAAACACCAAACACAAACCAAGAAAGATGATGCAAGGATGCAATGGTTTGAGCTCTCTACGAACAATACGATCAAGCTACTCATTGAGAGCCCCCCTTGATAGTACGGCAATCGATCCATAACCCGATCTCCCAACTACCACCATGAGACCGGTAAAATAGAAAACCTATCAAGGGCAAAAATTTGCCTTGCACATGGTCCACTTGAGCTAGATGATGACGATCTTGACTCCCTCAAGTTGGACCTCCTTTCTTGATTTCGTTGGCTTGATGAAGACTAGTTGATTGCTCCCCCATACCCCACTATGGGTGAGCCACTCTTCCGCACATCTTCATAAGTCCATTTTCACCACAATGGACGGCAAGCTTCAAGCATTTGATCTCTTTGTGTTGCTCCACTTGAACTTGCACACCGCAACCTAACCCCACAAAGAACTCTCACGAATACCATGGGTTAGTGCACAAAGCGTAATGGACAATGCTTACCATACCATGGGATCACTTGATCCCTCGGTACATCTTGTATGCTTTGTGTGTTGATCAACTTGATTCACTCTTGACTTAGTCTTGATCAACCTTGATTCTTTCCAACCCTCTTCATTTGGATGATGTCTTGAAGGTAAACATGAATGATCACACAATCTTCTTCTTCAAGACATGCTTGCAATAAGCTCAACTCTCACATGACCAATCTTTGGATAATTCCTTAATAACACCTTGGTCACCACATAAACTCCTTGAAACCAACACATGGACTTCAAGAAATGCCTATGGACAAATCCTTCAAATATAACTCAAGGCAACCATTCGTCCATAGAGATTGTCATTAATTACCAAAACCAAACATGGGGGCACCGCATGTTCTTTCAGTCATTGATAAGGGTCAGGCTGGCTCTAGTATGATAGCAGCGATAGCGGCGTGTTGGTGGCTTGTTCATCAGCGATAGTGGTTGCTCAGTTGTCCAGGGACCTGGAGGTATTTTTTATTTTGTTTAGGGTGCTTTGTGCTTTCGCTGAAGTTGTATAATACATGTTAGTCAATTTTCAAAGAAAAATACAACCTATAATTTTAAAATTTTGGCTAACATAATATAGGTGGTATTTTTTGGTCCAAGCGTAATACTCCCAGGAACACCCCCGTTTCACACTACCGCCCACAAACACACATTCACAAAGCCTAGCTTGCAAATCCGGTCAGGACAACATGGGCCGTGGTGCGGGGTGCCCCTACTATTTCATCTGTTTTTCAGAAAAGCACCTCCTATTCCAGAGTGCGTCTATATGACTGCAAACCCTATATCTTGCATAGTGCGAGTGCCACTCCCGTCTCGCCTGAAGGTTTTGTCCCCACGCTTTAGCTACTGGGCCAGCCCATTTTCATCTGGTTTTTTCCTTCCTTGCGTTTCGTTTGCTGGTTTTCTTCTGCTTTCTTTTTCTTTTTCGCTTTCTTTGTTTCTTCATGGTTTTCTTTGCGGGGGTTTTTCACCTGTTTTTAGTTTCTTTCATAGTTTTTACTATATTTATTATTATTATTATTATTATTATTATTTTGTTTTTATTTGTCGGTTTCTCATTTTTTATTTTTTTGCATTTCTTTTTCATTAATTTCTTGTTTTCTAAATTTTATTTGTTTGTCATTTTGGTTTTTATTGGTTTTCTTCGTTTATGTTGTACATTTTTCGTATGCATCAGGAACATTTTTTGTATGCACATTTAACATTTTTCATATATATGATTAACTTTTAAAATAAAACTTATGTTTTTATATTTACTATTTTCCATACATATTTTGATTTTTCTAATACATGAGGAACATTTTTATATGAATTTGTAACATTCTTTTAATACATGATATGCATTTTAAACATATATTTTCTTGTCTAATTTTTACATAAACATTGTACACTTTTAGTATACATCAGGAACATGTTCTATATATATCTTTAACATTTCGAAAATACATGATTGAAAAATATAATATTTGATGTCCACGTTTCCCATATACATACGTTTTTAATATACATCAAAATATTTTTATATATTTGGAAGTATAAACAAATTAAAAAAGAAAGAAAGCTAAAAACGAAGGCAAAAAATAAAAGAAAACAGTGAAAAAATGAGCACTTTTGAGGTATGTGGCCTGCCGCGCGCCGGCCCGGTCTAGTACAACGCTCCCTTCAGGCTAAAAATGAGACATAGCGGTGCCCCGATAATTAAGATCTCCTATTCTGCGCTGTTGGCGTTGTTTAGCCCAGTTGGCGGTCACACGCAACGCATAGTGGGCCTGTCCGACAACCAGGCTGAAAAGCAAACACGAAGAAAAAAAAGTTGACACGTTGCTCCGCCCGTTATTGTGGGAGAAGTGGGACTCCCGCATGCAAACTTCGATGGCCATAGGCAAACGTTTGCCAAATAACCACTAGGACGAGCTGACTTAGCTATCTACCATTAGGAAACAATGTTATTTTACCCTTCTTTTAATATAATATTGACATATATTATATACCCAAATAGTTGAAAAGGAAAAAAATGGAAAGGAATTCACAAAAAAAATGACATTGTTCACAAAATTGAAAAGGTTTGTACAAATTTAAAAAATCATGAATTTGAAAAAAAATCACAAAATTTGAAAAATTTCGTGAATTTTAGAAAGAAATCATGAGTAAAATTTCATGAAATTGAAAAAAATCAAGAGCAAAAAAGTCATGAATTATTAAAAAGTTCACAGATTTGAAAAAAGTTCACGGATTTGAAAATTTTGCAAAAATGGAATGACAAAAAATCATAAAGGAAAGAGAAACAAAAGAAGAAACTGAACAGGAACCTGATAGAAAAACTCAATAAGAAACAGAAGGAAAACATAAACTAAAAGTATTATGGACGGGCCCACTACAAGCTAGCGTATGTGGGGGTTATGCGGCCCGTACCAAAACACGCTTAACCAGCACTTAAGGCGCTGAATAGAGATTGACCCAATAATTACGCCTAGTGTAAGTTGTAGGTCCCAGTTGATGGAGCCCAGTGCTAAATAGTGGCTTTTCTTTATGATTGATACACTGCCGCACACAACTTTTGTGAAACTTTTGGTAACACTTTGGGCGATATGCTGGGCGAGACAGAAGGCTATCCATGTGGAGATTTTTCAGAGCCCTGCTGCATTGCATTAGTTTCTCAGAAGCTTCATTCAGGAGCTAGAACTTATGTCGTGCCATGATAGAAGCTTACCAGCGTCAGCAGGAATGCAACGATGCGGCCTAAGGCACCACCAACAGGCTTCATGAAGATCCATGTAGATGCCAACATTTCAAGGAACCAAAACAGGGGAGCGACAGTAGTTGTGTGTAGTACTGGTGCAATATCTGCCTACCTTGTGTTATGGAGATTGTTGACAGAAACAAGTATGGACTGATTTGTTTGCTAGTGCATACAGAGAGAAATAGTCCATATAGAACCGAAGAAAATATTGTCTCCAGTGTCAAGTTCGAGGAACTTCACCGAAGTATATCTACGTTGCAGAGAAGAACAAGCTATATCTGTTGAAGTCATATAGACGAGATGATTGATGTGAAGAATTTAACCCCTCGAGGTTTTACTACTGAAGTGAAGCATTTGGTTCGGATTCGTCCGAAGAAATTGACTACATTGAATGGAAGTCGAAGATAAAGCGAAGATATAGTATTCATCTCGGTGTTCTTCTTTCATTTATTTGAGTCATAGGACCTCCGTACTATTAAGAGGGGTATAGGTTCTCGAAGCTTAGATCGGCTATGATGCTTAGCCAAAACCTATGAAAGGTGTGAGAGAAATCTCTTTGTGTTCCGAGCAAATACTTGTCAGTAAGAGACCTTGATCTTCTTCGCTGCGAGAGATTTATCTTAGATCGAGGAGTTAGCATTACTTGCTTTGCAAGCAATGTTACCGTTATGATAAAATCCGACCGTTGGACTCGTGTCGTTCGGCCATTGGCTGATCCCGATGTCTAATTTGGTCATTTCCCATCAGGGAAGGCTGCGGCTATAAATAGCCACCCCACTCCAACATTGTCTGTTGGCTGCTCCGCTTGAGATTTCTGAGAAGATTGATTTGAGAACCCCCTCTCTGAGTGATTTGAGTTTAAGATCCACCGAGAAAAAATCAAGAGCCCAAACTTAGAAAGTGGTTTAGCATCACAGTAGTTCCGAGTGAGAGTTCTTGTACCTATTACTCTTGAGAGCTGCAAACTCTCTAGAGGGATAGGTTTTGGCTCGAGTGTTGAAGAGTTGTTGTCATCACCGAGCTAGATCTTCAACAACCAAGAGTGATTGTGGTTTGCGAAAGTCGACCGAAGGTTTGGAGATCGCCGACAAGGATCTACCATGAGTAAACTCAACCTGGGTCTGATCAGCTCTGTGTTGAAGGAGAATAGGGTGAAGAGAGTTTATCTTCCGTGTTAAGTCACAACCCCTCCAACCAGACGTAGCCCTTTGGCAGAAGAGTGAACTGGTCACCGCTGGTTCATTCCACTTCACTGCAAGTCCTTCGGCAGTTTTTATTTGTGCTCTATGTCGATAGTTTATCTGATCATTATCTTCTGTTGTATTTTCTTTTTGCATTATCATTCCATTCTGTCATCAACTTCGAATATCATTGTGTTCATTCTGTTTAATTCTCATCACTGGTATTCATTCATCACCGTCATATTCCTTGGTTCACTAGTGAAATCATACCATCATATTATTTCTCTGTGCATATCATGTTGTGTCCCATTCTATTGCATCTATTAGCATGTTGCATTACTCTCATCGTGGTTAAACCTGTGATTTCCCAAGCTCGTACTGTTATCACTCATCGAAGAATATGCTTCTGACGAAGAAGATTGATTCAGCTCATTTCCTTCTTTACATTATTTCGCTGCTATGATAGGGATCGGTTCCAAAACATTCGAAAGAATTTTTGAATCTCCCATTCACCTCCTCTGGTCAATATACTCTCGGTCCTAACAATTGGTATCAGAGCAGGTACTCCCTGTCTCTGTTTATTAAAGGTCTAACGTCCTTGGAGTTTTTAGAGTGTCGTATGCAGGAAGCTCCTCGCACTCTGAAAAAATTCATATCTTCGATGGAAATGACTATCTGTACTGGAAGGAACGAATGAGAATCAGAATTCAAGCCATCAACTATGATTTGTTGGAGATTGTGGAAAATGGATACACTATTCAGAAACCGAATGATCCAAATTTTGATGACAACGCCAATCTGCAGTTGGATGCTTAAGCAAAAGATATCATATGTTGCAGTCCATCAAAAGACATTTTTCTTCGATTCCAAAAGCTCTACACTGCAAAGCAACTCTAGGATGCCATAAAAAATGCTCATGAAGAATTCATCGCAAGAGTGGATCCCGACACTCAAATGCTTCGTGCTATGTTTACTGGTTTCAGAAGTTTGCATAAGGAGAGTGCTATGGAACTCACTGATCAATTGACAAACATTGTCGAAAGACTCCATCAATGAGGGGTAACTGATATCTCCGATAGAGATGTTCTCAACAAGCTTTTGAGTGTTCTTGACACAACTTATGAACCCATTGTAGCCAAATCAAGCAAAGACCAGACTATGAAGAACTTCACTATGTTGAGGTTATGACATTGTTGTCCCTTCACGAAGAAAAGATGGAGCTTGAAAATGCAAACCAAGAATCTTCTTCAGAAAGTGAAGGAGAAATTCTCTCACACTATGGCAGTTCAGAAGAAGAAGAAGATATTGAGAATCAGCACACGATCACAAGGGAGCTAGAGATGCTCATAGAATGGCTAAGTGATCTCAGAAGACAATACTTGTGACTCACAAATGATGATGAATTTGACTTGCCTGGATCATCAAGAAAGTTACCTCCGAAGGAAATGAAGTGCTCCAAATGCAAATTGTTTGGTCATCTCATAGGAGATTGCCCTAGCTGGGAAGGGAAACCTAGTAACCGATGGAATTATCTTCACTGCAGTGGCTTTACTCAAGTGGATCGTAATACTAAGCTCTCGTAGGAAATCACATCTTCTTCATCTTGTTCGATGAGACCAGTCACTGACGTGAAAGCAAGAGCAACCATTGAATCGAATATGAAGATTATCACAGTTGAATAGAGCATGCGCTGATATGACCCTGGACTCCAAAGAGGAAGCAACTGACACTGAATCAGATGATGAAGAATTCTACAAAAGTATTGGAAGGAGCAATGCCTTCATTGCCTATGAATCATCTAATAACTCACTCGAGTCAGACACTGATGATGATGCTTCAAGCAATGATGAATCGATCGCCTTCTGTCTCATGGCAACTTCATCAAAGGATCAGGTATCAGCAAAACACCAAAAATCCATGAATGGATATTCTCCTGAATACATTGCCTATGATAAAGGTGTTAAGATTGCGAAATATCAACAAGATGAGCTTGAAATGCTAGAGAGAAATCTTAGAAAAACCGAAGGATTACTGGTCGAAGAGATGGAGAAGAATCAAAAGTTGACCAAAGAGCAAGATGCTTTTTCGTCAACTATTGATTATCTTACCAATTGATATGATTCTCTTAGAGTTGACTACGAGAGTTTATCAGATGAAATCCTTAACAGGAATCAAGAACTCGTGTCACTGAAAGAGTCTCACAACGAGTTGGCGAAATAAGATGCTTCTCTCTTTGCCGAGCAATCTAATCGTCTTCCTGATGATTTTGTGCCTCCATGTTTAAAATGCTTAGAGCATAGCAATGCTGACTCACATGCTGAAACTTCTACTACTAACATACCGAACATTACAACCACTATGAATGATATCTCTAATCCCTCTTCCGAGGAATTTTTTGCTATTTCTGATGAAAATTGTAGATTAAAGAACTTGCTTGATACAGGAATGCTGAGGAGCCTCAAAGGGCATCAAATCCTATGTCATGTGCTCAAGAAGTCAATACTGCACAAAAATCCTCGAAAGGAAGGATTGGGTTTTGAAAGGAAACTCAACATTGATGGAACTTACTGGACCCCCGAGCAATATCCTCAAACGAGTTGGGTTCTTGATAAAAGCAAAACACTCGAACCTGCGACTCTGTCAGGATATGATTCTTTCATTTATGCCATTTCTGATGAGTCTGATGACTCAAAATACAAATTGTTCAAACAACAGAATGGTAAGGTTTTCGCTCGATATGTTGGGACTAACTGCAGGTCCGGTTCACCAAAGAAGCAAATCTGGGTAAAGAAAAGCATTATTTAAAATCTATCTGTCACTGCTAACTTGAACATGTAGAGAAATATTCCTCGAGACAATGGTTATCATTCACAGAACAGCTCAGGAAAGGTTATCGAATGAGTATTGGTCAAACCTTCGACAGAAGGAGTACATGCGTACCTCCTCATATCATTATACTCATGTCTCTGGAAGTAACTTCAATGCTTACTCATATTATTACTCACGAAATCCTCAAGTGTCTTACAAATCTCACCGAAAGATTGCTTCTGCTCCAATGAAGAAAATGAGATCCTCGTTGCCCACACAAGTGTGGGTTGTGAAGAACTAACCCTCTCTTGCAGGTGATATCTCAGGGATCTTCATCGTTCATCTGCTACCCTGAGATCTATTGTTGGTGCTAGTTCTTTGTGTTTTCGTTCATATTTTTATTCGTTGTGTTTTCTTTCGTTTGGCTGAGTATTTTTCGGACTATGTGTTTCCTCTGTTCTTCCTCGTCATAAACATGCAACTTGACCTGAAGAAGATCTCAGGCCAACGTCCTTGGTTGCAAATGAAATCAACTTTGAACATTTATCTATTTTGGCGCTTGCTCTTCTGCAAACCTTTCGGCCTTCCGTTCTTTTACCGAGAATTTCGCAGGAAACGGTTGACACGTATCCACGGTCTCACGATCGTGATCTCGTCCGTTGAATGTGGAATGTCCCTTATTTTTTGGCCGTGGATTTCGGAGGAAGCGGTTCCGCCTTCGGGCTATATAAAACCCTCCTCCAGGTGTCTTCTTCCTCTGTTCTTTCTCTATTCGTCCTCAAACCCCCTATCGCTCTCTGCCCGAGCCCGAGCTCGAAGCAGCATCGTCGTCGCGCCTCGCCGTGCAACTGCGGTGAAGCCCCGCTATCGTTGGCCGCGCCAGTTGATACGTCTCCAACTGCAAAGGGCCTATAAATCTCTCAATTTAAGCTTTTAGTTCTGGCACCTCTACAAATCTCTGCTTCCCTCTGCGAAGGGCCTATCTATTTACTTTATGCACCTTTTATTTTTATTGAGTCTCCATCTTCTCTTATAAAGCACCAACTAGGGAACACTATTATCATACTTGTGCATTGGGCATAGCCAATATTTGAGTGTGTTTCATGAATGGATCAATGATTGAGCATAATGGGCTAGGGATAACTTTCTTTAGTGTTGATATTTTGGAAGACATGGTTGCTTGTTGATATTCTTGAGTATTGATGTCCTCATGTCAAATTATAGACTATTGTTTTGAATCATTCAAGTCCAAATGTCCATGGTACAAAAGAAAGAGTATATGATGAATATGATAGGTGGAATTCCACAAAAAAAATCCGTTTCCAATTTCTACTTTATCATGATGAGTTTTATGAGAAAGAGTTGCTATTATGATGCTAGGAAAAGTGATAGAAATTATCATTGATCAAACTTATGCACTATGCTAGCATTCACACTTCATAAATTATTTCTTTTATCATTTACCTACTCGAGGACGAGTAGGAATTAAGCTTGGGGATGCTGATACGTCTCCAACGTATCTATAATTTATGAAGTATTCATGCCATGTTAACAACATTTTTATATGGTTTTTGTATGATTTGCATGGAACTAACCCGGACTGTCGCTGTTTTTAGCAGAACTACTGTGGTGTTGTTTTTTATGCATAAATAAAAGTTCTGCAAATGCAATGAAACTTTTTGATGGAACAAAAGAGGCACTAGAAGCTTCGTGGGAGGACCAAAAGGTGAAGGTGAGCACAAGACACTTGGGCGCGCCAGGAGGCCCAGGCACGCCCAGGTGGGTTGTGCCCACCTCGAGGCCCATCTTCACGTGATTCCCACGCTGAAAAATCCTATATATACAAAAACCTGCAGAAATAACCCTAGATCAGAAGTTCCACCGCCGCAAGCCTCTCTAGCCACGAAAAACCAATCTAGACCCTATTTCGGCACCCTGCCGAAGGGGAAAATAATCACCAGTGACCATCTTCATCACCCCGGCGGCCACCATGATGAGGAGGGGAGTAGTCCACCCTCGGGGCTGAGGGTTTGTACCAGTAGCTATGTGTTTAATCTCTCTCTCTCTCTCTCTCTCTCTCTCTCTCGTGTTCTTGAGATATCACGATCTTGATGTATCGCGGGCTTTGTTAATATAGTTGGATCATTTGGTGTTTTCCCCTCTCTATCTTGTTGTGATGAATTGAGTTTTCCCTTTCAAATTTCGTTCTTATCGGACTGAATACTTTTATGGATTTGAGAACACTTGATGTATGTCTTTCTATGAATACCCGTGGTGATAATGGGGGTATCATATTGATTCACTTGATATGTGTTTTGGCACTCAACTCACGGATTCCCGAGGTGACATTGGGGTACTATGCATAGGGGTTGATGCACGTTCTCGTCTTTGTTTCTCCGGTAGAAATATTGGGGCACTCTTTGAAGTTCTTTGTGTTGAATTAAGTATTATGAATCTGAAATTGTTTGATGCATATCGTATAATCAACGCACGGATACTCGCAGTGACATTGGAGTATCTAGGTGACATTATAGTTGGTTGATGTGTATCATATGGTGTTATTTTAGTACGAACTCTTGGTTAGGTCGATCGGAAAGAATAGCTTGGTGTTAATTTAGTACGAACTCTAGGATAGATTGATCAGAAATAATAGCTTTGAGGTGGTTTCGTACCCTACAAACAATTTCTTCTTATGTTCTCTTCTAGATAAGAATTTGGAGTGATTCTTCATCGCACGTTGAGGGATGGTTATATGATCCAATTAGATTAGCATTGTTGAGAGATTGCACTAGTGAAAGTACGGACCCTCGGCCTCATTTTCAAGCATTGCAATACCGGTTGTGCTCCGTTTTATCAATTGCTACCTTGATGTTTTTTATTGTTCCTATTACAAAAATCAATATCTACTATCATTACTATGCTTTTATTACCATCTCTTCGCCAAACTAGTGCACCTATACAAATTACCATTGTATTTGGTGTGTTGGGGACACAAGAGACTTTTTGTTATTTGATTGCAGGGTTGTTTGAGAGAGACCATATTCATCCTACGCCTCCCACAGATTGATAAACCTTAGGTCATCCACTTGAGGGAAAATTGCTACTGTCCTACAAAGCTCTGCGCTTGGAGGCCCAACACGAGTCTACAAGAACAAGTTGTGTAGTAGACATCACCAGTGCGGTACATATTCTCCTCCGTACTACCGTAGATGATCTTTGCTGCCAAGTTAGGGCGCACTGATCTGGAGCTAGCTCTATCCTGCCTCTGTTCTAGGGCTGTTCTTACCGACGCGAATTTCCCTTGCTTTATTTTTCTTGCGGTACATCTTTAGGTCTCTCTTAGTCGTGGCTTGTACGGTAGTTTTTCCCTCGTGCGAGTCTTCTGAGATCTAGGGTTCATGTAAATTTGTTTCTAAAAGATTAGATAAGTTGTTACGCTTCCTTATGGTATGCTACAATTCTACCGATGATACCTTTCAAGTATATACCATGGATTCCTTGCTGCTTCCGAAAAACTTGTCGTTTTCAGTCAAAATGCTTATGTGCATGTTTATGACCCATTCCTGTTTTCCCTCGCATTGTTGTTTTTCTCTCAGGAGTGGTCATGGCTCATAGTTCGAAAGAGCAGTCTGGGTCTGAAGAAGAAATACCTCAAATGTTGCAGGTGGCTGAAAGAGCAAAGTTGGCCGAAGGTGCCGAAGAAGAAATCTGAGTCGGAATCTGATGAAGAAGAAGACAATGTTCCCTCGGCTCAAAGTCAGCCCGAGGATGAACAGGTCACCGATTCAAAGACTTTGTTCTATGATGGAAATCCCAAGAAGGGTGGTCGCGGTAGAGAAAGAAACACCACGGCTAAGATGTCTGATCCCGAGACTTATAAAACTCCACCTGGAGTTGAAACAACATCTGAAAGAAATAACAGGCTGCAAAGGATTCATCATCACTGGGCGAAGAAGTGTTTCAAGTATGAAAATGTCCAAAGGAAATATCAGATCTTGTTCGCATTCACTCCACCCTGGAATGATTGCATCACTGAAGGTTGCCTTGGTCCAGATGATGTAAAAGCCAGGCCTCCTCCTCCTTAAGATGCCAATAGTGATTCACTGAAAACAATTGCTGATTTTCCTGAAGAAGTGGAAAAGAGAGCAAAGGCGAAGTCCAAGCGCGAAGCCAAGGCCGCGAAGAAAAATTAAGTGGAACAGAGAAATGTTGAGTTAACCCAGCAAGACGTGCAAGAGAGGAAGGATCGGGCTTCTGCCCGAGAGGAAAAGAAGAAGAGGAAGTCTGTTTCTCCTCAAGCCTCAAGAAAGATATCTGTTGCAAGAAAATCTAAGAAGGCAGTTTCTGCTTCCGAGTCCTCCGATGAAGATGCTCCCAAAGAAATACCGATGTATGATCAGCGAGCTCTTCTTGACAAGCCATACCAAACATCCTCTCCGGTAAAAGTTTCGCCTCCGTTGAGATCGTGACCAAGGCTTGCTCCCGTGGTATCAGATAAACCTTCAAGTGTTGTTGCCCCTGCGGCGAAGAGAAAGTTCTTGCCTGACGAGAAAGCTGTTGTTGCTGCCAAGAAGGCCAAGACAACCGTTCCTGCTTCCGCAGAGGAACAAAAGTATGACTTTGAGTTCATGCTTGATCTTATTGAATGTGCTGCCTATGACGCAAAATCAACTGATTTGAGTAGTTTGGATCTGCCCGATGATGTTACCAAATTAGTAGCAAAACACTTTGCTAAGTTGGGAGAGATCACCAAGGAGCTGAACCAAGCTGTCGAGGATAAGAAAACCCTCGAGCAAATGAGGAGAGATGCTAGCACAGATTCTGAAAGAAAGAGACTGAATAAGGAGATTCTTGAGCTCACCAAAGCCCTCACTGTTATGCGGAAAAACAAGATTGAGTGGCACTCAAGGCTGAAGATGGATGTTCCTTAGCTGTGTGATCGACGGAATGAAGAGATTGAATGCTAGGCAAAACTTGCTCGACGAAGAGAAAAATAAGAGAAGCATTAGAAATCAAAGGCAAGAGCCGACAAACCAAAGGCAATCTCAGATCGCCGTATTTAGAATGTTGCAACCGATGCTCCTGTTGACACAAGTGCTCCTCTGCAACATATACCACCATCCCCTCTTCACGAGGAAGAAACCATGCAATAAGCTGAGCCTACAGTAGTTATCATTCCTACCTCAGAAGCTCAAGAATCTGATGTGGTGGATATCTTTCTGAACAAGACTGTCAATGAAAATATTCAGCCCGAGCAACATGCCTCTGAAGAGAAAATCGATGAAGAAATAGGGGTTGAAAAGATTGTTCCATCGCCACCAAGGGATATACAAGTTGAGCCGTCCGGATCCTACAAGGAGGATCATAAGGTTGAGGGGGAGCAAGATGCTTCCCGAGGAAATACCACACCGGTCACCTCATCTGGTGGCCCCAGCCAAATGGAGGTTGATCCTGCTCCTG
Source organism: Aegilops longissima (assembly GCA_021605205.1). NCBI lineage: Eukaryota > Viridiplantae > Streptophyta > Magnoliopsida > Poales > Poaceae > Aegilops > Aegilops longissima. Next base: position 759,187,982 of record CM038677.1, read on the forward strand.
GTTCTTTGGCTTCACAGCTAGAACAGGAAGAAGAGAAACATGAAGAGCCCATGGCTCACGAGCAAGCTGTACCACATGTTCTGCCCCATGAGACCGTAAAAGATGTTGCCGTGACTCAAGTATCCGAAGAGGCTGTTACACCTCCAACTTTTGAAAGTTCACCGAAGGAAAAGGCCCTAGTGCATGGAAGTCAAAATACCGCTAAAGGAGTTCCAGCGAAGGAAAATGAAGGTCAGACAAGTGCCCGAAAGCCGTCTGCTACAGAGAAAATGATACGACCCCTTGCTCCACTTAAGCCCATCGATGAAAATATTCCAGCATCTGACGATGTTCAACCGATGGAAATTAGCGATGAAGAATATTGGACAAATTCCCAGGAAACATTTCCTTTGTTCCCTGCTAAATATGGCCCTAATGGCCCTCCATTAAATCAAGAGCTTCATTTGGCGAAGCTAGCCTTCTTTGGGACCAGCCCATATGAAGGTGAGAAAACTTCACTGTGACCCATGTTTTGGACCGAAGAACAAGCGGTGTATTATGCTCGAATCCTGTTCGGCAAGATTAGAATATTCAATCACAAGATATTAAACTTCGCTCAGATTGAAGAAATGCCCCGTTTCCACCATGCAATCGAGCATATTGAACATGCCCTCCTGAAAGGCTTCATGCGCTTCAACCATGGCTGGGAATCAAGAGGTTATCCATCAGTTATATGCTACATTGTACATCTCGAGAGAGCTTGGAGATAGCTCCACATTGATTCTAGAGTGGATGATTGGTAGGGAAAAGATCAAATGCTCGGCAGATCAGTTTTTGGCAAGGCTAAATCTTCCTTGGTGTGTGATAACCCACAAGTATAGGGGATCGCAACAGTTTTCGAGGGTAGAGTATTCAACCCAACTTTATTGATTCCACACAAGGGTAGCCAAAGAATATTTGCAAGTATTAGCAGCTGAGTTGTCAATTCAACCACACTTGGAGATTAACTATCTGCAGCAAAGTGATCAGTAGCAAAAGTAGTATGATAGTTTTGATAGCAGTGGTAACAGCAATAGTAACAGTAACAGTGATAGCAATGATTTTGTAGCAAGTGTAAGAGTAACAACAACAGTAGTAACTTAGCAATATCAATATATAGGAAATTCGTAGGCATTGGATCGGTAGATTCGTTAGATGATATTCATAATATAACAGTCATAACCTAGGGCGACACGAAACTAGCTCTAGTTCATAAATATAATGTAGGCATGTATTTTGTCAATACTCATACGTGCTTATGGAAATAACTTGCATGACATCTTTTGTCCTACCCTCCCGTGGTAGCGGGGTCCATATGGAAACTAAGGGATATTAAGGCCTCCTTTTAATAGAGAACCAGAAAAAGGTATTAACACATGGTGAATACATGAACTCCTCAAACTACGGTCATCACCGGAAAGTATCCCGAATACTATCACTCTGGGGTTTACAGATCATAACACGTAATAGGTGAATATGACTTGCAAGATCAGATCTAGAACATAGATATGATGGTGATAACATAAACGGTTCAGATTTGGATTCATGGCACTAATAACCCACAAGTATAGGGGATCACAATAGTTTTCGAGGGTAGAGTATTCAACCCAAATTTATAGATTCGACACAAGGGGAGCCAAAGAATATTTGAAGGTATTAGCAGCTGAGTTGTCAATTCAACCACACCTGGAGATTAATTATCTGCAGCAAAGTGATCAGTAGCAAAGTAGTTTGATAGTTTTGATAATATTAGCAGCAGCAACGGTAACCGTAACAGTGATAGCAGTAATTTGGTAGCAAATGTAACAATAACAACAGTAGTAGTAACTTAGCAAGATCAATATAGGCCAAATTCGTAGGCATTGGATCGGTGACTTGATGGATGATATTCATCATGAGACAGTTATAACCTAGGGCGATACAGCACTAGCTCCAGTTCATCGATATAATGTAGGCATGTATTCCGTAAATAGTCATACGTGCTTTATTAAAAGAACTTGCATGCCATCTTTTGTCCTACCCTCCCGTGGCAGCGGGGTCCATATTAGAAACTAAGGAATATTAAGGCCTCCTTTTAATAGAGAACCGGAACAAAGCATTAAAACATAGTGAATACATGAACTCCTCAAACTACGATCATCACCGAGATTGGGCCCGGTTGTTGTCACTCCGGGGTTGTCGGATCATAAAAGTAGTAGGTGCCTATAACTTGCAAGATCAGATCTAAAACATGGATATAATGATGAATTCATAAACGGTTCAGATCTGAGTTCATGGCACCCGGGCCCAAAGTGACAAGCATTAAGCATATCAAAGTCATAGCAACATCAATCTAAGAACATAGTGGATACTAGGGATCGGGCCCTAACAAAACTAACTCGATTACATGATGAATCTCATCCAACTCCTCACCGACCAGCGAGCCTACGAAGGAATTACTCACTCCTGGTGGGGAGCATCATGGAATTGGCGATGGAGAAGGGTTGGTGATGACGAAGAATGAAGATCCCCCTCTCTGGAGCCCCAAATGGACTCCAGATCTGCCCTCCCGAGGAAGAACAGGGCTTGGCGGCGGCTCCGTCTTGTGGATCGCGATAATTCTTTCTCCCCAATTTTTTCTGGAATAATGTGAATTTATAGTATCAGGGGGGTCGTCAGCGGGGCCACCGGGTGGGTACAGCCCACCTTGGCGCTCCAGGAGAGGGGGCGCGCCCTGGTGGGTTGTGCCCACCCAGGTGCCCCTCTCCGGCAGGTCTTGGCTCCAGGAATTCTTATTATTGATATAAAAAATCCTCGCAAAGTTTCGTTCTGTTCCGAGAACTTTTATTTCCGCACAAAAACAACACCATGGTAGTTCTGCTGAAAACAACGTCAGTCCGGGGTTAGTTTCATTCAAATCATGCAAATTAGAGTCCAAAACAAGAGGAAAAGCGTGAGAAAAAGTAGATACGTTGGAGACGTATCAACTCCCCCAAGCTTAAACCTTTGCTTGTCCTCAAGCAATTCAGTTGATAAACTGAAAGTGAGAAAGAAAAACTTTTACGAACTCTTTTGCTCTTGTTTGCATAAATAAGCTTAAACATCACCCAGGTTTTCAGCCAACATTATAACTAACCATGTCAACAATAACATTTAAAGATTATAATGACTCATATCAATGACATAATCAGCTAGCGAGCAATAATAAGGTATCTCAAACGGCAACACGTTGCCAAAACAACCATGATATAATATGACAATAGTGGTATCTCGCTAGCCATTTCTGAGACCGCAAAACATAAATGCAGAGCACCTCCAAAGTTCAAGCAGCGACTAAACATTGTAATTCATGGTAGAAAAGATCCAGTCATGATGCACCCAACATTAGCTACACATAATGCATAAATCATGACTGTTGTGCTCTACTCAGTTTCTGGCGCTTGTTTTTAGAAGGTGGTGACACAACATAAAAGTAAATAGATAGTCCCTTCGCAGAGGGAAGCAGTGATTTGTAGAGGTGCCAGAGCTCAATTTTTGAAACATAGATAAATGATTATTTTGGGAGATGCACCCTTCTTATTCACTTCACGAACATTAGTTATCAACATCTTCCATGCTAAGCACGCTAGTGGCGGTTCCCAAGCGGAAAGTAAAGGTTTTGACTCCATTGGGAGTTTTTGTTTGATTATTTAAGAGATGAAGTCTTTTTCATGTTTGCAGTTTTGGAATGGGCATCCCTAATACCGCCCATTTCCTCGTGCGATGGTGAGTGAATAAACACTTGACCTGAGGATAACCCGCTTAGCACGGAAGATATCGACCACCTCTTGTCGTTCCATGAACGATCCAGGCACACAAAAGGATAAATTTTTAGAAGTTTCTAGAGGTGGCACTTGCAAATTTACTTAGGGCGGCAGGGTAATACTGCATATAGGTAGGTATGGTGGACTCATATGGAATAACTTTGGGTTCAAGGTTTTTGATGTACAAGCAGAATTCCCACTTAGTACAGGCGAAGGCTAGCAATTAAGATTGAGAAGCGGCCAGCTAGAGAGCAACAACGATCATAACCAGGCATTATGCATAAGTAACATTGGACACTAGCATGAGTAGGATATGAACACCGTGAACATAAATATCATAGAGGCTATGTTGGTTTTGATTCAACTACATGCATGAACATGTACCAAGTCAAGCCACTCGAACATCCAGAGGAGGATACCATATCATCATACTACATCACAATCATCTTAACACTATGTTGATATCCAAGATAAATCATTATCCACTCCTAGCTACTTATGCATGGCATGAGAAACTATAATCTCTAATTGTCATTGCAAACATGTTTAAACATAATGGGCTGAAGCCTGGATACTAGGTTAAACATATTTACACAAACAGAACAAGTCGAGTTCATATCAGTTTCTCTTTTCCACGGTCAGTTCATCGGATGTCGTCATTATTGCCTTTCACTTGCACGATCGAATGATATGAAAATAATAATAGTGCAAGAATGTCGTGGACTAAGCTGGAATCTGCAAAACATTTTATTCAACAGGAGAAGACAAGGTAAATGTGCTCTTATTAGTTCAACAATTATTCGTATGAGAGCCACTCAACATTTTCATCGTGGTCTTCTCCTCGGTACAACTCGAATAAAAAGAAAAGAAATTCAGAGAAACACACTGAAATATTTTTGGAGTTTTTGGTTTTCTTCAACAAGCAAATAAAAGGGAAAAGCAAAAATGGGAAAAACTATTTACACGGGAAAGCTCCCAACAAGCAAAAGAAGAACAAGGAAATCTTTTTGGGTTTTCTTTTTAATGCTACTACTAAGCATGAATAGAAAGTAAATTACTACAACTAATTTTTTGGTTTTTCTCAAATTTTTCAAACACACATAAAGAAAGCAAGAAAATAAATCTAAGCATGGATGATACAACGAAAAAGTGTGAACACCGACAAATAGAATGATATGCATGAATATTAGTGTAATGTCAGTGAGAAACATGTACTCCTCCAAGCTTAGGCTTTTGGCCTAAGTTGGTAATAAATCAGTAGCCTAGAGGGTAGTAGGGATCCCAAGGAGCAGACATCCACTCATCCCACTGCTGAGGTACCTGTGCAGCCTCGACAGCAGCGTGGGCGTTCCAGCAGGCGATGATGTCTACAGGCATAATCCTATATCCGCCCCTGGCAACAGAATCAAACAAGGCAGGTGCAGACAATGGAATAACATTACAAGTTTCAACGCTATAGACCAGGTTATAAGGGATGGCAATGTTAGGACGATCATGTGCAAGAAAGTGATGGTGTTCCATGGCTGCACGGTCTAGGTAAACCTTAGTCAGAGGGTAATCATGAGGGCGTACTCCAACATTGAAGTGAGCCGCCAACCGAGTAGCAAAAATCCCACCATGTATTTTACCCCGTGATTTATTAAGATGGAGGCAACAAGCCACAATAGCTCACAAGCTATATGTGTTGTCGCCCTCTATTGCACGACGTAAAACAACAAGGTCTGGTGAAATAAGTGCACCCACCTTCTCCCTAGCAAGCAAGCATTTGGTAATGAAATATGCAAACACTACAAAAAAATACACTTCCGTGATGATACGTGTTTGTCACAGTAGGTCGCGTTTTTTGCCATGCATGTACATCCATGACGATTTTATGACAGAATCAAGATAGTCATACATGTGCTGTCATAGAAGTGTTCCATGACATTACCAAAATTATCATCACGGAAGTGTCCACTTCCATGACGATAAATCGCGCTTCACAGAAATGCTTTCGTCAAGGGTGACCGACACGTGGCATCCACTGTAACGGAACGCCGTTAAGCTATCGGGTCGGGTTTTGGATCCGATAACCCGTTAACAGCCCCGACCAATGGGGATTTTCCAAGTGTAAAATCATCATTGGCTGATGGATCCACGCGTCAGCTCCGCGTTGGCACAGGTGTCACTCATCCAACGGTCGAGATGGGCCTATGATATGTTGACACGTGGACTGGCCCAAAACTGGCCCATAAAGTTTAAATAGGCCGGCCCAACCGAAGGCCCATAAGATTTAGCGGACCATAATGGGTCGGCCCAGCTAAAGGCCCACAAGATTTTGCAGACCATAATGGGCCGGCCTAGCTAAAGGCCCACAAAATTTAGCGGACCATAATGGGCCGGCCCAGCTAAAGGCCCACAAGATTTTGCAGACCATAATGGGCCGGCCCAGCTAAAGGCCCACATGATTTAGCGGACCACAATGGGCCGGCCCAGCTAAAGGCCCACAAGATTTTGCAGACCATAATGGGCCGGCCCAGCTAAAGGCCCAACATTCTCTATCAAATCGGCTCATCAACGGCCTGTCCTAAACTTGTCATCAACGCGGCCCATGGTCACTTCTGGCTCGTTAACAGTCCGCTTAGTAATTGGGCCGAATTACGGCCCGGTGTATTTCCGGCCTGTTAAAGGCCCTTCTTCATTTGGGCCCATTTACAGGCCATCAAAACTTTCGGCCCATAAACGACCGTGAAGGATTTGGGTCATATTCGGCCAGAACATTCGGCCTGTTAGAGGCCCACTATAGATTTGGGCCACTTCGGTCTGTTGTCATTTTCGGCCTGTTAACGCCGGACGAAAACCATGGGCCATATGTGGCCCAACGTCATATCGAGCCCATTAACGGCCCATATAAAAATGACGATAATCTAGCCTGACCGAAGTTCCGGCCTGTTAAAGGCCCGTGTATTAGGTCGGCGCATTTACGGCCCGTCCGAATTTCGGCCTGTCAAAGATCCGCATCGTAAATGAGCCACCATTTCGTCCTGCTAAGACCAGTGGGGTATTTGGCACAATCAGGGCCCAATCTCACTTTCGGTCTATTAAAGCCCCATGTTTTTATGGGCTCGAGATATTTACACCTGTAAACGGCCTATTTTTACTGAGGGCCCAAATTATGTTTAGGCCTGTTAAAGGCCCACAATGGGAACAGGCCTACCAGAAAAATATGAAAGCTTATGCTGATTTAGGCCCAGATATTTTTAGTGGGCTACATGCCAATTTCAGCCCGTAATCATTTTTAGCCCAATTGGAATGGGCCCGACGAATGTTGGCATGTTGGGATCCTATGAAGCTTTCGGCCGAATACATTACTAAGATAAACCTACACTATACAAAAATAGCGTCGTAATTACTGCAGCCTGTGGCAGCATCATAAATGTTGTATCACAACAAAATAAATTCCAACCATACAACAAAAGGCCTGTTGGCATAAAGTTTATAGTCCTTCCAGATAAAAGCACCATCAGATGTATAGAAGCACAAACCATTTGACCTGAGTGCTAATGTTTCAGGCTGTAAAATCTGATGGAGCAACACGATCTTCACCTTTTTCCGCCATTGCTCTTGAACAACAAAGTGAATGTCTGATAGTCTGGTTTCAAAACCATTCATATATTGACGACATTTTTCAACCACTATTCTTTTTTCCGAAACGACGTCCAGTAGGGATTGGACTTGTGTCTGGAGCACAGATATATCACTCTGTCTAGCAGGAAGATTTTGTTTAGTAGGCGATTTGGACGAGGTTACCTTGACAACCAACGCAGAATTATGCAGGAAGATGCTTTTTGCACTGTTAGTGGAGAGATACTGACGCACTGCAGCAAGAGGTGTCATTGTGCCTGTGGTAGCCTCATCACCTTCAGGTGGTTGTGGCTGTTCAATCATTTGTTCCATAGCTTCCTGAAAGTTTGAACTTTTAGATTAGTGTACCAGATAAGTTACTAATGAGACAAAAACAAACAAAGTAGGTTAAACGTTTATACATAACTTATTTTGGTGAACTACTGTAATACATTAGCATGTATTGTAGTGCCAACTACATAATAAAATCACTTTCGAACATATGTCCATGTAGCATGCCCTTCAGATTATCTATTTCCTCACATTCGTTGACATCTAAGGATAAAGAGACATGGTTTAAAGTAGGATGAACATAGTATGACATCATTCATATCATGGGCAAACAGATATAAAACAAACAGCTATTTTATCATTGTGTGCACACGTGAACACAATAACTAGATCACAGATCAAGACCAAAAGAATATCCTTCATCTCTTTTAAACCATGTAAGGTGAAATGAAACGTTAAGACAACTGTGTATAAAAGTGAACAGAGTAACTGACATTGGCTGCAAACCAAGTAGTTAAATGAACACATCACAGTACCAATGAGTTCAAAGGCAGGAGGAGTAAGGACTTACAACAGCGGCTTGAACTGGTGTGTTCATGCCCTTCATCTTGCTGGTGTGGCAATCCTTGAAGATTTGACTGCATTCGGTTCAGGTTCTTTTTGGTCCGCACGGGCTTTTCTCTGTATTTGGAACAAGTCAACATGGATATGATAATATGGCACAAAAAAGAAGGAAGTAGCGGCTATTTACAAGAGCCTCGCAGTGTGCAATATAGCTACGAGATCCTGTTGTCTGTTGGAATTTCACTTTAGAACGGTTGGTTTTTGAAAGCACAAGTGCTCCCTGGGTGGTTTTGGTAATTAATGTCAACATATCTCTTGTTGGACTAACACTTTTATCTAGTATGTTTCAGACAAGTTCAACATGGAGTGGCATGGACTAGAGGATGTGGAACCCCTTCAAGATGCTAAGGACAAAGGATTGGCTCAAGCTTCAAGCTCAAGACTCTACACTTTCTATTTTAGTGATCCAAGATCACATTGAGTCTATAGGAAAAGCCAATACTATCAAGAGGGGATGAGGTGTTTCTTAATGGCTTGCTTGCTCAAAGTGCTTAGTGATATGCTCCAAATCCCTCAACTACTTTCCCACATCCACATATGTCCTAAACCCATAGTCAAACTCGGCCCCACCGATTCTTTCTATCCGGCACCACCGAGTTCAGATGTCTTAGCCACTGCCACAAACCCTAGGCAAATCGGTCTCACCGATAGGGATCTCGGTCTCACCGAGATGGGATTGTAATGTCTCTGTGTATGTCCATTACCAAAATCGGTCTCGCCGAGTTTGAGCAATCGGTACTACCGAGATTACAATGCAAACTTTCTGGTTAGCTTATTACCAAAATCGGTCCCACCGAGTTTGTGTAATCGGTCTCACCGAGTTTGCCTGACCAACTCTCTGGTTGGCTTATTACCAAAATCGGTCTCACCGAGTTTGTGTAATCGGTCTCACCGAGATTACGTTATGCCCTAACCCTAACCATATCGGTCCCACTGAGTTGCATGTCGGTCCCATCGAGAATCCTAACGGTCACTAGGTTTACTGAATCGGTCAGACCGAGTTTGTTGATTCAGTCCCACCGAGTTTGGTAAATAATGTGTAATGGTTAGATTTTGTGCGGAGGCTATATATACCCCTCCACCTCCTCTTCATTCGTGGAGAGAGCCATCAGAACAAGCCTACACTTCCAGCATCCTATTTCCGAGAGAGAACTACCTACTCATGTGTTGAGGCCAAGATATTCCATTCCTATCATATGAATCTTGATCTCTAGCCTTCCCCAAGTTGCTTTCCACTCAAATCTTCTTTCCACCAAATCCAAATCCAGTGAGAGAGAGTTGAGTGTCGGGGAGACTATCATTTGAAGCACAAGAGCAAGGAGTTCATCATCAACACGCCATTTGTTACTTCTTGGAGAGTGGTGTCTCCTAGATTGGCTAGGTGTCACTTGGGAGCCTCCGACAAGATTATGGATTTGAACCAAGGAGTTTGTAAGGGCAAGGAGATCGCCTACTTCGTGAATATCTACTGCTAGTGAGGCAAGTCCTTCGTGGGCGACGGCCATGGTGGGATAGACAAGGTTGCTTCTTCGTCGACCCTTCGTGGGTGGAGCCCTCCGTGGACTCGCGCAGCCGTTACCCTTCGTGGGTTGAAGTCTCCATCAACGTGGATGTACGATAGCACCACCTATCGGAACCACGGCTAAAAAATCACCGTGTCTCCAAATTGCGTTTTAATCCTCCAATCCCTTCCCTTTACTTTCTTACAAGTTACATGCTTTACTTTCCGCTGCTTATATACTCTTTGCATGCTTTCTTGTTATGTATTGTGACTGTTAAAATTGTGCCTAAACTCCAGTCCAACCTAAAGAAGTTAAAAACTGCAACTTTGGTACTTAGTGTCTAATCACCCCCCCTCTAGACACCTCTTCTCGATCCCTTTCAATTGGTATCAGAGCTTTGGTCTCCATTGCTTTGGTTTAAACACCATTGGAGGAAGATGGATGAGTGTACTATTGGGAGTCTTAGACATAGAGTGCCTATTCTTGATGGAGAATATTTTCATGAGTGAAAAAATGAGTTGCTTGTAATTTTCAATCAATATCATTTGAACAAGTACATTGCTAGCCCTTGTGCACCTCATATTGATCTCTTGCATCCCACACCCGAAGACAATCTTGACATGATTCACAATCTTAGAACCATCAATCTTATCATAAGAGGATTGCCCAAAAACTTGATTGCTAGTTTGCCTACTCTTGATTGTGCCTATACCATATGGAGATTTCTTGAGGAATGATTTCCAGATTATTCCTTGAAAAATTTAGATGAAATTCTCCATAAGTCTATTGCCTTGAGTAAGATGAATTCTAGTGATCCTATGTTTGTTGGGGAACGTAGCAGAAATTCAAAATTTTCCTACGTGTCACCAAGATCTATCTAAGGAGAAACCAGCAACGAGGGGAAGGAGAGTGCATCTACATACCCTTGTAGATCGCTAAGCGGAAGCGTTCAAGAGAACGGGGTTGAAGGAGTCGTACTCGTCATGATCCAAATCACCGGAGATCATAGTGCCGAACGGACGGCACCTCCGCGTTCAACACACGTACAACCCGGTGACGTCTCCCACGCCTTGATCCAGCAAGGAGAGAGGGAGAGGTTGAGGAAGACTCCGTCTAGCAGCAGCACAACGGCGTGGTGGTGGTGGAGGAGCGTGGCAATCCTGCAGGGCTTCGCCAAGCACCGCGGGAGAGGAGAAGGGAGAGAGGTAGGGCTGCACCAAGAGGGAGAGGTTCTCATGTGTATGGCAGCACCAAAACCTCATGTATATATAGAGGGGAAGGGGGATGCGCCCCCTTTAGGGTTTTCCCACCCCAAGGGGTGCGGCCAGCCCTAGATCCGATCTAGGGGGGCGGCCAAAGGGGGAGAGAGGGGGGCGCCCACTAGGTGGGCCTTAAGGCCCATCTGGACCTAGGGTTTGCCCCTCCCCACTCTTCCCACGCCTTGGGCTTTGGTGGGGGGGCCCAGCCCACCTAGGGCTGGTCCCCTCCCACACTTGGCCCACGCAGCCTTCTAGGTTTGGTGGCCCCACTTGGTGGACCCCCGAGACCCTCCCGGTGGTCCCGGTACGTTACCGATAAAACCCGAAACTTTTCCGGTGACCAAAACAGGACTTCCCATATATAAATCTTTACCTCCGGACCATTCCGGAACTCCTCGTGACGTCCGGGATCTCATCCGGGACTCCGAACAACATTCGGTAACCACATACAAACTTCCTTTATAACCCTAGCGTCATCGAACCTTAAGTGTGTAGACCCTATGGGTTCGGGAACCATCTGATATGACCGAGGCGTTCTCGGTCAATAACCAACAGCAGGATCTGGATACCCATGTTGGCTCCCACATGTTCCACGATGATCTCATCGGATGAACCACGATGTCAAGGACTCAATCAATCCCGTATTCAATTCCCTTTGTCTAGCGGTATTGTACTTGCCCGAGATTCGATCGTCGGTATCCCGATACCTTGTTCAATCTCGTTATCGGCAAGTCTCTTTACTCGTTCCGTAACACATCATCCCGTGATCAACCCCTTGGTCACATTGTGCACATTATGATGATGTCCTACCGAGTGGGCCCAGAGATACCTCTCCGTTTACACGAAGTGACAAATCCCAGTCTCGATTCGTGCCAACCCAATAGACACTTTCGGAGATACCTGTACTGCACCTTTATAGCCACCCGATTCGTTGTGGACGTTTGGTACACCCAAAGCATTCCTACGGTATCCGGGAGTTGCACAATCTCATGGTCTAAGGAAAAGACACTTGACATTAGAAAAGCTTTAGCATACGAACTACGATCTTTGTGCTAGGCTTAGGATTGGGTCTTGTCCATCACATCATTCTCCTAATGATGTGATCCCGTTATCAATGACATCCAATGTCCATGGTCAGGAAGACGTAACCATCTATTGATTAACGAGCTAGTCATCTAGAGGCTTACTAGGGACTTGGTGTTGTCTATGTACCCACACATGTATCTGAGTTTCCTATCAATACAATTATAGCATGGATAATAAACGATTATCATGAACAAGGAAATATAATAATAACTAATTTATTATTGCCTCTAGGGCATATTTCCAACAGTCTCCCACTTGCACTAGAGTCAATAATCTAGTTCACATCGTCATGTGATTAACACTCACAGGTCACATCGCCATGTGACCAACATCCAAAGAGTTTACTAGTGTCATTAAACTAGTTCACATCATCATGTGATTAAGACTCAATGAGTTCTGGGGTTTGATCATGTTTTGCTTGTGAGAGAGGTTTTAGTCAACAGATCTGAACCTTTCAGATCCGTGTGTGCTTTGCAAATTTCTAGGTCATATTATAAATGTTGCTTCCACGCTCCATTTGAAACTATTCCAAATGGTTGCTCCACTATACGTATCCGGTTTGCTATTCAGAGTCATTCGGATAGGTGTCAAAGCTTGCATCGACGTAACCCTTTACGCCGAACTCTTTATCACCTCCATAATCGAGAAACATGTCCTTATTTACTCCAAGGACAATTTTGATCGCTGTCCAATGATCCATTCTGGATCATTCTTGTACCCCTTGATCGACTCATGGTAGGCACACTTCGGTCGCGGTACACAAAGATAGCATACTATAGAGCCTACGTCTAAAGCATAGGGGCGACCTTCGTCCTTTCTCTCTTTTCTGCCGTGGTCGAGCTTTAAGTCTTAACTTCATACCTTACATCTCGGCAAGAACTCCTTCTTTGATGATCCATCTTGAACACCTTCAAGATCATGTCAAGGTATATGCTCATTTGAAAGTACCATTAAGCGGTTTGATCTATCCTCATAGATCTTGATGCTCAATGTTTAAGCAGCTTAATCCAGGTTTTCACTTGAAAACACTTTTCAAATAACCCTACATGCTTTACGAAAATTCTTCATCATTTCGATCATCAATATGTCAACGACATATACTCATCGAAATTCTATAGTGCTCCCACTCGACTTCTTTGGAAATACAAGTTTCTCACAAACTTTGTATAAACCCAAAATCTTTGATCATTTTATCAAAGCGTATATTCCAACTCCGAGATGCTTACTCCAGTCCTTAGAAAGGATCGCTGGAGCCAGCATACCTTTTAGCATCCTTAGGATCGACAAAACTTTCTGATTTGTATCACATACAACCTTTCCTTATGAAAACTGGTAAGGAGACTCGTCTTGACATCCATCTGCCAGATTTCATAAATGCAGCTAATGCTAACATGATTCCGACGGACTTAAGCATCGCTACGGATGAGAAAATCTCATCGTAGTCAACTCCTTGAACTTGTGAAAAACTCTTCGCCACAAGTCGAGCTTCATAGAAGGTGATATTACCGTCCACGCCCGTCTTCTTCTGAAAGATCCATTTATCTCAATGGCTTGCCGATCAACGGGCAAGTCCACCAAAGTCCATGCTTTGTTCTGATACATGGATCCTATCTCGGATTTCATGGCTTCTAACCATTTGTCGGAATTTGGGCCCACCATTGCTTCTCCATAGCTCGTAGGTTCATTGTTGTCTAGCAACATGAACTTTAAGACAGGATTGCGTACCACTCTGAAGTAGTATGCATCCTTGTCACCCTACGAGGTACGTTAGTGACTTGATCCGAAACTTCATGATCACTATCATAAGCTTCTACTTCAATTGGTGTAGGTGCCATGGGAACAACTTCCTGTGCCCTGCCACACACCAGTTGAAGTGATGGTTCAATAACCTCATCAAGTCTCCACCATCCTCCCACTCAACTTTTCGAGATAAACTTTTCCTCGAGAAAGGACCCGATTCAAGAAACAATCCCTATTGCTTTTGGATCTGAATTAGGAGGTATACCCAACTGTTTTGGGTGTCCTATGAAGATGCATTTTATCCGCTTTGGGTTCGAGCTTATCAACCTAAAACTTTTTCACATAAGCGTCGCAGCCCCAAACCTTTAAGAAATGACAGCTTAGGTTTCTCTAAACCATAGTTCATACGGTGTCATCTCAACGGAATTACGTGATGCCCTATTTAAAGTGAATGTGGTTGTCTCTAATGCCTAACCCATGAACGATAGTGGTAATTCGATAAGAGACATCATGGTATGCACCATATCCAATAGGGTGCAACTATGATGTTCGGACACATCCTCACACTATGGTGTTCCAGGCGGTATTAATTGTGAAACAATTTCCACAATGTCTTAATTGCGTGCCAAAGCTCGTAACTCAGATACTCATCTCTATGATCATATCATAGACATTTTATCCTCTTGTCACAATGATCTTCAACTTCACTCTGAAATTACTTGAACCATTCAATAATTCAGACTTGTGTTTCATCAAGTAAATATACTCAACATCTACTCGAATCATCTGTGAAGTAAGAACATAACGATATTCATCAGATGCCTCAAAGACTCATTGGACTGCACACGTCAAAATGTGTTACTTCCAACAAGTTGCTATCTTGTTCTATCTCACTGAAAACGAGGCTTTTCAGTCATCTTGCCCATGTGGTAAGATTTGCATATCTCAAGTGATTCAAAATCAAGTGAGTCCAAACAATCCATCCGCATGGAGTTTCTTCATGCGTATATACCAATAGACATGGTTCGCATGTCTCAAACTTTTCAAAACGAGTGAGTCCAAAGATCCATCAACATGGAGCTTCTTCATGCGTTTTACACCAATATGACTTACATGGCAGTGCCACAAGTAAGTGGTACTATCATTACTATCTTATATCTTTTGGCGTGAAAATGTGTATCACTACGATCGAGATTCAATAAACCATTCTTTTAGGTGCAAGACCATTGAAGGTATTTATTCAAATAAATAGAGTAACCATTATTCTCCTTAAATGAATAACCATGTTGCGTTAAACATAATCCAATCATGTCTATGCTCAACGCAAACACCAAATAATAATTTTAGGTTTAACTCCAATCTCGATGGTAGAGGGAGCGTGCGATGCTTGATCACATCAACCTTGGAAATACTTCCAACACGTATCGTCAGCTCACCTTTAGCTAGTCTCCGTTTATTCCGTAGCTTTTGTTTCGAGTTACTAACACTTAGCAACCGAACCGGTATCTTAATACCCTGGTGCTACTAGGAGTACTAGTAAAGTACACATTAACATAATGCATATCCAATATACTTCTATCGACCTTGCCAGCCTTCTCATCTACCAAGTATCTAGGGTAAATCTGCTCCAATGGTTGTTCCCCTTATTACAGAAGCACTTAGTCTCGGGTTTGGGATTCAACCTCGGGTTTCTTCATTAAAGCAGCAACTGATTTGCTGTTTCACGAAGTATCCCTTCTTGCCCTTGCCCTTCTTGAAACTAGTGGTTTCACCAACCATCAACAATTGATGCTCCTTCTTGATTTCTACTTTCGCGGTGTCAAACATCACGAATACCTCAAGGATCATCATATCTATCCCTGATATATTATAGTTCATCACGAGGCTCGAGCAGCTTGGTGGCAATGACTTTGGAGAAACATCACTATCTCATCTGGAAGATTAACTCCCACTCGATTCAAGTGATCGTTGCACTCAGACAATCTGAGCACAAGCTCAACGATTGAGCTTTTCTCCCTGAGTTTGCAGGCTAAGAAAATCGTCGGAGGTCTTATACCTCTTGACGTGGGCACGAGCCTGAAATCTCAATTTCAGCCCTTGAAACATCTCATATGTTCCGCGACGTTTGGCGTCTTTGGTGCCTCAACTCTAAACCGTTTAACTGAACTATCACGTAGTTATCAAAGCGTGTATGTCCGATGTTCGCAACATCCACAAACGACGTTTGGGGTTCAGACATCGAGCGGTGCATTAAGGACATAAGCTTTCTCGTCCGCATAATCGCTACTGTCAACTTTCAACTATATTTTCTCTAGGAACATATCTAAACAGTGGAACTAAAGCGCGAGCTTACGATATAATTTGCAAAGATCTTTTGACTATGTTCAGGATAATTAAGTTCATCTTATGAACTCCCACTCAGATAGACATCCCTCTGGTCATCTAAGTGATTACATGATCCGAGTCAACTAGGCCGTGTCCGATCATCACGTGAGACGGACTAGTCATCATCGGTGAACATCTTCATGTTGATCGTATCTACTATCGACTCATGCTCGACCTTTCGGTCTCGTGTTCGAGGCCATGTCTGTACATGCTAGGCTCGTCAAGTTAACCCTAAGTGTTTCGTGTGTAAATCTGTCTTACACCCGTTGTATGTGAACGTAAGAATCCATCACACCCGATCATCACGTGGTGCTTAGAAGCGACGAACTTTAGCAACGGTGCACGTTAGGGGAGAACACTTCTTGAAATTGTTGTAAGGATCATCTTATTTACTACCGTCCGTCTAAGTAAACAA
Source organism: Aegilops longissima (assembly GCA_021605205.1). Lineage (NCBI taxonomy): Eukaryota > Viridiplantae > Streptophyta > Magnoliopsida > Poales > Poaceae > Aegilops > Aegilops longissima. The sequence continues at coordinate 759,204,687 of CM038677.1, forward strand.
GATGCATAAACATAATAAACATCACATGCAATTATATAGTAGTGACATGATATGGCCAATATCATATAGCTCCATTGATCTCCATCTTGGGGCTCCATGATCATCATAGTCACCGCATGACACCATGATCTCCATCATCATGATCTCCATCATCGTGTCTTCATGAAGTTGTCTCGCCAACTATTACTTCTACTACTATGGCTACGGTTAGCAATAAAGTAAAGTAATTACATGGCGTTCTTTAATGACACGCAGGTCATACAATAAATAAAGACAACTCCTATGGCTCCTGCGGTTGTCATACTCATCGACATGCAAGTCGTGAATCCTATTACAAGAACATGATCAATCTCATACATCACATATCATTCATCACATTCTTCTTGGCCATATCACATCACATAGCATACCCTGCAAAAACAAGTTAGGCGTCCTCTAATTGTTGTTTGCATGTTTTACGTGGCTGCTATGGGTTTCTAGCAAGAACGTTTCTTACCTCATAAAACCACAACGTGATATGCCAATTGCTATTTACCCTTCATATGGACCCTTTTCATCGAATCCGTTCCGAGTAAAGTGGGAGAGACTAGCACCCGCTAGCCACCTTATGCACCAAGTGCATGTCAGTCGGTGGAACCTATCTCACGTAAGAGTACGTGTAAGGTCGGTCCGGGCCGCTTCATCCCACAATACCGTCGAAACAAGATTGGACTAGTAACGGCAAGCATATTGAACAGAATCAACGCCCACAACTACTTTGTGTTCTACTCGTGCAAAGAATCTACGCAATAGACCTAGCTCATGATGCCCTTTGTTGGGGAACGTGGCAGAAATTCAAAATTTTCCTCGTGTCACCAAGATCTATCTAAGGAGAAACCAGCAACGAGGGAAGGAGAGTGCATCTACATACCCTTGTAGATCGCTAAGCGGAAGCGTTCAAGAGAACGGGGTTGAAGGAGTCGTGCTCGTCGTGATCCAAATCACCGAGATCCTAGTGCCGAGCAGACGGCACCTCCGCGTTCAACACACGTACAGCCCGGTGACGTCTCCCACGCCTTGATCCAGCAAGGAGAGAGGGAGAGGTTGAGGAAGACTCCATCCAGCAGCAGCACAACGGCGTGGTGGTGGTGGAGGAGCGTGGCAATCCTGCAGGGCTTCGCCAAGCACCGCGGGAGAGGAGAAGGGAGAGAGGTAGGGCTACGCCAAGAGGGAGAGGTTCTCCTGTGTATGGCAGCCCCAAAACCTCAAGTATATATAGAGGGGAAGGGGGCTGCGCCCCCTTTAGGGTTTTCCCACCCCAAGGGGTGCGGCCAGCCCTAGATCCCATCTAGGGGGGGCGGCCAAAGGGGGAGAGAGGGGGCGCCCACTAGGTGGGCCTTAAGGCCCATCTGGACCTAGGGTTTGCCCCTCCCCACTCTTCCCACGCCTTGGGCCTTGGTGGGGGGGGGGGGGCGCCCCAGCCCACCTAGGGCTGGTCCACTCCCACACTTGGCCCATGCAGCCTTCTGGGGTTGGTGGCCCCACTTGGTGGACCCCCGGGACCCTCCCGGTGGTCCCAGTACGTTACCGATAAAATCCGAAACTTTTCCGTTGACCAAAACAGGACTTCCCATATATAAATCTTTACCTCCGACCATTCCGAACTCCTCGTGACGTCCGGGATCTCATCCGGACTCAACAACATTCGGTAACCACATACAAACTTCCTTTATAACCCTAAGCGTCCATCGAACCTTATGTGTAGACCCTACGGGTTCGGAAACCATCTGATATGACCGAGGCGTTCTCCGGTCAATAACCAACAGCGGATCTGGATACCCATGTTGGCTCCCACATGTTCCACGATGATCTCATCGGATGAACCACGATGTCAAGGACTCAATCAATCCGTATTCAATTCCCTTTGTCTAGCGGTATTGTACTTGCCCGAGATTCGATCGTCGGTATCCCGATACCTTGTTCAATCTCGTTACCGGCAAGTCTCTTTACTCGTTCCGTAACACATCATCCGTGATCAACCCCTTGGTCACATTGTGCACATTATGATGATGTCCTACCGAGTGGGCCCAGAGATACCTCTCCGTTTACACGGAGTGACAAATCCAGCCTCGATTCGTACCAACCCAATAGACACTTTCGAGATACCGTAGTGCACCTTTATAGCCACCCGATTCGTTGTGACGTTTGGTACACCAAAGCATTCCTACGGTATCCGGAGTTGCACAATCTCATGGTCTAAGGAAAAGACACTTGACATTAGAAAAGCTTTAGCATACTAACTACGATCTTTGTGCTAGGCTTAGGATTGGGTCTTGTCCATCACATCATTCTCCTAATGATGTGATCCCGTTATCAATGACATCCAATGTCCATGGTCAGGAAACCGTAACCATCTATTGATTAACGAGCTAGTCATCTAGAGGCTTACTAGGGACTTGGTGTTGTCTATGTACCTGTGACGCCCGGATAATTAAGCTACAATAATCCTCTGTTAATGATGCCATGTCACCACTGTTACACTTGCTAAACCCACTTGTTTCAAACACAGGTCAAATTCAAATTCCGAAAACAAGTCAAATTCTTATTTCTTCAAACTGTCAAGTAAAAATGTTTGGTGGGTTGAAAATATTCGCTAACTAATTGTCATGAATGATTCAACATCATTTGAGATATTTAATTTCCCTTGGAAATTAAAATAGTTCCAAATCACCCTTTTCTTATACTTTTCCATTTGTGAAAAATCCAAATCAATTCAAACTCCTACCAAACTTTTTGTGGTAGTGCCAAATATTGTAATGTATTTACGTGGCCAAGTTCCACATTTTTACAAAGACCAATTAACAGCTCAAACTATTACAAGCAGATTCTGCAATCAGTGTAAAATAAAATAAAAGGGAAAGGCCTAACTACTATGTGTTAATGGGCTCTAGTGCCTTTGTGCACTTTGGCCCGTCTAACAACATTGGGCAGCCCACCTCCACCTCATCCCCAACCTCGCTACAGGAGGCGGGGATCGTGGCGGCCATCCCATGGCGCCCCGGTCCCGGGCGGTCATCCCGCTCTCTCCTCAGGGATAAGAGGACGCCTGACGCCCTCCTCCCTCCCTTGACGAACCCTAGCCGCCCAATCGCTCTCCCTCTCATCCGATCTCTCGATTTGTTCGACGCCGAAGCCCGCTGCTGCCATAGCCATCGTCATCATGTGACCATTGACCTCCCGCTGGCTAGGAATGCACCAGAGAATCGCCATCGCCTTCGCTTCCTCTTCGCCCACGACCTCGAGCCCGGAGCCCTGCAGACGCCCTTGACGCCACCCTCTTCTTCCTCGGTCGCTGCAAATCTCGGCGATTCCGCAAGCCTGCAGCTACTAAGTCGTCACGGGCCCCTTGTGCCTCCCCGTGAGCTTCTCCTCCGAATCCCCTCACCCGGTCTCGGATCCCTCATCGTAGTCGCTTTACGAGCAGGTGGCTGCCATGGCCGTAGTTCAGCGTCTGCGTCGTGCTCCTGCAGTTCCTTGCGATGCTCTGCCGTTGCTCACGGCCTTGCGTGATGCTGCTGTTATTGCTATTTCGCACTCGTCGCGCGCTCCTCCACGTTAGCCGGACGGAGCTCAACTCCGGCTCGGCCGCGGGCTCCCAGCGCCTTCCTTGCCGTGGCCTCGCCTCAGCCTTCCTCTCCGCTGCTCGACCAGCCACGCCCGACGCGTGCCGCCCGCGCGTGGATGTGCCCGCTCCACCTCGACCAGGCTGCCCCGTGCGCGCGTGCTGCCGCTAGCCGTTCTGGCCGGCTGCTGCTAGCTCACTACGGCTGGCCATGGCCGAGCGGCCGTGCGTGTGTGTGTACGTGTTGTGCATGCGCAAGCGGTGTGTGTGCTGATGTGTGCGTGCGTGTGTGTGTGCTCGAGTGTGTGGCGCGCCCACCTCTGCCTCGCCGCCCGGCCCGGCCTCGCCACATTGTTAGTTGCTCTCTGCCCGCTGCGCTGGTTGCTGCTCTCACATAAAGAATATTCAGTTCTGTAGCAGAGTCAGCTTTGCAACTTTTACACTAACTAGCCCTCTTCACGGCCCTTAAACAACACCTAAACAAAAGTTAATATGAGTAAAATTCATATGTGCGTGTAGTACACTTGGCAGGGTTCAATTCTTTCCATTGAACCAAATTCAAAAGCCGCCTAGATTAATTCCTATAAAATGACAAAAGTCTATGTTCGTTAACCGGAAGAATCAAAAACAGATTCTGAATTGACTTCCAAGAGCACTTTTCAAACAAAGATTTGAGCAAGCAAATGGACACTAATGTAGATGGACTTGATTCTGTCATGTAGATCACGAAAATTGCTCAAGATTGGTATATGGCACTAACCCATAGGTTGGACAGAACAATAGTTATAGCCTTTTGAAAACAGCCAGTGATGTTTAAAACGAGGACTTAGCGTAATCTCGGTAATTCGAAAAATGCTTTGAACTTCGTTAATTCATAGAAATTAAACCGTAGCTCGGATGAAAACGTTTTTTACATGAAAGTTGCTCAGAAAAATCCAACGAACCCGAATATGCGATCCGTTCATCTGTCACATGCTCCTAGCATGCTGAACATGGAACTTTCCCCCTCCGGTCATCTGTCTGACAGACGTCCGGAACCGGGAAAACTTTCCCGGATGTTTCCCCCTTCGCCAGTATCGCCTAGTGCTGCGTTAGAACACGTCTAGCTCGTCTTGTCCTGTTATGCACTTGCTCGCTATGTATTTACTGTTTCTTCCCCTCTTCTCTCCTAGTAGACCCCGAGACCGATGTTGATGTCCTCGTGATCGACTCGTCATCGACTACCCTCCTTCTTGTCTGAGCAACCAGGCAAGCCCCCCCTTTGATCACCAGATATCGCCTACTCTTCTCTATACTGCTTGCATTAGAGTAGCGTAGCATGTTCTTGCTTTCGCTAATCCTATACTGCTGCATAGCCTGTCCTTGTTACTCATTTGTTACCTTACGCAATCCTATATGCTTAGTATAGGTTGCTAGTACTTTCATCTGTGGCCCTACATCCTTGTCCGTCTGCCGTGCTATACTATCGGGCCATGATCACTCGGGAGGTGATCACGGGTATATACTATATACTATACACTATTACATTACCTGTGGTACTGTTCGGAGATGGGGGCTGAAAGGACGGGTGGCTCCATCCCGGTAGAGGTGGGCCTGGGTTCCCGACGGCCCCCGACTGTTACTTTGTGGCGGAGCGACAGGGCAGGTTGAGACCGCCTAGGAGAGAGGTGGGCCTGGCCCTGTTCGGCGTTCACGGATACTTAACACGCTTAACGAGGTCTTGGTATTTGATCTGAGTTGGCTACGAGCTTATACGCACTAACCATCTACGCGGGAGTAGTTATGGGTATCCCGGCGTCGTGGTATCAGCCGAAGTACTTCAGACGTCAGCGACGGAGCGCGCTACCGGATTGGACTGGAACGCTGATGGGCTAGGTCTTCGGCCGTCACAGACGCGTGCAGTGTGTGCTCGAGGCGATGGGCCCGCACCCTGCGCGCAGGTTTAGACCAGCGTGTTGGCCTCTCTTGTGCCTAGGTGGGGCTGCGGCGTGTTGATCTTCCGCGGCGGGCATGAACCAGAAAGTGTGTCCGCCAAAGGGATCAAGCGTCTTTGGTAAGATGGTGCACCCTGCAGGAAGTTAATCTATTCGGATAGCCGTGATCTTGATAACAGGACGACTTGGAGTTGTACCTTGAGCTTATGACAACTAGAACCGGATACTTGATAAAACACACCCTTCCAAGTGCCGATATAACGGTGGTCGCTCTCGCTCAGGGATATGAGCAGGGGATCGCGGGTAGGATTATTGCTATGTGATGTTACTTGGAGGACTTCAGATCGTCCTCTCCTACCTGTTGCAAGACAGGTGTCCAGAAGCGTAGTCTTCGTTAAGACTAGCTATCCCCCTCTTATTCTGGCATTCTGCAGTTCAGTCCACTGATATGGCCCTTTACACATATATCCATGCATATGTAGTGTAGCTCCTTGCTTGCAGTACTTTGGATGAGTACTCACGGTTGCCTTGTTCCCCTTTTCCCCTACCTCTACTCGATTGCTGCAACTGCACGATGGAGCCGGGGCCGACGCCACCGCCTATGACGACTACTACTGGAGGTGCCTACTACTACGTGCAGCCCACCGACGATTTACCGGGAGTGACCTAGGAGGATCCCGGCGGGAGGCCCGCTCCTCTTCGATCTGATCCCGGTTTGTGCTAGCCTTCTTAAGGCAAACTTGTTTAACTTATGTCCGTACTCAGATATTGTTGCTTCCGCTGACTCGTCTATGATCGAGCACTTGTATTCGAGCCCTCGAGGCCCCGGCTTGTATTATGATGCTTGTATGACATTTTATTTGTAGAGTTGTGTTGTGATATCTTCCGTGAGTCTCGATCTTGATCGTATACATTTGCGTGCATGATTAGTGTACGATTGAATCGGGGGCGTCACAAGTTGGTATCAGAGCCGACTGCCTGTAGGAATCCCCTTCCAACTCCTTGGCCGAAGTCGAGTCTAGACATTGCAAAAACTTTTACTAACTTGGCTGTGTGCCTTACGGGCCCACGTCGCCATCGGGTGGTACTAGGATCTTTTACTCCTCGACCTTTACTCTGGGACTCTGAGCTCTCTTCTATTCGGGTTAAATGATTATGCTAAAAACAAAACTAACTTTAGGTTCTCGTTAATACTTTCTCCCGGAGAGCCCCTCACTTCGTATGATCGCCTGCTGCACTAGAAGAATCCGAAGTTACTCTACGATGTTTTCTCGAGTCTTTGAGCCATCGCATATGCGATTTTCCTTCCACTGTCAACCCCTATGAAAGCTACTTACACTTGCCATTCATACGATCATTCCCCATTGATCTTGTTATTACAAGATACCCCGAAGTTTTCTCTATTGTTCCGAGGATACTTCATGCCTACTGCCTTGCAGTTCTTTGCTACATGAATACCCCTACGGATAATTTCTCGCACTTGTCGAGTATCCGCTCAACCCCAGTTGTTCATGTGTTTCAAAAAAGTCTTCAAAATACTATTCGATCTTCCCAAAACCCTCTGGAGCCTTAGGCTCTTGAAATTCTTGCTTGCTTGCATTATGGTTAATCCCATAAGTCTCGTAGTCATATTGACATTCCTAGTCATTATCATTTCGAGTCTGTTGACTCAATATGTTTGCGAATACCCGCAATCATCAATAATCCTTATAAATTACTTTTCGGCTGAGCTGCCATTCTTTATCTCGGAATTGGTTCTCGACCAATCCAATTATCGCTGATTGTACCCTAAGGCTATTCAACTTATCCATCCCTAATCGAGCATTGCTTGACCCCTTGAATTGGGAATCATAATTCATTTGCATTTGACACTTGAGTTAGTCATTTGTTTCTATAATTTGATCTCCTTGCATTCTTCTTCCTCTAGTTGAGTCTTGATGCTCACGCGGATCCCTTGTGGGCCACCGATCCTTTGTTGGATTTTATCGACAACGCCTTCATATTCAATAACCTTGTGAGCCTTTCCCGATACATAATGCCTTTGGTAAATTGTATCCTCTGCTTTCTCAACCATGCTCGCCTTGAGCTTGAGTTAATTATTTCTAAAGATTCGGTATATGATTCCAAGAAGCCCTATGGGTAGAACACATGCCTTCACTAAACCGTGTGAACCCAAAAGTTTTCACGAATCATACTCTTTTGGTGCTTCGCGGATAAAATTTTCAACACCGCAACTTCATCGAACGTGAGAAGTGAATGAAGGGTTATGCATTGGAGAAGTGGGAGTCGACCTTGAACTTGTGTTCAAGCCCATGGACACGATGTAGATCTTATCATTAAAGCTTCTCTTAAATTAATTATTCCTTTGGTATAAGTTCATCTTATATCGTGGATCCGCCTTTTGCAATCGTGGTTCACCATGTTCTCCTTTAAATACCATTTCTCGTGCAAGTTTTAGCACTTGTCTTCAGAGAGCAATAACCCCGTCCAACCTCTACTTTGATATGTCATCGAGTATTACCCTGGTATCTCGAGATTATCATGGAACTGCATAACCTCTTATGAGTTCTCCATCAAGTGCTACCTTCCCACGGTTTCCAATTTTTCACGGGCTCTGAGTTATTAAACACTCAAAGACACCGATAAATGAACCGAATCCGCACTACGGTTCAACAACCCTTCAGTAAGCTTCTATAAGTACGAGTTTGTACCCGATCACGCCATTCCTAGCCTGTTTGGCTATATCATTGTCGTGTTGATTTTAATCGTATACCGGTCCTCCTTCTCGGAGCACAATTTTCGACGATGAACTAACCTTACGTCGATCCCCATCGTCATATCATTTTACCTTGAACAACAAGCTTGGTTTCGAGTTTGTGTCATACCCTTGGTTCCAATAACCTTTCACTTCATCATTACTTTGACTTGATGTCGTCGCCGATCGATTACATCTTCATGAACTCTCGCGACAAAGGTGTCGTGATCATCAACATTCTGAGCTCATCCAGGATATCAATTGAATTTATGATGAGAAATACCCTCCTTGCCCTCGATGAATTGTATTATCATCGACCACTTTATTGCCTACCCACCAACACAAGCTTGTTCATGTTTGTGTAAACCTTGATATCAATGCTACCCAGCAGTTGATCTTCCTTACCTCGGAAGTATTACCATCCTTTATGTCAAGAATGTTCTGAGATTTTCCATCTCTTGAGAATTCTTGACATAGAAATACTTCTCACCATCACCAATTCTTTCTTGGTCCCCGTGTTAATTCCAACACGTGAACGGTGCTGTTTGGGTTCTTTCCTTCTAGCAACCCTATTCTTTGAAGTTAATGGTCGAAAGTTCATTCCTAGGCTATTGATTATTGAATCACCATTCTGACATTGGTCGTGCAACCCAACCCATATTTTGGGCGCACCTTACGACCAAGGTTTAATTGTGTATGTTTCCTCGAGCATACTTCCTTATATCATTTGATATGACAAATGTTATCTCCTTGTTCACTTAATTGTGGAAATCCATCTTTTGGGAATCTCGATGAATTACCATTGAGTTCACCAGACACCACCTTGTCCTCTCCTTGGGTTAATGATGGACTCTTGTTAGCGGAAATCACTTCATAGTTCATTTCCCCGGGGATCTTACAATGTCATCTCGTCAATTTGCGTTGCACCTCTTCTTCTCGTGTATCCTAAGTCCGAGGAATCCGACACCAATCGGATCTGAATCTCGGTCAGATATGATGGTTGGGACAACTTTCCAAGAGTTATGATGTTGATCCTTTGATGACCCGGTAACCTGATGTCATGCCTAGCACCCCCGGCTGGAGGACCTATCATTATAGATTCCTTTTCAGCAGGGTTATCCATTCATCCATGAGGAAATTGTAATACTGATTCTACAAGTTAATCCAGATGGATCCTTCGTGATTCCAAAGTCTGATCTTCACCTGAAGGCCATGTCAATGCTATCTCGAAGCATGTCTGTGATACTCGATTTTCAACAAGAACATTGAAGCCCAATGCTAAATGTTTCTTCCTCAATTATCCGAACACCGTTGTATGGGTAATGTCATGAAATTTCTCTCCCTTACCTAAAGGGTTTTCTACATTATCTCCGTCAGGATATCTTGCTCGCTTGTCCTTGGGAAGGATATACCCTTGAAATATGTGTTTAAACATATTTTCCTTTCCATTGTTCTGTTTAACTGATGATCATATTTTCCATCCATTGGTTTGTTTAAACCTTTTCTATGATCTATATGATATAAGCAGTAATAATCCACCGCTTGTGCAAACACCCGATGTACAACTCACAAGAAGACCTTGTTACTATTGTGATGACATTCCGGTAGCCACCGATGGACGAGAACCTTGCCTATTGGTCCGCCTCGCTCAACGAAAGCAGGAAAGTGGTTCTCTTCGTCCCTCGCCCTTGGTACCAACGTTGATGCCGACATAACCGACATGGTACTCTCGACATGCCTTGCTATCATGGCCGTGAAAGATGTCACTGCTCCTAATTATATAAAAAAAACCACACATGGTGGGCCCATAACCCACAGTTTCACAGATCGAAACCCGACTCTCCTGTACACCCCTGCTCCCAAAGTTATTCCTCCCGCATGGACTCGTAGATAAGTCACGGGACACCGTCATAGTGATCTATTCTGTATCGACGCGATACTTACTCTCGCTACTCAACCCCTTTCTCACTCCGGTTCAAAGCTTGAGCAACTACCTACCCGCTTGGAGCCTATTATGGTACCTTCGTACCTTACTCTCGAGGTATTTCTTATGTTCAACTCGAGAGATAATCTTATACTAATTCATGGGTTAGCCCAGTTGTTTCCCTTAAAAGCATTATGTCGTAGTGAGCTGCCCTTATCTTTCGTAAATACGATGGAGTTCCCAAGAAATGATGACCAGTTTATCATGATGCATCGGAATAAAGGATTGAAGACATCAACGAAAGGATTAACTTCTTCGAGAAGATCCGTTAGATTATCGTAACAGACCTTTCCCCTTGTTCCCTCTTAAATCTCGGACGAGATTTCTTGTAGTGGAGGAGAATTGTGACCTTTCGGATAATTAAGCTACAATAATCCTCATTAATGATGCCATGTCACCATCATTACTCTTGCTAAACCCACTTGTTTCAAACACATGTCAAATTCAAATTCCGAAAACAAGTCAAATTCTTATTTCTTCAAACTGTCAAGTAAAAATGTTTGGTGGGTTGAAAATATTCGCTAACTAATTGTCATGAATGATTCAACATCATTTGAGATATTTAATTTCCCTTGGAAATTAAAATAGTTCCAAATCACCCTTTTCTTATACTTTTCCATTTGTGAAAAATCCAAATCAATTCAAACTCCTACCAAACTTTTTGTGGTAGTGCCAAATATTGTAATGTATTTATGTGGCCAAGGTCCACATTTTTACAAAGACCAATTAACAGCTCAAACTATTACAAACAGATTCTACAATCAGTGTAAAATAAAATAAAAGGGAAAGGCCTAACTACTATGTGTTAATGGGCTCTAGTGCCTTTGTGCACTTTGGCCCGTCTAACAACATTGGGCAGCCCACCTCCACCTCATCCCCAACCTCGCTTCAGAGGCGGGGGATCGTGGCGGCCATCCCATGGCGCCCTGGTCCCGTGGCGGTCATCCCGCTCTCTCCTGTGGATAAGAGGACGCCTGATGCCCTCCTCCCTCCCTTGACGAACCCTAGCCGCCCAATCGCTCTCCCTCTCATTCGTTCTCTCGATTTGTTCGGCCTTGAAGGCTGCTGCCATGGCCATCGCTATCGCGCCATCGACCTCCCGCTGGCTAGGAATGCACCAGAGAATCGCCATCGTCTTCGCTTCCTCTTCGTCCACGACCTCGAGCCCGGAGCCCTGCAGACGCCCTTGACGCCACCCTCTTCTTCCTCGGGTCGCCGCAAATCTTGGCGATTCCGCAAGCCTGCAGCTACTAAGCCGTCACGGGCCCCTTGTGCCTCCCGGTGAGCTTCTCCTCGAATCCCCTCACCCCGGTCTCGGATCCCTCATCGTGTCGCCAGACGAGCAGGTGGCTGCCATGGCCGTAGTTCAGCGTCTGCGTCGTGCTCCTGCAGTTCCTTGCGATGCTCTGCCGTTGCTACTGGCCTTGCGTGATGCTGCTGTTATTGCTATTTCGCACTTTCGTCGCGCGCTCCTCCACGTTAGCCGGACGGAGCTCAACTCCGGCTCAGCCGCGGGCTCCCAGCGCCTTCCTTGCCGTGGCCTCGCCCCAGCCTTCCTCTCCCGCTGCTTTCGACCAGCCACGCCCGGCGCACCCGCCCGCGCGTGGATGTGCCCGCTCCACCTCGACCAGGCTGCCCGGTCGCGCGTGCTGCCGCTTAGCCGTTGCGGCCGGCTGCTGCTAGCTCTGCTACGGCTGGCCATGGCCGGCGGCCGTGCGTGTGTGTACGTGTTGTGTGTGTGTGCGGTGTGTGTGCGCGATGTGTGCGTGCGGTGTGTGTGTGCTCGAGTGTGTGGCGCACCCACCTCTGCCTCGCCCGCCTTGGCCTCGCCTCGCCGCACCGCTGTTGCTCTCTGCCCACTGCGCTCGGCTGCTGCTCTCCTGCTCTGATAACATTCAGTTACTGTAGCAGTAGTCAACTTTGCAACTTTTACACTAACTAGCCCTCTTCACGGCCCTTAAACAGCACCTAAACAAAAGTTAATATGAGTAAAATTCATATGTGCGTGTAGTACACTGGCAGGGTTCAATTCTTTCCATTGAACCAAATTCAAAAGCCGCCTAGATTAATTCCTATAAAAATGACAAAAGTCTATGTTCATTAACGGAAGAATCAGAAACAGATTCGGAATTGACTTCCAAAGAGCACTTTTCAAACAAAGATTTGAGCAAGCAAATGGACACTAATGTAGATGGACTTGATTCTGTCATGTAGATCACAGAAAATTGCTCAAGATTGGTATATGGCACTAACCCATAGGTTGGACAGAACAATAGTTATAGCCTTTTGAAAACAGCCAGTGATGTTTAAAACCGAGGACTTAGCGTAATCTCGAATTCCAGAAAATGCTTTGAACTTCGTTAATTCATAGAAATTAAACCGTAGCTCGGTGAAAACGTTTTTACATGAAAGTTTCTCGAAAAATCCAACGAACCCGAATATGCGATCCGTTCATCTGTCACATGCTCCTAGCATGCTGAACATGGAACTTTCCCCTCGGTCATCTCGTCGACAACGTCCGAACCGGAAAACTTTCCGGATGTTTCCCCTTCGCCAAGACGCTTAGTGCTGCGTTAGAACACGCCTAGCTCGCTCATTGTCCTGTTATGCACTTGCTCGCTATGTATTTACTGTTTCTTGCCCCTCTTCTCTCCGGTAGACCCCGAGACCGATGTTGATGTCCCTGTGATCGACTACGTCATCGACTACCCTCCTTCTTGTCTGAGCAACCAGGCAAGCCCCCCCTTTGATCACCAGATATCGCCTACTCTTCTCTATACTGCTTGCATTAGAGTAGCGTAGCATGTTACTGCTTTCAGTTAATCCTATACTGCTGCATAGCCTGTCCTTGTTACTACTGTTGTTACCTTACCTGCAATCCTATATGCTTAGTATAGGTTGCTAGTACTTTCATCTGTGGCCCTACATCCTTGTCCGTCTGCCGTGCTATACTATCGGGCCATGATCACTCGGGAGGTGATCACGAGTATATACTATATACTATACACTATTACATTACCTGTGGTACTGTTCGGAGATGGGGGCTGAAAGGACGGGTGGCTCCATCCCGGTAGAGGTGGGCCTGTTCCCACGGCCCCGATCGTTACTTTGTGGCGGAGCGACAGGCAGGTTGAGACCGCCTAGGAGAGAGGTGGGCCTGGCCTGCTCGGGCGGCGCGGATACTTAACACGCTTAACGAGGTCTTGGTATTTGATCTGAGTTGGCTACGAGCTTATACGCACTAACCATCTACGCGGGAGTAGTTATGGGTATCCCGGCGTCGTGGTATCAGCCGAAGTACTTCAGACGTCAACGACGGAGCGGCGCGCGCCGGATTGGACTGGAACGCCTGCTGGGCTAGGTCTGCTTCGGCACAGACGCGCGTGCGCAGTGTGTGCTCGAGGCGATGGGCCTGCACCCTGCGGCGCTTAGGTTTAGACCGGCGTGTTGGCCTCTCACAGTGCCTAGGTGGGGCTGCGGCGTGTTGATCTTCCGCGGCGGGCATGAACCAGGAAAGTGTGTCCGCCAAAGGGGATCAAGCGTCTTTGGTAAGATGGTGCACCCTGCAGTGAAGTTAATCTATTCGGATAGCCGTGATCTTGATAACAGGGCGACTTGGAGTTGTACCTTGAGCTTATGACAACTAGAACCGGATACTTGATAAAACACACCCTTCCAAGTGCGAGATACAACCGGTGGTCGCTCTCGCTCAGGGATATGAGCAGGGGATCGCCGGGTAGGATTATTGCTATGTGATGTTACTTGGAGGACTTCAGATCGTCCTCTCCTACCTGTTGCAAGACAGGTGTCCAGAAGCGTAGTCTTCGTTAAGACTAGCTATCCCCCTCTTATTCTGGCATTCTGCAGTTCAGTCCACTGATATGGCCCTTTACACATATATCCATGCATATGTAGTGTAGCTCCTTGCTTGCGAGTACTTTGGATGAGTACTCACGGTTGCCTTGTTCCCCCTTTTCCCCCTACCTCTACTCGATTGCTGCAACCAGACGATGGAGCCCAGGAGCCGGACGCCACCGCCTATGACGACTACTACTCTGGAGGTGCCTACTACTACGTGCAGCCCGCTGACGACGACCAGGAGTGACCTAGGAGGATCCCAGGCAGGAGGCCTGCTCCTCTTTCGATCTGTATCCCAGTTTGTGCTAGCCTTCTTAAGGCAAACTTGTTTAACTTATGTCTGTACTCAGATATTGTTGCTTCCGCTGACTCGTCTATGATCGAGCACTTGTATTCGAGCCCTCGAGGCCCCTGGCTTGTATTATGATGCTTGTATGACTTATTTTATTTGTAGAGTTGTGTTGTGATATCTTCCGTGAGTCCCTGATCTTGATCGTACACATTTGCGTGCATGATTAGTGTACGATTGAATCGGGGGCGTCACAGTACCCACACATGTATCTGAGTTTCCTATCAATAAAATTATAGCATGGATAATAAACGATTATCATGAACAAGGAAATATAATAATAACTAATTTATTATTGCCTCTAGGGCATATTTCCAACAATGTTTGGTGATTGTTTGTTTGAGATTACAAACCTTATGCGTGCCAAAGGAGATGATGGAATTATTAGTGATATTATTTCTGAAGCTATAAAAATTCATAAGCAAGATCATTATCAAACTCACTCTAACGAATCACCCTCTCTAGGATTTGATCCACCACATGACGATGTTGAACTTGGATACTATGATGAGGATGATGATAGTGACTTCGATCTTGATGATGCAATGAGACACTTTGGTCTTATGGAAAATCTTCGGGGATATATGGCAGGAGGAAAGGAATGGGTTCTTGATAGTGGATGTACCGATCACATGACCGGAGATAAAGACATGTTTCGTGAGCTTGCTGAAAACGATGGTCCTCGAAAGTATGTCAATTTCGGTGACAACTCAAAGGGTAAGGTGGTTGGCCTCGGTAAGGTGGCCATATCACATGATAGCTCCATACAAAATGTCATGCTCGTTGAATCTCTTGGGTACAACTTACTTTCAGTATCTAGACTTGCTGATTTCGGTTTCAATGTCCTATTTACTGAAGTAGATTGCCAAGTGTTTCGCAGAGATAATCATAAAATGGTATTTACCGGTGTGCGTAGAGGTGATCTATACATTGTTGATTTCACTAAAAAGGCTCAACCTAGAACTTGCTTTATTGCTAAATCCTCTAAAGGTTGGTTATTGGTTATGGCATAGACGATTAGGTCATGTTGGCATGCGAAACCTTGACAAGCTTATTAAAGGAAATCGTATCCTTGGAGTTAACGATGTCATATTTGATAAGGATAGACTTTGCAGCGCTTGTCAGGCAGGTAAATAGGTTGGAGGAAGGCATCCCGTGAAGAACATCATGACCACAAGGAGGCCACTCGAGCTACTTCATATGGATCTCTTTGGTCCCAACGCTTACAAAAGTCTCGGTGGAAATTCTTTTGGTCTAGTTATAGTTGATGATTTTTCAAGATTTACGTGGGTGTTCTTTCTCGATGATAAATCGCAGGTTCAAAAGATCTTCAAAAACATCGCTAGGAAGGCCCAAAATCAATTTGAAGTGAAGATCAAGAAGGTCCGCAGCGACAATGGAACGGAGTTCAAGAACGCAAATGTGGACACCTTTATTGACGAAGAAGGGATTTCACACGAGTTCTCGGCTACGTACACACCTCAACAAAATGGAGTTGTTGAGAGGAAGAACCAGACGCTCATCAAAATGGCAAGAACGATGCTTGATGAGTACAAGACGCCAAAGCACTTTTGGGCGGAAGCGGTTGAGAAAGCTTGTCATGCATCAAATCGCTTGTATCTTCACAAGATACTTGGCAAGACGACATACGAGCTTCTCACCGGTAACAAACCCCAAGTTGGATAGTTTCGAGTATTCGGCTCAAAGTGCTACATTCTTGATAAGCATCGTCGTTCTAAATTTTCTCCTAAGTTTCATGAAGGTTTCCTACTTGGTTATGGATCAAAATCTCACACATACCGTGTCTACAACAATTTGACCCGAAAGGTTGAAGAAACGGTAGATGTGAAGTTTGATGAATCTAACGGCTCGCAAGTAGAGCAATTGCCAATTGCTGTAGGAGACAAAGACCCCTCGGAAGCAATTCAAGACTTGTCTATTGGCAAGATTCGTCCAACGGAGATGAAGGAGAGTACCTCGTCCGTCCAAGTGGAAGCTTCTACCTCACGACAAGGTGAACCAAGAGTTGATATGGAAGCATCCACAAGTGGGACACACCAAGATGAAGAAAACGAGGAAGTGCACCAAGATGAACGTCAGCAACCTCCTTCTCCACCACGACAAGAGAACGACAACACCAACAATGAAGAAGGCGAAGAAGAAGAACAAGATGAAGAAGATGTTCAACCAAGACCCAAGCAAAAGCTGACACGAGTTCGAGCAAGAATTGCTAAAGACCATCCCGTCGAGCAAATCTACAATGATATCCAAACCGGGAGAATCACTCGCTCTAAAACTCGTTTAGCTAAATTTTGTGAACACTATTCATTCATCTCTAGCATTGAACCTATGAAGGTTGAAGAAGCATTGGAAGATCCGGATTGGATAAACGCCATGCACGAAGAGCTACACAACTTTGAGAGAAATCAAGTGTTGACATTGGTTGAGAAGCCCGACAACAACCACAACATCATCGGTACCAAATGGGTGTTTCGCAACAAGCAAGATGAAGATGGACAAGTAGTCCGCAACAAAGCACGTCTCGTCGCCCAAGGCTACACACAAGTCGAAGGTATGGACTATGGTGAGACTTATGCTCCCGTTGCTATACTTGAGTCCATTCGCATCTTACTTGCCTATGCCAATCACCATGATATCACCTTGTACCAAATGGACATTAAAAGTGCTTTTCTAAATGGTGAAATAGAGGAGGAAGTTTATGTTAAACAACCTCCAAGCTTTGTCAATTCTAAGAAACCAAATCATGTTTACAAACTTCATAAAGCCCTTTATGGTCTTAAACAAGCTCCTAGAGCGTGGTATAAATGCTTGACCAAGTTCCTTATCGAAAAAGGCTTTGAAATTGGAAAAATAGATTCTACTCTTTTTAATAAAAAGGTCAATGGAGAACTATTTGTGTGCCAAATCTATGTTGATGATATTATATTTGGTTCTACTAACCCTCATTTTAGTGAAAAGTTTGGAAACCTAATGTCGGAGAAGTTTGAGATGTCTATGATGAGTGAACTCAAATTCTTTCTTGGTTTACAAATCAAGCAAACTAAGGAGGGAACCTTTGTCTCTCAAACGAAGTACACCAAGGACTTATTCAAGAAGTTCAATATGCAAGAATGCAAAGGTATGACTACACCCATGCCTACTAGTGGACATCTTGATTTGACCAAAGATGGTGAACCGGTCGATCAAAAGGTTTATCGCTCTATGATTGGTTCATTGTTATATCTATGTGCTTCACGTCCCGATATCATGCTAAGTGTGTGCATGTGTGCACGATATCAAGCTGCTCCTAAAGAATGTCACCTTAAGGCCGTGAAAAGGATAGTGAGATACTTAATCCATACACCAAACTTTGGCATTTGGTATCCTAAGAGGGCCTCTTTCGATCTTGTTGGCTACTCCGACTCGGACTATGCTGGAGACAAGGTTGATAGAAAGTCCACTTCGGGTACTTGTCAATTTCTTGGTAGATCTCTTGTGTCTTGGTCTTCCAAGAAACAAAACTCGGTATCCCTATCCACCGCCGAAGCGGAATACATTGCCGCTGGTTCATGTTGTGCTCAATTACTTCGGATGACTGAAACTCTTAAAGATTATGGGATATATGTGAAACATGTTCCATTACTTTGTGACAATGAAAGTGCTATCAAGATTGCTCACAATCCCGTGCAACACTCTCGAACTAAGCATATTGAAGTTCGTCATCATTTCATTCAAGATCATGTTGCTTAGGGTGACATTAATCTTAAGCATGTTCGCACCAAAAAGCAATTGGCGGATATATTCACTAAACCACTTGATGAGAAAGTGTTTTGCAGGTTAAGAGGTGAATTGAACATCATTGATGCTTCAAACTTGGAGTAGGAACTCCATTGGATACATGCAAGACATGAGCTTATGACTAATCCTTGATATTTCTCTTATGATGATAATCTTATGTCTTGGACAAATTTGCATCTTGCATGTTATCTAACTCTTGTAGGTCCTTGGATGAATCTAAGTCTATGAGATTGCAACTCACTCACATCTTGAGCAATCTCTACATCACCAAGTCTCTACACAATGGTGGTTGAAGACAAGGAAGCACGAAACCATTCAAACATATCCTTTGACAAATTCTATGTTGAGTTTCATGATTGTCATTTTGGATACACAAGTGCTCTTCCTTGCAAGAACTAACCCATGTAGGTAGATGAACTCAAATTCCAAGTGGTGCTCCCAACTCTTGATGAGCTACATCAACCTTGAGCAACCCACACACGTTCAACTACATGATCACGATCAACACCACCACCCAAGGTATGTTATTCCATCTTAGAGAAGCTTTACTCCAAGACATGAGTCAAAGCAACTCGACAAGATGTGAATACATCAAGTGATGCTTAAACGAAAAATGGTAACCCCATTTTGAGCTTAAACGATGAGTATGACATATGATCAAGTAATCTCACTTGACTCCTAAGTCAATATACTCTAACATAGGTGACTTTGTCACCGCCCAATTCTAGATGAAGTTCTCTTGTGTTTCCTTTTGAATTTGTCTCATGCATATTTGTTTCCCCTTTCAAAAAAAAACTTCATCTAGATTTCTTTTCTTTTATTTTTCCTTCTATATGTTCTGCATTCCCTGCATCCAATTCATTGCAAATCTTTCAGTTAATTCCTTGCAAATCCTTGTGAGATTTCACTTGTGTAGTGAGCTGAGGTGACAAAGTTTTTCTCTGCGATGAACTCGGTCTCACCGGTTCTCTGTTTTCGGTCCAACCGAATCCTTTCGGTGCAACCGAAGCAAACCACTCGGTGCCACCGATTTCACTACAAGAAAAACATTTTGCCACTTGTTCCTGTTTTACTTCTGATCCAGCTCCACTCAATGAATCTTGTCCTCTACAAGCATCACATTTTTATCCAGTGCTTTGTGTTGTGACTCCAGGACCAAACCCATTCACAACATATTCCAGAAGGCCCTTCTTGGAAATTGATGTCAAAGGGGGAGAGAGAGATCACATCAAAGCTTATCACTTAGAGAGTATCACCTCCATAGGGGGAGAGAGAAATCTCCATGGGGGGAGAATACTCAAGCAGAGAGTAATTCTCAAGGATCCCAGATGCTTGATGTTCAAGAGGAGAGATGCCACATGTCTTCTTGAGGGGAAAGAAAGACATGTTCATATGTGCTTATTGCATTAGCTCTGTTTATTTGTCTCCTTGAACTCTGATTTTGCATTTTGCTCTGATTTTCTGTTCTCTATCTTCTCCCAGTATCCCATGCTAGATTCAGGGGGAGCAAGACATCTAAGGGAAAGAAATTCTTTAAATTCATTGCACATTTTTACCTTTGGGGACATGTCCATATTCAATGTGGTACTTAGTACTCACTCTCTACATGTCATCCCAGTCTTGGTACTCTTGTGGCTTATTTTGTTCGCACTGGCTAGTAGGTGTATCTGTGTTATCTAACCCTATTTTCACAGGTTCATTTCATCCTAAGCCAACTCAAGACGACAAGGTAAGTATATGCATCACAGTCATGTGTATGAGGAATTCTTGCTGATGTACATACTGTTTGCAAGAAGGACTCATGAGCATGAAGGTACATTTCCCATATTCACATCATTTGCTCTGATGCATATAGCCAAGATACATGTAACACATTGCTTACTCTGTCATGGTTATGCTCTCACATGCTTCTATATTCCATATTCACATGATTGGTTACATGTAGGAGGAGCCTATGCATGTTACATGTCTTTCCAAAGCTTTACTTGCTATTCTCTATATCTTTATCTAAAGCTTTGATGTATGTTGCCATCAATTACCAAAAAGGGGGAGATTGAAAGCACAAGTGCTCCCTGGGTGGTTTTGGTAATTAATGTCAACATATCTCTTGTTGGACTAACACTTTTATCTAGTATGTTTCAGACAAGTTCAACAATGGAGTGGCATGGACTAGAGGATGTGGAACCCCTTCAAGATGCTAAGGACAAAGGATTGGCTCAAGCTTCAAGCTCAAGACTCTACACTTTCTATTTTAGTGATCCAAGATCACATTGAGTCTATAGGAAAAGCCAATACTATCAAGAGGGGATGAGGTGTTGCTTAATGGCTTGCTTTCTCAAAGTGCTTAGTGATATGCTCCAAATCCCTCAACTACTTTCCCACATCCACGTATGTCCTAAACCCATAGTCAAACTCGGCCCCACCGATTCATTCTATCCGGCGCCACCGAGTTCAGATGTCTTAGCCACTGCCACAAACCCTAGGCAAATCGGTCTCACCGATAGGGATCTCGGTCTCACCGAGATGGGATTGTAATCTCTCTATGTATGTCCATTACCAAAATCGGTCTCACCGAGTTCGAGCAATCGGTACTACCGAGATTACAATGCAAACTTTCTGGTTAGATTATTACCAAAATCGGTCCCACCGAGTTTGTGTAATCGGTCTCACCGAGTTTGCCTGACCAACTCTCTGGTTAGCTTATTACCAAAATCGGTCTCACTGATTTTGCGTAATCGGTCTCACCAAGATTACATTATGCCCTAACCCTAACCATATCGGTCCCACCAAGTTGCATGTCGGTCCCACCAAAAATCCTAACGGTCACTAGGTTTACTAAATCGGTCAGACCGAGTTTGTTGATTCGGTCCCATCGAGTTTGGTAAATTATGTGTAACGGTTAGATTTTGTGTGGAGGCTATATATACCCCTCCACCTCCTCTTCATTCATGGAGAGAGCCATCAGAACAAGCCTACACTTCCAGCATCCTATTTCTGAGAGAGAACTACCTACTCATGTGTTGAGGCCAAGATATTCCATTCCTACCATATGAATCTTGATCTCTAGCCTTCCCCAAGTTGCTTTCCACTCAAATATTCTTTCCACCAAATCCAAATCATGTGAGAGAGAGTTAAGTGTTGGGGAGACTATCATTTGAAGCACAAGAGCAAGGAGTTCATCATCAACACACCATTTGTTACTTCTTGGAGAGTGGTGTCTCCTAGATTGGCTAGGTGTCACTTGGGAGCCCCCGACAAGATTGTGGAGTTGAACCAAGGAGTTTGTAAGGGCAAGGAGATCACCTACTTCGTGAAGATCTACCGCTAGTGAGGCAAGTCCTTCGTGGGCGACGGCCATGGTGGGATAGACAAGGTTGCTTCTTCGTGGACCCTTCGTGGGTGGAGCCCTCCATGGACTCACGCAGCCGTTACCCTTCGTGGTTTGAAGTCTCCATCAACGTGGATGTACGATAGCACCACCTATCGGAACCATGGCTCAAAAATCACCGTGTCTCCAAATTGCGTTTGAATCCTCCAATCCCTTCCCTTTACTTTCTTACAAGTTGCATGCTTTACTTTCCGCTGCTTATATACTCTTTGCATGCTTGCTTGTTATGTATTGTGACTGTTAAAACTGTGCCTAAACTCCACTCCAATCTGAAGAACTTAAAAACTGCAACTTTGGTACTTAGTGTCTAATTACCCCCCCTCTAGACACCTCTTCTTGATCCCTTTCAGTTTTGTTCTTCAAACAGTTAGCCTAGAAGAAGATACACTTGTAAGGCACGTACATAAGTACAAGTTCAATATGTGGTCTGATCAAATATATATAGCCTACCTGATACTTTGGATCAGACCAGTGTTTAACGAGGGCTATTCAGTCTTCATCTTTTATATATTCCACTGGAGATGTTTGGGCGATTTCATTGTTAGCCTTTCCTTCAAAGTGAGATTTTCTAAGGTGGTATCGATACCGTCGCAGAGCAGACCGAAAAACATGAGTGCATGCTTGTTTAGTTGCATCATCTTTCGGATCCAACTTGAACCTCATCTGTTGAAAAAAGAATGTGAGTCTTATTAGGAGGAAGCTAGAAAGTATGGGACAGAGCAAGACAATATTACTAATTGCGATGAATAACATTAATTACGGATAAATTATCAAGGAATGTGTTAAACTGGGTATTGTCTTTCTCATTCCTGTACTGGATCCACATTGGGAGGATACGTGCATGACACCTAGCGGCAACGGCTGCCTCTGATACTAACTTGGCTGACTCTGTAGCATCACGCGGCCTTTTTAGACCTGCCTCAAGATGGATCTCCATTCTTCCTCCTTTAGATTTTGTTAATCTGTCAAGCATTATCCCTGATGTCTATTTCCACTTGCACCGTGGTGCTAGTTCAACAACGAATATGGAAAGTGTTAGTGTACATCAAACTGTGAGAGTACATATAAAGGAGCATGCAACTGCAACTTGACTCGGTCAGGTACCGTCTTGGTGTTGATGCTCATGAGGTTCATATGATCTTGCCAAGTCCTGTTGTGTCAGCAGTGCTTCAGAAGTAGTGTTAGGTGTGAAGGCAACTTGGGAACTGGCCAATTCCGGAGCAAACGAACGAGT
The DNA here is from genome assembly GCA_021605205.1 of Aegilops longissima. Lineage (NCBI taxonomy): Eukaryota > Viridiplantae > Streptophyta > Magnoliopsida > Poales > Poaceae > Aegilops > Aegilops longissima. Next base: position 759,227,588 of record CM038677.1, read on the forward strand.
AACTCGTTGAGATGCTGGTACAGTTGAAGCAGATGCTGCAGCTGGTGGAGCAGGTGATACTGTGTTTGTAGATTTAGCCGGTGGACCTGGACCTTCTACTTCGCACTATAAGTACCAGAAGAATCTCGACGGCAGATCCTTTTCCGTTTCACCCGACGAGTAACAACACTCCCTACTATATTATTTTCCTTGCTCTTTTTTGACTTTGCCATGTCAAGCCGTACCCACAACACAAAAGAATAAAATCGCTCTTCAGAACTCATTGATGCATGATACATACAAGCAATACTTTGATGTAAGACAACCGTATGAGGATGGAATATGTAAGAAAAACAGGACGGCATGACATATTCACAGCTACGATGTGCAAACTAAGCAGAAGGATTTTCAAGAAAATTGAAGTAATGCAAGCTAGACACCATATGAAAGATGCAACCAATATTACTCTGCCAAGTTAAAGTCTCTTGTCATAAGTGGCAATTCGAAAAATTAGAAGCAGTACAACATAGAAATCAATGCAAGATGCAACCAATATCAAACTGCCATGTTAAAGGCATCCTATCATGAGTGACTGATGCGGGATACACAACAGCAGTACTTTGATGTAAGAACATGGTATGATAGATAGATGCAGGTGTATTCTAGACACGTAAAGCCATGTCATATGCACATGTATAACGATAAACTCAGCAGGTGCAATTTAATCAAAATAGAAGAAATACAGGCTAGACAACATATATAACATGAAACCAATTATCACATCATCAACTTAGAGCAAGCACTGCGATGGTGGAGTACGGAGATGAACTCATCATGTAGACTTGGGACTTCAACTTCATTAGCGATGAGCGATGGCAAATCTAGAGAGTCTCTATTTGCGTCGGTGCGGAGGACCACCAACATCCCTAACTTACTCTTTTCCTTCCTATTTTCTGATATTGCCTTATGAAGTCAAAACCACAAGAAGATGAATAAAATTAGCTTTGCATAACTGGTTGATGCATGATACAGACGAACACTACTTTGATGTAAGGCAAGCGCAGGATAGGATGATGGAATATATATAAAAAAGATAGCGTTTCATATTCACACGTACGATAGGAGGATGGAATATGTATGAAAAAACAGTAAGCGGAAGGCATTTCAAAAAAATTAGAAGAAATGAAAGCTAGGCACCATATGAACATGCAACCAATATCACTCTATCAGGTAAAAAGTATCTCGTCGTAAGTGCCAATTTCAAGAAATTAGAAGCAGTACAAGCTAGAAGACAATGCAAGATGCAACCTACATCACAGTCCTAAATTAAATGTGTCTTATGGGTAAGTGATCATTGCAGGTATAAGTTGTAAGCTACGCAGATGCAATTCAACATAATCAGAAACAATACAAACTAGACATCTGTGATGGTGGAGTAGGGGAGATGTGCTCATCATGTACACGTATGTTCTAGAAACAGGAACACGTGTCATATTCACATGCATTATGTGTAAAGTAAGCAGATGAAACTCAAGTTAGAAGCAATACAAGCTAGACATCATACGCAACATGCAACCACATATAATAGTGCCAAGTTAGAGCAAGCACCTGTGATGGTGGAGTAGGGGAGATGTGCTCATCATCTACACAGCTACGTTGATTGTCCAGCCTTGTGTTGTCTTGCTAATCTTGTTGGGAGGATGGCGGAGTAGAATCTGTAGAGACCCCTATTTGAGTTGTTCAAGGACCACCATCATCCATCGCGGACTAATTTCCTTCAGCTGTAATGATTTTGCATTGTGAAGTCAAACCAATAAGAAAAAGGAATAAAATTCGCTCTTCAGAACTCATTCATGCATGATACTAACGAACACTACTCGGATGAAAGGCAAACACATGATGCAAGGATGGAATATGTATGAAAAACAAGATGGCATGACATATTCACACCTATGATGTGGTAACTAAGTAGAAGGCATTTCAACAAATTATAAGCACTGCAAGCTAGACAGCATATGAAAGATGCAACCAATATCACTCTACCAAGTTCAAACTGTATGGCGTTTCAACAAATTAGAAGCAGTACATGCTAGAAATCATATGCAAGACACAACCAATATCACAGTGGCAACTTAAAGGTGCCTTATCATAAGTGACTGATGCGGGATATGCAAGAACAGTAGTCTGATGTAGAAACAGGAACACATGTCATATTCACATGCATTATGTGTAAAGTAAGCAGATGCAATTCAATAAAGTTAGAAGCAATACAAGCTAGACATCATACGCAACATGCAACCACATATAATAGTGCCAAGTTAGAGCAAGCACCTGTGATGGTGGAGTAGGGGAGATGTGCTCATCATCTACACAGCTCGTTGACTGCCTAGCCTTGCGTTGTCTTCTGAATCTTGTTGGGAGGATGGCGAGTAGAATCATAGAGAACCTCCATTTCAGCTTGCTTGAAGGACCACCATCATCCAATGCCTTGCCAATTTCCTTCAGCTTTATTGATTTTGCATTGTGAGGTCATACCGACAAGAAAAAGGAATATAATTCGCTCTTCAGAACTCATTCATGCATGATACTGATGAACACTACTCTGATGAAAGGAAAAGTCATGATACGAGGATGGAATTTGTATGAAAAAATGGACGGCTTGACATATTCACGCCTATGATGTGGTAACTAAGCAGAAAGCACTTCAACAAATTAGAAGCACTGCAAACTAGACACCATATGGAAGGTGCAATCAATATCACTCTGCCAAGTTAAAACTGTCTCGTCATAGGTGGCGTTCATCAAACTAGAAGTGATACATGCTAGAAATCATATTCAAGACACAAACCAATATCACACTGCCAACGTAAAGGTGTCCCATCATAAGTGACTGATGCAGGATACACAAGAAGAGTAGTTTCATGTAAGAACATGGTGTGATAGACATATATAGTATGTACCAAAAATAGGAAAGCGTGTCATATTCACATGTATCATGTGTAAGCTAAGCAGATGCATTTTACACTAATTAGGAGCAATACGAGCTAGACACCATATGCAACATGCAACCAGATATCACACTGCCAAGTTAGAGCAAGCACCTTGGATGGTGGAGTAGGGGAGCAGAGACTTGGACCTTGTAATGCACTATCAGTACAAGGAGAATCGGTACAGATGCCCCGTTTACGTTGCTGCAGAGGACTACCATCATCGCCTTCCTTACTCTTTTCCTTCCTCTTTCTTGATTTTGCCTTGTCAAGTCAAACCCACAAGAAAAAGGAATAAAATTTGCTCTTCAGAACTCATTGATGCATGATACTGACGAACACTACTTTCATGTAAGGCAGCCGCATGATAGGAGGATGGAATATGTATGAAAAACAGGACGGCGTGACATATTGACATGTATGATGTATAAAGTGTAAACTAAGGACAAGGTGCTTGAACTTGTTAGAATTAATGCAAGCTAGAAACCATATGAAAGATGAAACCAATATCACTCTGCCAAATTAAAAGGGTGCCCTAACAAATGTATTTGACCAAATTAGAAGTAATACATGGCAACAGGCTAAAAATAATATGCAATATGCAATGAATAAAGGTGACTCATCGTAAGTGATTGATGCAGGATACAGAAGAGAGGTAGTTTCATGTAAGAACAAGGTTAACACATAGATGTAGTGTGTACCAAAAATAGGAAGGCATGTCATATTCACAGGTATAGTGTGTAAACTAAGCAGATGCAATTTACCCTAATTAGAAGCATTACAAGCTAGACACCAGATGCAACATGCAACCACATATCACATCAAGGTTAGAGCAAGCACTGTGATGGTGGTGTAGGGGAAGTGCGGTCTTCAAGTACAGAGCAACGTTCAATATCTTCATTTAGGCTTGCTGTTTCTTGAGAATCATGTGGAGAGGATGAAATTGCATTCTTTATAAGAGTACTGCGTCTCATATTAACCCACGGGCGTGACTGTCTCATCATAAGCGATAGATGCAGGATACACAAGAACAGTAGTTTGATGTAAGAACATGGTGTGATAGGCAGATGTAGTATGTACCAAAAACAGGAAGGCGTGTCATATTCACATGTATAATGTGTAAGCTAAGGAGATGAAATTTAACAAATTAGGAGCAATACAAGCTAGGCAGCATATGCAACATGCAACCAGATATCACACTGCCATGTTAGAGCAAGCACCTTGGGTTGTGGAGTAGGGGAGATGAGATTTGGAACTAGCACTGCAGTATGAGTAGCAGGAGAATCTGCACAGATCATCTGTTTCGGTTGCTCCAGGGGACCACCATCATTCTGTGCCTTCGTCCTATCAGATTTTGCCTTGTCAAGTAAACACACAAGAAAAAGGAATGAAATTCGCACTTCCAAATTCGTTGATGCATGATACTGACGAACACAACTTTTATGTATGGCAACCACATTGTAGGATGATGGAATATGTATGAAAAACGCTAAGCAGAAGGCATTTCAACAAATTGGAGGCAATGCAATCTAGACACCATATGAAAGATCCAACCAAAATCACTCTACCAAGTTAGATGTGTCTCATTATAAGTGTCACATCAAAAAATTAGAGGCAAAACATGTTTGAAATGATATGCAAGATGCAACCAATATTACCCTGTCAACTTGAAGGTGTATCGTCAAAAGTGATTGATGAGGGATACACAAGAAAATTAGTTTGATGTAAGAACATGGTTAATAGAAAGACGTAGTATGTACCAAAAACAGGAAGGCATGTCATATTCCCAGGTATAATGTGTTAACTAAGAAGATGCAATTTACCCTAATTAGAAGCATTACAAGGTAGATACCATATGCAACATGCAACCACATATCACACTGCCAAGTAAGAGCAAGCACCTGCGATGGTGGTGTTGGGGAATTGTGGTGATCAACTAGAGAGCTACGTTGACTATCTTCATTTAGCCTTGCTGTTTCTTGAGAATCATGTGGGGAGGATGACACTGCACTCTTTAAACGAGTAGGGCGTCTCACAGTAACCCACTCGGGTAACTGTCTCATCATAAGTGATTGACGAGGGATACAAAAGAGCATTAGTTTGATGTACGAACATGGTTAATAGACATATGTAGTATGTATCAAAAACAGGAAGGCATGTCATTATCAAAGGTATAATGTGTAAAGTAAGCAGATGCAATTTAACAAAATTGGAAGCAATACAAGATAGACACCATATGCAACATGCAACCACATTTGACAGCGCGAAGTTAAAGCAAGCACCTGGGATGGTTGTGTGTGGCAATTGAGATCATCAACTGCAGAGCTACGTTCCATCGTCTCCAATCACGACATCAGCACCCATTAGAGCGCTAAAACGCTTAGTGCTTATCTTCCAATTACACTGGAGCGACTTCCGTCTTTTCTTTTCTACATTCATCAACACTGCGTCAGAGTCTGAAATACCCATGCATAAAAAAACAATAGTGTGAGTATGTGTGAAGTGTGTGCATAATTAGTACAGTGTAAAGGTAGAAGATAGCAGGTCGGTGAGAAATAAATGATGGGAGAGATATGATAGCTCTACAACATGCATGGCACACTAAATTACTACAGGATTCTATGAAAATAACAGTCGACTGAAAACAAATAGTTCAGTCCATTTTTTCCGCACCGTCCGATGTACAAAGCACGGGCAGATCGCCTTCATCTACCTCCAGCCAGTCAGTGTTGACGATCTTCCTCGAAACGCCAGCGACCATCGGCCCAGTATTCCTCCCCTGCCTGCGCCCTCCCCTCGACCTCACCGCACCGCCGTGCTTGGCACCGCCCCCGGCCATCCATTCAAGCCCCGACGACCTCCAGATTGTTGGAAATATGCCCTAGAGGCAATGATAAATTAGTTATTATTATATTTCCTTGTTCATGATAATCGTTTATTATTCATGCTATAATTGTATTGATAGGAAACTCAGATACATGTGTGGATACATAGACAACACCATGTCCCTAGTAAGCCTCTAGTTGACTAGCTCGTTAATCAATAGATGGTTACGGTTTCCTGACCATGGATATTGGATGTCATTGATAACGGGATCACATCATTTAGAGAATGATGTGATGGACAAGACCCAATCCTAAGCCTAGCACAGAGATCGTGTAGTTCGTATGCTAAAGCTTTTCTAATGTCAAGTATTTTTTTCCTTAGACCATGAGATTGTGCAACTCCCGGATACCGTAGGAATGCTTTGGGTGTACCAAACGTCACAACGAATCGGGTGACTATAAAGGTGCACTACAGGTATCTCCGAAAGTGTCTCATTGGGTTGGCACGAATCGAGATGGATTTGTCACTCCGTAAACGGAGAGGTATCTCTGGGCCCACTCGGTAGGACATCATCATAATGTGCACAATGTGACCAAGGGGTTGATCACGGGATGATGTGTTACGGAACGAGTAAAGAGACTTGCCGGTAACGAGATTGAACAAGGTATCGGGATACCGACGATCGAATCTCGGGCAAGTACAATACCGCTAGACAGAGGGAATTGTATACGGATCGATTGAGTCCTTGACATCGTGGTTCATCCGATGAGATCATCGTGGAACATGTGGGAGCCAACATGGGTATCCAGATCCCGCTGTTGGTTATTGACCGGAGAACGTCTCGGTCATGTCTACATGTCTCCCGAACCCGTAGGGTCTACACACTTAAGGTTCGATGGCGCTAGGGTTATAAAGGAAGTTTGTATGTGGTTACCGGATGTTGTTCGAGTCCGGATGAGATCCCGGACGTCACGAGGAGTTCGGAATGGTCCGGAGGTAAAGATTTATATATGGAAGTCCTGTTTTGGTCACCGGAAAAGTTTCGGGTTTTTCCAGATAGCATCGGACCACCGGAGGGTCCCGGGGGTCCACCAAGTGGGGCCACCAACCCTGGAGGGCTGCATGGACCAAGTTTGGGAGGGGACCAGCCCCAGGTGGGCTGGTGCGCCCCCCATAGGGCCCAAGGCGTAGGGAAGTGGGGAAGGGGGGCAAACCCTAGGGCAGATGGGCCCTAAGGCCCACCCTAGGTGCGCCTCCCCCTCTCTCCCTTCTGGCCGCCACCAAATGCCATCTGGGGGCTGCCGCCACCCCTGGGGAGGGAACCCTAGAGGGGGTGCAGCCCCCTCCCCTCCTCCTATAAATAGTGGGGGTTTTGGGGCTGCCCAACAGATGAGAACTTCTCCCTCTTGGCGCAGCCCTACCTCTCTCCTTCTCCTCTCCCGCGGTGCTTGGCGAAGCCTGCAGGATTGCCACCTCCTCCACCACCACCACGCCACAGTGCTGCTGCTGGACGAGTCTTCCTCAACCTCTCCTCTCTCCTTGCTGGATCAAGGCGTGGGAGACGCCACCGGCTGTACCTGTGTTGAACGCGGAGGTGCCGTCTGCTCGGCACTAAGATCTCCGTGATTTGGATCACGACGAGTCGACTCCTTCAACCCCACTCTCTTGAACGCTTCCGCTTAGCGATCTACAAGGGTATGTAGATGCACTCTCCTTCCCTCGTTGCTGGTTTCTCCATAGATAGATCTTGGTGACACGAGGAAATTTTTGAATTTCTACTACGCTCCCCAACAAAGGGTATCGAGCTAGGTCTATTGCGTAGATTCTTTGCACGAGTAGAACACAAAGTAGTTGTGGGCGTTGATGATGTTCAATATACTTACCGTTACTAGTCCAATCTTGTTTCGACGGTATTGTGGGATGAAGAGGCCGGACCGACCTTACACGTATTTCACGTGAGACAGTTCCACCGATCGACATGCACTTGGTGCATAAGGTGGCTAGCGGTGCGTAGTCTCTCCACTTTAGTCGAACGTATTCGATGAAAAGGGTCCTTATGAAGGGTAAATAACAAATTGGCATATCACGTTGTGGTTTTATGTAGGTAAGAAACCTTCTTGCTAGAAACCCATAGCAGCCACGTAAAACAAGCAAACAACAATTAGAGGACGCCTAACTTGTTTTTGCGGGGTATGCTATGTGATGTGATATGGCCAAGAAGAATGTGATGAATGATATGTGATGTATGATATTGATCATGTTCTTGTAATAGGAATCACGACTTGCATGTCGATGAGTATGACAACCGGCGAGAGCCATAGGAGTTGTCTTTATTTATTGTATGACCTGCGTGTCATTAAACAACGCCATGTAATTACTTTACTTTATTGCTAACCGGTAGCCATAGTAGTAGAAGTAATAGTTGGCGAGACAACTTCATGAAGACACGATGATGGAGATCATGGTGTCATGCCGGTGACGATGATGATCATGGAGCCCCGAAGATGGAGATCAATGGAGCTATATGATATTGGCCATATCATGTCACTACTATATAATTGCATGTGATGTTTATTATGTTTATGCATCTTGTTTACTTAGAACGACGGTAGTAAATAAGATGATCCCTTACAACAATTTCAAGAAGTGTTCTCCCCTAACTGTGCACCGTTGCTAAAGTTCGTCGTTTCGAAGCACCACGTGATGATCGGGTGTGATAGATCCTTACGTTCACATACAACGGGTGTAAGACAGTTTTACACATGCAAAACACTTAGGGTTAACTTGACGAGCCTAGCATGTACAGACATGGCCTCGGAACACAGAGACCGAAAGGTCGAGCATGAGTCGTATAGTAGATACGATCAACATGAAGATGTTCACCGATGATGACTAGTCCGTCTCACGTGATGATCGGACACGGCCTAGTTGACTCGGATCATGTAATCACTTAGATGACTAGAGGGATGTCTATCTGAGTGGGAGTTCATAAGATGAACTTAATTATCCTGAACATAGTCAAAAGATCTTTGCAAATTGTAACATCCCAAAATTCTAAATTTTGGAATGTTATAAACAAATAGATAGTTTTGATTGATTGACTGAAAGTGAGTGAATTTGAAACTTTTTGAAAGTTAAATGAGAGGGAATAAAAGGACTTTCCAAACTTTCATTTTGCTTTTATGATCTTCGGGAATTCAAATTCTTTTCATCACAAAAACCCTGGAGAGAAGATGACATGACTTCTTCCATTTATTTAAATGACAAGGGGTGTTGAAAATATTTGAATTTCATTTGGAAAATATTTCCAATTCTGAAACTTTATGCAACTCAATGATTTTCACGAGCGAAGATAAAATGACTTCTTCAAAACATATGAAATATGAGTTGGGAGTTTCAAAGAATTAAAATTCAAAGTTCTTTTAAATTTATTTTCAATTTGGAGTTATTGAGTTTTATTCAAATTATTTTCTCCAAAATAAAATATATGGAAAATAGGGTAACATGATTCCCTACATCAGAAAATTGGAGAGAAATTAATTTGAAGTAATTTTGGTATTTTTAAAATGATTTTGTTGGATTTTATTAGATCAAGAGTACTGTTTGAATTATTTAAATTTTTGTGTATTTTATTTGAAGCTAGAATAATGTTCATCATGTAGGAAATGTTTTTCTGAAAATTTTGACATATTATATGCCTATATAATATTTTTATTTATTTGGTTTTTTATTTTTTTTATTTTTATTCTGTCTCTTAAAAAAAAAATCCGCAGCGCCTTGGGCCAAAGGCCCAAGCCGCCACTTGCCACCGGGCCGCCAAGGCCAAGACGCAAGACGCACTGGGAAGCCAGGAGCCGCCACTCCTTTTCCCAAGTCATAGTAGGACTCTTTTCCTACTTGCTTATTCCAGATCTATTCCTAGATCTATTCCTCTTTTTCCTAATCCTAATCTATTTCTTACCCCCTACCCCAAGCAAAACCCTCCCTCCCAATATAAATACCCAAGCACCCCCTTCCAACACATCAAACCAACACCTCTCCTCTCCTCTCCTCTCCGCAGCAGCAGCAGCCCCACACCCGCCGCCTCCCCACCAGCCCTTGCCACACTTGCCACCGCCAAGTGCACCAAGACTGCCAACACCGCCGCCACGAGCCCCTCGCCTCTTTGAGGTACTAGCCTCAGCGCCACCTTTTCTTTTCTCGGTTCGTTTTTCAGAATCGTTCGATTTCGTTCAGTTTTCTAGATCGGTTTTTCGTTTGGTTTTCTTTCCAAACCCTAGATCGGTTTTCTCGCGGTTTTTCTTCCCGGTTTTGTTTAGCGGCGTTAAACTCGATAGATTTCTCTTTTATTTTAATTTCCGTCGGGGACCTATCCGTAGTGTTATTTTGACAGATTAGTCCCTAATCTTCAAACGCTCATAACTTTTTACTCGTAAGTCGGAATCCAACGAAACCAACGCCCACTTCTTCGTTATGATCCCCTCTATCCAATAATACAACTCAAACATGTTTTTGATAATTTAAAATTTGAATTAGATCAGATTTGTATTCAAACTTCGCTTGATCGTAACTTGAGTTTCAGAATTCGATTTAACTGAATCTTTTGCCAACCGAAGCTCTTGACCTAAACTTTCTGATAAGGCCAAATTCACATAATTTTGGTACTGTTAGAAATTGTTTTATGTTGCAAGAGTTATTTGCTTGGTTTTGATGTTTTCTGAATCGTTTTCTTCGTTCTTTCCAATCTTTTGAGTGATTGCTTATGTGTGGTTACCATTGCTTGATTACGATAGATTGACTGGAGTGTGACGAGTAGAGCTATCAAGAGTTTGAGAGCGAATCATCTTCATCAACTTTGCAGGCAAGTAACACTTTGATCATACTTTCTCATACCCAGTTTTTATGCATTAGATCAATCCTCAAACACTTGCATGAATAGGATCTAATTAAATTGTGGGATGGGAAGTAGATTGAGGTAGTACTTATTACCTGTTTTACTTATGAAACCTTTGGGAGTTACTTCTACGTTTGCTTATTATGCCATGCTATGCTAGTAGACGTGGATTGGGTGAGTGATATCCATGACAGATGTGAGATTGTTAAATTAATGGTTTATTTAAGGTGGCAACTTAAACACACATCTGGGTGGACTGAGGCACCTGTTTTCAAGCAGGACTTGCCTGTTTTTTTTCGGACCGCCACCCAGGCTCAAAGGGATCATAAGATCATTCATACTAGTAACTTCCGTGTGCAGCCACAAGCCATTATGGGCTCTGGCATAGTTGACTAAGTCGTGCGAACTCTTATAGTGGTGGACTAGCAGATGTAGGGGATGTAGGTGTACCGGTCCACCCATCGTAAGGTGCTAGCGCTTTTGAAAGACTATGTCTCGGTCATCCGTTTCCCAAACACCCTGTAGTACGAGAAACCAAACGGAGGCGATCGAGTCTTGTGGGGAAAAGTGCGCAAACCTCTGCAGAGTGTACAAACTAATCATGATTAGCCGTGTCCCCGGTTATGGACATCTTGAGTTTCTAGTTCTTGGATTATCATGTTGATCTCATCACGTTACTCTAAATAATTTGTTTGGGTTTAATGAGTACTTTTAATTGGGATTGAGAATGCTGTCAACCATTCTCAATGTTTAACAACCACCATGATAGTTAAATAAATTTATTCCTTTGCAGTAGGGAAAAATTGGCTTTATGCAAAACTGTAACCATAGAGCTTTCCACCAGCCATATATGCATGTAGTATAGGCTTATCATTCCATTATTCTCTATGTGTTACATTGCCAGATATTCCATGTCTTGACCCGTTTTGGGCTGCAACTTTTCATGTTACGCACTTTTCGCACTGACGAGTAAGTGATACGTTAGGGTTACGATTTCCTATACTCAACTTTGCCGTTGGTGTTGATGGGAATCCACAACCTTGTTGCTTCCGCTATATTATGGATCGAGGTAATAGTATTTACGCTACTTTATACATGTGATTTACCTCTGTTATAAATCCTTCGAGTACTGTGTGTGTCAGCATACCGATCCAGGGATGACACGAAAGCACAGAGACTTGATCCATTCGGGTCGGGTCGCTACAAGATGCTATCAGAGCACATGTTGACTGTAGGACGTGACCCTAGAAACTGGCAAGCCCATAGGAAAGATTTTTCTCTACAACGTTCTTTTCAAAAGAATCTTTTACCTCTCTTCTCTTTTGAGCTTATTCAAATATTTCCTTTTAGTGAGACCATACCCTTTTGACCACTCAAAGATTTGACCGATGAGACCACTCCAAGGAGACAAGATATTGGACAACTAAGACCATTTGAAATGAAGAGGATTCTACCATGTAAATGGAAACTACAACTGTTGAAGACTCCGAAGACTATGAGATTTTGAAGGCTCTAAAGAATTCCCGGATTTGTATGACCTATAAAGGCACCACTTATGGAACTTGACAGACTATGGAAGCTGTCAAATACCCGAGATCAAGGTGTATTGGAGTAAGAATGGAACATGGAGAGTTAGAAACTCAAAGTTCTGTCAAGGAAAACCCTAAGGCAGGAGATATCAACTGTGGAGAGATAGCTCATGGCAATGATAAGAGCAGAAACATGGACATTCAGGATGTTATCGTTCGCCTATGCTATTGTCACCACGCTGAGTTAAGCATACATATGCATGGAAGGATTGGATGGAAGAAGGCTGATGGAGGATCTGTCAGCAAAAGATGAGGATAAATCTTAGCTGGTGTATCACCAGGATCTGGAGTGTTACATCAGGAAGTTAAGATGGACCTACAAGAAGCAATATTTTGACAAGAAGGCAATTGGTGAAGAACTCAGGAACCGAAAGCTGAAAGTAGCCAAGCTGGAGGAGCTAAAACCTCGAGATACCGGAGATTTGTCAGGACTGAAGGACAGTAGGATCATCGTTCATGTCAAGGAAGTTGAATCCAGAAGTTGGAACGTAACTCCAGAAATATTGAAGGACGCCATGAGAGAATTTGCGACAACAGAGATGATTTGGCAAAAGAACTTGAGAAGGACAAGCATGATCAGAAGGAGCCATCGGAGACATGAACAAGACTTGAAGAGTTTGATGACGTTGAGATCTATAGACCACTAGAAGACCCAACCCCTGTTACATACCTACGTTAGATGCGACGGTTGTGAGCTGTCATTTGTTTGATGTTTTTCTGACAGCCACAATAAAATCTGTCTTTTCAAAACAATTGATTGCATTGTGTGTATCCCTCCCTGTCTATCTCTCTTATCTCACCCCAAAACCCTTGGACCCAATAGATGATGAATGGAGATGAGCTCGTATTTTCGGGACCGATGAGTCAATTGAAGATGGACCGATGGATTCAGAACATGGAGGATCACATGGAGAATAACCCTATACCCAGAAAGGATATGGCCCAGCATGCTCTTCAATGTTTTGAAAGAGGTGCTGCTACTTGGTGGAGGATGTACCAAACCATCAACGGATGGCAAGGAGTAACCACTTGGAAGGAATTTAAGTTGACTTTGCCAAGGTCTTGGTTTGTGTCCCAGAAATTGAAGCCTTCGGGAAAGGATATGAAGAAACCTTGTGCATGCAAGCTCTATGGAGAAATAGGACACATCTCCCAAGATTGTCTGAATGGAGATCTAGTAGAATTCCCGATAGAGGAAGTAGAGTATGACCCACAGGAAATAGAAGCCCTGATTGGAACGGAAAAGTCCAGGAAGAGGAATAGATTGGATTCCAGGAAGGACCCGAGTCATGTCACCTGTTACAAATACAAGGAGTCGGGGCACTACATCAACACTTGCCCAAAATGGAAGCCGAGGACCCAAAGAGGCTATGTGATCATGAGGAAACCTCGAAAACCGTCAGAAGTAATATGTTTCCGTTGTAATGTAGCAAGGCACTTTGCCAGAGATTGTCCGAAGGAGAAGGAGACTGGTGATATATAGTTGAAATTTGTAATAGAATAAATGGAGTAGTAGAAGTGAGAGCTTTTTATTTTATTGAGGTGTTAAGTTGAGACATGTAATGGAAGAGCGAGATGATTGTAATAATTTAAGAATCAATAAAGTTAGCAGTGTTGGTACTCCTTTGGATTTTATGAGTTACCCTATGAGGAAAGATGTTGACCAATTTCGAGGATATGAGAAATATGGTCTACGGAATATTGGAACATTTTAAGGGTGGTAGTACCCTGTAAGAACCGTTGACCCGTGGAAAAGATAAGGATACCCACTGAATGGAATTCAGACAAAATGAAGATGAGTTTTGTCTCGATATGTTTGATACCCCAAGAGAGTGTGGGATGACATTGGAGACCGTCAGTTGTTTGGACCAAATATGATCAAGGAGTCAGAAGAGAATGTTAAGTTGATTCGAGATAGACTGAAGGTAGCTCAGTCCAGGCAGAATAGTTATCCATACTCAAAAACGCAAGGAGGTAGTCTATGAAATTGGAGACAGAGCATATCTTTGTGTGCCACCTCTGCGAAGAGTTAAACGATTTGAGTTAAGGGAAAGTTAGCCCCGAGATTTGTAGGACCATACCGAGTGTTGGGACGTATGGGAGAATTGGCTAACAAGTTGAAATCACCCGAAGGACTGTCAGGAGTTCATGATGTGTTTCACGTTTACCATGTTGAAGAAGTGCCATGCAGAGATGGCCAATATTCCCATGTAAGGACACTTGACCCTGGAATGGATAATGATGTTCCATGAAGTGGAGTGTGGATTTCATAAGTATAAGTTTTTATCTTGGTATGTGGGATATTCCACGAGGATGAAGAGATGAAGTATTATTGGATATAAAGGAGGTATGATGTTGGAAATATGGATCAATGGAAATTCCATGAAGAGTCTGAGTAATCATGTCCCCGTTTGGTGCAAATATAAGGAAAAAGACAGTACATTTGATGGATTTTAAGTGTGCCAGGAAGTTGGATGTTGGGATAATGATCAGTTGCCCAGAGGATGTGTTCAAGGATTATAAGTGATGAGATGGGCCATAACCCACAGGCCCAGGACCTACCAAGAAGCAAGCACACTCTTGTTGAAGGAGAAACCCTGGAAGGAGTTATGTATTTTTGACCGACGATTTATAGGAGTTTACGCAAAACCTGAGAGTTGTTAAGGAACGATAGATGTTTTGTTTGGCTTGCAGAATCAATGGATTTCCGAACTTGGTTCGTCGACAAGAGAAATTCTGCAATGCTTGTGAGGATGACCGAGTGTTAGAATGCGAGATTCGCTAAACCATGTACAAGGTTATGATTTGGGTGCGGGATGGATTGATCACCATACCGACTTACTCTTATTATTCGCTTTGCTATATGGGATGGTAAATCTGAGTGACTTACCTATAGCAGAGAGACAACGATATTAAACCTTGTTTAAACCTTAGAATGGTATAGGTATTTCTTTTCCCCTTGTACAAGGCAGTTGTTGCCAACCGTAGGAAATACGGTGAGGTTCAACCCAGACCCGTTTTCTGCAGGAGAAACCATAAATTGTTGACCACCATGAGATATCGATAGTTGTTTAGAATTGGCGCCAGACCCGTCAGCTATGAAGACCCAGTTCCGGGATAACATTATCAAGGTGAAAGGACAAAAG
This sequence comes from Aegilops longissima, assembly GCA_021605205.1. Classification (NCBI taxonomy): domain Eukaryota; kingdom Viridiplantae; phylum Streptophyta; class Magnoliopsida; order Poales; family Poaceae; genus Aegilops; species Aegilops longissima. Next base: position 759,243,009 of record CM038677.1, read on the forward strand.
AATTGAGGAAAAGGTTATGCCGCTACCGGAAGAGCCCAGAGAAGGAATTATCCTTACAACCTGAGAAGACCGACACTGTCAACGATAAGGATGGAGTATATGAGTTTTGATGGGACCGTAACAATGCTTCTAAGGGTGGTAGCACCCGAGACCCCGAAGATGATCGATGGATTTCTGAGAAGACCCCCAAACCCTAACCTATTTCTTTCTAGCCTCTCCGGATCTCGAGGACGAGATTCATTTTAAGGGTGGTAGGTTTGTAACATCCCAAAATTCTAAATTTTGGAATGTTATAAACAAATAGATAGTTTTGATTGATTGTTTGATTGATTGTTTGATTGATTGACTGAAAGTGAGTGAATTTGAAACTTTTGAAAGTTAAATGAGAGGAATAAAAGGACTTTCCCAAACTTTCATTTTGCTTTTATGATCTTGAAATTCAAATTCTTTTCATCACAAAAACCACGAGAGAAGATGACATGACTTCTTCCATTTATTTAAATGACAAGGGTGTTGAAAATATTTGAATTTCATTTGGAAAATATTTCCAATTCTGAAACTTTATGCAACTCAATGATTTTCACTAGCGAAGATAAAATGACTTCTTCAAAACATATGAAATATGAGTTGGGAGTTTCAAAGAATTAAAATTCAAAGTTCTTTTAAATTTATTTTCAATTTGGAGTTATTGAGTTTTATTCAAATTATTTTTCTCCAAAAATAAAATATATGGAAAATAGGGTAACATGATTCCCTACATCAGAAAATTGGAGAGAAATTAATTTGAAGTCATTTTGGTATTTTTAAAATGATTTTTGTTGGATTTTATTAGATCAGTAGCACTGTTTGAATTATTTAAATTTTTGTGTATTTTATTTGAAGCTAGAATAATGTTCATCATGTAGGAAATGTTTTTCTGAAAATTTTGACATATTATATGCCTATATAATATTTTTATTTATTTGGTTTTTTATTTTTTTTATTTTTATTCTGTCTCTTAAAAAAAAAATCCGCAGCGCCTTGGGCCAAAGGCCCAAGCCGCCACTTGCCACCGGCCGGCCAAGGCCAGCACGCGCACGCACCTGGGAAGCCAGGGAGCCGCCACTCCTTTTCCCAAGTCATAGTAGGACTCTTTTCCTACTTCGTTTATTCCGTATCTATTCCTAGATCTATTCCTCTTTTTTCCTAATCCTAATCTATTTCTTACCCCCTACCCCAAGCAAAACCCTCCCCTCCCCAATATAAATACCCAAGCACCCCCCCCCAACACATCAAACCAACACCTCTCCTCTCCTCTCCTCTCCGCAGCAGCAGCAGCCCCACACCACACTGGCCATGCCTCACCCAGCCCTTGCCCTTGCCACCGCCGCCAAAGTGCCGCCAAGAGCCATGCCTAACGCCGCCCACGGAGCCCTCGCCTCTTGAGGTACTAGCCCAGCCACACACCTTTCTTTTCCTCGGTTCGGTTTTTGTAAATCGTTCGATTTCCGTTCCGGTTTTCTAGATCGGTTTTTCGTTTCGGTTTTCTTTCAGAAACCCTAGATCGGTTTTCTCGCCGGTTTTTCTTCCCGGTTTTGTTTAGCGAGCGTTCGCACGATAGATTTCTCTTTTTATTTTTAATTTCCGTCAGGGACCTATCCGTAGTGTTATTTTTACTCGTAAGTCGGAATCCAACGAAACCAACGCCCACTTCTTTGTTACGATCCCCTCTATCCAGTAATACAACTCAAACATGTTTTTGATAATTTAAAATTTGAATTAGATCAGATTTGTATTCAAACTTCGTTTGATCGTAACTTGAGTTTCGTAACTCCGATTTAATTGAATCTTTTTGCAAATCGAAGCTCTTGACCTAAACTTTCTGATAAGGCCAAATTCACATAATTTTGGTACTGTTAGAAATTGTTTTATGTTGCAGGAGTTATTTGCTTGGTTTTGATGTTTTCTGAATCGTTTTCTTCGTTCTTTCCGATCTTTTGAGTGATTGCTTATGTGTGGTTACCATTGCTTGATTACGATAGATTGACCGGAGTGTGACGAGTAGAGCTATCAAGAGTTTGAGAGCGAATCATCTTCATCAACTTTGCAGGCAAGTAACACTTTGATCATACTTTCTCATACCCAGTTTTTATGCATTAGATCAATCCTCAAACACTTGCATGAATAGGATCTAATTAAATTGTGGGATGGAAAGTAGATTGAGGTAGTACCTAGTACCTGTTTTACTTATGAAACCTTTGGGAGTTACTTCTACGTTTGCTTATTATGCCATGCTATGCTAGTAGACGTGGATTGGGTGAGTGATATCCATGACAGATGTGAGATTGTTAAATTAATGGTTTATTTAAGGTGCCAACTTAAACACACATCTGGGTGGATTGAGGCACCTGTTTTCAAGCAGGACTTGCCTGTTTTTTTTTGGACTGCCACCCAGGCTCAAAGGGATCATAAGATCATTCATACTAGTAACTTCCGTGTGCAGCCACAAGCCATTATGGGCTCTGGCATAGTTGACTAAGTCGTGCGAACTCTTATAGTGGTGGACTAGCAGATGTAGGGGATGTAGGTGTACCGGTCCACCCATCGTAAGGTGCTAGCGCTTCTGAAAGACTATGTCTCGGTCATCCGTTTCTCAAACACCCTGTAGTACGAGAAACCAAACGGAGGCGATCGAGTCTTGTGGGGAAAAGTGCGCAAACCTCTGCAGAGTGTACAAACTAATCATGATTAGCCGTGTCCCCGGTTATGGACATCTTGAGTATCTAGTTCTTGGATTATCATGTTGATCTCATCACGTTACTCTAAATAATTTATTCCTTTGAAGTAGGGAAAAATTGGCTTTATGCAAAACTGTAACCATAGAGCTTTCCACCAGCCATATATGCATGTAGTATAGGCTTATCATTCCATTATTCTCTATGTGTTACATTGCCAGCATATTCCATGTGCTGACCCGTTTTCGGGATGCAACTTTTCATGCTGCAGACTTTTCAGACGACGAGTAAGTGATACGTTAGGGTTACGATTTCCTATACTCAACTTTGCCGTTGGTGTTGATGGGAATCCACAACCTTGTTGCTTCCGCTATATTATGGATCGAGGTAATAGTATTTACGCTACTTTATACATGTGATTTACCTCTGTTATAAATCCTTCGAGTACTGTGTGTGTCAGCATACCGATCCAGGGATGACACGAAAGCACAGAGACTTGATCCATTCGGGTCGGGTCGCTACACAAATTATGTCGTAAGCTCGCGTTTTAGTTCCACTGTTTAGATATGTTCCTAGAGAAAATATAGTTGAAAGTTGACAGTAGCGATTATGCGGACAGTAGATAGCTTATGTCCTTAATGCACCGCTCAATGTGCTGAACCCCAAACGTCGTCTGTGGATGTTGCGAACATCGGACATACACGTTTTGATAACTACGTGATAGTTCAGTTAAACGGTTTAGAGTTGAGGCACCAAAGACGTTTTCGAAATATCGCGGAACATATGAGATGTTTCGAGGGCTAAAATTGGGATTTCAGGCTCGTGCCCACGTCAAGAGGTATAAGACCTCCGACGATTTTCTTAGCCTGCAAACTAAGGGAGAAAAGCTCAATGGTTGAGCTTGTGCTCAGATTGTCTGAGTGCAACGATCACTTGAATCGAGTGGGAGTTGATCTTCCAGATGAGATAGTGATGTTTCTCCAAAGTCATTGCCACCCAGCTGCTAGGGCTTCGTGATGAACTATAACATATCAGGGATAGATATGATGATCCTTGAGGTATTCACAATGTTTGACACCGCGAAAGTAGAAATCAAGAAGGAGCATCAATTGTTGATGGTTGGTGAAACCACTAGTTTCAAGAAGGGCAAGGGCAAGAAGGGACACTTCATGAAATGGCAAATCAGTTGCTGCTCCAGTGAAGAAACCCAAGGTCGAACCCAAACCCGAGACTAAGTGCTTCGTAATAAGGGAACAACCATTTGGAGCAGAATTACCCTAGATACTTGGTAGATAAGAAGGCTGGCAAGGTCGATAGAAGTATATTGGATATACATTATGTTAATGTGTACTTTACTAGTACTCCTAGTAGCACCAGGGTATTAGATACCGGTTCGGTTGCTAAGTGTTAGTAACTCGAAATAAAAGCTATGGAATAAACGGAGACTAGCTAAAGGCGAGCTGACGATACGTGTTTCCAAGGTTGATGTGATCAAGCATCGCACGCTCCCTCTACCATCGAGATTGGTGATAAACCTAAATAATTGTTATTTGGTGTTTGCGTTGAGCATAGGCATGATTGGATTATGTCTGTCGCAATACGGTTATTCATTTAAGGAGAATAATGGTTACTCTGTTTATTTGAATAATACCTTCAATGGTATTACACCTAAAATGAATGGTTTATTGAATCTCGATCGTAGTGATACACATTTTCATGCCAAAGGTATAAGATAGTAATGATAGTACCACTTACTTGTGGCACTGCCATGTAAGTCATATTGGTATAAAACGCATGAAGAAGCTCCATGTTGATGGATCTTTGGACTCACTCGTTTTGAAAAGTTTGAGACATGCGAACCATGTCTATTGGTGTATACGCATGAAGAAACTCCATGCAGATGGATCGATTGGACTCACTTGATTTTGAATCACTTGAGATATGCAAATCATACCACATGGGCAAGATGACTAAAAGCCTCGGTTTTCAGTAAAATGGAACAAGATAGCAACTTGTTGGAAGTAACACATTTTGATGTGTGCATTCCGATGAGTGCTGAGGCATGCAGTTAATATCGTTATGTTCTTACTTCACAGATGATTCGAGTAGATGTTGAGTATATTTACTTGATGAAACACAAGTCTGAATTATTGAATGGTTCAAGTAATTTCAGAGTGAAGTTGAAGATCATCGTGACAAGAGGATAAAATGTCTATGATATGATCATAGAGATGAGTATCTGAGTTACGAGCTTTGGCACGCAATTAAGACATTGTGGAAATTGTTTCACAATTAATACCGCCTGGAACACCATAGTGTGAGGGTGTGTCCGAACATCATAGTTGCACCCTATTGGACATGGTGCGTACCATGATGTCTCTTATCGAATTACCACTATCGTTCATGGGTTAGGCATTAGAGACAACCACATTCACTTTAAATAGGGCACCACGTAATTCCGTTGAGATGACACCGTATGAACTATGGTTTAGAGAAACCTAAGCTGTCATTTCTTAAAAGTTTGGGGCTGCGACGCTTATGTGAAAAGTTTTCAGGTTGATAAGCTCGAACCCAAAGCGGATAAAATGCATCTTCATAGGACACCCAAAACAGTTGGGTATACCTCCTAATTCAGATCCGAAAGCAATAGGGATTGTTTCTTGAATCGGGTCCTTTCTCGAGAAAAAGTTTGTCTCGGAAAGTTGAGTGGGAGGATGGTTGAGACTTGATGAGGTTATCGAACCGTCACTTCAACTAGTGTGTAGCAGGGCACATGAAGTTGTTCCTGTGGCGCCTACACCAATTGAAGTAGAAGCTTGTGATAGTGATCATGAAGTTTCGGATCAAGTCACTACCGTACCTCATAGGGTGACAAGGATGCGTACCACTTCAGAGTGGCACAGTAATCCTGTCTTGAATGTCATGTTGCTAGACAACAATGAACCTACGAGCTATGGAGAAGCGATGGTGGGCCCAAATTCCGACAAATGGTTAGAAGCCATGAAATCCGAGATAGGATCCATGTATCAGAACAAAGCATGGACTTTGGTGGACTTGCCCGATGATCGGCAAGCCATTGAGATAAATGGATCTTTAAGAAGAAGGCGGACGTGGACGGTAATGTCACCCTCTATAAAGCTCAACTTGTGGCGAAGAGTTTTTCACAAGTTCAAGTAGTTGACTACGATGAGATTTTCTCATCCGTAGCGATGCTTAAGTCCGTCGGAATCATGTTAGCATTAGCTGCATTTATGAAATCTGGCAGATGGATGTCAAAACGAGTTTCCTTACCGGTCTTAGAAGGAAAGGTTGTATGTGATACAACCGAAAGTTTTGACAATCCTAAAGACGCTAACAAGTATGCAAAGCTCCAGCTATCCTTCTAAGGACCGGAGTAAGCATCTCGGAGTTGGAATGTACGCTTTGATGAGATGATCAAAGATTTTGGGTCTATACAAAGTTTATGAGAAACTTGTATTTCCAAAGAAGTGAGTGGGAGCACTATAGAATTTCGATGAGTATATGTTGTTGACATATTGTTGATCGAAATGATGTAGAATTTCTGGAAAGCATATAGGGTTGTTTGAAAAGTGTTTTCAATGGAAAACCTGGATTAGGCTACTTGAACAATAAGCATCAAGATCTATAAGATAGATCAAAATGTTTAATAATACTTTCAAATGAGCACATACCTTGACATAATCTTGAAGGTGTTCAAGATGGATCGATCAAAGAAGGAGTTCTTGCCTGGGTTGTAAGGTATGAAGTTAAGAGTTAAAGCTCGACCACGGCGAAAAGAGAGAAAGGACGAAGGTCGTCCCTATGCTTCGAGACGTAGGCTCTATAGTATGCTATCTTTGTATCTGCACGAAGTGTGCCTGCCATGAGTCGATCAAGGGTACAAGAATGATCCAGAATGGATCATTGGACAGCGGTCAAAATTGTCCTTGGAGTAAATAAGGACATGTTTCTCGATTATGGAGGTGATAAAGAGTTCGGCGTAAAAGGTTACGTCGATGCAAGCTTTAACACCTATCCAAATGACTCTGAGTAGCAAACCGGATACGTATAGTGGAGCAACCATTTGGAATAGCTCCAAGTGGAGCGTGGAAGCATCATTTACAATATGACCTAGAGATTTGCGAAATACATACGGATCTGAATGTCGCAGACCCGTAGACTAAAACCTCTCTCACAAGCAAAACATGATCAAACCCCAGAACTCATTGAGTCTTAATCACATGATGATGTGAACTAGCTTAGTGACACTAGTAAACTCTTTGGATGTCGGTCACATGGTGATGTGACCTGTGAGTGTTAATCACATGGCGATGTGAACTAGATTATTGACTCTAGTGCAAGTGGGAGACTGTTGGAAATATGCCCTAGAGGCAATGATAAATTAGTTATTATTATATTTCCTTGTTCATGATAATCGTTTATTATCCATGCTATAATTGTATTGATAGGAAACTCAGATACATGTGTGGATACATAGACAACACCATGTCCCTAGTAAGCCTCTAGTTGACTAGCTCGTTAATCAATAGATTGTTACGGTTTCCTGACCATGGACATTGGATGTCATTGATAACGGGATCACATCATTAGGAGAATGATGTGATGGACAAGACCCAATCCTAAGCCTAGCACAGAGATCGTGTAGTTCGTATGCTAAAGCTTTTCTAATGTCAAGTATTTTTTCCTTAGACCATGAGATTGTGCAACTCCCGGATATCGTAGGAATGCTTTGGGTGTACCATACGTCACAACGTAACTGGGTGACTATAAAGGTGCACTACAGGTATCTCCGAAAGTGTCAGTTGGGTTGGCACGAATCAAGACTGGATTTGTCACTCCGTGTACGGAGAGGTATCTCTGGGCCCACTCGGTAGGACAACATCATAATGTGCACAATGTGACCAAGGGGTTGATCACGGGATGATGTGTTACGGAACGAGTAAAGAGACTTGCCGGTAACGAGATTGAACAAGGTATCGGGATACCGACGATCGAATCTCGGGCAAGTACAATACCGCTAGACAAAGGGAATTGTATACGGGATCGATTGAGTCCTTGACATCGTGGTTCATCCGATGAGATCATCGTGGAACATGTGGGAGCCAACACGGGTATCCAGATCCCGCTGTTGGTTATTGACCGGAGAACGTCTCGGTCATGTCAACATGTCTCCCGAACCCGTAGGGTCTACACACTTAAGGTTCGATGAAAAAGATTACGTCACACTCAATGAACAATCATCGGTTTATAACCGCCCTGGCCCACCAAAGGTTCCTCTGCTGTGCGCTGCCTGCGTTGGGTCACTGACATGCAGGCCATGTACCCAAAGAGCCCAGATGTCAGTGGAAGAACGGCACAGTGTCCTAGGTCAGAGTCGAGGGCGCCACTCGCTGCACGCCCGGCTGAACACGCCTCCTTGCCGCATTCAATGAGCAACGATACTGACACCTTACTCACTCGGAGTCCTCGTCCACGTCCTCGACTTCGTCCTTGTCCCTCTTCCTCTTGGCCGATACTTCTTTGCTTGAACCGCACACTTGGCTCTTGCTCTTCATCCAACCCTTGTAGATATTGAAACAAAGGTAGCCATCCATTGCAGCGTAGTGGATGTGGTCTATATCTAGTACATTCCGCTGCCATGCATGACGATGAAACGTGTAATGAGGTTTCTCCAGTTTACGGTACGAAGGATGAACCATGGCTCCTGCCAGGGTCAGCATTGAAGGCCGACGAGAGGGCAGCAGCCGATTCTTCTGGAGGTCGAAGGGGTTGCCTACAACAAGGCCTATCTGACCCAGGACTTCTTTGTCGTTCTTAAAGTCTACAGTAACGAATTTGACTAGGTTGCTCTCGAGGAAGTTCTTAAAATCCAGGCATTCAATGTCGGCATGGCATATGTGGTAGACCAATCATAAGTCATGCACGCAAACCTGGATCACGGCGGGCTTCTTCCTCTCTTCGTCCTTTAGATCCTTCTCTTGTGAGTTTATTAGTCATCTGAGTTTTCGAAAATGCGTCTGAAGCGAGAAAGTCATCCTTTCACCTTCGCGGAAAAACAGGTGTAGATGACGTCGAACTCATCGCCGGTGATGGTTCTAACCTTGTACTCACCGCCGATCATGGAGATTTGGGATGCCATGGATTTGGGAGGAGGGTTAGGATTAGTGGAACTGCCGTAATGTGAAAGGACGAGACGACTAGGAGCGAACCGCCATAGTATTAAAGGACGTGCAGGGACGAGTAGGAGCGAACTGCCAGCGTGCGAATGGCAGGGTAGTGGCTTTCCATTCTCCCATGATACGGGCTTCCGAGAGCCCTTGGATCTGATATTGAACGGTTGCATGGTGTGATTCTAGACCTATGGGTTAATATCCTATCCTGGAGGGTTATTCTGCAAATTTTCAGCAACTTAGCATGTGACGTTTGATCTCAGATCCAAGGGCTGCCAGCAGCCCGTATCATGGTCGCGCCTACCACGATCATCGCATCGCTCGCGCGGTCGCGCCCTTGGAGATTTAACACGGTGCGTTAGGCTATTTGATGTTGGCATGTCATACATAGTCATCACTTAGTCACTCATACTACAACAAGGTTAGCTATAAGGTTGGCTATAAGTGTATTTTTTTACTTCTCTCTATCTATTTCTTCGTACTCCCTCCGTCCCATAATATAAGAACGTTTTTGACACTAGTGTAGTGCCAAAAAAGTTCTTATATTATGGGACACAAGGAGTACTAGTATTTATTGCATTTGCCAAGGAGTGACCCCTTCCGATGAAATGGTGTGCTTATTAGTTTTTTGTTGCTAAGTTTGCTTCATTTAATTAGTTATAGACTCAAAATTGTCTTTTCACCTACGTACACATGCTTAGCAACGTTTCTTCCTTGGGTCACCAAACTAGTCTCTCTCTTCTTGATTAACTTGCCACATCAGACTTTATGCCTATGTGGCAAGCTTATCACCTGTAGGAGCAAGTAAGTACAATAGTGCTCTTTACATGGCATTTTTGCATATGTGGAGGAAAGGGAGGCAAGGAAAAAGTGGAGAAGTGGGCTCTCATGCAAGAGCCAGCCTCTACTACATGGTGGAGCATTGGGAGAGGCACCTGTATGGAGGTGGTCAGGAATCGGGAGACTCACGCCAGTCGTAGCACCGCAGTTAAAATGATAATGGCAAGTAAAATCACGGGGACCCACCTGTCCAGCAGTAACTCGCCGTCAAATCACACAGCCCTACGTTTGCAGCAGCCTACTCCCTCGTCTTCTCGCGTCTCTGTCGAACCGACTAGGCGGAACTGCCCCGTCTACCGCGCAGGAAAAGCCCCGCCCTCGACTTTTAAATACAACTACATCCGCTTAAGAATCCAATGATATACTATTTGTGACATAGTAACTCATATTTAGTTAGTCAAATGGATGACCTAGAACTACGTGCACGCCCTATAAACCGAGACGCCTAAAAATAAAAAGCCGAGACGGAGAGGGTAGTTCAGCACATATATTTTTAGATCAATATAGTCGGGATTCAACAAGGAGAAAAACCAAGTGGTAGGCGGCTCCTGTCGTGTTGGCGTAGCAACTCAAGCAGGGTCAGCCCGCACACGAAATGGCGACACACTTGCTACGTCTTGAGCTTGCGTTGGTTTTCCCCGAAGAGGAGAGGATGATGTAGCGGAGTAGCATAAGTATTTCCCTCAGTTTTTGAGAACCAAGGTATCAATCCAGTAGGAGGCCACACGCAAGTCCCTCGTACCTACACAAAGCAAATAACTCCTCGCAAGCAACGCGAATAGGGGTTGTCAATCCCTTCACGGTCACTTACGAGAGTGAGATATGATAGAGATGATAGATAATATTTTTGGTATTTTTGGTATAAAGATGCAACGTAAAATAAAAAGGCAAAGTAAAGAGCAAAGTAATAATAAAGCGTAGGATGATTAATATGATGAAAATAGACCCGGGGGCCATAGATTTCACTACTGGCTTCTCTCAAGAGCATACGTATTTTTACGGTGGGTGAACGAATTACTGTTGAGCAATTGACAGAATTGAGCATAGTTATGAGAATATCTAGGTATGATCATGTATATAGGCATCACGTCTGAGACAAGTAGACCGACTCCTGCCTGCATCTACTACTATTACTCCACTCATCGACCGCTATCCAGCATGCATCTAGAGTATTAAGTTAATGAAAACAGAGTAACGCCTTAAGCAAGATGACATGATGTAGAGGAATAAATTCATGCAATATGATAAATACCCCATCTTGTTATCCTCGATGGCAACAATACAATCGTGCCTTGCAACCCTTTACATCACTTTGGTAAGGACACCGCAAGATTGAACCCAAAGCTAAACACTTCTCCCATTGCAAGAACTACCAATCTAGTTGACCAAACCAAATGGATAATTCGAAGAGACTTACACAGATAACTCAATCATACATAAAAGAATTCAGAAAAGATTCAAATATTGATCATAGACAATCTTGATCATAAACCCACAATTCATCGGTCTCAACAAACACACCGCAAAAGAAGATTACATCGAATAGATCTCCACGAGAGAGGGGGAGAACATTGTATTGAGATCCAAAAAGAGAGAAGAAGCCATCTAGCTACTAACTATGGACCCAAAGGTCTGAAGTAAACTACTCACACTTCATCGGAGAGGCTATGGTGATGATGTAGAAGCCCTCCATGGTGGAATCCTTCCGTGAGCTCGGAATAGGCCCCAAGATGGGATCTCGTGGATACAGAAAGTTGCGGTGGTGGAATTAGGTTTTTGGCTCCGTATTTGATCTGTCGGGTGCGTGAGGTATATATAGGAGGAAGGAGTACGTCGGTGGAGCTTCGGGGGCACGAGTTAGGGGCGCGCCTAGGGGCGCCCCACCTCGTGGCCGCCTCGTGGCTTACTTGACGGAGGGTCCAAATCTCCTGGATCTTATCTGATGAGAAAATCACGTTCCCGAAGATTTTATTCCGCTTGGACCCCGTTTGATATTCCATTTCTTCGAAACACTGAAATAGGCAAAAAACAGCAATTTTGGGCTGGGCCTCCGGTTAATAGGTTAGTCCCAAAAGTAATATAAAAGTGGAAAATAAAGCCCAATATAGTCCAAACCAATAGATAATATAACATGGATCAATCAAAAATTATAGATACGTTGGAGACGTATCAGGCATCCCCAAGCTTAATTCCTGCTCGTCCTCGAGTAGGTAAATGATAAAAAAGAATTTTTGATGCGGAGTGCTACTTGGCATAATTTCAATGTAATTCTTCTTAATTGTGGTATGAATATTCAGATCCGAAAGATTCAAGACAAAAGTTCATATTGACATAAAAATAATAATACTTCAAGCATACTAACTAAGCAATTATGTCTTCTCAAAATAACATGGCCAAAGAAAGTTCATCCCTACAAATCATATAGTTTAGTCATGCTCCATTTTCGTCACACAAGAATGCTCTCATCATGCACAACCCCGATGACAAGCCAAGCAATTGTTTCATACCTTAGTAATCTCAAACCTATAAATTTTCACGCAATATATGAGCGCGAGCCATGGACATAGCACTATGGGTGGAATAGAATATAATGATGGGGGTTATGTGGAGAAGACAAAAAATGGAGAAGGTCTCACATCAACGAGGCTAATCAATGGGCTATGGAGATGCACATCAATTGATGTTAATGCAAGGAGTAGGGATTGCCATGCAACGGATGCACTAGAGCTATAAATGTATGAAAGCTCAACAAAAGAAACTAAGTGGGTGTGCATCCAACTTGCTTGCTGACGAAGACCTAGGGCATTTGAGGAAGCCCATCGTTGGAATATACAAGCCAAGTTCTATAATGAAAAATTCCCACTAGTATATGAAAGTGACAACATATGAAAGTTTCTATATGAAAAACATGGTGCTACTTTGAAGCACAATATATAAGACTCGCTATATGAAGAACATGGTGCTACTTTGAAGCACAAGTGTGGAAAAAGAGATAGTAACATTGTCCCTTTTTATTTATTCTTTTTTTGGGCCTTCTTTTTTTTATTTTGGCCTTTTTTTTTGGGACAATGCTCTAGAAAATGATGATCATCACACTTCTATTTATTTACAACTCAATGATTACAACTCGATACTAGAACAAGGTATGACTCTATATGAATGCCTCCGGCGGTGTACCAAGATATGCAATGAATCAAGAGTGACATGTATGAAGGAATTATGAACGGTGGCTTTGCCTCAAATACTATGTCAACTACATGATCATGCTAAGCAATATGACAATGAGGAATGTGTCATGAAGAATGATATGGTGGAAAGTTGCATGTCAATATATCTCGGAATGGCTATGGAAATGCCATGATAGGTAGGTATGGTGGCTGTTTCGAGGAAGATATAAGGAGGTTTATGTGTGAAAGAGCGTATCATATCACGGGGTTTGGATGCACCGGCGAAGTTTCACCAACTCTCAATGTGAGAAAGGGCAATGCACGGTACCGAAGAGGCTAGCAATGATGGAAGGGTAAGAGTGCGTATAATCCATGGACTCAACATTAGTCATAAAGAACTCACATACTTATTGCAAAAATCTACAAGCCACCAAAAACCAAAGCACTACGCGCATGCTCCTAGGGGGATAGATTGGTAGGAAAAGACCATCGAACATCCCCGACCGCCACTCATAAGGAGGACAATCAAATAACACCTCATGTTTCAAATTTGTTACATAATGTTTACCATACGTGCATGCTACGGGACTTGCAAACTTCAACACAAGCATTTCTCAAATTCACAACTACTCAACTAGCACGACTTTGATATTATCACCTCCATATCTCAAAATAATTATCAAACATCAAACTTTTCTTAGTATTCAACGCACTGATAAGAAAGTTTTACAAATCTTGTATACCAAGCATATTATTATTTTAAGCAAATTACCATGCTATTTAAGACTCTCAAAATAATCTAAGTGAGGCATGAGAGATCAATAGTTTCTTTAAAACAAATCCACCATCGTGCTCTAAAAGATATAAGTGAAGTACTAGAGCAAAACTATAAAGCTCAAAAAATATAAGTGAAGCACATAGAGCAAAACTATAAGGCTCAAAAGATATAAGTGAAGCACATAGGGTATTCTAACAAATTCCAATTCATGTATGGCTCTCTCAAAAGGTGTGTACAGCAAGGATGATTGTGGTAAACTAACAAGCAAAGACGCAAATAATACAAGACGCTCCAAGCAAAACACATATCATGTGGTGAATAAAAATATAGCTCCAAGTAAAGTTACCGATGGAAGTGGACGAAAGAGGGGATGCCTTCCGGGGCATCCCCAAGCTTTGACTTTTTGGTGTCCTTGGATTATCTTGGGGGTGCCATGGGCATCCCCAAGCTTAGGCTCTTGCCACTCCTTGTTCCATAATCCATCAAAAGAATTTCACCAAAAACTTGAAAACTTCACAACACAAAACTCAACAGAAATCTCGTGAGCTCCGTTAGCGAAAGAAAACAAAAGACCACTTCAAGTACTGTAATGAACTCATTCTTTATTTATATTGGTGTTAAACCTACTGTATTCCAACTTCTCTATGGGTTATAAACTATTTACTAGCCATAGATTCATCAAAATAAGCAAACAACACACGAAAAACAGAATCTGTCAAAAACAGAACAGTCTGTAGTAATCTGTAACTAACGCAAACTTCTGGCAATCCAAACATTAAGACAAAATAGGACGATCTAGTAAATTAGTTTATTGATCAGCAGCAATTGGAATCACTATTTTATCACGTTCTGATAATTTTTAACAATTGTTTTCGTGAACAGAAAGTTTCTGGAAAATACAGTAAGATCAAATAACTATTATCCAAGAAGATCCTATAGGTTTAACTTGGCACAAACACTAATTAAAACATAAAAACCACATCCAAACAGAAGGTAGATGGATTATTTATTCCTAAACAGAAGCAAAAACAAATAAAATTAAAAATAAAATTGGGTTGCCTCCCAACAAGCGCTATTGTTTAACGCCCCTAGCTAGGCATAAAAGCAAGGATAGATCTAGGTATTGCCATCTTTGGTAGGCAATCCATAGGTGGCTCTCATAATAGATTCATATGGTAATTTTATCTTCTTCCTCGGGAAGTGTTCCATGCCTTTCTTTAATGGGAATTGGAATATAATATTCCCTTCCTTCATATCAATAATTGCACCAATCGTTCTAAGGAAAGGTCTACCAAGAATAATAGGACATGAAGGATTGCAATCTATATCAAGAACGATGAAGTCTACGGGCACATAATTCCTAGTAGCAACAATAAGAACATCATTAATTCTTCCAATAGGTTTCTTAACAGTGGAATCCGCAAGGTGCAAGTTTACAGAGCATTCATCAAAATCACGGAAATCTAGCAAATGCAACAAAGTTTTGGGAATAGTGGAAACACTAGCACCCAAATCACATAAAGCATAAAATTCATGATCCTTAATTTTAATTTTAATAGTTGGTTCCCACTCATCATAAAGTTTTCTAGGGATGGAGACTTCCAACTCAAGTTTCTCCTCATAAGATTGCATCAAGGCATCAACGATATGTTTAGTAAATGCTTTATTTTGACTATAAGCATGTGGAGAATTTAGCACGGATTGTAACAAGGAAATACAATCAATTAAGGAGCAACTTTCATAATTAAATTCCTTGAAATCCAAAATAGTGGGTTTAGCAACATCTAAAATTTTACTTTCTTCAATCCCACTTTTATCAATTTTAGCATCATAATCTAAAAACTCTAAATTTTTAGAACGCCTTCTAGGTAAAGGTAACTCATATTCAATCTCATCATTATCAAGATTCATATTGCAAAACAAGGATTTGATAGGAGACACATCAATAACTTTTAGATCTTCATCTTAATTTTCATAGGGATTGGAAGAACACGCTTTAATAAAGGCATCTTTCATAGCACGCATCCTAGCGGTTCTTTCCTTGCACTCATCAATGGAAATTCTCATGGCTTTGAGAGACTCATTTTTATCATGCTTAGGAGGAATAAATCTAAGCTTTAAAGAATCAACATCAAGAGAAATCCTATCAACGTTCCTAGCCAATTAACTTTAAGTGATTTCTCTTCAAGCAAAGCATTAAAATTCTTTTGTGAATTCATAAACTCTTTAACACTACTCTCAAATTCAGAGGGCATCTTATTAAAATTTCCATAAGAGTTGTTGTAGGAATTTCCATAATTATTAGAAGGATTATTAGGATATGGCCTAGGATTAAAATTCCCTCTATATGCGTTGTTGCCAAAAATTATTCCTACCAACAAAATTCACATCCATAGATTCATTATTATTCTCGATCAAAGTAGACAAAGGCATATCATTAGGATCAGAAGAAACACTCTTAGTAGCAATTAATTTCATAAGTTCATCCATCTTTCCACTCAAAACATTTCTTTCTTCTATCGCATGCACTTTTTTATTAGTAGATCTTTCAGTGTGCCATTGAGAATAATTAACCATAATATTATCTAGGAGTTTAGTAGCATCTCCTAAAGTGATTTCCATAAAAGTGCCTCCCGCGGCCGAATCTAAAAGATTTCTAGAAGCAAAATTCAATCCGGCATAAATTTTTTGTATAATCATCCACAAATTCAAACCATGAGTAGGGCAATTACGTATCATTAATTTCATTCTCTCCCAAGCTTGTGCAACATGTTCATGATCAAGTTGCTTAAAATTCATAATATCGTTCCTAAGAGAGATGATCTTAGCGGGAGGAAAATACTTAGAGATAAAAGCATCTTTGCACTTGTTCCAAGAATCAATACTATTTTTAGGCAAAGACGAAAACCAAGCTTTAGCACGATCTCTAAGCGAAAAAGGAAATAGCTTCAATTTAACAACATCATTGTCAACATCTTTCTTCTTTTGCATATCACACAAATCTACGAAGCTATTTAGATGAGTAGCGGCATCTTCACTAGGAAGGCCGGCGAATTGATCTTTCATAACGAGATTCAATAAAGCGGCATTGATTTCACATGATTCAGTATTGGCAAGAGGAGCAATCGGAGTGCTAAGGAAATCATTATTGTTGGTATTGGTAAAGTCACACAATTTGGTATTATCTTGTGCCATGGCAACAAGTAATCCAACACATGAGCAAACAAGCGAACGAGAAAAAAAGGCAAACGGAAAAGAGAGGAGATTGGGAAAGAGAGGGTGAATAAAACGGCAAGGGTGAAGTGGGGGAGAGGAAAACGAGAGGCAAATGGCAAATATTGTAATGTGAGAGATAAGGGATTGTGATGGGTACTTGGTATGTTGACTTCTGCGTAGACTCCCCGGCAACGGCGCCAGAAATCCTTCTTGCTACGTCTTGAGCTTGCATTGGTTTTCCCCGAAGAGGAGAGGATGATGCATCAGAGTAGCGTAAGTATTTCCCTCAGTTTTTGAGAACCAAGGTATCAATCCAGTAGGAGGCCACGCACAAGTCCCTCGTACCTACACAGAGCAAATAACTCCTCGCAACCAACGCGAATAGGGGTTGTCAATCCCTTCACGATCACTTATGAGAGTGAGATCTGACAGATATGATAGATAATATTTTTGGTATTTTTGGTATAAAGATGCAACATAAAAAAGGCAAAGTAAAGAGCAAAGCAATAATAAAGCATAGGAAGATTAATATGATGAAAATAGACCCGGGGGGCATAGATTTCACTAGTGGCTTCTCTCAAGAGCATAAGTATTTTACGGTGGGTGAATGAATTACTGTTGAGCAATTGACAGAATTGAGCATAGTTATGAGAATATCTAGGTATGATCATGTATATAGGCATCACGTCCGAGACAAGTAGACCGACTCCTGCCTGCATCTACTACTATTACTCCACTCATCGACCGCTATCCAGCATGCATCTAGAGTATTAAGTTAATGAAAACAGAGTAACGCCTTAAGCAAGATGACATGATGTAGAGGAATAAATTCATGCAATATGATAAATACCCCATCTTGTTATCCTCGATGGCAACAATACAATACATGCCTTGCAACCCTTTCTGTCAGTGGGTAAGGACAACGCAAGATTGAAACCAAAGCTAAACACTTCTCCCATTGCAAGAACTACCAATCTAGTTGGCCAAACCAAACGGATAATTCGAAGAGACTTGCATAGATAACTCAATCATACATAAAAGAATTCAGAAAAGATTCAAATATTGCTCATAGATAATCTTGATCATAAACCCACAATTCATCGGTCTCAACAAACACACCGCAAAAGAAGATTGCATCGAATAGATATCCACGAGAGAGGGGGAGAACATTGTATTAAGATCCAAAAAGAGAGAAGAAGCCATCTAGCTACTAACTATGGACCCAAAGGTCTGAAGTAAACTACTCACACTTCATCGGAGAGGCTATGGTGATGATGTAAAAGCCCTCCATGGTGGAATCCCCTTCCGGCGGAGCTCCGGAACATGCCCCAAGATGGGATCTCGTGGATACAGAAAGTTGCGGCGGTGGAATTAGGTTTTTGGCTCCGTATATGATCTGCCGGGGGTACATAGGTATATATAGGAGGAAGGAGTACGTCGGTGGAGCTTCGGGGGGCCCACGAGGCAGGGGGTGCGCCCTAGGGGGGGGGGCGCCCTCCACCCTCGTGGCCGCTCGTAGCTTTCTTGATGGAGGGCCAAGTCCCCTGGATCTTATCTGATGAGAAAATCACGTTCCCGAAGATTTTATTCCGTTTGGACTCCGTTTGATATTCCATTTCTTCGAAACACTGAAATAGGCAAAAAACAGCAATTCTGGGCTGGGCCTCCGGTTAATAGGTTAGTCCCAAAAGTAATATAAAAGTGGAAAATAAAACCCAATATAGTCCAAAACAATAGATAATATAGCATGGAGCAATAAAAAATTATAGATACGTTGGAGACGTATCAACACTTAACAGGACCCCTTTGGCCGACATGTGGCTCATCCACTGTCTTGTTCCACGTGTGATGCACAAAATTACAGTTCGGAGCAGCGGTTGGAATTGGAGGCACCCCGGTTGTAGCGCCGCAGTAGTAGAAAATGAGCGATGAGGGGTCAAATCACAAAGCCCCACCTTTCCCGCATTAAGCTGGACGGACGAAGCAACCATCATTTCACTCTAGGGCGCAAGAGCATAAAGAAAAGAGAGAACAATGATGCGTGCGGCAGCTACCTAGGGTAGGGGTCTCCACTACAGGTCCTCTTTTTTTGAAAGCGCCTCCACTACAAATCGGCTTCTCCCTCGTCCTCTTGAAGAAAACCGATGTTGAGTGTGGTGGTAGGGTTTGTAGGAGTACTACGGCGTGAGGGGCCACGTCGTAGTAAACGGGTTCGAGTCGACGCCTTAAAAAATATGTGTGGGCCGCTTGGTTTTATGTGAACGAGGCAGCATTTTGGGTTCGGGGACCAATGGAGATATAGTACGTACAAAAAATTGTGGACGTAGGTGTAGGGAACGCAACGGAAAACGAATTTTTTTGTGTATAGCGAGCACGCCCAGGACCATTATGGAGACTGCATACAAGGTTTGATCTGATCCGTACTGACTCGAAGCGCAGCGAAAGAAGAGTCGGTGTAGATCGTCGATGCAGATCCCCGCAGCTAGGATTTACAACCTCCCAACCGCGAGGATGTACTCCCTCTCCGGACAGCCCTTCGGGAGGCGGTCAGACAGTCCCCCGGACGGTGTCGCGGACAGCCCTTCGGGAGGACCCTCGAAACTCGGACGAAGACTCGGACAGCCCTTCGGGAGGACACTCGAACAGCCCCTCGTGCAAAAGATCGAAACTATAATCTCCCTACGGGGTTGCACACATATGGTGTCAGCTATCCGGCAGGGCTTCGCCGTCCAGAACTAGTACCCGCCGGAACCCAGACAGCCTTACGGCTCTACGAAACTCTTTTCGTGGGAGGGAGAGAAGAAGCCAGATAATGCATGGCATATGTATGAGAGCAAGGGATGAAGAGATGGCAGCCCTCACCTCCTCTATTTATAGGAAAACCAAGGGGTAGTGTGCCTCCACATTTTTACCAAAAACCCCATGCATTAGGTCACACATGAGGGTTTTAAGGTAAAAATGGGATGCCATGTGGAGCTCCAAGGAGCTCCACCACCCATGGCCGGCCACCCCTAGCCCTCCCCCCCCCAAATGGGGTTCCTTCCCTTGTAAGCCACTACCTTCTAGAACTTTGACCAAGTCCAAAAAGGTGGCTCTACATAAATATCCCAAAAAGCACTTTCACTATTCACGATGACATTTTTCAGCGTCTGATCGAACTGAAAATATTTATGTGGGCTAAGTACATTTCCAGTACCCACTAAAATGATTTTCAACGTGTTCCGAAACAATTCCGGTTTTAGTGATTTTCATCTACGAAACGCATCTGAAGTGGCTCCGGTAGCTCCGGAACATTTCTGGTTTTTATCTCAGAAAATTCCAAAAAGCTTCCAGAATGATTCTGGCACCCTCCAAGAATTATCAGGCATGTGCCAAAACAAATTTGACTTAATGGTATATCCCGAAACAACTTTTCGGTATCATCAAAACTTATCCGATGACCTCTCTCTACGGTACGATTCTGCTGTCCGAAACCATTCCGGTGTCTGAAACTTTTTTCGATGATTTTCTCTCAGACTCCCTGTCTAGTATTCAGCAGATAGATGACCCTTAAGCGTGTGACCCTACAGGTTCGGTGAAGTATAGACATGACCCGGAACACCTTCCGATCAATGATCAACATCGGAGCCGTGGACACCCATATTGACCCCTATACCCACACGAATAAATATTCGAGTGAACCTCCAGTTGCAGTGAGCTATTCCTTTTGCTTCGCGATATGTCACAAAACACCCAAGGTGACATTTATTGCATTCCCGTGGATCAACAATTTGTCCAGCATGCAAGTTACCTCGTTACCGGTTTTGTTCTCTTTTCTCGTTTCCGTGTTCTGGCATCCCAGTGATCAAATCACAATGTGTCTGGCCAGACGATGATGGATACTGTTACACCGAGAGGGCCCGAGTATATCTCTCCATCGTCAGGGGAGAAAATCCCAATCTTGAGCTATCTTGTTACTTACCATACTTTTCCGTGAACCCGTAAGCCGCCGTAATAGCCACCCAGTTACGGATGACGTTTAACAAACCCCAAAGTTCACGAAGCAAGTATGAAGGAACCCGATACTCTCATGGTCTAAGGAATTATGCAAACATCAATTTCTCTATGTTATTAACCATTAACTTGTGACGTATGTATCTCATAGCATAACATCAAAATGGGTCGATTCAACACAAATGTTCTACCAACATCGTGCCCTTATAATTGCCAGCATATATATGCCCATGATCAGGAAACCATGATCATCATGCAATACATGAGCCAGTCTTAGAGGCAAGACTAGGAATACATTTTACTGTTTAGTATACCACACGTGCACATGAGTTTTCCGCCGAGCCTCATGGATATTGTAGACTCGAGAATCATTGCAGTTATAGCATGGAAGCTAAACATTCATTACAAACTTTGGAGATACAAAATAACTGTTATTACTGTGCATATCTCCTACAGACTCCCACTTGCACTAGAGTCATAATCCAGTTACATGGGTTCCCTAACACCAATGGCTATCCGGTGCTTCTCATGCTTTGCTCGTGGTAGAGGCTTTGTCATCGGGTCTGACACGTTCAGATCCGTGTGAACTTTACGTACTTTCACTAAACCCGCTTCGACATGATATCGAATGAGTTTATATTTGCGTTCAATATGTCTTGTCTTATGGTGCGAACTTGGCTCCCTTGCCTGAGCCACGACGCCACTATTATCACAATAGATCTCCACCGGGTCCTGGGCACTAGGAACCATACCAAGGTCTTCAAGAAATTTCTTGATCCATACAGCCTCCTTGGAGGCTTCTGAAGCAGCAACATATTCCGCCTCCATCGTAGAATCCGCCACAGTCTTTTGTTTGGAACTTTTCCAATCCACTGCGCCACCGTTCAATATGAAAACATAGCCTGATTGAGATTTGAAGTCATCTAGGTCAGTTATGAAGCCCGCATCAGTGTAACCACTTACAATGAGCTCTTCATCACCTCCGTACACAAGGAGTAAATCCTTGGTCCTTATGAGGTACTTAAGAATACCCTTGACTGCGGCCCAGTGTTCCAATCCTGGATCACTTTGGTACCGGCTGCTAACACTTAGCGCATAGGAAACGTCCGGTCTTGTACATAGAATGGCATACATAATAGAACCAACTGCCGATGCATATGGAACATCATTCATTTGTACTCGCTCATCGAGAGTGCGAGGACACTGATTTTTGCAAAGTACTGTGCTAGGTGACATGGGGAGAAGGCCCTTCTTGGAGTTCTCCATGTTTAACCTTTTCAACACCTAGTCAATGTACGTGCTTTGGCTAAGCGCTATTAGGCGTTTTGATCTATCTCTATAGATTCTGATGCCCAATACATATGCCACTTCGCCTAAGTCTTTCATTGAAAAACTTTTCTTCAATGAGTCTTTTATTTCGCTAAGGAAATTCACATCATTTCCAATTAATAATATGTCGTCCACATACAAGATTAGAAATGCTTTTGCGCTCCCACTAAACTTCTTGTAAACACAAGATTCTTCGTCATTCCTGATGAAGCCAAATTCTTTGACCACTTCATTAAAACTAATGTTCTAGCTCCTTGACGCTTGCTTCAGACCATAAATGGCTTTCTGAAGTTTGCATACCTTTCCAGCATCCTTATGAACAACAAAACCTTCTGGCTGTATCATGTATACATCCTCTTTGAGGTTTCCATTTAGGAAAGCCGTTTTGACATCCATCTGCCATATTCCATAATCGAAATAAGCAGCAATTGCTAGTAATATCCGAACAGACCTAAGCATAGCTACGGGCGAGAAAGTCTCGTCGTAGTCCACTCCTGGAACTTGCATGAACCCTTTCGCGACAAGTCTAGCTTTGTGGATAGTAATGTTACCATCCGCGTCTGTCTTTCTTTTGAATATCCATTTACAACCAATGGGTTTTACGCCTTCTGGAAGTTCTTCCAAGTTCCAAACTTGGTTTTCATACATGGATTCCATTTCGGATTTCATTGCCTTGTGCCATTCCTTTGAGCTGGGCCCCGCCATCGCTTCCCTATAGTGCGCAGGTTCATCGTCTTCAAGAATGAAGATTTCGTTTTGAAACCACTCAGGTGGCTGGATAGCCCTACCTGATCTGCGCAGTTCAATTACAACATTGTCTGAAGTCTCCGCATCACATGCGACAACTTCCGGCTCGGTTGTAGGGATAATTAGCGGAATTTCTTCCGGTTCCTTAGCCATATCAACGGTTGCCGAAGATTCACTAATCTCATTAAGTTGTATTGTCCTCCCACTTAATTCTTTTGCGAGAAACTCTTTCTCGAGAAAGAATCCGTTTTTAGCGACAAACACTTTGCACTCGGAGGGTTGGTAGAAGAAATACCCAACGGTTCCCTTGGGATAACCTACAAAGTTACATTTGTTTGATCTGGGATTGAGTTCGCTCGGTTGTAAACGTTTTACATAAGCTTCACAACCCCAAACTTTGAGATGCGACAAAATGGGTTTCTTCCCATGCCATAACTCGTATGGTGTCGTCTCAATAGATTTAGACGGCGCTCTATTTAATGTGTAAGTGGCAGTGAGTAGTGTGTGACCCCAAAAAGATATCGGAAGATCCGTAAGAGACATCATTGACCTTACCATGTCCAACAAGGTTCGGTTACGTCGTTCCGATACTCCGTTTCTTTGTGGAGTTCCGGGAGGCATAAGCTGTGAAACAATTCCACAGTCACTCAGATGTTGGGCAAACTCATGACTAAGATATATCAGACCGCAGAAACTTAATCCTTTTGTTACGATGATTTTCTACCTCATTCTGAAATTCTTTGAACTTTTCAAAGGTTTCCGATTTATGCTTCATTAAGTAGATATAGCCATACCTACTCAAATCATCAGTAAAAGTCACGAAGTAGAAATATCCACCCCGTGCGCCTGTGTTCATTGGACCACATACATCACTACGTATTATTTCCAATAATTCACCCGCCCGTTCAGGATGACCTGTGAACGACGTCTTGGTCATTTTCCCCATCAGGCAAGCTTCACATGTGTCAAATGATTCAAAATCAAAGGACGGTAAAACTCCATCTTTATGGAGTTTTTGCATGTGTTTCTTTCCGATGTAGCCAAGCCGACAGTGCCACATGAAAGTGGTGGTGGTATCAGCCTTCTTAAGGCGTTTAGGATTCACGTTAAAGACATCATTTCCACATTCAAGATTTAGTATGAAAAGGCCCCCAACAATGGGTGCAAATCCATAAAACATATCCTTACAATAAAGTGAACAACCATTGTTCTTAGACTTGTACGAATACCCTTCGTGTACCAAACATGATTCGGAGATAATGTTTCTACACAACAGTGGAACAAAATAACAGTTACTTAGTTCTAAGATAAATCCTGAAGGGAGACGTAGAGGCATAATGCCGACGGCTTGAGTGGCAATCCCAGCGCCGTTCCCGACGCGCATCACGACTTCATTCTTTGCTAGCTTGCGCACCTTCTGAAGCCCCTGTATTGAGTTGCAAATGTGAGTAACCGATCCGGTATCAAATACCCAAGACTTCGAGTTTTCGCTAGCAAGCAAAACGTCAATGACATTAACTTGTATAACAATTATACCTTTTCCGGTTTTCCCGGTCTTCTTATCTTCCAGATACTTCTTGCAGTTTCTCTTCCAGTGTCCTGCGCCCTTGCAGTAGAAGCACTCAGTTTTATTCTTGGCTCCGCCCTTAGAGTTGCTTTGGGAGCCGGTCTTACCGGTGCCCTTGCCCTTCTTTGGCTTGCCTTTCTTATTTTTGAAACTGGCGGTTTTATTCACAAGCAACACTTGCTTGCGATTTTTCCGCAGTCCTCCTTCTGTAGTTTTCAGCATGGCGAGCACCTCTTCCGGTGTCTTCTCCATCCCTGTCATGTTGTAGTTCATGACAAACCCGTCGTAATACGGGGGGAGTGAAGAAAGCAACATGTCCATCATATGGCCAGGTGGAAGTGGAAATTCCTGGGTTTTAAGCCTTTCAGCATAGCCAAACATTTTGACCACGTGTTCGCCAACTGAACTACCCTCAGCCATCTTGCAATCCATCAAAGCCTTCACGATATCATATCGTTCAGACTTTGCTGTTTCCCTGTACAGAGCATCCAATTACCGGATCATACCAAGGGGTTTATGGAATTCAAAACGTTTTTGAAGCTCTGGACTCATGCAAGCTAGCATGAGGCACTGCCCTAAGTTGTGATCATCATCCTTAGTGGCCCAGACATTTTGTACATCTTCCGGGGCCTCTGCCGCGGGTTTAGCTGGAAGATCATACTCTAGCACATACAATTTCTTAGCGCTCCTGAGGACAATCCTCAGGTTGCGGACCCAGTCCGCATAGTTGTTTCCAGTTGCAGCTAACTTCTCTTTCTCTAACATCGGGCCTAAGTTGAACGCGGTGTTGCGAGCCATTTGATCTACAACGAAAACACAAGTTTCACTTAGACTTTGTTTATAATGAAAATGCACTTGTGAATAAATAATTTTATTCTAAAGTGCGCTCCCACTCAAATCAATATCTCTCAAAATTGATTATGAGTGATACAAGACCCACATTTTGATTCAACGCCATTGATGTGGACATCACTGATGACAAGAATTTCATTTGGTAGGCAAACTTGCCGATCACATCTCCATGTGACTCTTGTTCATCTTTCTATGGGTGTGTTCCGAGCTCGGGGCGATCCCTTTGAGCGTCCAAAGACAACCAAGTGATCTTCTGCGGTCGACCTCACCGCCTCATTCCTCTCGATTCGTTCGTACCCATGTGGACATGGCGCACCCCGAAAAGATACGAATTTCAGACGGTGCTACACTTGGGTGAACACTAACTACTTTGATATTTTGAAGTAAGAGATCACCCTAATAAAAAGTGACTACCGCGCAATCAAGAAGGGTGCATCAAGAGGGATAAACATCTCAGGCAATTCATAATAGCATGATATGGTATAGCCTCTTCTGACGAAGAAGTCGATTATTTCTTCATCTCCGGCATTCGCGTCGGTGTTCACCTTTGCGAAGATTGCCACCCCCTTGTTGATGCACTAGATAATATTGCTATCTCCATAGCGGATAAAATAAATGCATTACTTAAGGTTGACACGCAGGTCATTAAAGTGCAATCATATGGCTCCAGCCATCATGCCGAATCATGACACGCAGGTCATGTTAATTACATCATATAGTCATCTCATACATAATCAAATTGAATATGAGCATTGCTATACCACATCACATGCACATCTTGCAAAACCAAGTTAGACGCCTCTAATCGGTTTATGCAAAATTTTATTTTACGTGGCTTCTAAGGTTTTGACTTAAACCGCAGCTACCAACGTTTTATCATCAAGTATGATTATTCAAGTTGCTAGATTAACATCTCGGGTTGTATGAAACACGAGATAATTAAATCTCGAGCCCCATACTAAACTTCGTCATACGCATGACCCCCGTGCAGATCATATCTGCAATGCCCTTTCATCTGCGAATTTCATCTTTCTTTTGACTATGGCAGAACCCAAAGAACTGATAGCACTTCCATGATCAATCAGGATCACGGATTGCCAGAACTTTGTCAAATTCCACCAAGCTGTCTCGAGATTGAGCAAACGCAAATTCCAGGGAAGCAACAAGAACGTCGGGTAACAGATTTCATCTGTCACCCGCATAAATAATTTTCAGTAATAGATCTCATCTACTCCAAAATTACATTATGCAATACCCATACATCTCCATGTATTCTAGATCGTAACCTACATCTACGCATAGCACGGCTCTTGATGCCACTGTAGGGGAACGCAACGGAAAACGAAAATTTTTGGTATAGCGAGCATGCCTAGGACCACTATGGAGACTGCATACAAGGTCTGATCTGATCCGTACCGACTCGAAGCGCAGCGAAAGAAGAGTCGGTGTAGATCGTCGGTGCAGATCCCCACAGCTAGGATTTACAACCTCCCAACCGCGAGGATGTACTCCCTCTCCGGATAGCCCTTCGGGAGGCGGTCGGACAGTCCCCCGGACGATGTCGCGGACAACCCTTCGGGAGGACCCTCGAAACTCGGACGAGGACTCGGACAGCCCTTCGAGAGGACACTCGAACAGCCCCTCGGGCAAAAGATCGAAACTACAATCTCTCTACGGGGTTGCACACATACGGTGTTAGCTATCTGGCAGGGCTTCGCCGCCCAGAACTAGTTCCTGCCGGAACCCAGACAGCCTTACGGCTCTACGAAACTCTTTTCGTGGGAGGGAGAGAAGAAGCCAGATAATGCATGGCATATGTATGAGAGCAAGGGATGAAGAGATGGCAGCCCTCACCTCCTCTATTTATAGGAAAACCAAGGGGTAGTGTGCCTCCACATTTTTTCCAAAAACCCCATGCATTAGGTCACACATGAGGGTGTTAAGGTAAAAATGGGATGCCATGTGGAGCTCCTTAGAGCTCCACCACCCATGGCCGGCCACCCCTAGCCCCCACCCAAATGGGGTTCCTTCCCTTGTAAGCCACTACCTTCTAGAACTTTGACCAAGTCCAAAAAGGTGGCTCTACATAAATATCCCAAAAAGCACTTTCACTATTCACGACGACATTTTTCAGCGTGTGATCGAACTGAAAATATTTATGTGGGCTAAGAACATTTCCAGTACCCGATAAAATGATTTTCAACACGTTCCGAAACAATTCCGACTTTAGTGATTTTCATCTGCGAAACGCATCTGAAGTGGCTCCGGCAGCTCCGGAACATTTCCAGTTTTTATCTCAGAAAATTCCAAAAAGCTTCTAGAATGATTCTGGCACCCTCCAAGAATTATCAGGCATGTGCCGAGACAAAATTGACTTAATGGTATATCCAGAAACAAGTTTTTGGTATCATCAAAACTTATCCGATGACCTCTCACTGCGGTATGATTCTGCTGTCCGAAACCATTCCGGTGTCCGAAACTTTTTTCGATGATTTTCTCTCAGACTCCCTGTCTACTATTCAGCAGATAGATGACCCTTAAGCGTGTGACCCTATAGGTTCGGTTAAGTATAGACATGACCCGGAACCCCTTCCGATCAATGATCAACATCGGAGCCGTGGACACCCATATTGACCCCTATAGCCACACGAATAAATATTCGAGTGAACCTCCAGTTGCAGTGAGCTATTCCTTTTGCTTCGCGATATGTGCTACCTTTTGAGCACTGCGTTGGATTTCCCTGAAGAGGAGAGGATGATGAAGCAAAGTAGCGTAAGTATTTCTCTCAGTTTTTGAGAACCAAGGTATCAATCCAGTAGGAGGCCACGCACAAGTCCCTCGTACCTGCACAAAACAATAGCTCCTCGCAACCAACACGACTAGGGGTTGTCAATCCCTTCACGGTCACTTACGAGAGTGAGATCTGATAGAGATGATAAATAATATTTTTGGTATTTTTGGTATAGAGATGCAAAGTGAAAAGTAAAAGGCAAAGTAAAAACAAAGCAAGTATTAAAGTGATGGAGATTGATATGATGAAAACAGACCCGGGGGCCATAGGTTTCACTAGTGGCTTCTCTCAAGAGCATAAGTATTCTACGGTGGGTGAACAAATTATTGTTGAGCAATTGACAGAATTGAGCATAGTTATGAGAATATCTAGGTATGATCATGTATATAGGCATCACGTCCGAGACAAGTAGACCGACTCCTGCCTGCATCTACTACTATTACTCCACTCATCGACCGCTATCCAGCATGCATCTAGAGTATTAAGTTAAAAACAGAGTAACGCCTTAAGCAAGATGACATGATGTAGATGAATAAATTCATGCAATATGATAAATACCCCATCTTATTATCCTCGATGGCAACAATACAATACGTGCCTTGCAACCCTTTATGTCACTGGGTAAGGACACCGCAAGATCGAACCCAAAGCTAAGCACTTCTCCCATTGCAAGAACTACCAATCTAGTTGGCCAAACCAAATGGATAATTCGAAGAGACTTGCAAAGATAACCAATCATACATAAAAGAATTCAGAGAAGATTCAAATATTGTTCATAGATAAACTTGATCATAAACCCACAATTCATCGTTCTCAACAAACACACCGCAAACAGAAGATTACATCGAATAGACCTC
Organism: Aegilops longissima; assembly: GCA_021605205.1. NCBI lineage: Eukaryota > Viridiplantae > Streptophyta > Magnoliopsida > Poales > Poaceae > Aegilops > Aegilops longissima. The sequence goes on from CM038677.1 coordinate 759,272,051, forward strand.
CACGAGAGAGGGGGAGAACATTGTATTGAGATCCAAAAAGAGAGAAGAAGCCATCTAGCTACTAGCTATGGACCCGAAGGTCTGAAGTAAACTACTCACACTTCATCGGAGAGGCTATGATGATGATGTAGAAGCCCTCCGTGGTGGATGCCCCCTCCGGCGGAGCTCCAGAACAGGCCCCAAGATGGGATCTCGTGGATACAGGAAGTTGCGGCGGTGGAATTAGGTTTTTGGCTCCTGTTCTGATCGTTTGGGGGTACGTAGGTATATATAGGAGGAAGGAGTACGTCGGTGGAGCAACAGGGGGCCCATGAGGCAGGGGGCGCGCTCTAGGAGGGGGGGGGTGCCCCCACCCTCGTGACCGCCTCTTTTGTTCCTTGAAGTAGGGTCCAAGTCTCCTGGATCACGTGCGGTGAGAAAATCACGTTCCCGAAGGCTTCATTCCGTTTGGACTCCGTTTGATATTCCATTTCTTTGAAACACTGAAATAGGCAAAAAACAGCAATTCTGGGCTGGGCCTCCGGTTAATAGGTTAGTCCCAAAAATAATATAAAAGTGGAAAATAAAGCCCAATATAGTCCAAAACAGTTAATAAAGTAGCATGGAGCAATAAAAAATTATAGATACATTGGAGACGTATCAGGCATCCCCAAGCTTAATTCCTGCTCGTCCTCGAGTAGGTAAATGCTAAAAACAGAATTTTTGATGCGGTGTGATACTTTGGCATAATTTCAATGTAAATCTTCTTAATTGTGGTATGAATATTCAGATCCGAAAGATTCAAGACAAAAGTTCATATTGACATAAAAATAATAATACTTCAAGCATACTAACTAAGCAATTATGTCTTCTCAAAATAACATGGCCAAAGAAAGTTATCCCTACAAAATCATATAGTCTGGCTATGCTCCATCTTCCCCACACAAAATAATTAAATCATGCACAACCCCGATGACAAGCCAAGCAATTGTTTCATACTTTAACATTTTCAAAACTTTTTCAATCTTCACGCAATACATGAGCATGAGCCATGGATATAGCACTATATGTGGAATAGAATGGTGGTTGTGGAGAAGACAAAAGGAGGGAAGATAGTCTCACATCAACTAGGCGTATCAACGGGCTATGGAGATGCCCATCAATAGATATCAATGTGAGTGAGTAGGGATTGCCATGCAATGGATGCACTAGAGCTATAAGTATATGAAAGCTCAACAAAAGAAACTAAGTGGGTGTGCATCCAACTCGCTTGCTCACGAAGACCTAGGGCAATTGAGGAAGCCCATCATTGGAACATACAAGCCAAGTTCTATAATGAAAAATTCCCACTAGTATATGAAAGTGACAAAATGAGAGACTCTCTATCATGAAGATCTTGGTGCTACTTTGAAGCACAAGTGTGGTAAAAGGATAGTAGCATTGTCCCTTCTCTCTTTTTCTCTCATTTGTTTTTTATTTTTTTATTTGGGCCTTCTCTTTTTTTTGGCCTCTTTTTTTTCATTTTTCTCTCTTTTTTTATTTTTCTCCGGAGTCTCATCCCGACTTGTGGGGGAATCATGGTCTCCATCATCCTTTCCTCACTTGGGACAATGCTCTAATAATGATGATCATCACACTTTTATTTTTCTTACAACTCAACACTTACAACTCGATTCTTAGAACAAAGTATGACTCTATATGAATGCCTCCGTGATGTGCCGGATATGCAATGAAACAAGAGTGACATGTATGAAAGAATTATGAACGGTGGCTTTGCCACAAATACGATGTCAACTACATGATCATGCTAGCAATATGACAATAATGGAGCATGTCATAATAAACGGAACGGTGGAAAGTTGCATGGAAATATATCTCGGAATGGCTATGGAAATGCCATGATAGGTAGGTATGGTGGCTGTTTTGAGGAAGATATATGGTGGGTGTATGATACCGGCGAAAAGTGCGCGGTATTAGAGAGGCTAGCAATGGTGGAAGGATGGGAAAAAGTGCGTATAATCCATGGACTCAACATTAGTCATAAAGAACTCATATACTTATTGCAAAAATCTAGAAGTTATCAAAGCAAAGTATTACGCGCATGCTCCTAGGGGGATAGATTGGTAGGAAAAGACCATCGCTCATCCCCGACCGCCACTCATAAGGAAGACAATCAATAAATAAATCATGCTTCAAGTTCATCACATAACGGTTCACCATACGTGCATGCTACGGGAATCACAAACTTAAACACAAGTATTCTTTAAATTCACAACTACTCAACTAGCATGACTCTAATATCACCATCTTCATATCTCAAAACAATTATCAAGCATCAAACTTTTCTTAGTATTCAATGCACTCAAAAGAAAGTTTCACATATCTTGAATACCAAGTATATTAATATTAAGAAAATTACCATGCTATTAACGACTCTCAAAATAATCTAAGTGAAGCATGAGAGATAAATAGTTTCTTTAAAACAAATCCACCACGTGCTCTAAAAGATCTAAGTGAAGCACTAGAGCAAAAATTATCACGCTCAAAATATATAATTGAAGCACTATGAGCAAAACTATCAAGCTCAAAAGATATAAGTGAAGCACTATGAGCAAAACTATCAAGCTCAAAATATATAAGTGAAGCACTATGAGCAAAACTATCAAGCTCAAAAGATATAAGTGAAGCACTAGAGTATTCTATCAAATTCCAATTTATGTATGGCTCTCTCAAAAGGTGTGTACAGCAAGGATGATTGTGGTAAACTAACAAGCAAAGACGCAAATAATACAAGACGCTCCAAGCAAAACACATATCATGTGGTGAATAAAAATATAGCTCCAAGTAAATTACCAATGGAAGTAGACGAAAGAGGGGATGCCTTCCGGGGCATCCCCAAGCTTTGACTTTTTGGTGTCCTTGGATTATCTTGGGGGTGCCATGGGCATCCCCAAGCTTAGGCTCTTGCCACTCCTTGTTCCATAATCCATCAAAAGAATTTACCCAAAACTTGAAAACTTCACAACACAAAACTCAATAGAAATCTCGTGAGCTCCGTTAGAGAAAGAAAACAAAAGACTACTTTAAGGTACTATAATGAACTCATTCTTTATTTATATTGGTGTTAAACCTACTGTATTCCAACTTCTCTATGGATTATAAATTATTTTACTAGCCATAGATTCATCAAAATAAGCAAACAACACACGAAAAACAGAATGTGTCAAAAAAAATAACAGTCTGTAGTAATCTGTAACTAACGCAAACTTATGGAACTCCAAAAAATCTACCAAGTTAGATGACCTAGACAATTTGTTTATTGATCAGAAGCAATTGGAATCAGTATTTTATCACGTTCTTGTGATTTTTAATAATTCGGGCATTGAGCGCAAAGTTTCTGGAAATTACAGTAAGATCAAATAACTATCGTCCAAGAAGATCCAATAGGTCTAGCTTGGCACAAACACTAATTAAAACATAAAACCACATCCCAACAGAGGCTAGATGGATTATTTATTCCTAAACAGAAACAAAAGCAAAAAAACAAAAAATAAAATTGGGTTGCCTCCCAACAAGCGCTATCGTTTAACGCCCCTAGCTAGGCATAAAAGCAAAGATAGATCTAGGTATTGCCATCTTTGGTAGGCAATCCATAGGTGGCTCTCATGATAGATTCATATGGTAATTTTATTTTCTTCTAGGGAAGTGTTCCATGCCCTTCTTTAATGTAAATTGGAATCTAATATTCCCTTCCTTCATATCAATAATTGCACCAGTCGTTCTAAGGAAAGGTCTACCAAGAATAATGGGACAAGAAGGATTGCAAACTATATCAAGAATGATAAAATCTATAGGCACATAATTCCTATTTGCAACAATAATAACATCATTAATTCTTCCCATAGGCTTTTTAATAGTGGAATCCGCAAGATGCAAGTTTAGAGAGCAATCATCAAAGTCACGGAAATCTAGCAAATCACACAAAGTTTTGGGGATAGTGGAGACACTAGCACCCAAATCACACAAAGCATAAAACTCATGATCTTTAATTTTAATTTTAATAGTTGGTTCCCACTCATCATAAAGTTTTCTAGGGATAGAAACTTTCAACTCAAGTTTTTCTTCATAAGATTGCATCAAGGTATCAACAATATGTTCAGTAAAGGCTTTGTTTTGACTATAAGCATGAGGAGAATTTAGCACGGATTGCAACAAGGAAATACAATCAATTAAAGTGCAATTTTAATAATTAAATTCCTTGACATCCAATATAGTGGGTTTAGCAACATCTAGGTTTTTATTTCTTTCAATCCCACTTTCATCAATTTCATCATCAAGATCTAAATACTCTGAATTCTTAGAATGCCTTCTAGGTAAAGGAAAATCATATTTAGTTTCATCAAGATTCATATTGCAAAACAAAGATTTAATGGGGGACACATCAATAACTTTTAGATCTTCATCTTGATTTTCATAGGAATTGGAAGAACACGCTTTAATAAAGGCATCTTTGGAAGCACACATCCTAGCGGTTCTTTCTTTGCACTCATCAATGGAAATTCTCATAGCTTTGACAGACTCATTGATATCATGCTTAGGAGGAACAGATCTAAGCTTTAAAGAATCAATTTCAAGAGAAATTCTATCAACGTTCCTAGCCAAATCATCAACTTTAAGCAATTTCTCCTCAAGCAAAGCATTAAAATTCTTTTGTGAACTCATAATTTCTTTAACACTAGTCTCAAATTCAGAGGGCATCTTATTAAAATTTCCATAAGAATTGTTGTAGGAATTTCCATAATTATTAGAAGGATTACTAGGATAAGGCCTAGGATTAAAATTCCCTCTATACGCGTTGTTACCAAAATTATTCCTACCAACAAAATTCACATCCATACATTCATTATTATTCTCAATCAAAATAGACAAACACATATCATTAGGATCAGAAGCAACACTCTTAGTACCAAATAATTTCATAAGTTCATCCATCTTTCCACTCAAAACATTAATTTCTTCTATCGCATGCACTTTTTTATTAGTAGATCTTTCGGTATGCCATTGAGAATAATTAACCATAGTATTATCTAGGAGTTTAGTAGCATCTCCGAAAGTGATTTCCATAAAAGTGCCTCCTGCGGCCGAATCTAAAAGATTTCTAGAAGCAAAATTCAATCCGGCATAAAAGTTTTGTATAATAATGCACATGTTCAAACCATGAGTAGGACAATTACGTATCATTAATTTCATTCTCTCCCAAGCTTGTGCAACATGTTCATGATCAAGTTGCTTAAAATTCATAATATTGTTCCTAAGAGAGATAATTTTAGCGGGAGGAAAATACTTAGAGATAAAAGCGTCTTTGCACTTGTTCCAAGAATCAATACTATTTTTAGGCAAAGATGAAAACCACGCTTTAGCATGATCTCTAAGCGGAAAAGGAAATAGCTTCAATTTAACGACATCATTATCGACATATTTTTTCTTTTGCATATCACATAAATCAACGAAGCTATTCAGATGAGTAGCGGCATCTTCACTAGGAAGGCCGGCGAATTGATCTTTCATAACAAGATTCAACAAAGCAGTATTGATTTCACAAGATTCAGTATTGGCAAGAGGAGCAATAGGAGTAGTAAGGAAATCATTATTATTTGTATTGGTGAAGTCACACAATTTGGTAGTAACTTGAGCCATCGCGACAAACAAGCAATCCAACACATGAGCAAACAAAAGGCAAGCGAGAAAAAGGCAAACGGGAAAAAGAGGAGGAGATTGGGAAAGAGAGGGCGAATAAAATGGCAAGGGTGAAGTGGGGGAGAGCAAAACGAGAGGCAAATGGCAAATAATGTAATGCGAGAGATAGGGATTGTGATGGGTACTTGGTATGTCTTGACTTGAGCGAAGACCTCACCGGCAACGGCGCTAGAAATTCTTCTTGCTACCTCTTGAGCACTGCGTTGGATTTCCCCGAAGGGGAGAGGATGATGCAGCAAAGTAGCGTAAGTATTTCCCTCAGTTTTTGAGAACCAAGGTATCAATCCAGTAGGAGGCCACGCACACGTCCCTCGTACCTGGACAAAACAATAGCTCCTCGCAACCAACGCGATTAGGGGTTGTCAATCCCTTCACGGTCACTTACGAGAGTGAGATCTGATAGAGATGATAAATAGTATTTTTGGTATTTTTGGTATAGAGATGCAAAGTGAAAAGTAAAAGGCAAAGTAAAAACAAAGCAAGTATTAAAGTGATGGAGATTGATATGATGAAAATAGACCCGGGGGCCATAGGTTCCACTAGTGGCTTCTCTCAAGAGCATAAGTATTCTACGGCGGGTGAACAAATTACTGTTGAGCAATTGAGAGAATTGAGCATAGTTATGAGAATATCTAGGTATGATCATGTATATAGGCATCACGTCCGAGACAAGTAGACCGACTCCTGCCTGCATCTACTACTATTACTCCACTCACCGACCGCTATCCAGCATGCATCTAGAGTATTAAGTTAAAAACAGAGTAACGCCTTAAGCAAGATGACATGATGTAGAGGAATAAATTCATGCAATATGATAAATACCCCATCTTATTATCCTCGATGGCAACAATACAATACGTGCCTTGCAACCCTTTCTGTCACTGGGTAAGGACACCGCAAGATCGAACCCAAAGCTAAGCACTTCTCCCATTGCAAGAACTACCAATCTAGTTGGCCAAACCAAACGGATAATTCGAAGAGACTTGGAAAGATAACCAATCATACAAAAAAGAATTCAGAGAAGATTCAAATATTGTTCATATATTAACTTTATCATAAACCCACAATTCATCAGTCTCAAAAAACACACCGCAAAAAGAAGATTACATCGAATAGATCTCCATGAGAGAGGGGGAGAACATTGTATTGAGATCCAAAAAGAGAGAAGAAGCCATCTAGCTACTAGCTATGGACCCGAAGGTCTGAAGTAAACTACTCACACTTCATCGGAGAGGCTATGATGATGATGTAGAAGCTCTCCATGGTGGATGCCCCCTCCGGCGGAGCTCCAGAACAGGCCCCAAGATGGGATCTCGTGGATACAGGAAGTTGCGGCGGTGGAATTAGGTTTTTGGCTCCTGTTCTGATCGTTTGGGGGTACGTAGGTATATATAGGAGGAAGGAGTACGTCGGTTGAGCAACAGGGGACCCACGAGGCAGGGGGCGCGTCCTAGGGGGGGGGGGCGCCCCCCACCCTCGTGACCGCCTCTTTTATTCCTTGGACTAGGGTCCAAGTCTCCTGGATCACGTTCGGTGAGAAAATCATGTTCCTGAAGGCTTCATTCCGTTTGGACTCCGTTTGATATTCCGTTTCTTCGAAACACTGAAATAGGCAAAAAAAACAGCAATTCTGGGCTGGGCCTCCGGTTAATAGGTTAGTCCCAAAAATAATCTAAAAGTGGAAAATAAAGCCCAATATAGTCCAAAACTGTAAATAAAGCAGCATGGAGCAATCAAAAATTATAGATACGTTGGAGACGTATCAATAGGCCACAAAACACCCAGGTGAGATTTATTGCATTCCTGTGGATCAACAATTTGTCTAGCATGCAAGTTACCTCGTTACCGGTTTTGTTCTCTTTTCTCGTTTCTGTGTTCCGGCATCCCAGTGATCAAATCACAATGTGTCTGGCCAGACGATGATGGATACTGTTACACCGAGAGGGCCCGAGTATATCTCTCCATTGTCGGAGGAGCAAATCCCAATCTTGAGCTATCTTGTTACTTACCATACTTTTCCATGAACCCGTAAGCCGCCGTAATAGCCACCCAGTTACGGATGACGTTTAACAAACCCCGAAGTTCATGAAGCAAGTATGAAGGAACCCGATACTTTCATGGTCTAAGGAATTATGCAAACATCAACTTCTCTGTGTTATTAACCATTAACTTGTGACGGATGTATCTCATAGCATAACATCAAAATGGGTCGATTCAACAAAAATGTTCTACCAACACCGTGCCCTTATAATTGCCAGCATATATATGCCCATGATCAGGAAAACATGATCATCATGCAATACATGAGCCAGTCTTAGAGGCAAGACTAGGAATACATTTTACCGTTTAGTATACCACACGTGCACATGAGTTTTCCTCCGAGCCTCATGGATATTGTAGACTCGAGAATCATTGCAGTTATAGCTTGGAAGCTAAACATTCATTACAAACTTTGGAGATACAAAATAACTGTTATTACTGCCTCTAGGGCATATCTCCTACAGTAGGTTCGACCGAAAGGCAATGATGCATGGAACCTGCATTTTGATATACCTGGGGCCGCGTGAAATTTGCTACTCTACTCAAAACTAGTATGGTACACATGCATTGAACGCATGAGATTTCGAAACCAAATTATGAATAAATACACACTATAGCATGTAAAGCTTTGAGTCATATATGCATGATGCAGATGTTCATTTAGTTCTTACAGTTCATCTCATTCAAAATCAATTAGTTTTATAAAAAATTTAATATTCATGGGGTTGTGCATTGTAAAGCATAAATTAAAAAACAAATAATGGCAATTCATTTAGAAAAAAAATCAATTATGATACAGAAGATTCTAGAACAAAGGAGAAGTGCTTGTGTTTTGAGGTTTGTGCATTATGCTTAAGTTCAACCATGGAGTCTTCTAAATTGTACATGTGGCAGATCTGGTGGAATGTTGATGATATCCAACGACCAGTAGTGCTCGGATTTGCCATCTCTACACTGTCGGATTAGCTTCATCCAGCGACCATCTTTCAAAGTTATTGGCACACTATATAGTTCTCGTGCCATAGTTGCATGTTTTGGAAAAAAGCTACTAGTGGGTTGTACTATCTATTTAGGAATAGAAGATGTATACGTGGGAGTTGTAGGGAAAGAGATGACATGGAGCATCTCAATTCCTATGAGTAGGGATTGGAAAAGACATGTCATTTGGTTCACATCATAGGAACTTTTCTGTTGAATCTAGAGATGACATGTATCTCAATTCCTATGAGGAGGGATTAGAAAAGAGATGTAATTTGGTTCATATCATAGGAACTTTTCTATTGAATATACGCTAATATTTATTTTCCTTTGAAATTAAGGGAGTATATGAATCCATTCATATGAACCAAGTGGCTCTAAAGCTATAGAAATGATATCATGTTTATTTGCTTTGAAATGTGGAGTATATGAATCTATTCCTATGGACCAATTGGCTCTAAAGGAAAAAATCCTATAAAAATCATATCATATAGAGTTCCCATGACATTCGTCGACACCAAAGGATGGTTGAAATTGCTGCGGGTGATACGATGGTCTTTCTTTGTAGACTCCTCCCCCATCTTTATAGTTACCTCTCGAAGATGAATGAAATGATATATACAGGGTATTCTACATGTGCAATTTGGTACACGAAAACTCGGTAAAAGTTTGCGAGGTTCGAATTTTCAATAAAGCTATATGCACTACATTTCGGAACAGAGGGAGCATACGGCAGTTGCTAACACTCAGGTGGAAGATTTGTGTGTGGGAGGAGTGGCTGTTCTGTTAAATGACATGGCAAAACTGACACTGTCGGATGCCGATCTAATGGTTCTTATGGTGTTCGTCAGGAAAAGGCTTGTGGCGAACGTTTGTCGGATAATGATTTACGGACACATGCATTGCATTGATACGTGCCCCCTCTCTCTCTCACGCGCACCCTCACGAGTCACGACTCTCCCGAGTCCTCTCGCAGACTCAAGACGTCGCACCCACCGTCTATCTGCGGTAGACGTCACGCACATATGTGCTCTTCACACCCTACCCTCAGAACTTCTAAAAAACAAAAGACGTCGCGCACATTTTATTTTAGCTCACACGTCACACACTTATACTATTACTCTTGCGGCGAACGTTCTTTGGGCATAGTATATTGTACTCTCACGAAGAGAAGCGGTGCACGCACGCACTAGTTCTCTCACACCCACTCGTGGGTACACGTAGGAGCGCATTTTTATGAAGCTGGTACAACAAAATCACTCCACTATATATATAAGCAGGAGCCTTAGCGCTTGCTTTACTAGGGTTCCTCTCGTTCACTCTCTCATGCTCTCCAGATCTAAGCAAGGCATAGGTGGCCACACTCTCTCTCAGCTCACGGCTGGTCACAAATCCGGCCGGACAACCTCGACTGGGGCAGGGGTGTAGGTGCATCGTTCACGCTGTCGTCAGCGGCGAGGGAGGAGACCAACGGCTGCCCGCGCGTCCCGATCGGCGGCCGTGCCATTCTCTCCGAGAGAGCGCCGGCTCGAGAGGGCCTCTGACCCCTTCTTCCTCCCTGCGGTATTGTGGCCAAGATGCGGCCTCCCGATGCCATCTTTTCCACATGCCAACGACCCTCAGGTATATATTCCTTCGAAACGGAACACCTGCCTTGCTCTACTGCCCCAACTCCCTTCGTGTGGATCTTTTTCTACTTCCGTCCGCTGTTCCAAAGCCACCTAGACTTACTATTATTAGAGGTAAAGCTAGTTCGTACAGTCGACTCTAAGAGTTGGTTCAAACAGGGAAGAAAGTGGGAAAGTTGTAGCATGAATCTAGGACTTGGTTCTAAGAGGAAACGGGGGAAAGTAGTAGATACTGGCTACCCAACCGGTCTCTTGGTTGAAAAGACGAAGAAAGCATGGTGGATGGTGAAGGGTGGGGGGAAGTGGACCTATCTCTTGGTTGAGAAAGGAAAGAAAGTGACGGGTGTTGGGGGACAACACAAATGAGAACGAGCGGGTCTAGATTTCCTATGCTCACATAAGAAAATGTCGCCGAGGAGATAAAAAATGGGACAAATGCAGACATGCTGCCTGAGTGTTTGCCTCTCTCGGCAGCCACGTCTGCCTCACCACTTTATGCCCCTGCTGTCCCTATGCCCATATCGCTACCGTTAATGTAAAATCACATGAAGCGTTAAGCAATGCCACCTAATGTCACTATAAGTAATGGTCTAGTGTCGTTGATAAATTGAAGCAATGCCACCACCATTTTATGAAGTGCTTCCGTCTTGCTTTATTTCCCATGAATTTTGTTTTTGCAGTTACACTTAAATCTCACACCGCTAACATTGCTTCATCCCAGTGGAACTGCAAAATTTGATTGCACATTTACTGACCATGTGCTACTCTCATGACAGTAATACTAATGCTATTGTTCTGCATGTTAATCTAGTGGCATTGTTGATGTGATGTAATGCTACTTACTTAAGGACTCTTCATACTGTCAATCTAGTGTCAATTATAACACAATAAATGCTGCTGTTAATCATACGCCACTGCAAATATGTGTCTCTGTTTAAATAACCGTATTTCGTATTTGCGCAAACAGGGATGTCTGTCTCCATATCGATTCGGGATGTCTATCTTCGTATCGTTTCTATCCGCACAATCAAAAGCACACACCTCAGTTTTAGTACAACTGCGCAAAATGAGATGGCTATCCCTCGTTGCCGTCGTCTGACCTCCAGTCTTCAAGGTATTCATACATTGGTAGTAACTAAGGTAGAATGACCAACACAATCTAAAAGAAGCTGATTCGTACGTTTTACTTCCTGATTGCAGTGCAGGTACGAGCGAAAACAACTGCATCCTAGTCCGGAATGCACTTTCTACTAGTTCATCCATGGACCGAGGATTAGCTGGCACGGCTGCACGGCGATTTTTTGGACAGGTGCATGCACAAGAGGCATTGTGGTCTGCTTATTTCTGCAAATAGCGGTGCTTAAATTTAGTGCAATGCACAAGAATTTCACCTGGTCAGTACACTGCATGGTTCAGTTCAGCATTCCATCTGAGACCACAATTATAATTGGTTACTCTAGAATAAGAGAACCTAACCCTGGATGGTGGCAACAAGAAAAAACCAGAGTGAACTCCAGGAAATTTAAGCCTGTCGGGAGGCCCTTTGCTCATAAAAGCCTTGCTTATTTTTTCCTGATTTGTAAACCTTCTCACAAATTTGTCTTTTGCTGTGAACTAGTATATGTTTGTTATGATCTATGAATCATTGAGATGTATAAAATTGCTTAACTTATGCTTTTCAAGTTTGTTATGAAGACGAGTTTAATGTGAGTGTTCCACATGAGCGCTGGACTAGCGTGTGAACGTTTGGAATTTACATTGTGGCCTCAGTTAACTGCATGAACCACTGTAACAAGATACATAGTTGCTTATATGTGAGACAACAGATTGTTGATTGTTAGCTGGTCGATAGCCTAGTGTTGAAGCGAGCTGAGCCAATGTGTCGTGTTTTGCACAATTGCTTACAAGTGGGGTAGCACCAACAGTGTTTACAAGTACTTATGTATACGTCGGCGCACAGTTCTCGAATGAGTGCTCTATTTCATCAAAACACACACTGCTCGTATGATAAACCGTGACAACTTATGTCTTACCATGCCATATTCATGAAAAAACTAGCAAGGACGCATCTGTTTCGGCAACAATTACGATGGTTCTCACATGATTCACGGGCAGACAAAAGTAGCAGCAGTTCCCATAGACGGATTCAAATAGAGTACTAGCCCCAGAGGGGTCGATAACAGGCAAGGTTCGGATAATTAGACACAATCCAAACTACTAGTATTAAACACTAGCTGTGGCAACTATTTCATGCCTCGATCTAATTTGGGCTGGACACAAGATGAACCTTGCCATGAACATCATCGAGGACATCCCGCAGGAGCTCAATCTTGTGAACCTTCATGAAGACAACCTTGTGGCCTTGCCATTGATAAACTTGTTTGTGGAGGCATGCCACGTCATGTTCCTGCGTAAGCTTGACAAGAACAGTGTGCCTCACAAACGAAGGAGTAGCTTTGAACTTCTTGTACTTCAGTACACCCTGGACAACACGCCTGACAACAGTGAGGCTGGAATACAACTCTTCATTGGTAAAACCGCAAATGGCTTCCAGGATCCAACAGCCTAAGAACTCTGTTTTCCCAGTGCGTATATTCAGGTCATCCGCCTCATAGCAAGTGACATGTACAACCACACAATCCTTGTCTGCATCAGGGTTCTAATTGAAACAGAAACAAATTATGAATTACTTTTCAGTATAAGAAACACAAGTTATTTAAACCACTATGTATAGCAAGGCATCGAAGCTAATAAAATTTTGCATTATTAATCACCACATACTTAGACGAAAACCACAATCGGGATCGGAAAAGAAGAAAATCACCTTGGGCAGCTCAGCGGGGGACACATCCTCGAAGGGGGAAAACTGCTCCTGCAGTGCCATGGGGGCTGTAACCTCAAACGGGGCGTTGACCATCTCAGTAGTGGCCGTGAGCGTATCTGGGTCGGCTTGGTGGCTGCCTCCATCTTCTAGGAGCTCTCTGTCTCGTGGGGATCAGGCTCCCACGCCTGCTCCAATATCGGCAGATGTTTGCCTGGTTCTCCTTGGTCCATCATGAAACTGATGAATACTAGGAGACCACTGAAAGGAAAACACAATCGCAATGACAATGAAACAAAAAAGAGACTGAGGATCGGTTACTGCTCTGCAAAAGTTCTTTTTTTTCTCTGAACGAAAATATACCGACATCACGGATCCGCTTACCTTCCCTTCATTGGGAGAGAAGAACAGTGGCAGATGCGAGTGTTGCCTTTCTTGAAGACGGTGAGGGAGAAGGGGATTCAGCGAAGAGTGAAATGATGGTTGCTTCATCCATCAAACTTAGACTGTGGGGAGGTGGGGTTTTGTGATATGACGGCTCGTTACTGCCGCGCTACGACCGGGGTGACTCTCCGCCTGCATACTGACTTCTAATTTGGTGGATGGCATTTGGGCCCGCACGCTGCATGGCCCGCATGTCGGTGAACAAAAGTGTAACAACATTCAGTAGAGGGAGACGTTTCAATGACCTAGAAGGAGCCAGAAGCGGTAGAGTGTCTCCACTGTACTAGTAGTAATTGTTTTTCTGGGTAGCTGTAGAGTGTCTCCACTGTACTAGTAGTCATTGTTTCTCTGGGCCCAAGACAAAACAGCCCATCCACACTAGTAAATAGTAAAACCAATTAAAAAGCCCATATATTTAGTGAATGAGAGGCGCTACCCACACCCAGCACACCGCCCCCCTCAAAAAAACCTAGGTGCTCTTCTTCCTCCTCGCTCCCACCAACCTCACGTCAGCTCGCTCCACTCGTACCCCCAAATTCCTCACCTCACTCCTACAGATAACCCCAGCTCCCCTTCTTCTTCACTCCTACAGAAAACCCCCAGCTGCCCTTCTTCTTCACTCGCACTACAACTAAGCCCGTCATTCATTACTCTGCTCAAATCCGTGAGCGCGACGCGACACCCTCGAGGAAAATGGAGTCGACTGACCCCAGCGCCAAGAAGATGAGGCTCCCGCCAGCGGCGACGCCTGTTGTAGATCCTGCACCCGGCAGCGCGGGGAGAAGCGGCGACCCCGCCCCCACCGGATCCCAGGAACCCGTAGAATCTCGGGTGGACCACATCAGCGATCTCCTGGACGCCGACCTTGGGGAGATCATCTCACTTCTCCCCACCAAGGATTGCTGCCGCACCCAAGTCCTCTCAATTCGGTGGCGCCCTCTATGGCGCGCCCTGCCCCTTAATCTCGACTGTCGTGAGCTATCTCTCTTCAATGATTTTGAAATCCCCAGAGCCATCATCTCCTCCCACAAGGGCTCTGTTGAAAGCCTCTGCATCCCGTCATGCTACCTGAGCAAGCATACCATGCCCTGCACGGTGGACGCCTGGCTGAAATCCCCTGAATTCATAGAACTACAGCTGCTTGAGTTCTACTATTCCCCTGGAAATCACATACCACATACCGAACGCCATGAACTTGTGCCCTCAGCAATGATGTCCATCACGCGGTTTCCTCCTCTCTCCACACCGCCACCTTTGCATCAGGCTACCTACTGCATAATCTGGTACTAAGCCTTCACTCCCATTTCTCAAGAAACTTTCACTTGTGCGGGTTCAGATATCGGAGGCCTCATTGCACAGCATCATCCACTCCAGCTTGCCCTGCCCAGAGTGCTTGGTGCTTGTTTTCATAGTTAGAATCGGTTGTCTCCAAATAAAGTCGCCTAACCTTGTAAGAATTGGAATTTCTTTTGACGTAAGGCAGCTCATCATCCAAGATGCCCCTTCACTTCAAAGGTTGATCCTTGATTCTAGTTATTCACCGTTGCAAATAACCGTCCTCTCTGTGCCTAAACTGGAGACCTTGGGTGTAATACATGATCTCTGTGCTCATTTCAATATGGTCTTTGGCTCCACAGTTCTTCAGGTACTTTATATTATCATCTACACTTGTAACCATAAGCTGCATTTTAAATTTCTGCGCATAAGTTATATATCATCTTGGAGTACACATTTTGTACTAATATTATGTTCTATGCTCAATCAAGAGTTTCTCTATGGATGGCCTATCAATGGTGTTGGATTCTGTAAAGATCTTATATATCCAAATGAATAGTTTTGATTTGAACAAGATTATTGGCTTGCTGCAATGCTTTCCATGTCTGGAGAAATTGTATATAAAGGTGATAATTTCACGCACATTGTAAGCCCTCATATAGTGTACTAGAATTAACCGTTCAGTTGTTGCTCTTTCGACACTCTTTTCTTAGACCTTAACCGTTTTCAATCTTCATGTCTATTTAGGCAACAGGACGGGGTAAGAAAGTTATAACCAATCGGTGGATTCATAAGCATCGGGATTTTCTCACTTCTCATGAGATTTGATTGAAGACAATAACGCTAGAACGATATGTAGCCAACCATGCAAACACTAGATTTGTCACATTCTTCCTGCTGAATGCGAGGTTACTATTGTCCATCAGGCTTTAGTTTATCAGCAGCATGGTTTTGGCGGACGGGTATGTCGAAGAGCCAAAAAAGGAGTTTCAGGTGGGCAAAAGAGCTTCTGAACGTGTCGGGCTTCTATTTACAACATATTGTGGTCATAATCTAGTAAATTTTACGACCCAGGATGTTCATTGTATGGACCTGACCGATCCATTTGACTGTGACTGCTGAAAACAGTGCCGGAGTTAGATGTTGTTGCCCTTTTCAACCTGGTTTTTTTTGTAAACCTGATGAACAATTAACCTCGTGCTTTTGTACAGTTTGTAAGCTGGAGTTAGATGTTCCAGCCCTTTTCAACTCGGCTGTGACTGTCATATTTTCTTTGAAACAAGGCAAATGGCTTGCCATTCGTGTAATTTAGAGTGAAATATTGTAACAAATCCCAACCAAGGGAAATAACATCACTCTCGCCGGCTGGTTGAGCTCACTGTGCATTACAGAAGCCAAGTGATTAGCCCCCACGAGCACCCACAAACTTATTTCGAACTAGCACATCAAATGGGCTGTAAATTTTCATAGGAAAGGCTGCATGACCGTGACAGATTTGGATTCTGACATTTGGGACCCGCGAGGAAATAGCCTATCCAAGGTGGTGTCGACTTACTAGTCAGTCAACAAATGATTCTGCCTACCAGCCGTTGGATTGACATCCAACATCTGTCATGTATCTTCTATCTCTTGTCTTCTTCTTCCTCCAAATTACCCAAACCAAACCACCCCGTCGGCTCCGCCTGCTCCCGCCTCCCATGGCTGGCTGCGCCTCTGCCGCCCTACCGTATGTACCCTCCAATGTTGGCCAGTCCCTCCCTCTATTCCCCCACACGTCCTATTATTCTCCGGCGACGTGAGCCCCAACATGCACCCGCGCCCAAACCGGTCAACCCTCGTACTCCCCTCCGCCTGCGACTCGACCAGCGCATCTTCCATGGCTCCTGTTCGTTCTGTCTGAGGCCTCGCCATCGTCCTCCGCCTTGCGGCCTTGGTTCGCTCACCGTGAACGGTGCGCTGCCCTCTTGCGTTGTCAACGTCGTCAACAACCAAGAGGAACAGGGAGATGACTGTATGTGGAGAGGATGACAGTAGGTACCCACCAGCATCATGGCAGTACGCAAGCAAGTGCCTCTATATTACAAGCCCAAAAATATGGTTCCTCCTAATGGTTGGACATCTGGGGCTCACGCTATTGTCAACGTAGTCAATAAACGAGAGAATTGCACTACGAGCGGCTGACACCAGGGACCCAGCAGGTCGCGCAGTTTTTTTTTGAGGAACAAGCAATTGTTATTTATACTAGTTTTAGCGACGGATTAGGGTAACAATGGGGCTGTGCAGGGGCTGTGGCCCGTCTAGCCAGGGTTTTATTTATGTTTACCACATCATAGCCCAGCTGTGTTTTTTTCTTACTGAAAATGGCTAGCCCAGTTCTATTTTTTTCAAGAAATACCAAAACAAGGCCTACTTGCTTTATCGGCCCTACTGGGCTGCAAATCTTTCAAGACGAAGAGAGTTTCATTCGGTTTGCCCAGAAATGGGCTGTACATTCTTAAAACACATCAAACCAGGAATTAGTTTCAACAACTTTTTCATTACAAGATTTTAAATTCCATTGATTTTTATGCGTGGACAATTATTTGGATTTTATAGTTATATAAATTATTTTTCAAAATAGTTTGAATGTGAATCGATATTTCTGGATTAAAAACAGTTGACCACACCGAAATATGCAAAATTTCATATACTTTTTAACCATGGCCACAGTATGGGGTGTAATGCTAACAAAAAGAAGATGGGCTCCAAAAAAGTTCTTAAGAATTAGCAAATGGGCTGTACATTATTAGAAATAATGGCAGATGTGTTATATGCTGTTTTCCACATATTTGAGGCTGACTTGTGTGCCTACTACAGGTTGACGCGTATGCTTTCATAAAAAAAAGGTTGACGCACACGCAACGCCATGTCAACTTAGTCAACACACGAGAGCAGTGACTGTTGGATGTCCATCCAACGGTTGTCGTGCTTCTTCAATCTCTGCTCCTCATGCTCCAGCCTCTCAAAGAAGCGCCGGCAGGACTGCTTGCTCCCTCCTCCCGCAACCGGCTATGCTGCCGCGCAGGCCTCACGGCCCCACCGTACTCCCATCGCTGGCCCTACCATCCCTCTACTCACCCACACCTGCTGTTATTCTCCGGGGACGGCAGACGAACCAGTAAACCCTCGTACTCCTCCGCATGGGAAACAACTACCGAGTATTCCCTGGCTCCGTTTCGTTCCCTTCCTAGGCCACGCCGTCGTCCACCACCCTGGTGCTCTCGGCGTGGCCTGGTCAACGTGGTCAATGAATAACATCCATCGGAAGTGGACTGTACATGGAGAGGCTGACAGCTGGGTCCACGGCCGCACGCAAGGAAATGCCTCCTTATTACGGGCAAAATAATGATTCCTCCACCTGATTGCTAGGACCCACAGGAAGGGCCTCTGTATTTCGCGAAAAAACGTTCCCCCGTTGACAGGTTGGACCCACCAGCTATATCTTCGCACACAAGGAAGTGCCTCCTTATTACGCCCAAAAAAATGAATAACCCCCTGCTAGCTAGGACCCACCATATTGTTGGGCTGACTTGTGGGCCTACTAAGTTGACGGGGGCGGAGGGCTTTGTCAACTAAGTCAATACTCCAGGGACCGTATGATGTCCATCCAACGGCCATAGTGCTTCTTCAACCTCTGGTCTTCTTGCTCCAGCCGCCCAAAGCAGCGCCGGTCGTGCCGCCTGCTCCTGCCTCCCATGGCCGGCTGTGCTACCGCAGAGGCCTCACCGCCTCCATACTACTTCCACCACTGGCCAGGCCATCCCTCCACTCACCCACACCCCTGTTATTCTGCGGCGACGGCAGCCTCACACCGCAGCCGAACCAGTGAACCCTCGTACTCCTCTCCGCATGGGCATCCACTGCCGTGTCTTCCCCGGCTCCGTGTCGTCCCCTTCCTAGGCCTCACCGTCGTCCACCGCCATGGTGCTCTCAGCGCGCCGTGGTCAATGTGGTCAATGAACGACTTCCATTGGACGAGTACTGTATGTGGACAGGCTGACAGCTGGGTCCACTGCAGCCGCAAGGAAGTGCCTCCTTATTACATGGAAAATAATTATTCCTCCACTTGACAGCAGGGACCCACCAGACGGGCCACCAGTATTTCACGAAAAAAATGTTTCCCCCTGACTGCTGGGACGCACCAGATGGGCCACCGTATTTCACGAAAAAAACATTCCCCCCGCTGTCAGCTCAGACCCACTGGAAGTGCCTCCTTATTACGCACAAAAAAATTGAATACCCCCTACTAGCAGGAACCCACCTTGGTGGGAGGCTGACTTGTGGGCCTACTAAGTTGACGGGGACGGAGGGCTTTGTCAACTTTAGTCAATATGAACGATTCTAGCTCCAGTGACCGTACGATGTCCATCCAATAGCCGTAGTGCTTCTTCAACCTCTGGTCTTCTTGCTCCAGCCGCCCAAAGTAGCACCGGTCGTGCCGCACGCTCCTGCCTCCCATGGCCGGCTGTGATGCCGTGGAGGCCTCACCGCCCCCTACTACTCCCACCGCTGGCCAGGACATCCCTCTACTCACCCACACCCCCTGTTATTCTGCGGCGACAGCAACCTCACACCGCAGCCGAACCAATGAAACCTCATACTCCTCTACGCGTGGGCATCCACTGCCGCGTCTTCCCCGGCTCCGTGTCGTCCCCTTCCTAGGCCTCGCCGTCGTCCACCACCCTAGTGCTCTCGGCGCGGCGTGGTCAACATGGTCAAGGAACGACTTCCATCGGACGTGGACTATACGTGGAGAGGCTGACAGCTGGGTCCACGGCCGCAGCAAGGTAGTGCCTCCTTATTACGCGGAAAATAATGATTCCTCCACCTGACAACAGGGACCCTCTGGACGGGCCACCGTATTTCGCGAAAAAAACGTTCCCCCCTAACTGCTAGGACCACCAGCTACATCTTCACACACAAGGAAGTGCGTCCGGGTAAAAAAAAAACGATTCGCCCCCTGATTGGTGGGACCCACCAGCTACATCTTCGCACGCAAGGAAGTGCCTGACAGTCGGGGCCCACCTGGTCGAAGCGAACGTAGCATTGTCATTCTGGTCGCGAACGTTATGCATACATCGGTGGATATAAAGGCGCCGCACGTGTCATAGTAGAGGCGCCAAGACGTAGCATGTACACGCACGCACAACGGCCGCAGCAAGAAAGAAAATACGGCCACGTACGTACATACGGGCGGGGTCTCAAATGCCTACTCGCGCAGACGTACGGCCAGGGCTCGTGTACATGGCTGGGTCAGAACGGAGAAACAGCGTCGTTGTCGTGTTCATGGGGAGCCAACCGGCTGGGTCGGAACGGAATGCGTCGTCGTGTTCATCGGGAGGGCTTGGACGGAACAGGTGATGGAAATGAGGCCTGGCGTACCGCAGAACGGAGGAAACGGCCTTGTGTTTGACCGACCACGTTCGAATGGGATCCTGTTCATCGGGAGGGGTCTGGTGTACCGCAAAACGGAGGAAACGGACCTCCTACGGTCGAAACGGGGGTCCTGTTGATCAGGAGGGGTGTGGCGTACCGCAAAACGGACGAAACGGACTTGTGTTGGAGTGCTACGGTCGAAACGGGGTCCTGTTCATCGGGAGGGGTGTGGCGTACCGCAAAACGGGACTCCACGGGATACTGTTCATCTCCACCGTCGACCTCCTCCAGCCTCCACCTGCGACTGGTCATCCACCGTCGACCTCCTCCAGCCTCCACCTGCGACTGTTCATCCACGGGCTCCTGTTCATCCAGCCTCCACCGCGTGCTACTCCACCGCCATTGCTCAACCACCCCTCTCCACGGGCTCTGTTCAAACACCCTCCACGGGATACTGTTCATCCACCCTCCACCATCTATCGCTCATCCAGCCCTCCACGGGTCGCCTGCTCATCCAGCCCTCCACGGGTCCTGTTCATCCAGCCCCAACTGGCTCGACGATCGGGCTCCTGCTCATCCAGAGGCAACGCACGGGTCCTGTTCATCCACCCCATCGCCACCGCTCATCCAACCCCCCGCAACGCCACTGCTCATCCAGAGGCAGCATCGATCGGCTTCAGATTAGCAGCGAGAGTGAAGGAATCGCCGATCAGTTCGATTAACAGCCATCGATCGATCGCTCTGTTCAAGAACGCGTACCGCAGCGGTCAATCGCCGGGTTCGATTAGAGCCCAACGCCTCGCTCGGGTTCAGTTAGAGCCAACGCCTCACACACACGTGCGTACGTGTATGAGAGAAACGCGCATCGCTCGGCCCCCGACCACCCACCGTAACCGGGAACTCCCCGAAATTTTCCTCGCCCTCGCTTCTACCAGGGTTTTTTCCGTCATGGACGACCCAAAGAATGTCATGCAGCTGCGTCTCCGGCCCGCCCAGGACAAAAAGCCCATTTTCTGTCATGATTTTTTGTCATAGAAGTAGGAGCCCACCACTTCTATGATGATACCGGGTTTTGTCACAATTATCGTCATAGAAGTGTCATAAGTATGACAGAAAAAAATTCGTTCGGCCCAAAATGTCACGAATGTGTCTTTTTTTTTGCAGTGAAAGTAACGAACAACAGGAAAATGTAAACCACCGGCAGTGATGGCTGACAATTTCCTCTCATCACCCACTGTCAAAGTGCGACAGAAATCCTCAAACTCAGCCGGCCTAGGCTCAGCCAAGCTCCCATCAGAAGGGATCATGCATATGTCACAAAATTCAGTAAGTGGTATCTGATGGTTTTCAGCATATAAATCAAAGCTCACTTCAGGAGGATTATTTCTAGGCAAGAAAGTAAAGATTTGAACAAAGGTGTTTGTGAGGAGTTGGTGCTGATCACACTCATCTGCGATGAAGTCGGTGAGGCCAGCATTACCAATATATTGCATGAACTCCTCATGAATTCCAGCCTCTTGCAGGAACGGGATATGCGGTCATTCACACGGCCGTACCTCCGCCAACCTTCGAAGGTGGAGATCACTGTCAGAAGACTCCCCAATAACACCCCTGGAGTTCTTCTTTGAGCCAAACTTTCTGAAGATATTCATGTCCGCGTACAATTTTCTGAAAATAATATTTTTGGGGTGACAAAAATTTGTCAACAAAACTTTATAAAATTGATAGAAACTACTTATAGGGATACATAGAGGCCATTGCAAGCATTCAAACTACTTAGAACACTAAGAATTCAACATGCAAGCTCATCTACAGCAGCACCAAGAGTAGCTAATTATTCAAAGTGTAAACCACTAAAACAAAAAGTAATTGGACAAATGGTGGAGTCACATACCAAGCAACAATCCCCCGAAACAGTTTCGGAAACGGAGCTTTGAGCAAAGAGATAGAAATCCATGGGTTTGAGCTCAAGAACACGGGAGAGAGAGCAAGGGTGATTTTTTTCTGGAGGTAGGTGACAATGTGGGCTAAAGAGATAAGTGAGGGGGCCAACATGGGGACCACAACCCCCAGGGCGTGCTGGCGCGCCCAGGTGGGTTGTGCCCACTTGGTGCACCCCCCCCCTCTGGTATTATTTGCACCAAAAATTCTTAAATATTCAGAAAAAAATCGTGTAAAAATTTCAGAACATTCTGAGAACTTTTATTTTTGGGTCATTTTTTTATTGCACGGGAAATTCAGAAAACAGACAAAGCCTGGCATTTTATTTTATTTAACTAATAAAAACAAAAAACAAAAAGTAGGGACAGAAGCTAGTGCTTACTAAATTCATCAACTTCATACCGTTCAAAAATGATCCATTAATAAGGTTGATCAGGTCTTATTAACAACCACTTTCGATTAGCATGAACCCGAAGAACTTTTGTAAATCACTAAGTTACCTCAATGGGGATATGCATTTCCCCAACAATAAGCATTTCATATTTCTTTTTTACAGTAGGTAGAGGTATTTGAAAACTTCCAATAGTGATTGTCGGAGATTTTTCAATAACATTAATAGCATTCACTTGGAATTGTTTCTTCAGAAAGTGCACCATATGCTCATTACCATTAATATGAAAAGTGACCTTGCTTTTATTGCAATCAATAACAGCCCCTGCAGTATTCAAGAAGGGTCTACTAAGGATAATCGACATGGTGTCGTCCTCGGTCATCTCAAGTATAACAAAGTCAGTCAAAATAGTAACATTAGCAACAACAACGGGACATCCTCACAGATACCGATAGGTATGGCAGTTGATTTGTCAGCCATTTGCAAAGATATTTCAGTAGGTGTGAGTTTATTCAAGTCAAGTCTTTTATATAGAGAGAAAGGAATAACACTAACACCAGCTCCTAAATCACACAAAGCAGTTTTCTCATAATTCTTTTTGATAGAGCAAGGTATAGTTGGTATTCCCGGATCTCCAAGTTTTTTAGGTACTCCATATTTGAAAGTATAATTAGCAAGCATAGTGGAGATTTCAGCTTCCGGTATTTTTCTCTTATTAGTTATGATGTCTTTCATATACTTTACATAAGGAGGCATTTTAAGGATATCAGTCACCGAGTACGCAGAAAGACTGGCCTCAGCATTTCAGCAAAGCGTTCAAATTCTTCATCATCTTTCTTTTTAGTTGACTTGGGTGGAAAAGGCATAGGTTTTTGAACCCACAGTTCTCTTTCTTTACCATGTTTTCTAGCCACAAAGTCACTTTTATCATACCTTTTATTCTTAGGTTGTGGGTTATCAAGATCAACAGGTGGTTCTATCTCAACATCATTATCCGGTTCTTCATCAATATGTGGTTGAGTGTCTTCATGAACCTCATCATTATCTCTTTCATTATCAATAGGTGAGTGTTCATTACCAGACCGAGTTTCAACATCAGAGATAGAAATTTCATTTTCATTATCAGGTTCACTAGAAGTGTGCAAAGTCCTATCATTTTTCTTCTTCCATTTCTTTTTAGAGGGACTAGGTGCACTAGTGTTATTTCTTTGTGAATCTTGTTCAATTCTTTTAGGGTGTGCCTCAGGATAAAGTGGTTCCTGAGTCATTTTACCTCCTCTAGTTGCAACCCTAACAGCAAAGTCATGCATATTATGATTCATTTCATCAAGTAATTCTCTTTGTGATTTAGCAACTTGTTCTAACTGGGTTAGTACCATAGAAGCATGTTTTCCAACACCTCTAACATCATTTGAGATTCTAAATAACAATTCACTCAAGCGGGCAATCACATCAGAATTATATTTCAATTGTTTCATAACATTTGCATTGAAGTGATCTTGTTCTCTAATATAGTTTTCAAACTCATAAAGGCATTGACTAGGATGCATATTGTGAGGATTATCATTTTCATTGAACTTCATAAGAGAATTTGCCTCTACCACCTTAGGCAGTGGTGGTGTATCAAACCCATGTATTTCTTCAATAGGAGGTAAATTTTTAACATCTTCAGCTTTAATACCTTTTTCCTTCATAGATTTCTTTGCCTCTTGCATATCTTCAGAGATATAATATACCCCTCTTCTTCGGAGTGGGTTTAGGCGGTGGTTCAGGAATAGTCCAATCATCATAATTTTTCAATATATTATTCAATAGTTCTTCAGCTTGTCCAACAGTTCGTTCCCTGAAAACACAACCAGCACAACTATCTAGGAAGTCCCTAGAAGCATCGGTTAGTACATTATAGAAGATATCAAGTATTTCATTTTTCTTAAGAGGATGATCAGGTAAAGCATTAAGTAACTGGCAAAGCCCCCCCCAAGCTTGTGGGAGACTCTCTTCTTTAATTTGCACAAAGTTAAATATTTCCTGTAAGGCAGCTTGTTTCTTATGAGCAGGAAAATATTTTTCAGAGAAGTAGTAAATCATATCCTGGGGACTACGCACACAACCAGGAGTAAGAGTATTGTACCAAGCTTTAGCATCACCCTTTAATGAGAAAGGAAATAATTTGAGTATAAAGTAGTAATGAGCTTTCTCATCATGAGTAAAAAGGGTAGCTATATCATTCAACTTAGTAAGATGTGCCACAACAGTTTCAGTTTCATAACCATAGAAAGGATCAGATTCAACCAAAGTAATTAACTCTGGGTCGACAGAGAATTCATAATCCTTATCATCAATAAAGATAGGTGAAGTAGCAAACTTAGGATCACATTTCATTCTAGCATTCAGGGATTTTTCTTTATACTTGTGTAGTAATTTCTCTAGATCATCTCTATCTTTACAAGCAAGAATATCTCTAGTTGCTTCATCACTCATAACATAACCTTCCGGTACCTTAGGCAATTCATATCTAGGAGGGCTAGGTCTAGCAAGTGTTTCAGGAGTTTCAGTTTCAAGCTCATCACCGGATTCAACAACATCATGTTGTATTACTCTAGCAATTTGTTTATCAAGAAATTCACCAAGTGGCACATCATCATTATCAAGCAAGGTACTAGCATCATTCATAGTAGAAGAAGCATCATCAATAACTTGCAACATATCAGAATTAATAGCATGTGGTGGTGGTGCTGCATGTTTACTCATAACACAAGGTGAATCTAAAGCAGAACTGGAAGGCAGTTTTATTACCTCCCCTCGTACTTGAGGGAAATATCTTAGTCTTTGGATCCTTCAGATTCTTCATTGTGATAAAGTGATAATAATCCCAAGTGACTCAACAAATATAGCTATGCTCCCCGGCAACAACGACAGAAAAATGTCTTGATAACCTACAAGTATAGGGGATCACAACAGTTTTTGAGGGTAGAGTATTCAACCCAAATTAATAGATTCGACACAAAGGGAGCCAAAGAATATTTGAAGGTATTAGAAGCTGAGTTGTTAATTCAACCACACCTGGAGATTAATTATCTGCAGCAAAGTGATCAGTAGCAAAGTAGTTTGATAGTTTTGATAATAGTAGCAGCAGCAATGGTAACGGTAACAGTGATAGCAGTAATTTGGTAGCAAGTGTAATAGTAACAACAACAGTAGTAACTTAGCAAGATAAATATAGGACAAATTCGTAGGCATTGGACCGGTGATTTGTTGTATGATATTCATCATGAGACAGTTATAACCTAGGGCGATATGGCACTAGCTCCAGTTCATCGATATAATGTAGGCATGTATTCCGTAAATAGTCATACGTGCTTTATTAAAAGAACTTTCATGACATCTTTTGTCCTACCCTCCCGTGGTAGCGGGGTCCATATTGGAAACTAAGGGATATTAAGGCCTCCTTTTAATAGAGAACCGAAACAAAGCATTAACACATACTGAATACATGAACTCCTCAAACTACGATCATCACCGAGAGTGGGCCCGATTGTTGTCACTCCGGGTTTGTCGGATCATAAAAGTAGTAGGTGCCTATAACTTGCAAGATCAGATCTAAAACATGGATATAATGATGAATTCATAAACGGTTTAGATCTAAGTTCATGGCACTCGGGTCCAAAGTGACAAGCATTAAGCATAGCAAAGTCATAGCAACATCAATCTAAGAACATAGTGGATACTAGGGATCGGGCCCTAACAAAACTAACTCAATTACATGATGAATCTCATCCAACTCCTCACCGACCAGCGAGCCTACGAAGGAATTACTCACTCCCGGTGGGGAGCATCATGGAATTGGCGATGGAGAAGGGTTGGTGATGACGAAGAACGAAGATCCCCCTCTCTGGAGCCCCAAATGGACTCCAGATCTGCCCTCCCGAGGAAGAACAGGGCTTGGCGGCTGCTCCGTCTCGTGGATCATGATAATTATTTCTCCCCGGTTTTTTCTAGAATAATGTGAATTTATAGTATCAGGGGTCGTCAGCGGGGCCTCCAGGTGGGTACAACCCACCTGGGCGCGCCAGGAGAGGGGGGCGCTGTCACAGCCCTAGATTACTGCCTGCAATTAGTTGCATCAGAGTGCTTCATGCATGTCTAAATTCCAGTGAAATTTGAATTGAGGGTATTCTCAAGCCTCAGATAATCCTTTAAAAAAAAGGGGCAAGAACCCTTAAACTTGCATCCAATGTTTCCAAAATGCTCTCCAATGATGTTTAATATTTTTGGCAAGGGTTTTGGTCCAAACCAAAATTATGGAACATTTTTGAGGAATTATTTTGGACATTTGGATTAAATCAATAAATATTTGAGTTGGATTTATTTCTACTATATAAGAAATAAAGCTCAAACATTTTGTAAGTTGCATGTGACCTTGGGCTAGTCCTGAGCTCACATAACAATTTACAGAAAGTTTATAAAAATGAGTTGATGTTCTAAATCAAATCAAAACAAAATAACAGAAATAGAAAATAAAAAAAACAGGAAAGGAACATACCTTACCTGGACTTACCTTGAGGCCCACCAGAGACACCAGCCCACCTGCTGCGGCCCCGCTCAGGCAGCCCAGCTGCCAATCGCCTTCCTCCTCGCCTCAAGCAGCTGCGTGTTCGAACGCGAGCGATCGCGCCACGCCTCCCGCCACCTCCTGCTTGCCCTTCCTCGTCTCGACCTGCGCTGAGACGCCTGAGTCCCTCTCTCCTCTCCTCACTCGCCGCTCTCTCCCTCCTCTCTAGCCCTCTCCCCGAGCTCACTGAGAGCATCGCGGAACACACCGACGCTGCTCGCGCGCCGTGGCCACTGCCACGCCTCTCCAATGCACCAAGGAGCCCCGCCTCAACCACCTTCCCCTCCTTGCGGAGCAACGCACCAGGGGAGCCCCTGCAATGCCGCCATCGCCGTCGTCTTCAACCTCCAGCGCCCGAGATCGCCGGCTTCGCTACGTCACCGTCCGACCTCCCCCGAGCTTGCCGCCTTCTCCAACCGACTCGCCGTGAGCCCCTGCCTCCTCTCCCCTTGCTCCCGTGATCTTTTCCCCCACCATAGCCGCCGCTTCGCCGATGACCGAATCGCGCCGCCGCCTGAGCCCCTCGCCGCCATGGCCACAGTCACCGTAGCCCCCAATCGAGCACACCCACGTGCTCACCGCATCGCTTAGGGCTTGTAGGAGCTAATCCCGCGCCTTCCCGTCCTTCTTTGCGCCGTTTCCGCCAACGTCCGAGGTCCAGCAGCCGCTGAGCTCGACGCCGACGAGGATTACGGCCACCCCAGCTCGCCCTGTTTGCTCTGTTGGATGCGCACAGACCCGGGCTTCACGTAGAGCCCCTCCGCCGCCCATTTGGTAGCCGGAGGGCAAAACCCGAGCAACGCCGCCGCTCGGACGTCGCCGCGATTAACCGCCGACCTAATCCGCTTGTTAGGGGCTAATCACCCCACTAACTACCACCGAGTCGATGACAGCCGGGCCCCACCGCCTAACTAATCGCTAATAAAATAGTTTAAGGTTAATTTAATTGCAGCAGCCCACGCGTGCTCTTTGACTATGCCGACGTGTACGCTGACCCGACCCACCGGTCAGCCTCTGTTTTGCCTTGTCACACCGGCATGCGGGACCCACGCGTCAGGTTTGACCGGGGCTGCTCTGTTGACCTGCTGAGGTTAGTATGACGCGATGCTGATGCAGTAATAGGTTTTTCTGGATTTGTTTTTACTCAGGAAATTCCAGAAAATAGTATAAACTTCTAAAAATCATAGAAATTCAACCGTAACTCCAAATGAAATAATTTATATATGAAAAATGATCAGAAAAATCCAATCTATCCATCTGTACCATTTTCATGCATGTTAGAACAACTTATAGCTGCTGTTTAGAACAAATCATATAAAGGGCATTTAAACCATCACATATGGAGTTTGAATTTGAATCTTTGATTCAAGCCAACTTCATTTAACCTGTTGCTAGTTGCATTAGCTCAAATCACAGCATATTGACATGTCATTATCATGCATCATATTGTGCATTGCATTTATTGTGTTCTTCCTTGTTTGCCGGTATTTGCCCCTCTTGATAGACGTGGTTTCGACGATGAGTTCGATGACACCGATGAAGAACTATATTATCTTCAGAAGTGCCAGGCAAGCAAAACCCCCTTGTTCATTCCGATACAATCCCACTCTCTCGCTCCTACTCTCTTTTACTGCATTAGGACAACAACGATTCATCTGTTACTTGCTGCGGTAGCTGAACCCCTTTACTCTCT
This sequence comes from Aegilops longissima, assembly GCA_021605205.1. NCBI lineage: Eukaryota > Viridiplantae > Streptophyta > Magnoliopsida > Poales > Poaceae > Aegilops > Aegilops longissima. The sequence goes on from CM038677.1 coordinate 759,301,025, forward strand.
GCATGACCTGTCATTCCACAGTAATTAGATGAAACCCACTAGCATGAGTAGGAGTTGTTTGAGCCCTGTTGTGCCTACTCATTCATGCTTGTTTGTCATGCCTGCTACTGCTTAGAGTTGAGTCAGTCCGATTCATTGGGGATGAATCGAGGTGTGTGAACATGTCCTACTGTGTGTGAGCTAAGTGTGTGAACACGATTTGGTAAAGGTAGCGGTGAGAGGCCATGTAGGAGTACATGGTGGGTTGTCTCATTGAAACCGTCCTCAGGAACTGAGTTCTGTGTTTGTGATCCACGAAACAGTTACTACCACACATTGGGATCCTTAATTGACTCTCTTGGCTTCTTAACCACCCTTGTTCTCTGTCCAGGAGTTGCAACTAGTTTCGTGTTTGTAGGATATGTGTTGGAGGCCGTGCATAGCGCTGACCCTAGGGGTGGGCTATGATGCGGTAGATACACCGTGGGTCTGTAAATTAATGCCCGCTTGGTATCTCGGGAACCCCGCACACATCGCTCGGGGCCGTTAGTGGAAACCTCGGCCGACTCGAGGATGGAACCCGAATAGGCGATAAACCCGACTAGGAACTTGAGTGATTAGGTAGGCCGTGGCGGCACCCTCGCTGGGCTTCCGCTGAAGGTTGCCGATTACATGTCGTAAACGGCGATAAGTGGTGAGAGCGTGTGTGACGGGTACACCCTGCAGGTTAATATGATCTATTCAATAGCCGTGTCCGCGTAAAGGACTTCGGGTTGCCTATATCAGTTCATGGACAAGTGAAAGTGGATACTCTAAAATGCGCAAGATAAGCGTGAGTGCTATGGATGGCGCTCTCGTAGGGAGACGGAGCGGTCCATAGTGGTGTATTTATATGGTGAATATGTGGACTCGTGTGCGCCACCTCAAAAGAGTTACTTGCAATGTAGTCCAGATAGCCACCGAAGTCAAAGCTGGCTTGCTGCACCAAACTCCACCACCCCTTTTGTTGATAATGATGCATATGTAGATAGTTCTGATAAGTCTTGCTGAGTACATTTGTACTCACGCTTGCTTATTTTATGTTTTACAGAGAGACGCTGGTCTCGCTACTAGTTCCGCTGTGGACTTCGACGCTTAGCTTGATACCTCAGCCACGATCTTGTGCCTCGGCAGATCTCGTAGATAGTCGCTTCTAAGTCTCTTTCATTTGTAGATGTCTCAGACTCGGACATGCTAAGCTTCCGCTGTGCTTTGTTTTTGTATGTTTCAATGTTGGGTCATGAGACCCATGTTTGTAATATCTCGCTCCTCAGAGCCTAATGAATAAATATTTGAGTCGTAGAGTTATGTTGTGATGCCATGTTGTATTTACACATATTGAGCATATTGTGTGTATGTTTGAAATGCTTGGTATGTGTGGGATCCGACAATCTAGTTGTTTATCCTTGGCAGCCTCTCATATGGGGAAATGTAGTCTAGTGCTTCCTGAGCGATAGTAGTCCGCTACAGCCCGGTTCACCGGAGTCCCGCTAGCCCAAAGACTACTGCTCTGACACTGACCGACCGGCATGTGTTTCACTTGCCTCGTGTTCTGTCCTTCGTGGAAATGTCACGCGTGACATCCGAGTCCTCGCTTAGCTCACTACAGCCCGGGTTCCCGAGTCCTGTTAGCCAAGTGCTACAACCCGGATTCACACGCTGATGACCGACATGCTCGATGTGATTCATGTATGCCTGTCCCCATGGGTTAGTGCTGCTTTGGGTTCACGACTAGCCATGTCGGCCCGGTTCTCTCATCATATGGATGCTAGCGACACTATAATATACGTGAGCCAAAAGGCTAAACGGTCCCGGGCCATGGTAAAGCGACACCTGGGAATACCGTGCGTGAGGCCGCAAAGTGATATGAGGTGTTATCGGCTAGGTCGATGTGACTTGGAATCGGGTCCCGATAGCGTTGGTATCGAGCCCTGATCGCTCAGAGGATTACCAAGCCAAACCGGTCAAGTTGTGTCTAGAAATGCTTTAGTTATGTAAGGGAATTGATTGTGGAAGGAACGTAAGGCTCTTTTTACTCCTTATATCTCATGGCCTTCCGATCCGAGTCATCCTCTTCCCTTCTACGGGTTTAAGAACTAGGCTTCATCTATCTATCGTGATGACGTGTTACTAATCCATAGACCTTTAAGATTGTTGATTTTAAGCCCCGCTTCAGTTCCCACTATTTCTGTATGTTAACTTTTGATCTCGGAATCTTGTTATGATGTTGTAGAGTGGTTATGCCACCATTTTGCATGATGTCTCAAATCATTTTGAGCATTTACAGCCGTTATGTTGTCCGAGTCATCCCAGGTTTCTAAAACAATATGAAGCATTTGCAAAATTCCTTCCTCTCATTTTGATGTCCCTTTGGTCAGAATAAGCACACTAACCGGTGCGTTGAGGTAATTTATTGTCTTGACATATATGTTGGAACTATTATTATGACCCTAGGTGTTTTAGGAGTCACCTAGTAATCTAGCAACGCTTTGTGTTCACCGTGTGATGATTCTCGCCATCATTTTCAAAGCATCCCGTGATGCCATATAGTAGTAGGTATTCTATTCCTGGTTCTTGAACCCGAGATTCACCCTACTTACTTCATGTTGATAGTAATTGCTAGCTCCCTTAGGTTATTAGTAACCTTTGCATTAGTCCTCGAGGTCCGTGGTATTTCTTTCTTTCAATACCATGAACCAATAAGGCGTAAGTCTTTGAATTAAAAGATCACAACTGTGGTGCTCTTGAGGGTACTCAATTCTATATTGTGACTCGCCAGCCGGTTCTACCTTCTCGCATGGATTATCCGAAGAAATGTTGAGCTTTGCTCGACATACTAATCTGTGCATCCACAACTCAGAAAATTATATGTTCCTTCGGGTTGTTCTCTTTAGTTGTATTCCACCCTCCTCTATCGCTTGATAACCAAGAGTATGTGTGCATTTGTGTTCATCGATGCCCTTTACTCTTGTGGTCCGTCTGCCATTCTATCCGAATGACTAGGAGAAACAAACTCCAAGACCTCGTCCATATCTAGGATTGGGTCAAGCAGTTGTATTCAATGATTAAAATGCCAATCCAGCTTTTGTTCTGTTTCTACCTTGAGTGTTACCATCTTTATGTCAAGAGTGTCATAAGAATCGCACCACCTCTTATGAATTCTTGATGCAGTGATACTCTCGCCATCATCGTTCATTCCTCGGTCCCGTGTTGTTGTAACGGAATGCCGACAAGTGAACGGTGATGTGTGAAATCGATACTCCTAGCAACCTCGTTGCTTGGTAGCTAATGGACAATATCCTCATTCTTAGCATGTTGGTTATTAAATCATCATCCTAAGATTGATCGTGCTACCTAGTCCTTATTTCTGGTGCACACTTCGATTGATGAGTTAGGATCTTGTCAAGTCCTCGCTCATTTGATCATATCGTCTTGCCCTCAAAAGCAAGATTGTTCTCGAGCTTAGTAACATACCGGTGGTTCGTGACTTTCCAAATATCTTCTTGGAAGTGTTACCAGGTTGTTTCCTGACTATTATGTTGAGCTCGTGATCATGTTGGTTTTCTTCTAAACCACCCATTCTCCAAGAATCTGTGTTGGATAACCCTGAGCTAGTTGGTTGAGCTAAACAATAACTTGGAGAGTTGGAAGATAAAAGCTTGTCCGACCTAGTTCATCTCCAAGGGATATCCTGGTGTGTGTGTGCTGAAGAAAGATGATGTCTCCATTGATCGGTCCTCGTGATCAGTTGTTGGATCTGTTGTCTTGCCAAAATTTTGACTTGAGTATGGGCTATCGTCAAGTCAAGTCAGAACAAATGATATTCATAATGTTGTCTTACTCATGGTTGATCGCTCGGGCATACACCATTATATCTTTTGGCCTGACCAATGCTATCACCGTGTTCACATGATGGCGGAAGTCCAGTGATATGGAAATTCCGATGAGTTGCTGTTGAGCCCATCAGCAGCATTTTGTCTCCCTCATCATTCATGTTGAACATCAACCTAGTATTGAAAACTTTGTAAGCAATGCCTTTGTGTTCCTTTCATGAAGCTTATGCTTGGATGGAAGAAGTGACCTCCTCGAATTCATGTGCATTTTGTGCAAGTTGCCGCCGTGAGTTCAAGAAAGATGGTTTTATTTCCTCCGTACCATCCTGTGTCAGCTTATGCATGTGCTAATGTATTCTATGGTTTGGTAGATTAATTACCTCCACTCCATATGTATTCCCTAGCACACCAAGCCACTGACTGATTTGTTCTAGGAGAAGGAGTTAAGTGCTAATCCATGGTGATGCACAAGACTTCGATATCCTCGACGATGGTTCCCCACCTGAACTCGGTAGTGTTTCGTTGTAAGACTACTGTATGGTCATGCTTGTCTGGGACCGCGTGTTCACATGTGTGTAGCAGAACCAGCTCATGTTTTGGATCTTGCTATTGCAGTTCATTTCCCGAGAATCTCGCAACATCGTCTTGTCGATTTTTGTTGCAAACTTTCTTTTCCAGACATGATGTCTGAAATATCCTGTCACCAACCAGATCTGAATCTCGGGCAGATATGATGGTTGGAACATTTCTCAAGGACTATAATATTGGTCTCTTTGTAACCCGGTAAAGTGGATGTTGTGGCCAACATACCCAGCTGGAAGACTTATTGTTGTAGTATCTTGATTGAGAAAGTTGGCCACCTCCCCATAAGGATCTCGCTTTTATTCCAAAGAGTTGTTCCTTATGGATTTTTGTGATCCAAGTCCGACCTTTTACTTGATGTTATAGATATCAAACCATATCTATGAATGGATTACGCTAGCACATCAAGGAGAACATTAGAAGCGGAGTGCTAAATGTCTCTCGACGATCATCCAAATTCTGTTCCATAGCCCCGCTAAGGGGAAGTCTGAGAAGGTGTTATCCTCCTTTATATCCGCATCATCCATCACTATTCATCATGGTAGTATGAGGTGTTGCCAGGATCCTCGGCACGGATGCTGGTAAAGCCCTGATGAATTTGGAAATCCTCAAGTTCTTGAAGGCAAGCTCAGGCACTAGGTTACATCCTCGGTATCAATTGGAATGTGCCTTCCATTTGTCGAATTGCCCTATAACCGTAGTTTTCCTTCCAAACTGAGTGTGCCATTTCTTTGAATTCCTTCAAATGATCGTTTGTGAATTGCCATTAGCCCGGTATGAAGAGCTTCAATGATCCTTTCCGATGGAGTTTCTTTCTGCCATCAACGTGTTGGATGGAGATCTCAAAGCAAAGACGCCAAGATCAATTTGATGCAATGAATCAACACCTTCAAGAATGCAACGGGTCATGAAGATTGTGTTAGCTTTGTGTCCCTTTGTCTTCTTACTCACGCCTTGAATCTCGGACGAGATTCTTGTTTAGTGGGGTGAGTTGTCACAGCCCTAGATTATCAAGGCAATTAGTTGCATCGAGTGCTTCATGCATCATGTCTAAATTCCAAGAAATTTGAATTGAGGGTATTCTCAAGCCTCGTAAAATCCTTTTTAAAAAAGGGGCAAGAACCCTTAAACTTGCATCCAATGTTTCCAAAATGCTCTCCAATGATGTTTAATATTTTTGGCAAGGGTTTTGGTCCAAACCAAAATTATGGAACATTTTTAAGGAATTGTTTTGGCCATTTGGATTCAAATCAATAAATATTTGAGTTGGATTTATTTCTATTATATAAGAAATAAAGCTCAAACATTTTGTAAGTTGCATGTGACCTTGGGCTAGTCCTGAGCTCACATAACAATTTACATAAAGTTTATAAAATGAGTAGATGTTCTAAATCAAATCAAAACAAAATAACAGAAATAGAAAAGAAAAAAAACAGGAAAGGAACAGACCTTACCGGACTTACCTTGAGGCCCACCAGAGACACCAGCCCACCTGCGCTGCCCGCTTCAGGCAGCCCAGCTGCTAATCGCTCTTCCTCCTCGCCTGAAGCAGCTGCGTGTCTGAATGCGAGCGATCATGCCACGCCTCCCGCCACCTCCTGCTTGCCCTTCCTCGTCCCGACCTGCGCTGGAGACGCCCGAGTCCCTCTCTCCTCTCCTCACTCGCCGCTCTCTCCTCCCTCTCTAGCCCTCTCCCCGAGCTCACCTGAGAGCATCGCTGAACACACCGCGCCAGGGGCCATGCCACGCCTCCAACGCACTAAGGAGCCCCGCCAACCACCTTCCTCCTTGCGAGCAATGCACCAGGGGATCTCGCACGCCGCCATCGCTGCCGCTTTCAACCTCCAGGCGCCGAGATCGCCGGCTTGCCACATCGTCCGTCCGACCTCCCCCGAAGCTCGCCGTTTTCTCCAACCGACTCGCCGTGAGCCCTGCCTCCTCTCCCTTGCTCCCGTGATCTTTTCCCCGCCATAGCCGCCGCTTCACGACGACCGAATCGCGCCGCCCGAGCCCCTCGCCGCCGGCCACGGTCACCGAGTTCTAATCGAGCACACCCACGTGCTCACCGTGACGCTTAGGGCTTGTAGGAGCTAACCCCGCCGCCTTCCCGCCCTTCTTGCGCTGCTTTTTGCTAACGTCCGAGGTCCGCAGCTGCCGAGCTTGACGCCGCGAGGATTACGCCACCCCAGCTCGCCTGTTTGCTCATTGGATGCGCACGGACCTGCTTCACGAGAGCCCTCCGCTGCCCATTTGGTAGCCGGAGGGCAAAACCCGAGCAACGCCGCCGTCTCTGGACGTGTCGGTGTACTAGAGTAGGGTACCTTGTATCCCGAACTTGTGCACGGGCAGCAGCCCCCCTCATGGCAAGGCTTGCCGGTGACCGCCAAGGTCCTCCGTGGTTCCTTTGGAGCCATTCAAGAACAAAGTATTCAAGCCAAGGAGACAAGGCCCCGCAAGAGGAGCTTGCCGGGAAGGCCCAGTGAGCGACAAGCTTCCGGATGCGACAAGGCAACAACCGCGGCAAGGCGCTTGCCGTGGCAACTACCACTCAGACCAAGCCCAAAGACATCCACCAACGTGTCGCCTCGACCTTTCCAGCGTGCGTGGCGAGAGGTCAGGCGCCAGCGGCGCAGCAGCATGTGGCGGCGCTGACAAGATTGCCATCGTGGCGGGCGGTGGCGTCCCCGACGGTCCTGTTTGCAATTGCTTGGGCGACGAGACGGGCATTTAATGCCTTTGTCCCCGCCGTCGGGGTTAGGTATGATACATCGCATGTAGTTGTACCAACCACATCCTTTTCCATTTTACCCTTGTCTATGTTGCCACCTATCGGAGACCCTTGAGCATATAAAAGGAGGCCCATGCGCAACGAGAGGGCGGTTCGAAAGGTTCGGCCGAAAACACTCACGCTTAGGTCTCAAGTAGCAGCTGGAGGTAATCGTAGCACTCAGCGCCCCCTAGCAAGAACTCAATACACTCAAACATGCAGCAGAGGAGTGTTATCTCTCGAGAGCTCCGGGCTGGCAACTGCTCGTGTGCTTCGCCGATCCGCTCTTCGTGCGAGCTCCGCCCCGCCCAACCGAAGGGGCTCGGTCCGCCGTCCCATAGGTGTTCGTGGGTCGCACCAGCTTCCCGACATCTTTGGCGCGCCAGTAGGGCGCCGAGATTGTGTGAACCTGATCCGCGCTCACACGAGCTAGATCTTCGCTTTCTTCATCAACATGCCATCGAAGAAGAAGGCTTCGGCGGCAGCGGATCCGTCCACGCCGATCCCACCACCACCGGAGCAAATGGGTGGTGGGGTAGACGCCGGCGGAAGAACGGGCGCCGACGAGGGAGTCCACGGTGCTGCCAGGTCCAAGGACAAGGCTGCGCAGACTCTCGGCGTCTCAGACATGCACCGCGCCCATCCTCGAGGCGCGGGACCGACAAAGTCATGGTATTCACAGTACCATTCGCCGTTGGACCAAGATCGAGCTGATGGATCTCGGGTCCTCAAGACCAACATGCACGCCAACATGTCGGCGCGAAGCGAGGCACGGTCGCTCGACGGGATATCGCTCCTTCTAACATAGTTAGAAGTCCGAGCATATCCCGCCTCGCGCGCCGCTCGCCATCGCCGCCCACCACTCCAGCAAGCTTTGGCGAGAGCTCAATCGCTCTGGATTACCCTCCAACAGCCGACAAGGTCGGCGAATGGAGGGCCACCATTCAGAGTTTCATCGGCTTTGCTAACGGCGATACTCCGCGCAGCCGAGTACATCATCGCCGCGGCAGGACTACTAAGCACGAGCCGGTGGCGATTTAAACCGTGGGGTGCAACCACCATGCACTCTCCACCCGAAGGCCAAGATCGCCAACTCGCCGGATCCACCTCGACAAATGACTCCACCGCCATCGGATCCACGAGCTCGTCGCGATCAGCGCCAAGTTCTTCACGAACGACAACAAGAAGACGCCGAACTCGCGACGAGCAATCAAGAGAAGTGCGGCGTCAATCCGACCAGCGCGCTGGGCCCTCTGTCGACATGCATGCGCCAGGGGAACCAGGCGACTTGCCGTACGCGGTAGGTTGCCCTGCGTTCACTCGTGAGCTGCGGCAAGTCCAGTGGCCCAACAAGAAGAATTTCAAGCCAGACGTACCAGAGAAGTACGACGGCAAGACGCATCCTTCGGAGTTCCTTAGCATCTACACCATTGCGGTGCAAGCTGCCCGGGGGCGGGACGACAAGATCCTGGCCAACTACTCCCCGCTGGTGCTCAAGCCCAATGTCAGATCCTGGCTCATGCACTTGCCGGACAACTCCATATCCTCTTGGGCAGATCTATGCCATCAGTTTGTCGGCGTCTTTATAGGCGGCCACAAGCCTCATGGCCAAGAGAGCGATCTTCATCTACTCGCCCAGAAGGAAGGAGAGCCCCTGCGCAAGTACATTCAGAGATTCACCCAGCAGACAAAGACAACCTGTTGGGGAACGCTGCAAAAATTAAAATTTTCCTAAGGTTTCACCAAGATCCATCTATGAGTTCTACTAAGCAACGAAGTTACTAGAGAGAGTTTGCATCTACATACCACTTGTAGATCGAGTACGGAAGCGCTCGAGGGAGTGGTGATGATGAAGACGCTCCCAACGTGATTCCGATCACCGATGACCAAAGTGCTGAAGGACAGCACCTCCGTGTTCAACACACGACGGGATTATGGCGTCTCCTCCGCCTTGATCCAGCAAGAATGAAGGAGAGGTTGAGGAAGACAACTCCAATGGCAGCACGACGGCAGTGCAGCAGGTGGTACGACAGCTTCTCCGGCAGGCTTCGCCAAGCTCACGTGGAGAAAGAGAGGTGTTGGGAAGGGAGGCTGCGCCTTCAATGGTGTTGGCAGCCCTCCCCCACCCCTCTATTTATAGGAGGAGAGGGCAAGGGGGCCGCCATCTAGGGAAACCCTAGATGGGGCGGTGGCCCAAGGGAGGAGGGAGGTGGCTTGCCCCCAAGCCAGGGGCGCCCCTTTAGGGTTTCCCTCCCAAGCCCTAGCCAAGATGGGCCTCAGGTGGGAGGCGCGCCCAGCCCACCAGGGGCTGGCTCCCTCCCACTTAGCCCATGTGGCCCCCGAGGGGTGGCCTCCCGTGGACCTCCGAACCTCCCCGTGGCCCCTGTACATTACCCAGATACCCCAAACTTTCCGAGTCCGCTTAACCACTTTCCATATATAAATCTTTACCTCCGACCATTCCGAACTCCTCGTGACGTCCGGGATCTCATCCGGATCTCATCCGACTCAACAACATTCGTAATCACATACTTGTCTTCCTATTAACCCTAGCGCCACCGAACCTTATGTGTAGACCCTACGGGTTCGGAGACATGCGAACATGACCGAGACTACCTCAAGTCAATAACCAACAACGGATCTGGATACCCATGTTGGCTCCCACATGCTCCTCGATGTTGTCATCGGATGAACCACGATGTCAAGGGTTCAAGCAACCCCAGATTCTATTCCCTTTGTCGACGGTATGTTACTTGCCCGAGACTCGATCGCCGGTATCCCAATACCTCGCTTAGTCTCGTTATCGCAAGTCACTTTACTCGCATCGAATGCATGATCCCGTGACCGACACTTGATCACTTTGAGCTCATTATGATGATGCATTACCGAAAGTGGGCCCAGGATACCTCTCCGTAATACGGAGTGACAAATCCCGCCTCGATCCGTGTCAACCCAATGGTCACTTTCGAGATACCTGTAGTGCACCTTTATAGTCACCCAGCCACGCCAGACGCTTGATACACCCAAAGCACTCCTACGGTATCCGGAATTGCACGATCTCATGGTCTAAGGAAGAGATACTTGACATTGGAAAAGCTCTAGCAAAACGAACTACACGATCTTGTGCTATGCTTAGGATTGTCTTGTCCATCACGCCATTCTCCTAATGACGTGATCCCGCTTGTCAATGACATCCGATGTCCATAGTCAGAAACCATGACTATCTGCTGACCAACGAGCTAGTCAACTAGAGGCTTACTAGGACGATTGTAGTCTATGTATTCACACGTATTACGATTTCCGGATAATACAGCTTATAGCATGAATAAAAGACAATTATCATGAACAAGGAAATATAATAATAATGCTTTTATTATTGCCTCTAGGGCATATTTCCAACAGTCTCCCACTTGCACTAGAGTCAATAATCTAGTTACATTGTGATGAATCGAACACCCATAGAGTTCTCGTGTTGATCATGTTTTGCCCATGAAGAGGTTTAGTCAACGGATCTGCGACATTCAGATCCGTATGCACTTTACAATTTCTATGTCTCCATCCTGAACATTTTCACGGATGGAGTTGAAGCGACGCTTGATGTGCTGGTCTTCTTGTGAAACCTGGGCCCTTGGCAAGTGCAATAGCTCCAAAGGTTGTCACAGAAGAGTTTGATCGGCCCCGACGCATTGGGTATGACTCCTAGGTCGGTGATGAACTCCTTCACCCAAATTGCTTCATGCGCTGCCTCCGAGGCTGCCATGTACTCCGCTTCACATGTAGATCCCGCCACGACGCTTCGCTTGCAGCTGCACCAGCCATCGCTCCACCATTCAACATATACACGATCCGGTTTGTGACTTAGAGTCATTCAGATCTGTGTCGGCTTAGCGCCGACGTAACCCTTTACGACGAGCTCTTCGTCACCTCCATAAACGAGAAACATGTCCTTTGTCCTTTTCGTACTTCAGATATTCTTGACCGCTGTCCAAAGTGTTCCTTGCCGGGATTACTTTGGTACCTTCCTACCAAACTTACGGCAAGGTTTACATCAGGTCCGTACACAAAGATGGCATACATAATAGATCCTATGGCTGAGGCATAGGGATGACACTCATCTCTTCTTTATCTTTTGTCGTGGTCGGGCATTGAGCTGAGCTCAATCTCACACCTTGCAATACAGCAAGAACCCCTTCTTGACTGATCCATTTTGAACTTCTTCAAAATCTTATCAAGGTATGTGCTTTGTGAAAGACCTATGAGGCGCCTCGATCTATCTCTATAGATCTTGATGCCTAATATATAAGCAGCTTCTCCAAGGTCCTTCATTGAAAAACACTTATTCAAGTAGGCCTTAATGTTGTCCAAGAATTCTATATCATTTCCCATCGTAAGTATGTCATCTACATATAATATGAGAAATGCTACAGAGCTCCCACTCACTTTCTTGTAAACGCAGCTTCTCCATAAGTCTCAAGATAAACCCAAACGCTTTGATCATCTCATCAAAGCGAATGTTCCAACTCCGAGATGCTTGCACCAGCCCATAAATGGATCGCTGGAGCTTGCATACTTTGTCAAGATTCTTAGGATCGACAAAACCTTCGGTTGTATCATATACAGCTCTTCCTTAAGATAACCGTTAAGGAACGCTGTTTTGACGCCCATCTGCCATATCTCATAATCATAGTATGCGCAATTGCTAACATGATTCGGACGGACTTAAGCTTCGCCACGGAGAGAAAGTCTCATCGTAGTCAATCCCTTGAACTTGCCGATAACCCTTAGCGACAAGTCGAGCTTTATAGATGGTGACATTACCATCCGCGTCCGTCTTCTTCTTAAAGATCCATTTGTTTTCTATCGCCGCGATCATCGGCAAGTCACCAAAGTCCACACTTTGTTTTCATACATGGATTCTATCTCGGACTTCATGGCTTCTAGCCATTTGTTGGAATCTGGGCCCGCCATCGCTTCTTCATAGTTCAAGGTTCACCGTTGTTCAACAACATGATTTCCGTGACAGGGTTGCCGCACCACTGTGTGGAACGTGTCCTAGTGGACCTACGGGTTCAAGAGCAACTTGATCCAAGTACCTTGATCATCATCATGAATTTCCTCTTCAGTTGGTGTAGGCATCACAGAACATTTTCCGAGCTGCATCACTATCCTGCTCAAGAGGTAGTACTTCATCGAAGTTCTACTTTCCTCCCACTTACTCCTTTCGAGAGAAACTCTTTTTCCGAAAGGTTCCGCTCTCGGCAACAAAGATCTTGCCTTCGGATCTATAGAAGGTATACCCAAAGGTTTCCTTAGGGTATCCTATGAAGACGATTTTTCGACTTGGGTTCGAGCTTTTCAGTTGAAGTTTCTTGACATAAGCATCGCATCCCCAAACTTTTAGAAACGATACTTAGGTTTCTTCCCAAACCATAATTCATACGGTGTCGCCTCAACGGATTTAGACGGTGCCCTATTTAAAGTGAATGTAGCTGTCTCTAGAGCGATCCCCAAAATGATAGCGGTAAATCGGTAAGAGACATCATAGATCGCACCATATCCAATAGAGTGCGACACGACGCTCGACACACCGCATTACCGAGGTGTTCCAGACGGCGTTAGTTGTGAAACGATTCCACATTTTCTTAAGTGTGTACCAAATTCGTGACTTAAATATTCTCCTCCACGATCCGATCGTAAGAATTTTATCTTTCGTCACGTTGATTCTCTACTTCATTCTGAAATTCCTTGAACTTTTCAAAGGTCTCAGACTTGTGTTTCATCAAGTAGACATACCCATATCTACTCAAGTCATCTCGTGAGAGTGAGAACATAACGATATCCTCCGCGAGCCTCAACGCCATTGGACCGCATACATCGGTATGTATGATTTCCAACAAGTTGGTTGCTCGCCCATTGTTCCGAGAACGGAGTCTTGGTCATCTTGCCCATGAGGCATGGTTCGCATGTGTCAAATGATTCATAATCTAAAGACTCCAAAAGTCCATCAAGATGGAGCTTCTTCATGCGCTTGACACCAATGTGACCAAGGCGGCAAGGCCACAAGTATGTGGGACTATCGTTATCAACTTTACATCTTTTGGTATTCACGCTATGAACATGTGTAATACTACGCCGAGATTCATTAAGAATAAACCATTGACCATCGGAGCATGACCATAAAACATATCTCTCATATAAATAGAACAACCATTATTCTCGGATTTAAATGAGTAGCCATCTCGCATTAAACGAGATCCAGATACAATATTCATGCTCAAACTTGGCACCAAATAACAATTATTAAGGTTTATAACTAATCCCGTGGGTAAATGAAGAGGTAGCGTGTCGACGGCGATCACATCGACTCGAACCATTCCCGACGCCAAGATCGTCACCTCGCCCTTTGCCAGCCTCCGCTTATTCCGCAGCTCCTGCCGTGAGTTACAAATATGAGCAACGGCACCGTATCAAATACCCAGTGAGTTACTACGACATCGGTAAGGTACACATCAATTACATGTATATCAAATATACCTTTGGTGTTGCCGGCCTTCTTATCCGCTAAGTATTTGGGGCAGTTCCGCTTCAAAGGACCCTTCCTTTGCAATAAAAGCACTCACCTCGTGCTTGGGTCCATTCTTTGACTTCTTCCCGAACTTGCTTACCGGGCGCCGCAACCTCCTTGCCGCCCTTCTTGAAGTTCTTCTTGCCCTTGCCCTTCTTAAACTTAGTGGTCTTATTGACCATCAACACTTGATGTTCTTTCTTGATTTCAACCTCGGCTGACTTCAAGATAGAGAACACTTCAGAATGGTCTTTACCATCCCCGCATGTTGTAGTTCATCACAAAGCTCTTGTAGCTTGGTGGGAGCGATCGAGGATTCTGTCAATGACCGCCTCATCGTGGAGGTTAATATTCAGCTGGGTCATACGGTTGTGCAACCTGCACATCTTCGTAATGTGCTCACCGACGTAACTGTTTTCCTCCATCTTACAACTATAGAACTTGTCGGAGATGTCATATCTCTCGACCCGGCGTGAGCTTGAAAACCAGTTTCAGCTCTTCAACATCTCATATGCTCCGTGATGCTCAAAACGCTTTTGGAGCCCCGGTTCTAAGTCGTAAAGCATGCCACACCGAACGAGGGAGTAATCATCAAGACGAGACTGCCAAGCATTCATAATGTCTTGGTTCTTCGGGACGGAGCGCCACCTAGCGGTCCTTCTAGGACGATTGTTTCTCGGCAGCTATGAGGATGATCTCGTGTTCCGGACCCAGTCCGTATAGTTGCTGCCGCCATCTTTCAGCTTGGTTTTCTAGGAACGCGTTGAAGTTCAAGTTGACATGAGCGTTGGCCATTTGATCTACAAGACATATCATGTAAAAGATTTTAGACTATTGTTCATGATAATAAAGTTCATCTAATCAAATTATTAATGAACTCCCACTTAGATTAGACATCCTCTAGTCATCTAAGTGTTACACGATCCGAGTCGACTAGGCCGTGTCCGATCAACACGTGAGACGGACTAGTCTGCGCCGGTGAACATTCTCATGTTGATCGATCTTCCATACGACTCGTGTTCGACCTTTCGGTCTCCGTGTTCCGAGGCCATGTCTGTACATGCTAGGCTCGCTGTTAACCCTAAGTGTTTCTGCGTGTAAATCTTTCTTACACCCGCTGTATGTGAACGTAAGAATCCATCACACCCGATTAACACGTGGTGCTTAGAAGCGACTTAACTGTAGCAACGGTGCACGCTTAGGGAGAACACTTCTTGAAATTGTTCTAAGGATCATCTTATTTACTACCATCGTTCTAAGTAAACAAGATGTATAATCATAATAAACATCACATGCAATTATAAAGTAGTGACATGATATGGCCAATATCATATAGCTCCTTGATCTTCATCTTCGGGCTCCATGATCATCCTGTCACCGCATGACACCATGATCTCCATCATCATGATCTCCATCATCGTGTCTTCATGAAGTTGTCACGCCAACGACTACTTCTACTTCTATGGCTAACGCGCTTAGCAATAAAGTAAAGTGAGTTACATGGCGCTCTTCAATGACACGCAGGTCATACAAAATAAAGACAACTCCTATGGTTCTGCCGGTTGTCATACTCATCGACATGCAAGTCGTGATTCCTATTACAAGAACATGATCTCATACATCACAATATATCATCATTCATCACAACTTGGCCATATCACGTCACATGACAATTGCTGCAAAAACAAGTTAGACGCCCTCTAATTGTTGTTGCATCTTTACGTGGCTGCAATTGGGTTCTAGCAAGAACGCTTTCTTACCTACGAATAACCACAACGTGATCTTGTCAACTTCTATTTACCCTTCATAAGGACCCTGTTCATCGAATCCGCCCCAACTAAAGTAGGAGAGACAGACACCGCCAGCCACCTTATGCAACTAGTGCATGTTAGTCGGTGGAACCGGTCTCACGAAGAGCACGTAAGGTTGGTCCGGCCGCTTCATCCCACAATACCGCGGAAGCAAGAAACGACTAGTAACGGCAAGTAAGTTGACAAGATCCACGCCCACAACAAAATTGTGTTCTACTCGCAAAGAGAACTACGATAGACCTAGCTCATGATGCCACTGTTGGGGAACGCTGCAGAAAATTAAAATTTTCCTACGGTTTCACCAAGATCCATCTATGAGTTCTACTAAGCAACGAGTTACTAGAGAGAGTTTGCATCTACATACCACTTGTAGATCGAGTACGGAAGCGCTCGAGGGAGTGGTGATGATGAAGACGCTCCCAACGTGATTCCGATCACCGATGACCAAAGTGCTGAAAGGACAGCACCTCCGTGTTCAACACACGACGGGATTTATGGCGCCTCCTCCGCCTTGATCCAGCAAGAATGAAGGAGAGGTTGAGGAAGACAACTCCAATGGCAGCACGACGGGCGTGGTGCAGCTTGGTACGGCAGTTCTCCCCACAGGCTTCGCCAAGCTCGCCTGGAGAAAGAGAGGTGTTGGGAGGGAGGGCTGCGCCTTCAATGGTGTTGGCAGCCTCCCCCACCCCTCTATTTATAGGAGGAGAGGGCAAGGGGGCCGCCATCTAGGGAAACCCTAGATGGGGCGGCGGCCCAAGGGGAGGAGGGAGGGTGGCTTGCCCCCAAGCCAGGGGGCGCCTTTAGGCTTCCCTCCCAAGCCCTAGCCGATGGGCCTAGGTGGGAGGCGCCCAGCCCACCAGGGGCTGGCCCCTCCCACTTAGCCCATGTGGCCCCGGAGGGGTGGCCCTCCGTGGACCTCCGAACCTCCCGTGGCCCCGTACATTACCGTATACCCCAAACTTTCCTGAGTCCGCTTAACCACTTTCCATATATAAATCTTTACCTCCGACCATTCCGAACTCCTCGTGACGTCCGGGATCTCATCCGGACTCAACAACATTCGTAATCACATACTTGTCTTCCTATTAACCCTAGCGCCACCGAACCTTATGTGTAGACCCTACGGGTTCGGAGACATGCGACATGACCGAGACTACCTCAAGTCAATAACCAACAGCGGATCTGGATACCCATGTTGGCTCCTACATGCTCCTCGATGTTGTCATCGGATGAACCACGATGTCAAGGGTTCAAGCAACCCCAGATTCTATTCCCTTTGTCGACGGTATGTTACTTGCCCGAGACTCGATCGTCGGTATCCCAATACCTCGCTTAGTCTCGCATCGCAAGTCACTTTACTGCATCAGAATGCATGATCCCGTGACCGCACACTTGATCACTTTGAGCTCATTATGATGATGCATTACCGAAAGTGGGCCCAAGATACCTCTCCGTAATACGGAGTGACAAATCCCGCCTCGATCCGTGTCAACCCAATGGTCACTTTCGAGATACCGTAGTGCACCTTTATAGTCACCCAGCTTACGCTGTGACGCTTTGATACACCCAAAGCACTCCTACGGTATCCGGAATTGCACGATCTCATGGTCTAAGGAAGAGATACTTGACATTGGAAAAGCTCTAGCAAAACGAACTACACGATCTTGTGCTATGCTTAGGATTGTCTTGTCCATCACGCCATTCTCCTAATGACGTGATCCCGCTTGTCAATGACATCCGATGTCCATAGTCAGAAACCATGACTATCTCGTTGACCAACGAGCTAGTCAACTAGAGGCTTACTAGGACGACATTGTAGTCTATGTATTCACACGTATTACGATTTCCGGATAATACAGCTTATAGCATGAATAAAAGACAATTATCATGAACAAGGAAATATAATAATAATGCTTTTATTATTGCCTCTAGGGCATATTTCCAACAACAACATCCCAGATGTCCACCCTGCCGCGGTAATTAGCGCGTTCCATCAGAACGTGCGAAACCGCAGGATGCGGGAGGAGATGGCGATGTGCAAGATCGTAGACGCTGCGAGAGCTATATGCCCCGGCCGGCAAGTGTGCGCGCGTCTTGAGGAAGGGAGGAGACTCTCGAGAGAATATGTAGCAGCAGGGATCTCGATAGTGAGGGGTCCGCCCCGGCAAAGAAAAACCGGCGGCAGAACAACAGGAAAAAGAAAGGCAAAGACGTGCTAGTCATTGAGCAGTCCAGCAACGGAGGTGGCGCCAAGAAAGCCAAAGCTGGTGGCTCCGGCAAGGAGATTGCCGCTGGCACCAACTGCCAGGCTGTGGCGGTCGCCGACAAGCAGGACGACACCAACAAGCAGTACTGCAAGATTCACCGCACCAAGGGTCATGACCTCCAGAGCTGCAAGAAGGTCGAGCAGCTTGTCGAGCAGCAAAAGGCTGAATACGAGCGACGCGACAAGGAGAAGGCCCAGGAAGGTGCTGGAGGAGCTAGCAAGAAACGCCCCGGCCGAGGAGGACACCGCGGCAAGGCCAAGCAGTGGCAAGGAGACAGACCTCCCCGCGGCCGCGACAAGGATGAAGATGACGACGACGACGAAGACATGGATGATGACGAGGCTGATGAGCAGGAGTTCCAGAAAGCCACAGAGGTCTTGTGCGTTGACGGCGGTGCTTCTCAGATACTTCGCACCGCCAGCTCAAGCAAAGGATGCGGGAAGTCAATGCGTAGAACCATCCGTCGAGTCACGCAAGCCTCGAATGGTCCAAAGACGCCTATCATCTTTGATATTGAGGACCACCCCGATAGCATAATCATGTCGGTGCTTGCCGATGTTGGTTTCACCAACTATCCGCAACCTCAAGGTCACTAAGATGCTAGTTGACGGCGGGCCGCTTGAACCTGATCTCCTCCGCGGTACTCCGAAACTACAGATCCCCGATGGCGAAGCTCAAGAGACCGCACATTCCAAGGAATCAATCCGGAAGGAGCAAGTCAAGGGAAAGATCACGCTGTCGGTGACATTTGGCAGCGAATTGAACTTCAGGATCGAGAGGGTCACTTTTGATGTTGCCGACTTTCCATTGCCTTACAATGGGATACTTGGCCGCCCAAAGACTCGCCAAATTCATGGCAGCCTCTCACTATGCATACAACATGTCAAGATGCCCGCCCGATAAGTGTCATCTCCGCCCTCGGCGACAAGAAGGACGCGCTTATCTGCGCCGACAAGATCTACCGGGAAGCAGCAGCCGCAATAGATCGCAAGACACTTGCCGCTGAAGCTCCCGGGGCGTAGAAGAAGACCAAGACCGGCAAGAGTTCTGATGCCCACTCCGCAAGCGCACCTCTTCGAGTGCTGCGCCACCGCCGAGGACGCACCATCGAGCTCCATCGGCAAGTGTAAGAAGACGATGGCAGCTCCATCAGACCAAGAAGGTGTCCGCCAAGGAGAATGGCGCTGGTGGTACCTTCACCATCGCCACTCGACCCTAAATAGGAAGGCGCGCTCGTTGCTTTCTCATGGCTAACGCCGACGTGTTTGCATGGCAACCGTCCGACATCCCCGTGTTCCAAGGAAAGTAATTGAGCACCATCTTGCCGCCTGTCCTCATGCGCGCGACCCACCAAGCGTAAAGTCGAAGCAGCAAAGGAGCGCCAAAATTCATTGCGAAGAAATCAAGAAGTTGGAAGCAGCAGGCCTTGTCGAGGAGTGCTCCATCCTACATGGTTGGCCAATCTCAGTAGTCGTATAAGAAGCTTAACGGGAAATGGAGGCTTTGTATCGACTTTACCAATGTTAATAAAGCTTGTCCCAAAGACCCATTTCCCTTGCCGCGCATCGACCAGATTGTTGACTCCACGGCCGGATGTGACTTGCTTTCATTTCTTTATGCATACTCAGGGTACCATCAGATCTTCATGGCAGAAGAGGATGAGGAGAAGACCGCATTCATCACCCCATGTGGCACATACTGTTTCGTACGGATGCCTTTCGGTTTAAAGAATGCTGGATCAACATTTGCAAGAGTAGTCCATGACGCTTTTGAGCCACAAATGCACAGAAATGTGGAAGCCTACATGGATGACATAGTGGTCAAGAGCAAGGACAAGGCGACTCGATTCAAGATTTAGACGAAACCTTTGCAAATCTGCAAGATCAACCTCAAGCTCAACCCCGAGAAGTGTGTGTTTGGAGTCCCTCCGCAAGCTTCTCGGTTCTTCGTCTCAGCGGGAATTGAAGCCAATCCCGACAAGATCAAGGCCATTGAGCAGATTGAAGCACCAAAGCGCCAAGGATGTACGAAGACTTGACGGTTATGTAGCTGCTCTCAGCAGGTTTATCTCTAGGTTCTGCTGAGAGTGCCCTGCCATTTTTCAAAATATTGAAAAGGCAGGTCCAATGAAATGGACTCGAAGCGGAGGCTGCGCTGCAGACTTAAAGAGATACCTGCCCTCCACTCCAACACTTGTCGCACCTAAGCCACAAGAGAAGTTGCTGCTATATATAGCGGCAACCAATCAAGTGGTTAGTGCTGCGTTAGTAGCGGAGAGGGAGGCGGATGATGAGCCAAGAACCACGGCAGACGATCCAGCGACAAGCAAGGCACTTCACCGCAAGCTCGGTCCCGATAAAGATGGATCTCTGCAGCGTATGAGAAGATGCGAAAAGAATGGTGCAGCGCCTAGTTTACTTTGTCGGTTCCCTTCTCAGGGGGCTAGGTCAAGGTACTGTGTGCAGAAATTGCTTTTCGCCTTCTCATGGCCTCGAGAAAGCTGCGCCATTACTTCCAAGAACATGAGATCACAATCGCCACTCGCTTCCATCAAGAGGATAACGCAAAATCCGTAAGCAACAGCAGGATTGTCGAGTGGGCACTGAACTTTCCAGCTTTGGCCTCAAGTTTGAGAGCACTTCAACTATCCAAAGCAGAGCATTGGCAGAGTTCATAGCAGAATGGACGCCAACACAAGATGAAGAAATTCCAGAAACGAGCATCCCCGTCAAGGATGCAAGCAAAGAGTGGCTGATGTACTTTGATGGTGCCTTCTCGCTGCAAGGCGCCGGGCGTGCTACTTGTTGCACCCACTGGAGAGCACCTCAAGTACGTAGTCCAGATGCACTTTCCTAAGGAGCAAGCAACGAACAATACTGCAGAGTATGAAGGTTTGCTTGCCGGTCTCAGGATCCCAGCAGACCTTGGGATCAAGAAGCTCATTGTCAGGGGTGACTCACAGCTTGTCGTCCGCCAAGTGAACAAGAATTATCAGAGTCCGTTGATGGAGGCTTACGTTGATGAAGTCAGGAAGCTGGAAGAGCACTTTGACGGCCTACAGATGGAACATGTTCCAAGAGCTCAGAACGACATTGCTGATGGCCTGTCGAAGTGCGCGGCACTTAAGTTACCTATGGAACCAGGGATCTTCGTGCTCAAACTGACTCAACCAACTGTAGCACCATCAACTGGACAGAACAAGAAGAGGAAGTTGGTTTCTGGTGACTATATTCCGGCAGAGCTCCCCGAAGCCGCCGCCAAGAAGGTCCCCAAGATCGACACCAAGAGTGCTGAGGAGCAGTCTGCTCCGACAAGCCCTAGGGTTTGTTTCGCTGAAGCAGACGCTCCCAACAAGTTTTGCTCCGGCAAGCTTGCCGGGGAACGTCAAGCTCCGGCTGAGCCGCAGGTTCTCGCCAGAGAAGCGGATGTTCCCAAGCAGCAGAGATGTGCCTTTAGTCCTTGTTGTCGAGCCACAAGCTCCAAAGATGGGCACAGCAGATTGTCCATTTCCTTCTGACAGAGAACTTCCCGAGAGCAAGAAGAAGCGGAAAGAGTAGCCCGGCAATCAAGTATGTACCAGTTTGTCGACAACACACTGCATGTAAGAAGACTCAACGAGTGAAATTGAAGTGTATTCACCGGAAGACGGACAAATGCTGTTGGCGAGAGATACATGGAGGCATATGTGGTCACCACATTGGCGCGAAGAGCACTTGCCGCAAAGCGTTCGCAAGGTTTCTTTGGCCGACAGCCTCCGTGATGCAACCGCACAAGTAACCAAGTGTGAAGCGTGCAGTTCCATTCCAAGCAGATACACCAGCCAGCTCAAGCTCTCCGACGATCCCTTTATCCTGGCCATTTTCGTCTGGGGCTCGACATCCTCGCCCCTTTCCCGAAGCTGTCGGGGCTTTGATTACTTGTACGCTGTAATCGACAAGTTCACAAAGTGGCCGGAAGTGGAAGCGGTGAGGAAGGTGACAGACAACAAGCAGCGATCAAGTTCTTCAGTCGATTGTTTGCCGCTTCGATCCCTAACAGGATCGCCACCGACAACGGCACGCAATTCACGAGCCGCACCTTCATGCAAGACGCCCAAGATCTTGGCGCCAAGGTTCGCTTCGCTTCGTTGCTCATCCGAGAAGTAACGGTCAACCGGAGAGGGCGAATGCTGAAGTGTTGCGAGGCTCAAGACCAGGACTTTCGACAGCTGCACAAGTGCGGAAGAAATGGATTGAGGAGCTGCCGGTGGTTCTTTGGTCGATCAGACGACGCCAAATCGAGCCACCAGCCGACACCTTTCGCTCTAGTCTATGGATCGAGGCAGTTCTCCCCATGGAACTCAGATACGGGTCACCTCGAGTGCTCGCTATGATGAGCTTGAGCAAGAGCAGCTTGCGACAAGATGACGACCGCTCCTTGAGGAGGACCGCCTTCAAAGCCGCTGACGAGCTGCTCGATACCAGCAAGCTTTGCGCCGCTACCATAGCCGCAATGTTAGTGCCGAAGTCTCGAGGAGGGCGACCTTGTTCTTCGCGCGATTCAGTCCGCCAAGAATTCCAACAAGTTGACGCCAAGGGAAGGCCCTTACCGGGTGAAACGAGTCACTAGGCTCGGCGCTGTCCGCTTTGAGACCGAAGATGGCATTCCGTGAGCAACTCGAACATTGAGCATCTTCGTAAGTTTTACTCAGAGGCGCGGTTTCCGAACCTGTTCCGCAACCACCTTTTGTACAAGTCTTGCCGATGTTGCATGTAATCCTTTGTACAAAGCCGGGCGCAGACCCCGTGCATAAGTAAAGCTAATATGCTCCGCACATCTTGTCAATTTCATGCTTTCTACTTTTTATTGCATGTGTTATCGACACTTTGTGCAGCACCTACCCGTAAGCAATAACGAGCATAAGGCTCCATATCTTTATTTTCTTCTTTCTTTTCTCAAAGAAAGGAAGGTTACCTCGCCCACAAGTTTGCCGGGGGGGAGAAGATAATGGTGTGGACCAAGCGTTGCTCGAGGAAGTTTCACCTTACCGGGAAGCAAACGACAGAAAAGCTAAGTTGCTAAAATTTGAGCAATCAGCTTTTAAATTTTTAAGTTATTCTCCTCGAACAACCATACTTTGTATGGAAAACCTGTGCGCGGAGGAACCAACTCGTAGCTAGTTGCGCCCATACTTTGTTTCGAGTCTGCTCAACAACTTAAGTAAGCTGCGACTAGTTGCGACAAGGTTTCTTGTCGGTAGCGGCATCGCCAGCAGGCTGCTGACGTCTCGCACTCAGCGCTCGCGGCTAAGGTGCCCGCGCCGACAAGTTCCCTAAAAGAGTAGGGCAAAAACATACAAAGGAAGGAATCAAGTAAAGGAAATAACATAGCAATCACTACCCGAAATAGAGTTATATTACAAGATAGCTTGTCACAGCTCTAATAGATTGTTCTCATGACATGACCAGCAGCGACAAGAAAAAGAGAAAACAGGCGGCCTAATCTACGCGATCGCCATCAACCCTCTTGATTCCGCTCACCCTGTCCACGATGGGTGCGACAAGGGTCTTGAGCGCTTCCACATCGGCATCCGACGGCAAGGACTTGAGGACGTTGGTGAGGTTGAGGCCTGGATTGCAAAAGGCCACCTTCATCAGCACCTTTTGAAGAGCTCCCGCGCAGATCTGGCGCGACTCGTTGGCCAGCTGCTTTGGGATCTCTTCCCGGAGTCGCTGGAGGGCCGTCACCACGCCTTTGAAGAACAAGCTGAGCTTGGCGCTAGGTTGGAGGTGCTCATTGGAGGAATACCCAAGGTCCTCCATCCCCAGCTGCGCCAGCTCCCTGTCGATGGCTGCAACAACATCCACGAGACCCTCGGTCCAGTCTTCCACATTATCCCTGAAAGTGTTCTGGGCGGCAAGACTTCGCCAAAGAACGCCTGCCGGCCTTGATCTTCTCCTTCAAGGCCACCTCCTCCTCCCCCGGCGCCGTCCGGGCCCGAGTCAAGGTGGTCAGCTTCAACTCAAGATCTGCGTTGGAGTCCTTGGCGGCGCTGAGCTCCTTGCTCCTCTCGGCGAGACGGCCCTGCAGCTCGCCAAGAGTGTAGGCGTCCTTCTCACGCTCATGCTTGAGTGCAGCAAGCTCCTCGCCGCTCTCCTTCAGATTGGCCTCCAGCTGCATCACCTTCATCTCCAGCTCCTTCTTGGCGGCCTCAGCAGCTGCGGCAGCATCTTTTCCTTCCTTGAGAGCCCCGCCAACTGTTTGCTCGCGCGCGGCAAGATCCTCCTCATGGCTGTCAAGATTAACCTTCCGCTGCGCCAACTCGCCTTCCTGCGCAGACAACTTCTCGGCAGCAAGCCGCTGTTGCTCTTCAGCTTCAGCCTTCTCGAGGAGGAAGGCTTTGCGCTCCTCGGCGAGTTGCTCCCGCTCCGCTGCCAAGGACCGGAGAGCTTCCTGGTTGAGGCCCCGGAGCTCCTCTGCGCGCTTCTCGATGTCTGCTCCCGCCTTCGCGACAAGCGCTTCTCGGGATTCCAGCTTGGCTTCGGCGCGGTAGAGCGACAACAGCTTCCGAGCAGCTGTTCTTCCTCGAGCTCGCCACTGCTGCTGCTCGGCGCGTCGACCAGCGTCGGCCAATGGAGGCGAGCAACTCTTCATCAAAGGTCTCTCCTTCGACCGGGCGCTGGAGCTCGACGCCCGGGGAGCTTGATGAAGACGCCATCGCCGCCTTCAAATAGGCGCTGGCTGGGGCTCTTCGAGCTCGACGCTGCAGCGGCGGCGAGGGATCGGCGGTCGGCGAGGCGCTGGTGCTCCTCGGCCTCAGGGCCGCGGTCGATCGCGGACCCTCGTCGCCTTCTGCGGCGGCAGCTTTGGCGGCCTCTTCGCCGGCGAGCTCATCGGCGCCAGCTTCTTCTTTAATGGAGGCGGCGTCGCTGTTGCCGCTGCTTTTTCTCCTCATTGGCGCCTCGGTCTCCATTGGCTCTGTGGCAGATGGATCTGACGACTGGAAAAGAAAGAAAAGTCAAGCAAATATTCAAAAAGAAAATCAGAAGAAGAAGAACACAAGGAAAGTTTTCAAGCAAGAGGATTACCTGTGCTAGGATCCGCAGTCGTGGTCTCAACCACCGGAGGGTCGCTGTTGCTATCCCTTGCCGGAAAACCGTCCCTTGCCGGGGAATCCTCCCTTGGCGGTGTAGTCGAAGCAGATGGCGTTTCGGGAGTGGCTTCCGGGCACTCCTGGTGAGGCTGCTCTGCTCCTACACAAACCAACAGTCAGATATCAGCAAAGAAAGAGCACCCATGCACGCCTAATAGCAGGAAGTAAACCATATACTTACGCTGGGGGCTGCGCTGGGGGCTGCTTTGAGGAAGAGTTGCCGCGTCCGGCAAGGTAGTCTCGGACGCGCCTCCTGCTGCAAGCGGGCTCGCCCTCGATGACAATCACCGGGACTTGGCTCTCTTCGACGCCTCTCCGGGCCAGCGTCACGAAAAGGAATGGGTTCAGAGAAGCAAATCAGATACAAGACAAAGCAACAAATCGAAGAACTACAAGTACAGAAAGAATCTTACTCTTCTTCTTCCTCGCCGGAGCTGAGCGCGGAGATCACTGCTCGCCTCCGTGCGACGAGGCGAGGAGTGGTTTCCTTGGCGCTTGGCGGGGCAAGCGATGGTCAGGAGGGCCTCTCCCGCTGCTGCTGTGGCGTGAGGTGCTCCAAGGCAACAAAGCTTGCCATGGTGGAGCTGCGCGTCGCCGGGCGGCTATTGGTCCGCCTGCCGCCTGCCACATCTCCGCCTTGCGAAGACGCCTTCTTGGTGGAGCTGGGCTCGCCATGCAAGCTGTTCGAAGGTGGGGAGGAGGCGCCGGCGGCTCGCCGACTCAACTTCGCCCGACAAGCTCTACTCACCGGCGAACTCCTCGCCGACAAGGCTTGCCGCCTCTGCCCTCTGCCTCCTCCACGGTGAATCTAACCGCCACGGGCGGCGCGCCTGCTGCCGCCTCTTCCAGCTTTGGTGGCGTCGCTGCATCTCATCATCGGTGGTGTCGCGGGTGAGGCTCTTCTGTTCGTCGGGGCGGACTGGCACTTCTACCAGGCTGTCAAAGAACACCCGCACGACGTCATCTGCAGGCTCTTGCCAGGTTGGGACGATTCCATGCGAGTCACACAGCGGCATCATTGCACGGATGCGGTCGAGCAAGGAATTGTTGCAGAGCGGGACGACACCCCTCGGCAACCTGAACATTTCGGGATGATCAGGATCGGGCTTGAACAGCTCCAAGAGCATCGCGTCCAGTTCCAAGACAGTAAAGTTGAAGTTGAGGCCCGGGCGCAGCCTCATGATATCTGTCGCGTTCTGAAACTCCCAGGCGGGTCTCCTCCTCTCCCCAAAGGATGCGCGGGCGGCGAAGAAAGTCTGCATAACGGTGCCTACGGTGAGCTCCGGCAAGCTCGAGGCGCAAGATCCGGTGATGGCAATATTCAGCCTAGCATCTTCCGGGGCCACGTTGTTCCAATCGTTGCCGCGCACTATTGGGGTTTGGCTGCCACGTAAGGGCTGCGTCTTCTCCTCGACAATCCAGCACCAATCTGCCCTACATTCCTCCCACTTGCTACGGAGCTCTCCCTCCAGATAAGCTTCCTTCTTGCCAATCCTTGAGATCCAAGCGGTCCCGCCGGCAAGAGGCTCCCCTCTCTCAACTCGGCGCATAAAGAAATGGCGGAAAAGAGCTACGTTTGGATGGACTCCGACAAAGTTTTCGCAGAGATGTGCGAAAACTGCCATGGTCAGAACAGCATTGGGGGTGAAATCAAGGAGGCGGAACCCATAGGTGTTCATGATATCACAGAAGAATTCAGAGACGGGTGGGCAGAGCCCGCAGTAGAAGAACAGCGCGAAGAAAGGGTATCCATTCGGAGCTAGTTCCGAGGCGGCAGCTGGGAGTACCTTCGTGCGCGGATGCGCTCGCGTCTCCGTCGACCGTAAGAGGTAGTAGTACTCCCTCGGATCCTTCGCAAGCGAGCTGAGGGGGAAGATGGCCCGCCCTTCGCGGCCTGAGCCGCCGCGCCTCGGCCGACTTCACAGCCTTCCCTTGTCGGCTTTGAGCCATGGCGGAGGTGGTGGGGAGATCGACGGCGTTGATGGTGCTGGTGGCGATGGAAGTGGAGCGCTGCTCTCTTTCAGCCTTGGGAAGAAGAGGGGAGCAGCGGAGGTTTTTGAGATTGGACAAGAATCGGCGAGATGGGCGAACTGCCCCTGTTTCCCGCTTATAAAGAGGGAGGGGCGGACGCCCGCCTTTCCAATAAAGAAACCACCCACGATCTCTCCCACCACGCCGCATTTGACGCGTGGCTGCCTGTGGAGGGCGTGGGGGTCGGAGTGAGTTACGGCGTAACCTGTATGCGTGCGTGCAGTTCCTGTTTTGGGCCTGGCCCAATAGCGCTCGGCACCGCAGGTGGCCCAGGCCCGGGGCTCTGCCGGTGTACTAGAGTAGGGTACCCTTGTATCCCGAACTTGTGCACGGGCAGCAGCCCCCCCCATGCACAAGGCTTGCCGGGTGACCGCCAAGGTCCTCCGTGGTTCCTTTGGAGCCATTCAAGAACAAAGTATTCAAGCCAAGGAGACAAGGCCCCGGCAAGAGGAGCTTGCCGGGAAGGCCCAGTGAGCGACAAGCTTCCGGACACGACTAGGCAACAACCGCGGCAAGGCGCTTGCCGCGGCAAACTACCACTCAGACTGGCTCCAAAGACATCCACCAACGTGTCGCCTCGACCTTTCGTGCGCGTGGCGAGAGGTCATGCGCCAACGGTCTTGATGTGCAAGCGGCGCCGACAAGATTGCCATCGTGGCGGGCGGTGCCCCGACGGTCCCTCGCTTACCTTTGTTTGGGCGACGAGAAGGGCATTTAATGCCTTTGTCCCCTCGCGCCGTGGTTAGGTATGATACATCGCATGTAGTTGTACCAACCGCATCCTTTTCCATTTTACCTTGTCTACGCTGCCACCTGCCGGAGACCCTTGAGCATATAAAAGGAGGCCCATGCGAACGAGAGAGCGGTTCGAAGGTTCGCCGTAAAACACTCACGCTTAGGTCTCGTTAGCAGCCGGAGGTATCAGAGCACTCAGCGCTCCCTAGCAAGAACTCAATACACTCAAACATGCAGCAAGAGGAGTGTTATCTCTCCGGAGAGCTCCGTTGGGTAAACTGCTCGTGTGCTTCGCCGACCGCTCTTCGTGCGAACTCCGCCCTCGCCGAACCGAAGGGGCTCGGTCCGCCGGTCCCATAGGTGTTCGTGGGTCAGACCAGTTTCCCCGACAGGACGTCGCCGGCGACTAACCGCCGACCTAATCCGGTTGTTAGGGGCTAATCACCCCACTAACTACCACCGAGTCGATGACAGCCGGGCCCCACCGCCTAACTAATCGGCTATTAAAAATAGTTTAAGGTTAATTTAATTGCAGCGGCCCATCGCTGTCGCTTTGGACTATGCCGACGTAGTACGCTGACCCGACCCACCGGGTCAGCCTCTGTTCTGCCTTGTCACACCGGCATGTGGGACCCATGCGCCAGTTTGACCGGGCTGCTCGTTGACCTGCTGAGGTCGGTTATGACGCGATGTCGATGCAGTAATAGGTTTTTCTGGATTTGTTTTTACTCAGGAAATTCTAGAAAATAGTATAAACATCTAAAAATCATAGAAATTCAACCGTAACTCCAAATGAAATAATTTATATATGAAAAATTATCAGAAAAATCCAATCCATCCATCTGTACCATTTTCATGCATGTTAGAACAACTTATAGCTGCTTTTAGAACAAATCATATAAAGGGCATTTAAACCATCACAATGGAGTTTGAATTTGAATCTTTGATTCAAGCCAACTTCATTTAACCTGTTGCTAGTTGCATTAGCTCAAATCACAGCATATTGACATGTCATGATCATGCATCATATTGTGCATTGCATTGATTGTGTTCTTCCTTGTTTGCCGGTATTTGCCCCCTCTTGATAGACGTGGTTTCGACGATGAGTTCGATGACACTGATGAAGAACTATATTATCTTCAGAAGTGCCAGGCAAGCAAAACCCCCTTGTTCATTCCGATACAATCCCACTCTCTCGCTCCTACTCTCTTTTACTGCATTAGGACAACAACGATTCATCTGTTACTTGCTGCGGTAGCTGAACCCTTTATCCTCTCGTGATGACTCCGTCATTCCACAAGAATTAGATGAAACCCACTAGCATGAGTAGGAGTTGTTTGAGCCTGTTGTGCCTACTCATTCATGCTTGTTTTTCATGCCTGCTATCGCTTAGAGTTGAGTCGTGTCTGATTCATCGGGATGAATCGGAGGTGTGTGAACATGTCCTCATCGTGTGTGAGCTAAGTGTGTGAACATGATTTGGTAAAGGTAGCGTGAGAGGCCATGTAGGAGTACATGGTGGGTTGTCTCATTGAAACCGGCCCTCGTGAACTGAGTTCTGTGTTTGTGATCCATGAAACAGTTACTACCACACATTGGGATCCTTAATTGACTCTTTCGCTTCTTAACCACCCTTGTTCTCTCGTCCGTGAGTTGCAACTAGTTTCGGTGTTTGTATGATATGTGTTGGAGGCCGTGCATAGCGCCGACCCTAGGGTGGGCTATGATGCGGTAGATACACCGTGGTCTGTGCAAAATGCCCGCTTGGTATCTCGGGAACCCTGCACACATCGCTCGGGGCCGTAGTGGAAACCTCGGCCGATTCTCATGGATGGAACCTGAATAGGCGATAAACCTGGACTAGGGACTTGAGTGATTAGGTAGGCCGTGGCCGACACCCTCGCTGGGCTTCCTCTTGAAGGTTGCCGAGTACATGTCGTGTAAACGGTGATAAGTGGTGAGAGCGTGTGTGATGAAGTACACCCCTGTAGGGTTAATATGATCTATTCGAATAGCCGTGTCCGCGGTAAAGGACTTCTGGGTTGCCTATATCAGTTCATAGACAAGTGAAAGTGGATACTCTAAAATGCGCAAGATAAGCGTGAGTGCTATGGATGGCGTTCTCGTAGGGAGAATGGAGCGGGTCCATAGTGGTGTATTGATATGGTGAATATGTGGACTCGTGTGCGCCACCTCAAAAGATTTACTTGCAGTCGTAGTTCAGGATAGCCACCGAGTCAAAGCTGGCTTGCTGCAGTCAAACTCCACCACCCCTTTTGTTGATAATGATGCATATGTAGATAGTTCTGATGTAAGTCTTGCTGAGTACATTTGTACTCACGCTTGCTTATTTTATGTTTTACAGAGAGACGCGGTCTCACTACTAGTTCAGCGTGGACTTGACGCTTAGCTTGATACCTCAGCCACGATCTTGTGCCCTCGGCAGATCTCGTAGATAGTCGCTTCTAAGTCTCTTTCATTTGTAGATGTCTCGTACTCGGACATGCTAAGCTTCCGCCTATGCTTTGTTTTGTATGTTTCAATGTTGGGTCATGAGACCCATGTTTGTAATATCTCGCTCCTCGAGCCTAATGAATAAATATTTGAGTCATAGAGTTATGTTGTGATGCCATGTTGTATTTACACATATTGAGCATATTGTGTGTATGTTTGAAATGCTTGGTATGTGTGGGATCCGACAATCTAGTTGTTTATCCTTGGCAGCCTCTCATATGGGGAAATGTAGTCTAGTGCTTCCGAGCGATAGTAGTCCGCTATGTTCCGGTTCACCGGAGTCCTGCTAGCCCAAAGACTACTGCTCGACACTGACCGGCCGGCATGTGTTTCACTTCGCTCTGTGTCTGTCCCTTCGGGAAATGTCACACGGTGACACCCGAGTCCTGCTTAGCCTTCTACAGCCCGGGTTCCTGAGTCCTGTTAGCCCAAGGCTACAGCCCGGATTCACACGCTGACCGACATGCTCGATGTGATTCATGTATGCCTATCCCCATGGGTTAGTGCTGCTTTGGGTTCACGACTAGCCATGTCGGCCCGGTTCTCTCGTCATATGGATGCTAGCGACACTATCATATACGTGAGCCAAAAGGCGCAAACGGTCCCGGCCATGGTAAAGCGACACCGTGGGAATACCGTGCGTGAGGCCGCAAAGTGATATGAGGTGTTACCGGCTAGGTCGATGTGACTTGGAATCGGGGTCCTGACAGACGCACCCTGGTGGGTTGTGCCCATCCAGGTGCCCCTCTCCGGCATGTCTTGGCTCCAGAAATTCTTATTACTGATATAAAAAATCCTCGCAAAGTTTTGTTCCGTTCCGAGAACTTTTATTTGTGCACAAAAACAACACCATGGTAGTTCTGCTGAAAACAGCATCAGTCCGGGGTTAGTTTCATTCAAATCATGCAAATTAGAGTCCAAAGCAAGAGGAAAAGCGTGAGAAAAAATAGATACGTTGGAGACGTATCCGGCACCCGGGCCCAAAGTGACAAGCATTAAGCATGGCAAAGTCATAACAATATCAATCTCAGAACATAATGGGTACTAGGGATCAAGCCCTAACAAAACTAACTCGATTATATGATGAGTCTCATCCAACTCCTCACCGACCAGCGAGCCTATGAAGGAATTACTCACTACTGGTGGGGAGCATCATGGAATTGGCGATGAAGGAGGGTTGGTGATGACGAAGATCGAAGATCCTCCTCTCCGGAGGCCCAAGTGGACTCCAGATCTGGCCTCTCGATGAAGAACAGGAGGTGGTGGCGGCTCCGTATCGTGAAACGAGATAATTCTTCCTCCCAGATTTTTTTCTCCGAAAATGTGAGTTTATAGCATCGGAGAGAGGGTCTGCGGGCCACCAGGTGGGCACAACCCACCTGGGCGCACCAGGAGGGGGCGCGCCCTGGTGGGTTGTGCTCCCCCAGGGAACCCCCCTCCGGTGGTTCTTAGCTCCGGTATTTTTCTTTTATTGTATAAAAATTCTCCAAAAAGTTTTGTTCCATTCCGAGAACTTCTATTTCTGCACAAAAACAACACCATGGTAGTTCTGCTGAAAACAGCGCCTATACGGGTTAGTTTCATTCAAATCATGCAAATTAGAGTCCAAAACAAGAGTAAACGTGTTAGGAAATTAGATACGACAGAGATGTATCAACTCCCCAAAGCTTAAACCTTTGCTTGTCCTCAAGCAATTCAGTTGATAAACTGAAAGTGAAAAAGAAAAATTTTACGAACTCTTTTGCTCTTGTTTACATAAATAAGCTTAAGTAGCACCCGAGTTTTCAGCAAAGATCATGATAAACCATAGCAGCAATAACTCTTAAAAATTATATAACTCATAGCAGAAATATTTTTGGGTTTTTTCGTTCTTCTTGAAGAAGGCAAATTAAAAGGAAGAAAAACAAAAACGAGAAAAACTATTTACATGGGAAACCTCCCAACAAGCAAGAAGAAGAAACGATAAATATTTTTGGGTTTTGTTTTAATACTATTGCTAATTAAACTAGAAAGAAAAACCGAAAATAAGGAAGAAATATTTTTAGGTTTTCTCAAAGTTTTTCAAACACACAACAAGAAACTGAGAAAAACAAATCTAAAATGGATGATACAATGAAAAAGTGTGAACACCAAAAATTGGAATGAAATGTGTGAACATGAATATAATGTCGGTGGAAACACATACTCCCCCAAGCTTAGGCTTTTGGCCTAGCTTGGTAATCAGCATCCGTAGTAACCGTCCGGCCCCATCTCGAAGTGATGTGGAGCAGGCACCTGAGTGTCCCACTCCTGAGGCTCCTCTTCTTCTACTACCTCGGCGTTCCGGTAGGTAATGATGTCGTCTGGCATGATCCTGTATCCGCCCCTGGCAATAGAATCAAACAAAGCAGGTGCAAGCAACATGATAATATCATGGGTGTCCTCACTGAAGACCAGGTTGTAAGGAATATTAATAATATAATCATTATTGTCAATAAAATGGTGGTCTTTCATCGCCTGATGATCCAAATAGACCTTGGGTAAACGATAATCATTTTGGCAAATCTGAACGTTAAAGTGACTCGCTAAACAAGTAGCATAAATTCCGCCATGAATTTTTCCCTTGGCCCCGTTAAGGTGCAGACGACGTGCAACAATGGCCCCTAGGCTATAAGAGTTATCGCCGTATAGTGCATGTAAGATGGTGAAGTCAGGAGCACAAAGTGCACCGATTTTCTCTCTAGCGATTAAACACTTAGCAATGAATAGAGAAAAATAATGCACAACAGGAAACTGCAAACTAGTAGAGTGACACTCAACACGCCTCTTTCATCTCCCACTGACAGAGTGCGATAAAAGTCCTCAAGCTCTGCAGGCCTAGGCTCTCTTATTTCCCCGTCGGAAGGGATCAAGCATACATCGCAAAAATCAGTGAGTGGCATCTGACGGGTTTCAGCATATAAATTAAACTGCACCTCAGGGGGGTTATTCCTACTCAGAAAATGGAAGCTTTACACAAAGGAATTTGTAAGGAGGTGTTATTGTTCACACTCATCTGCGATGAAGTCGGTGAGCCCAGCATTAGCAGCAAATTGTGAGAACTCTTGACGGAACACGGCTCCATCCATGAGGGGGTTGTGCGGCCATTCGCACGGCCGCACCTCCGCCCTCCTCCGGGTACGGAGGTCACTGTCCGACGATTCCCCAATGACTCCCTTAGAGCTCTTCTTGGAAGCAAACTTCCTAAATATACTCATCTTATTCCTATAAATAAAATTCTGAAAAAATTTAGTCCACAAAAAATTTGTCAACAAAACTTCACAAGATTGATAGCAACTACTCATAAGCCTGCATAGAGGCTATACTGAGCATTCAAACTACTTAGAACTCTAAGAATTGAACATGCAAGCTCATCTACAGCAGTACCAAGAGTAGCTAATTATTCAAAATATAATCCACTAAAGCAAAAGCTAATTGGACCAATGGAGGAGTCACATACCAAGTAGCAATCCCCCAAAACAGTTTCAAAAACGGAGCTTCGAGCAAAGAGATCGAAATCCGCGGGTTTGAGAGCAAGAACACGAGAGATGGAGCAATGGTGATTTTTTCTGGAGGTAGGTGATGAAATGGGCTAAAGAGATAAGTGAGGGGGCCCACGTGGGGACCACAACCCACTAGGGCGCGCCTAGGCTGCTGGCACGCCCACGTGGGTTGTGCTCACCTGGTGCACCCCCGTCTGATGTTATTTGCACTAAAAATTCAGAAATATTCAGAAAAAATCGTATTAAATTTTCAGGACATTCTGAGAACTTTTATTTTTGGGTCTTTTTTTATTGCACGAAAAATCCAAAAAACAGGATAAACATGGCCTTTTATTTTATTTAACTAAGAAAGACAAAAAAAGATAAGGACAGAACGTAGTGCCCACTAAATTCATCAGCTTCATGTTGGGAAAAGTAGCATGCAATTTCAAAAAAAATCCTACGTGTTGGGGAACCTAGCATGCAATTTCAAAAAAATCCTACGATCACGCAAGATCTATCTAGGAGATGCATAGCAACGAGAGGGGGAGAGTGTCTCCATGTACCCTCGTAGAAGAAAAGCGGAAGCATTATGTTAACGCGGTTGACGTAGTCAAACGTCTTCATGATCCAACCGATCCAAGTACCGAACGTACGGCACCTCTGTGTTCAGCACACGTTCAGCTCGATGACGTCTCTCGAACTCTTGATCCGGTAGAGGGTTGAGGGAGAGTTTCGTCAGCACGACGGCGTGGCGACGGTGATGGTGATGTGATCCGCACAGGGCTTCGCCTAAGCACTACGACGCTATGACCGGAGGCGTAAACTGTGGAGGGGGGCACCGCACACGGCTAAGAGAAATCTTGGTCTGCCTTTGGGGTGCCCCCTGCCCACGTATATAAAGGAGGGGGGAAAGAGGCCGGCGGCCAGGAGGGGCGTGCCATGGGGGGAGTCCTATTTGGACTCCTAGTCCAAGTAGGATTCGCCCCCCTGCTTTCCTTTCTTCCACCGGAGGGAATAGGAAGGAGAGGGAGAGGGAAAGGGAAGGGTGGCGCCGCCCCCTCCTCCTTGTCCTATTCGGACTCTCTAGGGGGGGTGCGGCCACCCCCCGCGGACTTCCCTCTCTCTCCCTTAGGCCCATGTTGGCCCAACACTTCCCCGGGGGGTTCCGATAACCTCCCGGTACTCCGGAAAAATACCCGAATCACTCGGAACCATTCCGATGCCCGAATACAACCTTCCAATATATGAATCTTTACCTCTCGACTATTGCGAGACTCCTCGTCATGTCCGTCATCTCATCCGGGACTCCGAACAAACTTCGGTCACCAAAACACATAACTCATAATACAAATCGTCATCGAACGTTAAGCGTGCGGACCCTACGGGTTCAAGAACGATGTAGATATGACCGAGACACATCTCCAGTCAATAACCAATAGCGGAACCTGGATGCTCATATTGGTTCCTACATATTCTACGAAGATCTTTATAGGTCAAACCGCATAACAACATACGTCATTCCCTTTGTCATCGGTATGTTACTTGCCCACGATTCGATCGTCGGTATCATTATACCTAGTTCAATCTCGTTGCCGGCAAGTCTCTTTACTCATTCCGTAATGCATCATCCCGCAACTAACTCATTAGTCACATTGCTTGCAAGGCTTATAGTTATGTGCATTACCGAGAGGGCCCAGAGATACCTCTCCGATACACGGAGTGACAGATCCAAATCTTGATCTATGCCAACCCAACAAACACCTTCGGAGACAGCTGTAGAGCATCTTTATAATCACCCAATTACGTTGTGACATTTGATAGCACACAAGGTGTTCCTCCGGTATTCGGTAGTTGCATAATCTCATAGTCAGAGGAATATGTATAAGTCATGAAGAAAGCAATAGCAATAAAACTAAATGATCATAATGCTAAGTTAACGGATGGGTCTTGTCCATCACATCATTCTCCAATGATGTGATCCCGTTCATCAAATGACAACACATGTCTATGGTCAGGAAACTTTAACCATCTTTGATTAACGAGCTAGTCAAGTAGAGGCATACTAGGGACACTCTGTTTTGTCTATGTATTCACACATGTACTAAGTTTCTGGTTAATACAATTCTATCATGAATAATAAAAATTTATCATGATATAAGGAAATATAAATAACAACTTTATTATTGCCTCTAGGGCATATTTCCTTCAGTCTCCCACTTGCACTAGAGTCAATAATCTAGATTACATAGTAATGATTCTAACACCCATGGAGTCTTAGTGCTGGCCATGTTTTTCTCGTGGAAGAGGCTTAGTCAACGGGTCTGCAACATTCAGATCCGTATGTATCTTGCAAATCTCTATTTCTCCCTCCTTGATTAGATCGCGGATGGAATTGAAGCATCTCTTGATGTGTTTGCTTCTCTTGTGAAATCTGGATTCCTTCGCCAAGGCAATTGCTCCAGTATTGTCACAAAAGATTTTCATTGGACCCGATGCACTAGGTATTAAACCTAGATCGGATATGAACTCCTTCATCCAGACTCGTTCATTTGCTGCTTCCGAAGCAGCTATGTACTCCGCTTCACACGTAGATCCCGCCACGATGCTCTGCTTGGAACTGCACCAACTTACAGCTCCACCATTCAATATAAATACGTATCCGGTTTGTGACTTTGAGTCATCCGGACCAGTGTCAAAGCTTGCATCAACGTAACCATTTACGACAAGATCTTTGTCACCTCCATAAACGACAAACATATCCTTAGTCCTTTTTAGGTATATCAGGATGTTCTTGACAGTTGTCCAGTGATCCACTCCGGGATTACTTTGGTACCTCCCTGCTAAACTTATAGCAAGGCACACATCAAGTCTGGTACACAGCATTGCATACATGATAGAACCTATGGCTGAGTGAAAGTGCTAGTTATCGACTAGAGGGGGGGGGGTGAATAGGCGATTTTTAGGAAAGTCTTCAAAACACGGATGTTTCGAAGACAAATAATAGAAATGACCTAATTGATATGCAGCGGAAAATAAACTACAACAAGCAAACCATAGTCAAGTATGCAATAACGTGAAAGTACAAGACTAATAGCAGCTTGGTAGTAGGATCAAGATGGAAGATAGTGAGAAGCCAATCAACAAAAGTAGTCAAGCAATGAAGTCAAACAGGTATGACAAATAGGCAATGACTTCACGAAGACAAACTCTAAGTAAGGAGAGGGAGAAGATAGAACCAGTCACTTGTTGAAGACACATTATTTGTTGGACCAGTTCAGCTTGTTTGTGACAACTGTACATCTGGTTAGGGAGGCTGAGATTCAACTCAAGACCGCGTTCACCTTATTCCCTTGAGCTAGGACACACAGTCCTCGCTAAATCACTCGTAAGTCTTCAAGGTATACTTCAACCTTCACAGATCATGCTCACCGCAATCCACAATGACTCTTGGATGCTCAGAACGCGACGCCTAACCGGCCGGAGGATTCACAGCCTCAAGTGTAATAAGTCTTCGTGTCACACAGCATGTAAAGACTTGGTGATGCCTAACACTCTTTGGCTCTGGGTGTTTGGGCTTTGTCCTCGCAAGGATTTCTCTCTCAAAGGCTTCGAGGTGGGTTGCTCTCAAACTACAAAAGCCGTGCACTAACTCGAGCAGCCACCAATTTATGGTGTAGGGGTGGGCTATTTATAGCCACTAGGCAACCCGACCTGATATGTCCGAAATGACCTGGTCACTAAGGAACCGACACGTGTTCCAACGGTCGATTTCAAACACACACGACAACTTTACTTGGGCTACAAGCAAAGCTGACTCATCCACTCGATAAGTTTTGCTCTCATTGTCTTCGCTCGAAGACATAGGATTTGGGTTGAGCATCACTTCAGTCATTGTGACTTTGATCACTTGGACCCCACTTAACAGGACGGTGGTTCCTATGACTCAACAAAGAAGAAAAGGAAACAACGAAACGACACAGTCTTCGCTCTCCATAGTCTCCACTCAATGTCTTCTCATGTCATAGTCTTCAATGTGAATATCTTCACATGCCACCATTGTCGTCAATGTCTTCATACATTTTTAGGGATCATCTCCGGTAGGTAAACCGAATCAATGGGGGACACTACCTGCATTATCCTGCAATTCTCACAAATGCATTAGTCCCTCAACCACATTTGTCGTCAATACTCCAAAACCAACTAGGGGTGGCACTAGATGCACTTACACTGAGGCATAGGGAATGACCTTCATTTTCTCTCTATCTTCTGTAGTGGTCGGGTATTGAGTCTGACTCAACTTCACACCTTCTAACACAGGCGGGAACCCTTTCTTTGATTGCCCATGTTGAAATTCTCAAAATTTATCATGGTATGTGCTTTGTGAAAGTCCAATTAAGCGTCTTGATCTATCTCTATAGATCTTGATGCCCAATATATAAGCAGCTTCACCAAGGTCTTTCATTAAAAATTCTTATTCAAGTATCCTTTTATGCTATCCAGAAATTCTGTATTATTTCCAATCAACAATATGTCATCCACATATAATATAAGAAATGCTACAGAGCTCCCACTCACTTTCTTTTAAACAGCCTTCTCCAAAAGTCTGTATAAAACCATATGCTTTGATCACACTATCAAAGCGTATATTCCAACTCCGAGAGGCTTGCACCAGTCCATAAATGGCTCGCTGGAGCTTGCACACTTTGTTAGCACCTTTAGGATCGACAAAACCTTCTGGTTGCATCATATACAACTCTTCTTTAAGATATCCATTAAGGAATGCACTTTTCACATCCATTTGCCAAATTTCATAATCATAAAATGCGGCAATTGCTAACATGATTCGGACAGACTTAAGCATCGCTATGGGTGAGAAGGTATCATCGTAGTCAACTCCTTGAACTTGTCGAAAACCTTTCGCAACAAGTCGAGCTTTGTAGACAGTAACATTACCATTAGCATCAGTCTTCTTCTTGAAGATCCATTTATTCTCTATGGCTTGCCGATCATCGGGCAAGTCGACCAAAGTCCATACTTTGTTCACATACATGGATCCCATCTTAGATTTCATTGCCTCAAGCCATTTTGCGTAATCTGGGCTCATCATTGCTTCCTCACAGTTTGTAGGTTC
This sequence comes from Aegilops longissima, assembly GCA_021605205.1. Classification (NCBI taxonomy): domain Eukaryota; kingdom Viridiplantae; phylum Streptophyta; class Magnoliopsida; order Poales; family Poaceae; genus Aegilops; species Aegilops longissima. Next base: position 759,339,914 of record CM038677.1, read on the forward strand.
GTCATGGTCCAGTAACATGACCTCCAGAATAGGATTACCCTACCACTCTGGTGCGGAACATACTCTGGTTGACCTAAGAGGTCCGGTAGTAACTTGATCTGAAGTTTCACGATCATCATCATTAACTTCCTCACTAATTAGTGTAGGCATCACTAGAACTGGTTTCTGTGATGAACTACTTTCCAATTCGGGAGAAGGTACAATTACCCCATCAAGTTATACTTTCCTCACACTCACTTCTTTCGAGAGAAATTCCTTCTCTATAAAGGATCTATTCTTAGCAACGAATATCTTGCCTTCGGATCTGTGGTAGAAGGTGTACCCAACAGTTTCTTTTGGGTATCCTATGAAGACTCATTTCTTCGATTTGGGTTTGAGCTTATCAGGTTGAAGCTTTTTCACATAAGCATCTCGCAGCCCCAAACTTTAAGAAATGACAGCTTAGGTTTCTTGCTAAACCACAGTTCATATGGTTTCATCTCAACGGATTTAGATGGTGCCCTATTTAACGTGAATGCAGCCGTCTCTAAAGCATAACCCCAAAATGATAGCGGTAAATCGGTAAGAGACATCATAGATCATACCATATCTAATAAAGTACGGTCACGACGTTCGGACACACCATTACGCTGTGGTGTTCCAGGTGGCGTGAGTTGTGAAACTATTCCACATTGTTTCAAATGAAGACCAAACTCATAACTAAAATATTCACCTCCACGATCAGATCGTAGAAAATTTATTTTCTTGTTATGATGATTTTCCACTTCACTCTGAAATTCTGTGAACTTTTGAAATGTTTTAGACTTATGTTTCATTAAGTAGATATACCCATATCTTCTCAAATCATCTATGAAGGTCAGAAAATAATGATACCTGCCGCGAGCCTCAACACTCATCGGACCACATACATCTGTAAGTATTGTTCCCAATAAGTCAGTTGTTCGCTCCATTGTTCCGGAGAACGGAGTCTTAGTCATCTTGCTCATGAGGCATGGTTCGCAAGCATCAAGTGATTCATAATCAAGTGAATTCAAAAGTCCATCAGCATGGAGTTTCTTCATGCGCTTTACACCAATATGGCCTAAACGACAGTGCCACAAATAAGTTGCACTATCATTACTAACATTGCATCTTTTGGCTTCAATACTATGAATATGTGTATCACTGCAATCGAGATTCAACAAAAATAGACCACTCATCAAGGGTGCATGACCATAAAAGATATTACTCGTATAAATAGAGCAACCATTATTCTCTGATTTAAATGAATAACCGTCTCGCATCAAACAAGATCCAGATATAATGTTCATGCTCAACAATGGCACCAAATAACTATTATTTAGGTCTAAAACTAATCCCGACGATAGATGTAGAGGTAGAGTGCCGATGGCGATCACATCAACCTTGGAACCATTTCCGACGCGCATCGTCACCTTGTCCTTAGCCAATCTTCGTTTAATCCGTAGCCCCTGCTTCGAGTTGCAAATATGAGCAACCGAACCAGTATCGAATACCCAGGCGCTACTAGAGCATTAGTACGGTACAAATCAATAACATGTATATCAAATATACCTTTCACTTTGCCATCCTTCTTATCCACCAAATACTTGGGGTAGTTCCGCTTCCAGTGATTGGTCCCTTTGCAGTAGAAGCACTCAATTTCAGGCTTAGGTCCAGACTTGGGCTTCTTCCCGGGAGCAGCAACTTGCTTCCTGTTCTTCTTGAAGTTCCCCTTCTTCCCTTTACCCTTTTTCTTGTAACTAGTGGTCTTGTTAACCATCAACACTTGATGCTCCTTCTTGATTTCTACCTCCACAGCTTTTAGCATTGCGAAGAGCTCGGGAATTGTATTTTCTATCCCTTGCATATTATAGTTCATCACGAAGCCTTTATAGCTTGGTGGTAGTGATTGAAGAACTCTGTCAATGAAACTATCATCAGGAAGATTAACTCCCAACTGAGTCAAGTGGTTATGGTACCCAAACATTCTGAGTATGTGTTCACTGACAGAACTATTCTCCTCCATTTTGCAGCTATAGAACTTGTTGGAGACTTCATATCTCTCAACTCGGGCATTTGCTTGAAATAATAACTTCAACTCCTGGAACATCTCATATGCTCCATGTTCAAAACGTCTTTGAAGTCCCGATTCTAAGACGTAAAGCATGGCACACTGAAATATCGAGTAGTCATCAGCTTTGCTCTGCCAGACGTTCGTAACGTCCGGAGTTGCTCCTACAGCGGGTCTTGCACCTAGCGGTGCTTCCAGGTCGTAATTCTTCTGTGGAGCAATGAGGATAATCCTCAAGTTCCGGACCCAGTCCGTGTAGTTTCTACCATCATCTTTCAACTTAGCTTTCTCTAGGAACCCATTAAAATTCAAGGTAACGGTAGCACGCGTCATTGATCTACAACAACATAGATATGCAAAAAACTATCAAGTACTAAGTTCATGATAAACTAAAGTTCAATTAATCATATTACTAAAGAACTCCCACTAAGATAGACATCCCTCTAGTCATTTAAATGATCACGTGATCCATATCAACTAAACCATGTCCGATCATCACGTGAGATGGAGTAGTTTTCAATGGTGAACATCTCTATTTTGATTATATCTACTATATGATGCACATTCGACCTTCCGGAATCAATGTTCCGAGGCCATATCTGCATATGCTAGGCTCGTCAAGTTTAACCCGAGTATTCTGCATGTGCAAAACTGGCTTGCACCCGTTGTATGTGAATGTAGAGCTTATCACACCCGATCATCATGTGCTGTCTCGGCACGATGAACTGTAGCAATGGTGCATACTCAGGGAGAATACTTATACCTTGAAATTTAGTGAGGGGTCATCTTATAATGCTACTGCCGTACTAAGCAAAATAAGATGCATAAAAGATAAACATCACACATGCAATCAAAATATGTGACATGATATGGCCATCATCATCTTGTGCCTTTGATCTCCATCTCCAAAGCACCGTCATGATCTCCATCATCACCGGCTTGACACCTTGATCTCCATCGTAGCGTCGTTGTCGTCTCACCAACTATTTCTTCTACGACTATCGCTACCACTTAGTGATAAAGTAAAGCAATTACATGGCGATTGCATTTCATACAATAAAGCGACAACCATAAGGCTCCTGCCAGTTGCCGATAACTTTTACAAAACATGATCCTCTCATACAACAATTTATATCTCATCACGTCTTGACCATATCACATCACAACATGCCCTACAAAAACAAGTTAGACGTCCTCTACTTTGTTGTTGCAAGTTTTACGTGGCTGCCACGGGCTTCTAGCAAGAACCGTTCTTACCTACGCATCAAAACCACAATGATTTTTCGTCAAGTGTGTTGTTTTAACCTTCAACAAGGACCAGCCATAGTCAAACTCGATTCAACTAAAGTTGGAGAAACAGACACCCGCCAACCACCTGTGTGTGAAGCACGTCGGTAGAACCAGTCTCATGAACGCGGTCATGTAATGTCGGTCCGGGCCGCTTCATCCAACAATACCGCCGAATCAAAGTAAGACGTTGGTGGTAAGCAGTATGACTATTATAGCCCACAACTCTTTGATTTCTACTGGTGCATATCATCTACGCATAGACCTGGCTCTGATGCCACTGTTGGGGAACGTAGCATGCAATTTCAAAAAAACTCATATGATCACGCAAGATCTATCTAGGAGATGCATAGCAACGAGAGGGGGAGATTGTGTCCATGTACCCTCGTACACCGAAAGTGGAAGCGTTATGTTAACGCGGTTGATGTAGTCGAAAATCTTCACGATCCAACCGATCCAAGTACCGAATGTACAGCACCTCCGTGTTCAGCACACATTCAGTTCGATGACGTCCCTCGAACTCTTGATCTAGTAGAGGGTCGAGGGAGATTTCTGTCAGCACGACGGCGTGGCGCCGGTGATGGTGATGTGATCCGCGCAGGGCTTCGCCTAAGTACTATGACTCTATGACCGGAGGTGTAGCGCACATGGCTAAGAGAAATCTTGGTCTGTCTTTGGGGTGCCCCCTGCCCACGTATATAAAGGAGGGGGGAGAGAGGTCGGCGGCCAGGAGGGGCGCGCCATGGGGGGAGTCCTACTTGGACTCCTAGTCCAAGTAGGATTCCCCCCTTTTTCCTTTCTTCCACTGGAGGGAATAGGAAGGAGAGGGAGAGGGAAAGGAATGGTGGCACCGCCTGTCGGTGTCAAAACCGGCGGATCTCGGTTAGGGGGTCCTGAACTATGCGTCTAAGGTCGATGGTAACAGGAGATAGGGGACATGATGTTTCCCTAGGTTCGGGCCCTCTCTATGGAGGTAATACCCTACTTCCTGCTTGATTGATCTTGATGAATATGAGTGTTACAAGAGTTGATTTACCACGAGATCGTAATGGCTAAAACCCTAGAAGTCTAGCACATATGATTATGATCGTCCCTATGGACTAAACCCTCTGGTTTATATAGACACCGGAGGGGACTAGGGTTGTAGAGAGTTGGTCACAGAGAAAGGAATCTTCATATCCGAACGCCAAGCTTGCCTTCCACGCCAAGGAGAGTCCCATCCGGACACGGGTGAGAGTCTTCGGTCTTGTATCTTCACAGCCCAACAGTCCGGCCCATGTCAACAGGTCGGACGCTCGAGGACCCCTTAGTCCAGGACTCCCTCAGTAGCCCCTTAACCAGGCTTCAATGACGAGGTGTCCGGCGCGCTGATTGTCTTCGGCATTGCAAGGCGGGTTCCTCCTCCGTATACTCCAAAATAGTCTTTGAACACAAGAATATAGTCCGGCTCTGCAAAAAAAATTCCACACACAACCGCAGAGAGTATAATATTCCACGAGTCCAATCTGCGGACAAATTTTCGTAGCGTGACATCATGTCGTCGCCCAGCTATTATTTCAAACCGTTTTTTGAGCCTGTCGTTCCATATTTCGAGACGTGGCTTCATTGGCACATCTTATCAAAGCAGAGATCATGTCCCCTTATTGTCGGATTCTCATCAATACGAGCGTGGGTAGCCCAACCGTTCTGTTGGCATGATTCCTTAGGAATAGGCAGCCTTTAATTAAGGCCCAGGAGGAGGCGTTCGATATTCATCGCCTTTATAAAGGGGCTAAGGCCCGTCTCTCTCCTTTACGCCAACTGTCGGTGTCAAAACCGGCGAATCTCGGGTAGGGGGCCCCGAACTGTGCGTCTAGGCAGATGGTAACAGGAGACAAGGGACACGATGTTTTTGCCCAGGTTCGGGCCCTCTCGATGGAGGTAAAACCCTACTCATGCTTGATTAATATTGATGATATGGGTAGTACAAGAGTAGATCTACCACGAGATCAGAGAGGCTAAACCCTAGAAGCTAGCCTATGGTATGATTGTTGTTCGTCCTACGGACTAAAACCATCTGGTTTATATAGACACCGGAGAGGGCTAGGGTTACACAGAGTCGGTTACAATGGGAGGAGATCTACATATCCGTATCGCCAAGCTTGCCTTCCACACCAAGGAAAGTCCCATCTGGACACGGGACGAAGTCTTCAATCTTGTATCTTCATAGTCCAGGAGTCCGGCCAAAGGTTATAGTCCGCTATTCGACACCCCTAATCCAGACTCCTCAAGAGCCCCGAACCAGGCTTCAATGACAACGAGTCCGGCGCGCAGATTATCTTCGGCATTGCAAGGCGGGTTCCTCGTCCGAATACTTCATAGAAGATTTTGAACACAAGGGTAGTGTCCGGCTCTGCAAAATAAGTTCCACATACCACCATAGAGAGAATAATATTTACACAAATCCAATCTGTTGACGTATTCCGCAGCGTGACACAAGCTTCAAAATATCGGATATCCGGATCATATAGGTTTGGCTTTGACGTATCGGATGTCAGATATCGGGTGATATATCGGACGATATGTAGATATATCGAAGAAAACATGTCTAGTCTTTTTTTCATTATTCTTCAAAACATGTATTTTTGGTAAAACAAAATGTGTGATGACAATGCTTCAACATAACACTTTTAGATTCCTAGTTTATTAACTTGTCGATTAAGAAACTATTAAGGAAAGATTCGCAAAATTCTTACTCTATGATTAAAAACAATACGATATGTATGCATTTGTATGAAACATTATGCACAACTTCCATAATATATGCTGAACTTGTAAGTTCATAATCTTATTTCACTGTAATTTAAAAATGAACTATTGTTATCTACGTATCATGCTATATCGGTGGACATATCGGGCTAGATATCGGCCATATCGGTTGATATTTCGGTCCATATCAGGTGATATGTTTGAAAATGATATTTACAAAATGATATGTTATGTCTATATCGGTAGAGCCCCAACAGTGATATATCGGCCTTTATATCGGTCATATCGGCCTTGATTTAAAAGCTTGGCGTGATACCACACCACGGCCAAGCCTTTATTTGAATCGTTTTTACTGTCCCAGCTCAGCGCATTTAGCGAGGCGGTTTCCTTGGCACGTCTTGTCGAAGCAGAGATCGTGTCCCCTTATTCCGGGATTCTCATCAATACGGGCGTGGGTAACCCAACCGCCCCATTAATTACGGTGCTTGGGAGATAAGCGAGTTTTACCAGGCTGGTGGGGGCACATAGTTTCATCCGCCCATATAAGGGGATAAGGATCCACCTTTTTCATCTACGCCTTCTTCCTCCTTTGCTTATCCATTTCCGTGCACTCGAGCTCCAGCGCCCAAGTCCGCACTTCCCACCTCAACCTTCTCCAGCCATGTCCGGAGCAGGAGGCAGGTGGATGGCCTCCTCCGTCTAAAGACATTTCACACCGGCTTCCAAGCGAGGGGCAGCTTATTCCCACCCCCGGGCCCCATGAGAGGGTGGTGTTCCTCCCCCATTTCCTCCGCGTACTGGGCTACCCACTCCACCCATCTTTCCGGGGGCTCATGTTCTACACGGCCTAGATTTCCACGATCTGGCCCCGAACTTCATCCTCAACATCTCGGCGTTTATCGTCGTGTGCGAGGCCTTCCTCCGCATCAAGCCCCACTTCGGCTTATGGCTGAAGACCTTCAATGTCAAGCCGAAGGTAGTGGGCGGCTAGCAAGCGGAGTGCGGAGGCGCCATGGTGGGCAAGATGCCCAACGTTACATGGCTCGGGGGCTCCTTCGTGGAAACCATCAAAGGGTGGCAATCGGGGTAGTTCTACATCACCGAGCCGTGTGACCCTGAATGGGCAGCGGCCCCCGAATTCCAATCTGGCATCCCCACACGGCTTACCTCCTGCAAAGAGACGAGTGTGTCGTGGGGTAATTCAGAAGAGCTGACCGGACTCCAAACCTGCGTTCAAAACCTGGTGGACAAGAAGGTTAAACTTGTCAACGTAGTCCAGGTCATGCTCATCTGCCGGATCCTCCCGTGTCAACGACGGGCTTTTAACTTGTGGGAGTTCGACCCGGCCCAGCACCAAACTCTGACCAGGCTCTTCGACACAACGCACGAGGATGCCTGGAAGGTGCTATTCAAGGGCGCCGAGGTTCCCCCTCCCATTACCGAGGATCGCGGATTCTGCGCAAAGCGCCAAGCCAGCGTGGTAAGCTTGTTCTACCCTCTACGGGATTCTTGTTTTTCATAGTTTGACTCTATGCGGGATCTAAGCTCCTGTTCCTTTGACAGGCTTGGCAGAAGAAGACTGGACAGATCGACTGTCCGGCTCCTTTGCCCGAAGGCCCAGCAGATGCCCTCCTGGCGAAGCTGCCGGTCCCGGCACCTTACATGGTGCCGGGGAAGAAGGCCAAGAAGAAAGCCACGAGGACTCGAAAGAGTTCCCGGCGCCCGGTGGTGTTGGACTCGTCGTCCGATGACTCCGAGGCGGACTCCTCCCACGAAAACGAGGAGGAGGAAAGAGAGGTCTCTCCCCCAGCGGGGGGAGAGAAGAAAAGGAAGGCCGCCCCAACTAGGGGGGCCGGAGGGTCCAAGAAGGGAAGGAACCTTCCTCCGGACTACTCCACCAACGCCGACGACGGCGAAGAGGAGTGGCCAACAGTGCCAAGCCCCTGGCAAAATCGTAAGTATCCAGATACCAGAATAACTCATGGCGTTCCTTTATTGCACAGTATTTTCTAACGCCGAATATGATCACGTAGTCCGCCCCGAGCCCAGGTCGCCGTGTCGTCTAGCGGCTCCTTGAGCTCATCGGATGTGATTAGCACTTCACTTCCGGCCGCCTCCTCCCCCCGCCCTGCGGATGGTGCCGAGGCGGAGTCCCAAAAGGGTCCAAGCCAGGAGGAGGTGGTCCTGGAGGCGCCGCAAGGCGACCTCCCGGACTCCTGGCGCAAAGGGGACAAAACCCCCAAGGGCTCCAAGTCCGGTACCAGGCCGGACACCGCCCCGGAACCTTCAGCGGTTTTGGAGTCCGGCAGGCGGCCCCCTAGTAAGAAGGGCAAGCCTACGACACCGGTGACCTCCGTCCAACCGGAGGCACCAGATAATTTGCTGGAGGTCCTTAATGGCGCCTCCACCGACGAGGAGCACCGCACTATTATGAGTGCGGTGATCCAGAAGGTTCAGTCCACCAAGAGCGGGCTGACTGAAGCCTGGGCCAGCCTTCTAACAGGCTTTGAGCTATGTATTTAAGATATGTAAAAATATTACCGCATAGACAGTAGCCCCTGATGCTCAGTTTGGTGTTCGGAAAGAAAAGCCGAACTGAGGATCTAAAAGATATACGCAGGAGTCTAACATAAGTATGTCAATATGGGAATGCAGGCTGCGCTGCTGACATCTGCCGCACTGATTGCGAAGGTCGCTGCATTGAAGCAGAGCCTCGAGCGGTCTGAGGACGAGCTCGGCCTTGCCAAGAAGCAGCTCGATGACAAGGAAGGTAAGTAATACCTTATGTAAAAATATAAAAAAGATGTGGTTGCAGAAAATGACAGGACTAAGGTGAGTATTACAGGGGCCACAACCGAGGTGGCGACCCTGAAGAAAGCTCTGTCCAAGGCCGAAGACAATGCGGCCGTGGAGCGCACCGAGCGAGAGAAGCAGGAGGCGCGGGTGGCGGAGGTGCAGCGAGAGCTCCAGGCTCTCGTGGAAAAACACGAGAGTTTGGAGCTTGACTCAAAGACTCGAGAGTCCGAGCTCACCTCGGCCCTTGAGAGCGCCAAATCTGCCAAGGCCAAAGCCCAAAAAGCCCTCCAGGAAATTGAGGCGATGAAGAAGATAGCGGCGGGTAAGGCATTCTTTATGCAAAGCAAGCATGCGAAAGTGAATTACTTATTACTTACCCGAGTCCGGAGCTCTCCAGGAGCATTCACAGATCTTCCCCGCAGTGTGTCCGATGCCACCGCATTCTACCGAGCCGAGGAGGGGATCTCGATGGAGAAGGTGTTCTGGTCCCAGTATGTTGAGGCCGGACACCCGGTGCCCTTGAGCGACCAGCTAAAGCAGCTGGTCGAGCTCCATAAGGTGGCCAAACAGGCCATGAAGGGCCTTATAGTCCGGCTATGGCCTGGTGAGGTCATGCCTGGGAGCTACTTTGGGCTGGTGAGGCGGCTGGCGGATGCCTGTCCGGCTATGCATCGAAGGCGCCCGTAGGGCCCTTGCCCGTGCGAAAGTGCACTGGGGCAAGATGGATGCTGAGAAGCTAGTGACAGACGGGCCACCGTCGGGCAAGGAGCATCGCAAGCCCGAAATGTATTATGAGGGCGTCCTGAAGGGTGCCCGCCGTATGGCGGATGAATGTTCCAAAGATGTAATTTTTGAGTAAACTTGCTTGTGTTATCATGTGCGCTGAAAACTTGTTCATATGCGCTAAGCAACACTTTTGAATTTAAAATATTACCTTCTGTGCGGCCATTTTTTAAATCTGAGAGATGGCGAGTCTTCGGCTTCTACCCCCATGCCGCGAGTGCTGGGGTGTTCGGGATAAACCTGAGCGCTCTTGTTCCCATTCTTGGGTCCTTCGAGGGAGGCGCTCAGCACAACGAACAAGGCAATCGGACTATAATGCTTTACCACTCTCACTTAGCCATAGAATTCTATAATTTTAAATTTTGGCGAAGCCCCTAGTATTCGGAAGACCGAGTTCGGGGCGCTATCCACGCCTTGGCCGGACAAAACCGGCTCCTCGCTCTAAGCGGCATAAGTCTTTAGGGACTCGAAACCTCTCGAACAGCGACCAGCTCTCGCCCTATCATGACGGTCTGTTTGAGCTTTCTCTACTGAGGTGCTTAATCCAGCTCAACCGGGGCACAATCGCAGTAGTTCTCCCAGCGCTACCTTAGCCGATATAGCGGAATGTAAGGTACCAAAACATGGGAGCCGGGCAAACCCGACTATTGACCCAAGACATGATTCGGAGCCGATGCATATAATGCTATAAGTTCGGGGTGCCGCACTCGTGAGAGTGTTCGGACTTCTCACACCATATTCTAGGGTACTGAATCCCCTAGTGTATTGGCCGTACCAAAGTGTACGGTTGCATAATGTCATAACTGAACATATTTACATAAAAAAGGAATGCAATAATAGACAAAAGCTATATATTGTTTATTCGAAAAGGCTGCGATAAAAGCAGAACGATAAAATTGTGCGATAAGCAAGAGTTGGGACTATTGGACATGTCCCCCTCCAGGGGCGAGCTGTGGGATGGTATGTAAGACAGGTATTTAGCTCGTTATAGAGACCACCTGGACATTCGACGTAGCCTTCTGCCTGTTGTATCGTGTGTTCGGCGATTGTACTGCTGGATAGGCCTTCCGGAGAGTGGAGCCCTGAAAGTAAGAAAATTAATGACAAAATCGGGAGCCCCTAGTGCGGTTGAGCCGCCTTTTGGGCATGCCGTGGTCGTGCCCCTCCCCCTGTGCCCATGGTATTTCCAGAGCGTAATTACGTACGTGTAGTACTAGTTTCGCAATTTCGCGGGGGCTGGGGTTGGGGCCGGATTGCTATGCTTGCTCGGAACGTGCCAGACGGTCTTGTTGTAGGTTACTCCGGGCGTGCTTGATGGTGTCCGGACGTTTAATAGCCGGACTGGAGAATTGCCTTGAGAGGCTACTTTGTACTTCCGCTGCGAGGGCCGCCGTATGCTCCTCCGTTCGGAGAGAGCATTCGGTGTTTCCATTGACCGTAATGACTCCTCGAGGGCCTGGCATCTTGAGCTTGAGATATGTATAGTGCGGCACCGCATTGAACTTTGCAAATGCGGTTCGTCCGAGCAGTGCGTGATAGCCACTGCGGAACGGAACTATGTCGAAGATTAACTCCTCGCTCCGGAAATTATCCGGGGATTCAAAGACCACCTCAAGTGTAACTGAGCCTGTACAGTTGGCCTCTACACCTGGTATGACGCCTTTAAAGGTCGTCTTTGTGGGTTTAATCCTTGAGGGATCTATGCCCATTTTTCGCACTGTATCCTGATAAAGAAGGTTCAAGCTGCTGCCGCCGTCCATAAGGACTCTAGTGAGGTGAAATCCGTCAATGATTGGGTCTAGAACCAATGCGGCGAATCCGCCATGGTGGATGCTAGTGGGGTGGTCCCTTCGATCAAAAGTGATCGAGCAGGAGGACCATGGGTTGAACTTTGGAGCGACTGGCTCCAACGCATATACGTCCCTGAGTGCACGCTTCCGCTCCCTTTTGGGGACGTGGGTTGTGTATATCATGTTCACCGTCCGCACTTGTGGGGGGAAGCCCTTCTGTCCCCTATTGTTCGGCGGCCCGGGCTCCTCCTCGTCATCGCTATGCAGCCTCTTGTCGCTGTTTTCGGTATTTAACTTGCCTGCCTGCTTGAACACCCAACAATCCCTGTTTGTGTGATTGGCTGGTTTTTCGGGGGTGTCGTATATCTGGCACGAGCGATCGAGTATTCGGTCCAAACTGGACGGGCCCGGAGTATTTCTTTTAAATGGCTTTTTCCGCTGACCGGGTTTAGAGCCTCTGAATCTGGCATTAACTGACGTATCCTCAGCATAGTTGTCGTTAATGCGGCGCTTGTGCTTGTTGCGACGCGACCTGCCATTGCTGTCCTTAGTATCCAAATTACCAGGGCTCTTGGTCATGTTATTACTACGAGCTAACCAGCTGTCTTCTCCCGCGCAAAAGCGGGTCATGAGTGTTGTGAGGGCTGCCATGGATTTCGGCTTTTCCTGTCCTAGGTGCCGTGCAAGCCACTCGTCGCGGATGCTATGCTTGAAGGCTGCAAGGGCATCTGCGTCCGGACAGTCGACTATTTGATTTTTCTTGGTTAGGAACTGTGTCCAGAATTGTCTGGCCGATTCCTCTGGCTGCTGAATTATGTGGCTTAGGTCATCGGCGTCTGGTGGTCGCACATAGGTGCCCTGGAAATTGTCGAGGAATGCGGCTTCCAGGTCCTCCCAACAACCAATTAACTCTGCTGGCAAGCTGTTAAGCCAATGCCGAGCTGGTCCTTGAAGCTTGAGTGGGAGGTATTTGATGGTGTGTAGATCATCACCGCGGGCCATGTGGATATGAAGGAGATAATCCTCGATCCATACCGCAGGATCTAGTCCCATCATATGATTCGATGTTTACGGGTTTGAAACCCTCAGGGATTTGATGATCTATTACTTCATCTGTGAAGCATAGTGGGTGTGCGGCGCCTCTGTACTAGGCTATATCACGACGTAGCTCAAATGAGCTTTGCCTACTGTGTTCGGCCCGGCCGGATTTGCCATATCCGACGTGATGGTTATTGTCACGTGTCGTGGGGCGCCCATGCGATCCGTAGATCGATCCTAATTGCCTTGCCTTGTCCTCCAATATATCTCGCAGGTCTGGCGCATCTCCCCGTGCCTTGGTATTTTTTGAGCGACGCCGGGGTGCGGCTTGAGTGGAGGGCCGAGAGGCCTCTCTGTCGCGGCCACGAGGTGGCCGGTCGGCCGCGTCGTGCGCTGTTGATGTAGGTTTAGGTGCTTCCTCCTCTAATCGGGGTAGCAGCCTGCGCTTTGGTTAGCTCTTGGAGGGGCGTTCGAGTCCATACTCTTCAGCCGCAAGGACTTCAGTCCATCTGTCAGCTAGCGAGTCTTGGTCAGCTCTAAGATGTTGTTGTTTTTTCTTGAGGCTGCTCGTCGTGGCCATAAGCCTGCGTTTGAAACGCTCTTGTTCGAAGGGATCCTCAGGCACGACAAATTCGTCGTCGTCGAGGCTTGCCTTATCTTCGGAGGGAGGCATGTAATTATCGTCCTCTACCTCTTTGTCTGCCGCTCTCTCATGAGGGCTGGCTTCTCCGTCCTCCTGTGCTGAATTCTGCTGGAGGGGGTTGTCATCGGCACTGTCCGGGGTGTTATTATCTCCCGTGCCGGAATTGCCGTTTCTTCTTTGGCGGGATTTAGAGCGGCGCCGCTGACGCCGGCGCTTAGGCTACTTCTTGGAGGGGTCATCCTCCATTGTTCCATCGCCGTTCCCTTCTTTTGGAGTGTCCACCATGTATATGTCATACGACGAGGCGGCCTTCCAGTGCCCTATAGGCGTTGGTTCTTGGTCGTCTCCTGCACCGGCGTCCATACCTTCGATGTCTTCGGAGTCGAAGTCGAGCATGCCGGTTAAATCATCGACAGTGGCTACGAAGTGGGTGGTGGGTGGGCTTTGAATTTCTTCGTCGTCCGCATCCCAACCTTGCTGGCCATAGTCCGGCCAGGGCTCTCCTGATAAAGAGAGAGACTTTAGTGAATTCAGAATGTCACTGAATGGCGAGTGCTGAAAGATGTCCGCGGCGGTGAACTCCATAATCGGCGCCCAATCGGATTCGATTGGCAGGGGCGCAGAGGGTTCGGAGTCCGGAGAGGAGTCCGGCACCTTGGAGTCACGGGCTTCGCAAAGGACAAGGCTGGTGTTCGGCCCGATCGCCGTAGAGATTGGGGCCCTCGAGGAGGTGTCCAGCCACCCGTCCTCGATCGGCACAGACGGCTCCGAGCTAAGGGTCGGAGCGAACATGGGTGCGGCCTCCAGGGCACTGTTCGGCGGCAGAGCTAGATCATGCCTATCGTAACCGTGCGGCGCACTCAGCCGCGGCTCGAACCCGTCGAAGATCAAGTCTCCGCGGACGTCAGCCGTATAGTTCAAACTTCCAAATCTGACCTGATGGCCAGGGGCATAGCTTTCAATCTGCTCCAGATGGCCAAGCGAATTGGCCCGCAGTGCAAAGCCACCGAATACGAAGATCTGTTCAGGGAGAAAAGTCTCACCCTGGACTGCATCGTTGTTGATGATCGAAGGAGCCATCGGGCCTAAAGATGACGACATAGAGGAACTCTCAATGAAAGCACCAATGTCGATGTCAAAACCGGCGGATCACGGGTAGGGGGTCCCGAACTGTGCGTCTAGGCGGATGGTAACAGGAGACAAGGGACACGATGTTTTTACCCAGGTTCGGGCCCTCTCGATGGAGGTAAAACCCTACTCCTGCTTGATTAATATTAATGATATGGGTAGTACAAGAATAGATCTACCACGAGATCAGAGAGGCTAAACCCTAGAAGCTAGCCTATGGTATGATTGTTGTTCGTCCTACGGACTAAAACCATCCGGTTTATATAGACACCGAAGAGGGCTAGGGTTACACAGAGTCGGTTACAATGGGAGGAGATCTACATATCCATATCGCCAAGCTTGCCTTCCACGCCAAGGAAAGTCCCATCCGGACACGGGAAGAAGTCTTCAATCATGTATCTTCATAGTCCAAGAGTCCGGCCAAAGGTTATAGTCCGGCTATCCGGACACCCCCTAATCCAGGACTCCCTCACCAACCCTTCCTTCAACCTCTCCAACCTCGAGTTCCAGCACCCAAGGTTCAATTTAGTTACTTCGAGCTTCCCGGTCATGTCTGGACCCAGCCCTCAAGGCCGGTGAGTGGCCTCCTCTGTCACAGAGGAGGATATTGTGAAGCTCCGGACGGCAAGATACCTGACCGCAGAAATCCCCCATAGGCTTCCTGCTCAAGGGCAGGTTGTTCCTACTCCCAGATCCAGCGAGAGGGTCGTATTCATCTCCCACTTCCTCCGAGGGCTAGGGTTCGTTCTTCATCCCTTCGTTCGAGGACTCATGTTCTATTACGGGCTAGATTTTCACGATCTAGCTCCAGACTCCTTTCTTCACTTCTCGGCGTTCATCGTCGTGTGCGAAGCCTTTCTCCACCCCCCCACACACACACACACTTCAGCCTATGGCTCAAGACTTTCAATGTGACACTGAAGATAATCAACGGGGAGCAGGCGGAGTGTGGTGGAACCAGGGTAAGCAAGCTTGCCAATACTACCTGGCCAAAAGGCACCTTCATGGAATCCTCCAACTTATGGCAACATGAGTGGTTCTACATTACCGAACCCCACGGTACCAAATGGGCAGCCGTGCCAGCGTTCCGATCTGGCCCTCCACTGCAGCTCGCATCATGGATCAACAAGGGGCTAGACTGGGGATCAACGGACGAAGTGCAGACACTGCAAAGCCGTATCCGGAGTATCCTCGAAAAGGACACTGGCCTCATCGACGTGATTCAGGTGATGTTAGTCCGCCGGACCCTCCCGTGCCAACGACGGCCTCTCCGTATGTGGGAGTTCAATTCGGAGGGGCAGCGGACTCTTCAGCAATTCTTCGGCACAATGCTCGAAGGGATGTGGAAATTATTTTTTAAGTTGCGAAAGCAGTGGCCGGAGACATCCGAAGATGTCGGTCTAGACTGCAACCATCCGGATACCCCGGTAAGCACCCAATTTCTGCATGCAACTCGGCTGATTCCCCCATAATTATGTACTGAGGGTTTTATCTTTGACCAGGGCTGGATAAAGAAGACGGAGCGAATTAGGTGTTCGGCTCTACTTCCCAAAAACTCAGCTGATCCTGCGCTGATGAGGATGTTATCCCCGGTGCCGTATCAAGTGCCAGCGCAGGAGGACAAGAAGAAAAGCAAAGAGGTCGGAGGAGACCTCCACCCTAAAGGCATACTGGACGCCATGTCCGGGGAGACTGAAGCTCCCCCCTCAGAAGATGAAGACGAAGGGGAAAAGAAGGTGATAACCCTTCTCCTCATGGGAAGAAAAGGACTGCTTCCAAAGACTTGGAGGTGGGGGCACCCAAGAGAGGGAATATATCCATGTCAGATGGTTCGGGTTCGGAAGCCAATGTCACCACAAAGCGCCTTCACAAGCCCGTCGCGGGATCATAAGTGAACAAGGATGCTCGAGACATATTATGTTCTTTCGAGTTATTAGAGTAACATTTATACTACATGTTTGCAATCTGGCCCGCTGCCTTTCTCCGCAATCCTCCTCATCGGGGGACCTGACTCCGGGGATGATGGAGAGCGAGACGCCTCCATCGGCTTCCTCGCCCCTTAGGGTGGACGACTTCGAGGTGTCGTCCTGGAGAATCCCCCCATCATCAAACGGTGCTGGAGACAATGAAGATAGTATCTAATGATAATACCTTGACCATCAAGGGCCCAGGGGGGCAGCCCCCGAGGGGCCCGAAAATAAGGGTCTTGAACAATCCGGCGTACAGCCGAAGGCGACCCTAAGGTTGAGTAAGCGCATCCCTTTGAAGGGAGTCCGTACTCCTCCAGCGGCCTCCTGGAATCCGGAGGTGCCGGACACTCTGATGGACACATTACAAAGTGTGTCTATCTCAGAGGAACATCGTACCCTAATGGGTACGGTAATCGAGAGGATTCTGTCCGCGAGAAGCAGATTGAATGAAGCCTTTACGGTCCTACTAAGAGGCTTCGAGGTACGTAATGTAATATTTGCAATTGTGCTATAAACGCAAAATGCGCCTGTGTATGGATAGCAGCCCCTGAGACTCTGGTCGGCGCCTAAAGGGAGGCGATCAGAGGATCAAAAAAAGATATGCCCAGGAAATAATCTGATTAATTGGAACACAGGCTGTTACATCCCTGGTGACTGCCCAAGCTACAGAGGTTACAGATCTGAAGCAGAAACTTGATGTGGCGGCTGATGACATCATGCTTATTAACAGGCGGCTCGACGAGGTGCAAGGTATGTCTTTGGGGCAGTCAGTATATGCAAGTACTATAATATGAGCATGTCACTGAAGAATTGTACACTAAGATATGCATAAGTGCAGATAGTGCCGCCGCAGTTGAGATCCTTCGGGCTGAGCTTGCCCGGGCCAAGGAGCAAGCCAGGGTGAGTAATGTGGCTGCCAAAAAGGCAGCTGCTGAATGAAAGGCCGAAGAGGCTGCTCGGCGCCAGTGCGAGGAGAGAATATCTACTATGGCGCTTGAGCTGAAGAATGCCATTAGCCTATGCGAATTGCTCAGGAAAGATAGCGAAACCAAAGTGGCCGATCTTGGCAAGGCCTTACAAGAGGCGAGGGAAGCACGATCCGAGTCCAAAGCGGCTCGGGAGGAGATCCGGCAAGCTGGGGAAATTATGGCCGGTAAGCCCTTCTTATTGCAAACTAAATTCGGCGATCCGAAGTATGTGATACGTTTCCAACGTATCTATAATTTTTGATTGCTCCATGCTGCTTTATCTACTGTTTTAGGAAATACTGGGCTTTATTACCCACTTTTATATTATTTTTGGGACTAACCTATTAACCGGAGGACCAGCCCAGATTTGCTGTTTTATGCCTATTTCAGTGTTTCGAGGAAAAGGAATATCAGACGGAGTCAAAATGGAACAAAATCAACTGGAGAAGTTATTTTTGGAAGGAAACCTACCGGATAGACTTGGACCCTACGTCAGGAGATGAGGGAGGTGCTCACGAGGGTGGGGGCGCGCCCACCCCTAGGGCGCCCCTGCCCTCGTGGGGCCCCAGCTCCACCGACGTACCCCTTGCACCCATATATACCTACGTATCGTAAAACTTCCAGAACAGAAGATAGATCAGGAGTTCCGCCGCCGCAAGCCTCTGTAGCCACCAAAAACCAATCGGGACCCTGTTCCGGCACCCTGTCGGAGGGGGGGGAACCCTCACCGGTGGCCATCTTCATCATCCCGACGCTCTCCATGACGAGGAGGGAGTAGTTCACCCTCGGGGCTGAGGGTATGTACCAGTAGCTATGTGTTTGATCTCTCTCTCTCTTGTGTTCTCGACTTCACACGATCTTGATGTATCGCGAGCTTTTCTATTATAGTTGGATCTTATGTTTCTTCTCCCCCTCTTCTCTCTTGTAATGGATTGAGTTTCCCCTTTGAAGTTATGTTATCGGATTGAGTCTTTAAAGATTTGAGAACACTTGATGTATGTCTTGCATGGGATAACCGTGGTGACAAAGGGTTATTCTATTGATCCACTTGATGTATGTTTTGGTGATCAACTTGCGGGTTTCGTGACATTGGGAACCTATGCATAGGGGTTGGCACACGTTTTCGTCGTGATTCTCTGGTAGAAACTTTGGGCCACTCTTTGTAGCACTTTTATGTTGGTTGGATGAATCTGAGATTGTGTGATGCATATCGTATAATCATGCCCACGGATACTTGAGGTGACAATGGAGTATCTAGGTGACATTAGGGTTTTGGTTGATTTGTGTCTTAAGGTATTATTTTAGTACGAACTCTTTTATAGATCGATCCGAAAGAATAACTTTGAGGTGGTTTCGTACCCTACCATAATCTCTACGTTTGTTCTCCGCTAATAGTGGCTTCGGAGTGACTCTTTGTTGCATGTTGAGGGATAGTTATGTGATCCAATTATGTTATTATTGTTGAGAGAACTTGCACTAGTGAAAGTATGAACCCTAGGCCTTGTTTCCTACAATTGCAATACCGTTTACGCTCACTTTTATCTTTAGTTACCTTGCTGTTTTTATATTTTCAGATTACAAAAACCTATATCTACCATCCATATTGCACTTGTATCACCATCTCTTCGCCGAACTAGTGCACCTATACAATTTGCCATTGTATTGGGTGTGTTGGGGACACAAGAGACTCTTTGTTATTTGGTTGCAGGGTTGTTTGAGAGAGACCATCTTCATCCTACGCCTCCCACGGATTGATAAACCTTAGGTCATCCACTTGAGGGAAATTTGCTACTGTCCTCCAAACATGTGCACTTGGAGGCCCAACAACGTCTACAAGAAGAAGGTTGTGTAGTAGACATCAAGCTCTTTTCTGGCGCCGTTGCCGGGGAGGCTAGGTAAGTGAAGGTATATCTTTAGATCTTGCAATCGAATCTTTTTGTTTCTTGTTTTAGCACTAGTTTATTTTATAAAAGAAAACTACAAAAAAATGGAATTGAGTTGGTCTCATACGCTTCATCTTTTTAATATCTTTCGTGAGAATGATGGAAAGGAAAATTGTTCTCAAGTACTAGAAGAAGAATTACATAGAATGCTTGGCATAAAATATGTGAATGATGAGCATGATTGCAATGTTGTTAGTATGAATTCCTTGAATATCCATGATGCTAATGATATGCAAAGCCACAAGCTTGAGGAAGCTATGTTTGATGAAGATGATATTTTTTGTTCCCCAAGCTTTGATGAGCAAAATTTACTATGAGGAAAGCATGCCTCCTATCTATGATGATTATTGTGATGACACGTATGTTTTAAAGAATAATGATAAACATGAAACTTGTCATCTTGATCTTAATTTTCAATCATATGATAGTTATTTTGTTGAGTTTGCTCCCACTACTATTCATGAGAATAAATTTGCTTATGTGGAGAGTCATAAAATTTCTATGCTTGTAGATCATGGAAAAAATGCTTTAGGTGCTGGTTATATTGTTGAATTCATTCATGATGCTACTGAAAATTATTATGAGGGAGGAATATATGCTTGTAGGAATTGTAATAATATCAAGTTTCCTCTCTATGTGCTTAAAGTTTCAAAGTTATGCTTGTTTTGCCTTCCTATGCTAGTTGATTATTGTTCCCATAAGTTGTTTGATCACAAAATCCATATGCATAGGAAGTGGGTTAGGCTTAAATTTGCTAGTCATATTCTTCATGATGCTCTCTTTATGTTTCAATTCTTATCTTTTATGTGAGCATCATTAAAATCATCATGCCTAGCTAGGGGCGTTAAACGATAGCGCTTGTTGGGAGGCAACCCAATGTTATTTTAGTTTCTTTTTTTTGGTTCTGTTTAGGAATGAATAATCCATATCGACTCTGTTAAAATGTGGTTTTATGTTTAAATAGTGTTTGTGCCAACTAGAACCTTTGGGAAGACTTGGGTGAAGTCTTTATGATCATGCTGTAAAAAATATAGAAACTTTAGCGCTCACGAGATTACCTATAACGTTTTACTGGAGAGTGCTATTTAGTTGATTCCTGTTGTAGATGATTACTAGACAAATTCCTCAGGTCCAAAAATTTATTTTAGAATTTTTGGAGTTCCAGAAGTTTGCGTTAGTTACAGATTACTACAGACTGTTCTGTTTTTGACAGATTCTGTTTTCATTGTGTTGTTTGCTTATTTTGATGAATCTATGGCTAGTAAAATAGTTTATAAACCATAGAGAAGTTGGAATACAGTAGGTATAACACCAATATAAAAAATAATGAGTTCATTACAGTACCTTGAAGTGATGTTTTTTTTTCTTTCGCTAACGGAGCTCACGAGTTTTCTGTTGAGTTTTGTGTTGTGAAGTTTTCAAGTTTTGGGTAAGGATTCGATGGACTATGGAATAAGGAGTGGAAAGAGCCTAAGCTTGGGGATTCCCGAGGCACCCCAAGGTAATATTCAAGGACAACCAAGAGCCTAAGCTTGGGGATGCCCCGAAAGGCATCCCCTCTTTCGTCTTCGTTCATCTGTAACTTTACTTGGAGCTTTATTTTTATTCACCACATGATATGTGTTTTGCTTGGAGCGTCATTTTATTTTGTTAGTATTTTCTTTCTGTTAATTAGATTAATGTTTTTCATCTTTAGTTTCAATAAAAAAGTCAAGGATAGCCTTTGCCATGCTTATTTTGCTACTAAACATGTTGCTGTTTGAAAACAGAAAGTTTACCGCTGTTGCAAAAATTCCTAAGAAAAGTCAGAGAGTGGTATAATGTTGAATCTTTTTGCATATTGAGCTATGATAAATTTATTACAGTGGGAATTTTAGTTCATAATTTTTGGAGTCAGTGAAGTATTGATACTCTTGCATTCTTTACAGACTGTACTGTTTTGGCAGATTGCTGTTATGCTTGCGTTGTTTGCATATGGTTGCTTGTTTAATGATTCTATTTAATGATAGGAGTATTAAATATGCAGAGGAATTTAGTATGCAATGTTGAATAATAATTTTAGTGATTTGTTATAGTAGAAAATGATAAGGTTTTGCATTGGTTTATACTAACCTATCTCACGAGTTCTTGTTGAGTTTGTTGTGGATGAAGCTTTTGATAAAAAGAGAAACCATGATATGAGAGGAATTAAGGAGACATAAAAGCTCCAGCTTGGGTATGCCCAAGGCACCCCAAGATAATATTTCAAGAAGTCTCAGGCATCTAAGCTTGGGAATGCCCCGGTAGGCATCCCACCTTTCTTCTTCAACAACTATCGGTTAGTATCGGTTGAGCCTAAGTTTTTGCTTCTTCACATGAGTTGTGCTATCCTTGAAATGTAGTTTTCTTTAGCTTTGCTTGCTGTTTGAATACAATACCAAGATCTGAAATTATTAAATGGGAGAGTCTTCACATAGTTACATAATTATTCGACTACTCATTGATCTTCACTTATATCTTTCAGAGTAGTTTGTCATTTGCTCTAGTGCTTGAACTTATATCTTTTAGAGAACAATTGTGGATTTGTTTTAAAGAAACTATTGATCTCTCATGCTTCACTTAGATTATTTTGAGAGTCATAAATAGCATGGTAATTTGCTTTATATTAATATACTTGGTATTCAAGATATGTGAAATTTTCTTATGAGTGTGTTGAATACTAAGATAAGTTTGATGCGTGATAATTGTTTTGAGATATGGAGGTGGTAATATCATAGTCATGCTAGTTGGGTGATTGTGAATTTGAGAAATGCTTGTTTTGAAGTTTGTAAGTCCCGTAGCATGCACCTATGGTTAAAGTTGTGTAACAAATTTGAAATATGAAGTGTACCTAGCTTGTGCATCCTTATGAGTGGCGGTCGGGGACAAGCGATGGTCTTTTCCTACCAATCTATCCCCCTAGGAACATGCGCGTAGTGCTTTGGTTTTTGATGGCTTGTAGATTTTTGCAATAAGTATGTGAGTTCTTTATGACTAATGTTGAGTCCATGGATTATACGCACTCTCACCCTTCCATCATTGCTAGCCTCTTCGGTACCGTGCATTGCCCTTTCTCACCTTGAGAGTCGGTGCAAACTTCGCCGGTGCATCCAAACCCCGTGATACGATACGCTCTATCACACATAAACCTCCTTATATCTTCCTCAAAACAGCCACCATACCTACCTATTATGGCATTTCCATAGCCATTCCGAGATATATTGTCATGCAACTTTCCACCATTCCGTTCATCACCATCATGACATACTTTACTTTTGTCATATTGCCATTGCATGATCATGTAGTTGACATCATATTTGTGGCAAAGCCACCATGCGTTATTTTTCATACATGTCACTCTTTATTCATTGCACCATCCTGGTACACCGCCGAAGGCATTCATATAGAGTCATATCTTGTTCTAGTTTCGAGTTGCAATCCTTATGTTGTAATCAATAGAAGTGTGATGATCATCATTAATAGAGCATTTCCCAAAAAAAAGAAAGGCCAAAAAAAGAAAGGCCCAAAAAAGAAATAGAAAAAAAATAAATAAATAAAAAGGGCAATGTTACTATCTCCTTTTCCACACTTGTGCTTCAAAGTAGCACCTTGTTCTTCATGTAGTGAGTCTCATATATTGTTCTTCAAAGTAGCACCATGTTTTTCATATAGTGAGTCTCATAAAGTTGTCCTTTCCATACTAGTGGGAATTTTTCATTATAGAACTTGGCTTGTATATTCCTACGATGGGCTTACTCAAATGCCCTAGGTATTCGTGAGCAAGCAAGTTGGATGCACACCCACTAGTTTTCTTTTGTTGAGCATTTATAGCTCTAGTGCATCCGTTGCATGGCAATCCCTACTCCTCATGTTGACATCAATTGATGGGCATCTCCATAGCCCGTTAATTATCCTCGTCAATGTGAGACTTTACCTTTTTTGTCTTCTCCACACAATCCCCATCATCATATTCTATTCCACCCATAGTGCTATATCCATGGCTCACGCTCATGTATTGCGTGGAGGTTGAAAAAGTTTGAGATTATTTAAGTACGAATCAATTGCTTGGCTTGTCATCGGGGGTATAGAGTTGGGAACATCTTTGTGTGACGAAAATGAAGCATAGCCTAACTATATGATTTTGTAGGGATGAACTTTCTTTTGCCATGTTATTTTGAGAAGACATGATTACTTTGATTAGTATGCTTGAAGTATTACTATTTCTTTTATCAATATGAACTTTTATTTTGTATTCATTCGGATCTGAATATTCATACCACAATTAAGAAGATTTACATTGAAATTATGCCAAAGTATCACTCCGCATCAAAAATTCTTTTTTATCATTTACCTACTCGAGGACGAGTAGGAATTAAGCTTGGGGATGCTTGATACGTCTCCAACGTATCTATAATTTTTGATTGCTCCATGCTACTTTATCTACTATTTTAGGCAATATTGGGGTTTATTATCCACTTTTATATTATTTTTGGGACTAACCTATTAATCGGAGGCCCAGCCCAGATTTGCTGTTTTATGCCTATTTCAGTGTTTCAAGGAAAACGAATATCAGACGGAGTCAAAACGGAACGAAATCAACTGGAGAAGTTATTTTTGGAAGGAAACCTACCGGATAGACTTGGACCCTACGTCAGGAGATGAGGGAGGTGCTCACGAGGGTGGGGGGCGCGCCCACCCCCCTAGGGCGCGCCCCCCTGCCTCGTGGGGCCCCCGAAGCTCCACCAATGTACCCCTTGCACCCATATATACCTACGTATCGTAAAACTTCCAGAACAGAAGATAGATCGGGAGTTCCGCTGCCGCAAGCCTCTGTAGCCATCAAAAACCAATCGGGACCCTGTTCCGGCAGCCCGACGGAGGGGGGAACCCTCACCGGTGGCCATTTTCATCATCCCGGCGCTCTCCATGACGAGGAGGGAGTAGTTCACCCTCGGGGCTGCGGGTATGTACCAGTAGCTATGTGTTTGATCTCTCTCTCTCTCGTGTTCTCGACTTCACACGATCTTGATGTATCGCGAGCTTTGCTATTATAGTTGGATCTTTTGTTTCTTCTCCCCCTCTTCTCACTTGTAATGGATTGAGTTTCCCCTTTGAAGTTATGTTATCGGATTGAGTCTTTAAAGATTTGAGAACACTTGATGTATGTCTTGCATGGGATAACCGTGGTGGCAATGGGTTATTCTATTGATCCACTAGATGTATGTTTTGGTGATCAACTTGCGGGTTTCGTGACATTGGGAAGCTATGCATAGGGGTTGGCACACGTTTTCGTCGTGATTCTCCGGTAGAAACTTTGGGGCACTCTTTGTAGCACTTTTATGTTGGTTGGATGAATCTGAGATAGTGTGATGCATATCATATAATCATGCCCACGGATACTTGAGGTGACAATGGAGTATCTAGGTGACATTAGGGTTTTGGTTGATTTGTGCCTTAAGGTGTTATTTTAGTACGAACTCTTTTATAGATCGATCCGAAAGAATAACTTTGAGGTGGTTTGTACCCTTCCATAATCTCTACGTTTGTTCTCCGCTATTAGTGGCTTCGGAGTGACTCTTTGTTGCATGTTGAGGGATAGTTATGTGATCCAATTATGTTATTATTGTTGAGAGAACTTGCACTAGTGAAAGTATGAACCCTAGGCCTTGTTTCCTATCATTGCAATACCGTTTACGCTCACTTTTATCTTTAGTTACCTTGCTGTTTTTATATTTTCAGATTACAAAAACCTATATCTACCATCCATATTGCACTTGTATCACCATCTCTTCGCCGAACTAGTGCACCTATACAATTTGCCATTGTATTGGGTGTGTTGGGGACACAAGAGACTCTTTGTTATTTGGTTGCAGGGTTGTTTGAGAGAGACCATCTTCATCCTACGCCTCCCACGGATTGATAAACCTTAGGTCATCCACTTGAGGGAAATTTTCTACTGTCCTACAAACCTGTGCACTTGCAGGCCCAACAACGTCTACAAGAAGAAGGTTGTGTAGTAGACATCAAGCTCTTTTAAAGGCGCCGTTGCGGGGAGGCTAGGTAAGTGAAGGTATATCTTTAGATCTTGCAATCGAATCTTTTTGTTTCTTGTTTTAGCACTAGTTTATTTTATAAAAGAAAACTACAAAAAAATGGAATTGAGTTGGTCTCATATGCTTCATCTTTTTAATATCTTTCGTGAGAATGATGGAAAGGAAATTGTGCTCAAGTACTAGAAGAAGAATTACATAGAATGCTTGGCATAAAATATGTGAATGATGAGCATGATTTCAATGTTGTTAGTATGAATCCTTGAATATCCATGATGCTAATGATATGCAAAGCCACAAGCTTGGGGAAGCTATGTTTGATGAAGATGTTATTTTTTGTTCCCCAAGCTTTGATGAGCAAATTTACTATGAGGAAAGCATGCCTCCTATCTATGATGATTATTGTGATGACACGTATGTTTTAAAGAATAATGATAACCATGAAACTTGTCATATTGATCTTAATTTTCAATCATATGATAGTTATTTTGTTGAGTTTGCTCCCACTACTATTCATGAGAATAAATTTGCTTATGTGGAGAGTAATAAAATTTCTATGCTTGAAGATCATGAAAAAAATTCTTTAAGTGCTGGTTATATTGTTGAATTCATTCATGATGCTACTGAAAATTATTAGGAGGGAGGAATATATGCTTGTAGGAATTGCAATAATATCAAGTTTCCTCTCTATGTGCTTAAAGTTTCGAAGTTATGCTTGTTTTGCCTTCCTATGCTAGTTGATTATTGTTCCCATAAGTTGTTTGCTCACAAAATACCTATGGATAGGAAGTGGGTTAGGCTTAAATTTTCTAGTCATATTCTTCATGATGCTCTCTTTATGTTTCAATTCTTATCTTTTATGTGAGCATCATTGAAATCATCATGCCTAGCTAGGGGCGTTAAACGATAGCGCTTGTTGGGAGGCAACCCAATGTTATTTTAGTTTCTTGTTTTTGGTTCTGTTTAGGAATAAATAATCCATCTAGAATCTGTTTAGATGTGGTTTTATGTTTTAGTGTTTGTGCCAAGTAGAACCTTTG
This sequence comes from Aegilops longissima, assembly GCA_021605205.1. Taxonomy (NCBI): domain Eukaryota; kingdom Viridiplantae; phylum Streptophyta; class Magnoliopsida; order Poales; family Poaceae; genus Aegilops; species Aegilops longissima. Next base: position 759,366,187 of record CM038677.1, read on the forward strand.
GGAAGACTTGGGTGAAGTCTTTATGATTATGCTGTAAAAAACAGAAACTTTAGGGCTCACGAGATTAGCTGTAACTTTTTACTGGAGAGTGCTATTTAGTTGATTATTTTTGCATATGATTACTATACAAATTACTCAAGTCCACCAATTTATTTTAGAATTTTTGGAGTTCTAGAAGTTTGCGTTAGTTACAGATTACTACAGACTGTTCTGTTTTTGACAGATTCTGTTTTCATTGTTTTGTTTGCTTATTTTGATGAATCTATGGCTAGTAAAATAGTTTATAAACCATAGAGAAGTTGGAATACAGTAGGTCTAACACCAATATAAATAAAGAATGAGTTCATTACAGTACCTTGAAGTGATGTTTTGTTTTCTTTCGCTAACGGAGCTCACGAGTTTTCTGTTGAGTTTTGTGTTGTGAAGTTTTCAAGTTTTGGGTAAGGATTCGATGGACTATGGAATAAGGAGTGGCAAGAGCCTAAGCTTGGGGATTCCCGAGGCACCCCAAGGTAATATTCAAGGACAACCAAGAGCCTAAGCTTGGGGATGCCCCAGAAGGCATCCCCTCTTTCGTCTTCGTTCATCGGTAACTTTACTTGGAGCTATATTTTTATTCACCACATGATATGTGTTTTGCTTGGAGCGTCATTTTATTTTATTAGTATTTGCTTTATGTTAATTAGATTAATGTGTTTCATCTTTAGTTTCAATAAAAAAGTCAAGGATAGCCTTTGCCATGCTTATTTTGCTACTATACATGTTGCTGTTTGAAAACAGAAAGTTTACCGCTGTTGCAAAAATTCCTAAGATAAGTCAGAGAGTGGTATAATGTTGAATATTTTTGCATATTTAGATCTGATAAATTTATTACAGTGGTAATTTTAGTTCATAATTTTTGGAGTCAGGGAAGTATTGATACTCTTGCATTCTTTACAGACTATACTGTTTTGGCAGATTGCTGTTATGCTTGCGTTGTTTGCATATGGTTGCTTGTTTAATGATTCTATTTAAGGATAGGAGTATTAAATATGCAGAGGAATTTAGTATGAAATGTTGAAAAATAATGTTAGTGATTTGTTACAGTAGAAAATGATAAGGTTTTGCATTGGTTTATACTAACCTATCTCACGAGTTCTTGTTGAGTTTGTTGTGGATGAAGCTTTTGATAAAAAGAGAAACCATGATATGAGAGGAATTAAGGAGACATAAAAGCTCTAGATTGGGGATGCCCAAGGCACCCCAAGATAATATTTCAAGAAGTCTCAAGCATCTAAGCTTGGGGATGCCCCGGTAGGCATCCCACCTTTCTTCTTCAACAACTATCGGTTAGTATCGGTTGAGCCTAAGTTTTTGCTTCTTCACATGAGTTGTGCTATCCTTGCAATGTAGTTTTCTTTAGCTTTGCTTGCTGTTTGAATACAATACCAAGATCTGAAATTATTAAATGGGAGAGTCTTCACGTAGTTACATAATTATTCGACTACTCATTGATCTTCACTTATATCTTTCGGAGTAGTTTGTCATTTGCTCTAGTGCTTCACTTATATCTTTTAGAGCATAATGGTGGATTTGTTTTAAAGAAACTATTGATCTCTCATGCTTCACTTAGATTATTTTGAGAGTCATAAATAGCATGGTAATTTGCTTTATATTAATATACTTGGTATTCAAGATATGTGAAATTTTCTTATGAGTGTGTTGAATACTAAGATAAGTTTGATGCTTGATAATTGTTTTGAGATATGGAGGTGATAATATCATAGTCGTGCTAGTTGGGTGATTGTGAATTTGAGAAATGTTTGTGTTGAAGTCTGTAAGTCCCGTAGCATGCACGTATGGTTAAAGTTGTGTAACAAATTTGAAATATGAAGTGTACCTGGCTTGTGCATCCTTATGAGTGGCGGTCGGGGACGAGCGATGGTCTTTAAGGAGGTGTCAATGCGGCGAACCAGGCAATCGGACTATAGGGCTTTGACACTTTCACTTAGCCATAGGAGTTTGACGGTGGGTCTACGATATAGGCCCTGGTATGTACATGGTTATCCGAATATGGTGCGTTTACATACGTGACCAAAAGAATGGTACTTCATGTAACACGGAAGGAATCACGAAGATTCCGGTGAGTCGTCGAGTGGTTGAATAGCTCTCGCGGCATCATGACAGTCAGTTTTTGGCTTTCTCTACCGAGGTGCTCATCCGGATAAACTAGGACACAATCACAGTAGCTCTCCCTTTACTACCCTAGCCGATAGAGCGGAACGTAAGGTAGTAAGCACAGGAGTGGGCAACCCAACTATTGACCAAAGACATGATTCGGAGCTGATGCATATAAGGCCAAACACGTGACGCCGAAGTGTGCTATAAAGTTGTTCGGACTTGTCGGCAACTCATATGTTGCCGTATCGAGCCCTTGGCAATATATGCCGAGGTGCGTGCGTGAAATAAAATTCAGTTCTTTGAGAAAAGCGAATACTGAATACTGGTTATGTTGACTGGAATCTGATTGATACGTCAAACGTAATTTTACAAATTATAACGCCACTGCCCAGGCTATTTGACATGAAAGGGGTCGAGGGCTGAGAAAAAGGGCACTTTACAGGTTTGAAATAAAGAGTGCAGTCTACAAAAAGCATTTAGACCTCCTGTCACACGTCTGCGCTGCCTTGCCTTGGTTAAAGGACTTCTCAGCAAGAATAGCCTTTGGCTATTTATACGAAGCCGAACTCATAAAGAATCCATAAGATGACCAGGTGTTGAGTCACCTATCGTAAAAGATAAAAAATAGTTAGCAAAAGGAAAAGACTATGAGAGTGCGGACCGTATTGTAGGTCTGTCCGTATTGTGCCTCCGCCGATCACCGGGGTATTTTAAGTGCATAATTATGCATGCACGGTACAAACTTTGTGGCTATATGGGGCGAACGATGGAGGCCGAGCTGCTAATCTACATCTGAGATTGACCGGTCATGTTCAATGGAGACCGACGGCTTAATGGCCGACGAGATGTGTGGCTTGATAAGGCCGCTTTGTTCTTCAGCCGCAGTAGCCATAGTATGTTCCAATGTACGGAGGGAGCATTTCGTATTTCCGTTTATCGTGATGACGCCACGTGGACCGGGCATCTTAAGCTGGAGATAGGCGTAATGTGGGACCGCATTAAATGAGGAAAAGTGGCACGTCCCAGTAGTGCATGGTAGCTGCTATGCAACGGAACGATATCGAAGGTTAAGCCTTCGCTTCAAAAGTTGTTCGGCGAGCTAAAAACAACTTCCAATGTAATTGAACCCGTGCAATGAGCTTCCACGCTGGGTATTGTTTCGTTGGAGGTAGGTGTGGTGGGCCTGATTCTTGAAGGATCAATGCCCATTTTACGGACAGTGTCTTGGTAGAGTAGATTAAGGTTACTGCCTCTGTCCATAAGGACGTTCGTGAGATGGAACCCGTCGATAATTGGATCGAGGATCAGAGCTGCCGAACCCTCGTGACGGATACTGGCTGGATGGTCCTTGCGATCAAAAGTGATCGGTCAGGCCACCCATTGGCTTAATTTTGGGGCGGCTGGCTCTATGGCGTCGGTGTCCCGTAGTGCGCACTTGCGCTCCCCTATAGGGATGTGCGTCACGTATACCATGTTCACTGTTTTTACTTCGGGGCGGGGGGTTGCTTGACCCCGGTGTTAAGCTGGCAAGTCACTTAGTCATCGCTGTCACTGGGCGGCCCCTTTACCTTTTGTTCGGCATTGAACTTGCCGACCTGTTTAAAAACCCAGCAACTTCTATTGGTGTGATTGGCTGGTTCAACGGGGGTGCCATGAATCTGGCAGGGCCGGTCCAGTATCTTGTCTAAATTGGATGGTCCGTCTCTGTTTGCCTTGAATGTCTTTTTCCGTTGACCGGGTTTGGAACCACTGAATCCGGCGTTGACCGCCGTGCCTTGCCGTTGCCGTCTCGAACTTCGGAAGTGCCCGGATCAGCGGTGATGTTGCTTCGACGAGCGAGCCAGCTGTCTTCTCCCGTGCAAAAGCGGGTCATCAGAGCGGTAAGGGAAGCCATGGATTTTGGTTTTTCTTTGCCGTTTTTAAGTAAGAACCTGGTCGAGAGCTTCCTGGCAGACTCCCCGGGCTGCTGGATATGTGACTTAGGTCATCAGTGTCTGGAGGCCGAACATATGTGCCTTGGAAGTTATTGTGGAAGGCGTCTTCCAAGTCTTCCCAGCTGCCAATGGAGTTCTCAGGGAGGCTGTTCATCCAATGCCGCGCTGGCCCCTTCAGTTTTAATGGGAGGTATTTGATGGCGTGGAGGTCATCACGCAGGCCAAGTGGATATGAAGGAGGAAATCTTCAATCCATACAGTAGGGTCCGTTGTTCCGTCGTATGATTCGATATTCATGGGTTTAAACCCTTCGGGGAATTCGTGTTCCATTACTTCGTCAGTGAAGCAAAGGGGGTGTGCGACGCCTCTATGTCGGGCCACGTCGCGACGTAGCTTAGATGGAGTTCGTCTGCGGTGTTCCGTCCGGGCGTGGTTGTGTTGGTCGCGTCCGGCTAGATGGCCATCGTTGCACGTCCGGATACGTCCCCGTGATCCGTAGATCGATCAGGTCTGACCCGCTCTGTTGTCTAGGTCCTGCCGCGGGTTGTATGTATGACCCCGAGCTGTCATGTCTCCGTTTACCGTGAGGTGGTACGGGCTGGTGTCCGGCTAGAGTTGCCGCTTTGTCCCGACCACACGGTGGTCGGTCAGCCACATTGCACGCTGGTAGGATGGGCTCCAGCGCCTCGTCGTCGAATTGGGGTACCAATTTGCTCTTCGGGTAATTTTTGGTTCGGCGCTCGAGGCCGTATTCCTCGCCTGCCAGGACATTAGTCCATCTGTCATTGAGCAGATCTTGGTCAGCTTGGAGCTGCTGCTGCTTGTTTTTCAGGCTCCTCGCAGTGGCAATTAGCCGGCGCTTAAAGCGGTCCTGCTCGTCGGGTTCCTCAGGCACGATAAAGTCTTCGTCGCCGAGGCTCACCTCATCCTCGGAGGGTGGAAGATAGTTGTTGGCCTCCGAGTCTTCGGTAACGGCCTGTTCATTAGGGCTGACTCGCCCATCCTTCCGTTCATCCTATTCGGAAGTTGGTTCAACGGGGTCTTCGTTGTGCTCGGCGTCGTCCGGAGTATTGTTTTCTCTTGTGCCGTTATTGCTGTTTTTTCCACGGCGTGGTTTAGAGCGGCGCCGCTCACGTCCGCGCTCTGGCTGTATCTCAGGAGGTTTATCCTCGACTGAATCCTTCTCATTGTTGTCGTTGTTCTCTTTGGGTTTGTCTACCATGTACACGTCGTACGAAGAGGTGGCCGTCCAGTGTCCGCTGAATGGCGGTTTTTGGGATTGTTCTTCCCCGGCATCGTCGTCCACACCGTCGATGTCTTCTGAGTCGTAGTCGAGCATGTCGGTTAAGTCCTCGACAGTGGCTATAAAGTGGGTGGAGGGTGGAACATAGAATACCCTGCTCTCAGCCCCTAGTCCGGGCTAGGCGTAGTTCGGACATTGCTCCTTTGTGATGACAAGGGATCACATTAAGTCCAGAGTTTCGCTTAAAGGCGAGGTTTGGCCTGAGAGAAGAGAGCCCTTGGAGTACGGCGAGAGGGAAACTCCTTGGCCGAACTCACGCGACGTTGGTTCCGAGGATTCGGAGCCAGTGTTCGGAGAAGGGTCCGGCTCCACAATGGCTGCCGGCGATCCCACTTCCTCCGGTTCCTCCCCAATGGGCTTAATAGTCGCAAACAGTCCGGCGAGCTCAGAGAGCCCGTCTTCAGACCTGGCGATGCGCTCAGGATCTAAGGCCAGAGCGGAGGTTGGGGGCGCGATTCCTTGGAAGATCAAGTCTCCTCGGATATCAGCGACATAATCCAGATTTCCAAAACTAATCTGGTGAAGTAGGGCGTAGCCGTCGATCTGCTCTAGACGGCCAAGCGAGTTGGCCCGCAGTGCGAAGCCGTCGAATACGAAGATCTGTCCGGGGAGGAAAACCTCCCCCTGGACTGCATTGTCTTAGATGATTGACGGAGCCATCAAACCTTTTAGTGACGACGCAGTGGAACTCTCAATGAAAGCACCAATGTCGGTGTCAAAACCGGCGGATCTCGGGTAGGGGGTCCCAAACTGTGCGTCTAAGGTCGATGGTAACAGGAGACAGGGGACATGATGTTTACCCAGATTCGGGCCCTCTCTATGGAGGTAATACCCTACTTCCTGCTTGATTGATCTTGATGAATATGAGTATTACAAGAGTTAATCTACCACGAGATCATAATGGCTAAAACCCTAGAATTCTAGCCTGTATGATTATGATCGTCCCAATGGACTAAACCCTCTGGTTTATATAGACACCAGAGGGGACTAGGGTTGTACAGAGGCGGTAACAGAGAAAGGAATCTTCATATCCGAACGCCAAGGAGAGTCCCATACGGACACGGGTGAGAGTCTTCGGTCTTGTATCTTCACAGCCCAACAGTCCGACCCATGTCAACAGGCCGGACGCCCGAGGACCCATTAGTCCAGGACTCCCTCACCGCCCCCTCCTCCTTGTCCTATTCAGACTCCCTATGAGGGGGCGTGCGGCCACCCCCCGCGGGCTTCCCTTTCTCTCCCTTAGGCCCATGTTGGCCCAACGCTTCCCCGGGGGGTTCCGATAACCTCCCGGTACTCTAGAAAAATACCCGAATCACTCAGAACCATTCCGATGTCCGAATACAACCTTCCAATGTATGAATCTTTACCTCTCGACTATTTTGTCTATGTATAGGCATACTAGGGACACTCTGTTTTGTCTATGTATTCACACATGTACTAAGTTTCCTGTTAATACAATTCTAGCATGAATAATAAACATTTATCATGATATAAGGAAATATAAATAACAACTTTATTATTGCCTCTAGGGCATATTTCCTTCACTACGCTCACGCATACTAGGAATCCTACTTGGGTGCCACCCAATTCGCCCCCCTTCCATAACTTCCGGAGGGGGAGGAAGGTGGGGGGAGGAGGAAAGGAAGGGGGAGGCCGAATCCCTCCCCTTCCTTTCTCTCTTCTCCTCTTTCCTTCCCCTCCTATTTTGTCCTACATGCGCACCAGCCCCTTAGGGGCTGGCCTGTCCCCTTCTTGGCCCATTAGGCCCATGTAGTTGCCAAGGGGATGCCCAGAACCCCTTCCGGTGACCCGATATGTACCCGGTACCCCCAGAACACTTCCGGTGTCCGAATATCATCGTCCTATGTATGAATCTTTACCTCTCGAACATTTCGAGACTCCTCGTCATGTCCATGATCTCATCCGGGACTCCGAACAACATTTGGTCACCAAATCACATAACTCATATAATACAAAATCGTCATCGAACGTTAAGCGTGCGGACCCTACGGGTTCGAGAACTATGTAGACATGACCGAGACAACTCTTCGGTCAATAACCAACAGCGGAACCTGGATTTTCATATTGGTTCCCACATATTCTACGAAGATCTTTATTGGTCGTACCATAATGACAACATACTTTTTCCCTTTGTCATCGATAGGTTACTTGCCCGAGATTCGATTGTCGGTATCTTCATACCTAGTTCAATCTCGTTACTGGCAAGTCTCTTTACTCGTTCTGTAATGCTACATCCCGTAACTAACTCATTAGTCACATTGCTTGCAAGGCTTATTATGATGTGCATTATGGAGAGGGCCCAGAGATACCTCTCCGATACTCAGAGTGACAAATCCTAATCTTGATCTACGTCAACCCAACAAACACCTTCGGAGATACCTGTAGAGCATCTTTATAATCACCCAGTTATGTTGTGACGTTTGATAGCACACAAGGTATTCCTCCGGTATCCGGGAGTTGCATAATCTCATAGTCAAAGGAATATGTATATGACATGAAGAAAGCAATAGCAATAAAATTGAACGGTCAATATGCTAAGCTAACGGATGGGTGTTGTCCATCACATCATTCTCCTAATGATGTGTCCCATTCATCAAATGACAACACATGTCTATGGTTAGGAAACTTAACCATCTTTGATTAACGAGCTAGTCTAGTAGAGGCTTACTAGGGACACGGTGTTTTGTCTATGTATCCACACATGTATCAAGTTTCCGGTTAATACAATTCTAGCATGAATTATAAACATTTATCATGATATAAGAAAATATAATGTAACAACTTTATTATTGCTTCTAGGGCATATTTCCTTCAGTCTCCTACTTGCACTAGAGTCAATAATCTAGTTCACATTGCCATGTGATTTAACACCAATATTTCACATCTTTATGTGATTAACACCCATAGTTCACATTGTCATGTAACCAAAACCCAAAGCTAGAGTCAATAATCTAGTTCACATCGCTATGTGATTAACACCCAAAGAGTACTAAGGTGTGATCATGTTTTGCTTGTGAGAGAAGTTTATTCGATGGGTCTGCCACACTCAGATCTGTATGTATTTTGCAAATTTCTATGTCTACAATAGCTCTGCATGGAGCTACTCCAGCTAATTGCTCCCACGTTCAATACATATCTAGATTGAGACTTAGAGTCATCTAGATCAGTGTCAAAGCTTGCATCCACGTAACTCTTTACGACGAACTCTTTATCACCTCCATAACCAAGAAATATTTCCTTAGTCCTATTTAGGTACCTAAAGATAATTTTGACCGATGTCCAGTGATCTACTCCTGGATCACTATTGTACCCGCTTGCCAAACTCATGGCAAGTGAGGGAGTCCTGGATTAGGGGGTGTCCGGATAGCCGAACTATCACCGTTGGCCGGACTCCTGGACTATGAAGATACAAGATTGAAGACTTCTTCCCGTGTCCGGATGGGACTTTCCTTGGCGTGGAAGGCAAGCTTGGCGATACGGATATGTAGATCTCCTACCATTGTAACCGACTCTGTGTAACCCTAACCCTATCCGGTGTCTATATAAACCGGAGGGTTTTAGTCCGTAGGACGAACAACAATCATACCATAGGCTAGCTTCTAGGGTTTAGCCTCTCTGATCTCGTGGTAGATCCACTCTTGTACTACCCATATCATCAATATTAATCAAGCAGGAGTAGGGTATTACCTCCATCGAGAGGGCCCGAACCTGGGTAAAAACATCGTGTCCCTTGTCTCCTGTTACCATCCGCCTAGACGCATAGTTCGGGACCCCCTACCCGAGATCCTCTAGTTTTGACACCGACATTGGTGCTTTCATTGAGAGTTCCTCTGTGTCGTCATCCTTAGGCCCGATGGCTCCTTCGATCATCAACAACAACCCGGTCCAGGGTGAGACTTTTCTCCCCGGACAGATCTTCGTATTCGGCGGCTTCGCACTGCGGGCCAACTCACTTGGCAATCTGGAGCAAATCGAAAGCTACACCCCTGGCCATCAGGTCAGATTTGGGAGTTTGAACCACATGGCCGACATCCGCAGAGACTTGATCTTCGACGGATTCGAGCCACAGCCAAGTGCGCCGCACTGTCTCGATGGGCACGATCTAGCTCTGCCGCCGAACAGTGCCCTGGAGGTCGCAGAAGCGTCCGCTCCGACCCTTAGTTCGGAGCCGACCCCACCGATCGAGGACGAGTGGTTGTACACCGCCTCGGGGGCTACGATCTCTACGGCGATTGAGCCGAACTTCATCCCTGTCCTTTGCGAAGACTGTGACTCCAAGGTGCCGGACTCTTCTCCGGACTCCGAACCCTCCGCGCCCCTGCCAATCGAATCCAATTGGGCGCCGGTTATGGAGTTCACCACCGCGGACATCTTTCAGCACTCACCCATTGGTGACATCCTGAATTCATTAAAGTCTCTCTCTTTATCAGGAGAACCCTGACCGAACTACGGTCAGGAAGGTTGGGATGCGGATGACGAAGAAATTCAACGCCCACCCACCGCCCACTTTGTAGCCACTATCAAAAGCTTAAACGACGTGCTCGATTTCGACTCCGAAGACATCGACGGTATGGACGACGATGTAGGAGACAACCATGAACCAGCACCTATAGGATACTGGACAGCCACCTCATCCCATGATGTATACATGGTGGATACACCTAAAGGAAGCGACGACGAGGAACAACGAAACACTACGAAGGATAAATCCCTCGAAATGCAGTCAAAACGGCAACGTAAACGCCGCACCAAGTCCCGCCTCGACAAAGACGGCAGCCACACAGACCCAGCCATAGAGCAGGGCGAACCGGTGGACGACGAACATGCTATCAAGCAACCGCCCGAACAGGACAACATGGATAAACAACCCGTCCCCGGCGAAGATAACAGTCCGGACGATCTCACGCCGGACAAATTGTTGGAGCAGAAGAACCTCCACAAAAGGCGCGTCGCCACTGCGCGTAGCCTGAAAAAGCAGAAGCGGAAGCTCAAAACAGCGGAAGATGCACTCCGAATCAGATGGAGCAAAGTACTATACACCACAGAGAAATACGGCGACAGTCGCCAAACAAAGAGCTACCTGAAGCGCAAATTACTGCCCGAATTTGATGAGGAGGCCGTAGAGCCCCCGCAATCAAAGAACAAAGAGGTCGCCCAGTCGGATAGACGACCACATGGCAAACATGGAGCGGCAAGCGGCGCCGCACACAAGCCGGCACGCGATCCGCATAAGGATTCGCATCAAAAGGATGGCCCAGTTAGGTTCATCTATGGGCCGAGAAAGCAAGCTCTTCCAAGCAAGGCAACACGCCAATTATCCGAACATCACGGCACACCCAAATATAGGGGTGCCGACACCCCTGTGTTTCACGGTGAGGTCTTTGGATCACGAATTCCCAGCGAGATTCAAACCCGTAAACATAGAGGCATCTGACGGAACAACAGACCACAGAGTGCGGATTGAGGATTACATCCTCCACATACACATGGCTAGAGGAGACGATCTCCAAGCCATAAAATACTTACCCCTCAAGCTCAAAGGGCCAGCCCGGCATTGGCTCAAAAGCCTCCCTGAAAATACCATTGGAAGTTGGGAAGAGCTCGAGGATGCCTTTCGGGCAAATTTTCAAGGGACTTATGTCCGTCCTCCGGATCAGAACGATTTAAGTCACATAACTCAACAACCCGGAGAGTCAGCCCGCAAATTCTGGAACAGGTTCCTCATCAAAAAGAACCAAATAGTCGACTGTCCGGACGCCGAAGCCTTAGCATCTTTCAAACACAACGTCCGAGATGAATGGCTCGCCAGACACCTCGACCAGGAGAAGCCGAGAACCATGGCTGCATTAATAAGCCTCATGACCCGCTTTTGCGCGGGAGAGGATAGTTGGCTGGCAAGATGCAGCACCAGCGACCCAAGCACATCCAAAGTCAGGGATGGAAATGGAAAACCACGACGCAGCAAGGACCAGCGCCGGACAAAGAGAAACAGCCCGAAGAGCACGGCAGTCAACGCCGGATTCAGAAGCTCCCGGCAGAATCGTAAAAAATTGCCCCTCGAGGACAACAGCGACGAGCCATCCAACCTAAACAAAATCTTGGACAAAATATGTCAAATCCACAGTACTCCCGGGAAGCCTGCAAACCATACCCACAGAGATTGTTGGGTCTTCAAGCAGTCCGGCAAACTCAATGCCGAACACAAGGGGCTGGACACACCAAGCGAGGACGACGACGAACCCCACAAGCAGAGCACCGGAAAACAAAAGAATTTCCCACAAAAAGTCAAAACAGTGAACTCACTTCAAGTGACAAAAGGGAAAAATAGAGCGGCGCCCATAGAAACACGCGCCGCACGGTCTATCCCAGCAGAGTCCCAATGATGGTTGTCAAAACCAATCACCTTCGATCATCAAGACTATTCCGGAAGTATCCGGAACGCTGGATGGACTGCCTTGATATTAGATCCTATAATCGACGGACTCCAATTTACACAAGTCCTAATGGACGGAGGTAGCGATCTAAACCTGCTTTATCAGGACACAATTCTCAAAATGGGGATAGACCCAACCAAAATTCGCCATAGCAACACCTCCTTCAAAGGGGTAATGCCAGGCCTATATGCCCATTGTACAGGCTCCCTACTGCTAGAAGTTGTGTTCGGCTCATCCGACAACTTCCGCTGCGAAAAGATAACCTTCCACATCGCCCCATTCGAAAGTAGCTATCAAGCAATACTGGGGCGTGAAGCTTTCGCCCGCTTTAACGCAATACCGCATTATGCATCTCTTACACTTAAAATGCCCGGTCCACGCGGGAGTATTAAGTGTTACTCGAGCACGGAAGAACGTGAGACTGCCTTGACAGCCCCACACCAATCCGGCTCCGCTAATCAAAGCACCTGAATAGGTCATTCGAACCCCAGACATGGCTAGACGAGTCCAGCGCCTACTAGCGGCATACCCCCGTACAAGGGGCTGCACGCATGTACAACTAGAGACAATAAAGCTCAATCGTATTCACTTTTCGAACCGTACTCTGTTTATTTAATATAAATTACATTTTTCGCACGATCCTTTTTTTCCTTTCAACTAAGTTCTTCTCTTTTACAGATGAACACCGTGCTACACCCGTCCGAGATACGGCTGCGCGGAGACACAGCGCAGACGTGCAGTGAGGGACCCGTTGCAAGGATTCTTTTCAGATTAAGACCCTGCGTAAACCTTTTTTACTGTCTCTTGTTGATACACATCCCCCGGTTTCTTGCTATAACCGAGGAGGAGGCTGGCGTTTTGGCATCGGCCGCACCAGAATTTTTGTGCGTACCTGGACACCAGGGGCTTAGGGCATTATTCTGCCCGTTTCCATAAAGACCGAATACCTTAGGGAGTGTTCGGCGTCTCGAGTTAGGCCTTATATGCATCAGCTCTGATTCATGTCTTTGGTCAAATGTTGGGTTTGCCCGGCTCCTGTGTTTTGCTGCCTTTTGTTCTGTTCTATCGACTAACGCGGCACTAGGAGAACTACTGCGATTGTGCCCCGGTTCGGCCAGGTGAGCACCTCAGTAGAGAAAGCCGAAAACTGATTGTCATGATATAGCGTGAGACTGGTCAACCACTCGATGACCCACCGGAATGTTTAGAATTCCCCCCGCATTAATGAAGGACCGTTTCGGTCAGCACATCTGGCGCCCAATTCGGAGGCGCGGTGCCCCTAGGGGCTATATAGTAGCCCCACCATCGAACTCCTATGGCTAAGTGAAAGTGATAAAGCATTATAGTCCGGTTGCCTAGTTTGCTACGCTATCACCTCCTTTATAGGACCAAGGCGTTGGATTAAGTGTGAAAATCGCCTTTTGCAAACACCCCGCACTATGTGCGTGGGGCTGAAACCAAGGACTGCCATCTTTCAGGTTATATACACATATACATCAACGGCCGCACAGGAGGTGTTTTAATACTTGAACGCACAAGTACAAAAAGCTCTTATATTATATTGAAACATTGTTTTCACAAATCATACATGTCATTAAAGCATAATATCCTTCGAGCACTGCGTCTCTATTAAATGAGCGCCCTGCAGGACTTCCTCAAAATAGTGCTCGGCAGGTACTCGGCTTCTGTCCGAATCTTGGGATGCAACATCGGTGGCCTTCATCTTCGCCCAGTATGTCTTGACACGGGCAAGAGCCATCCGCGCACCATCTATGCATGCTCACCGCTTCATCGCATCGATATGCGGCACCGCACCAAGGAACTGCTGCAACAAGCCAAAATAACTCTTCGGCTCGGGCCTTTTCGGCCATAAATGAGTCACGATAGCCTTCATGGCAAGTCCGGACAACCTGTTCAGCTCAGCCCATTCGGCCAAACGATCGGTTAACGAAAGTGGACGCTCCGGACTATGGAGCTGCGACCAAAAAAGCTCTTCCATTCCGTGATCCTTTTGACCTCGGAAGTGTTCGGCCGCGTCTGCGGCACTGGCCGCCAAGTCCAGATAAGCATCCTTCCCACTCCACAGCGGTCCAATTGGCGTGCCAGGATCCATGAATTTTCTCCGCATCAGAAAGGGCTTTCCAGCCGCAATATCTCCGGCCTGACGCAGCTCCTCCTTCATAGCTCTCATCGCAGAGCGGGTCTCCTTGGCCTCGGTGGCGGCCTTTTTCAGGTCCTCTTGTTTCGCTCGATCTTCTTTTTCAAGAAGCTCTCAATGGTCAGTAGCATTCTTCAATTTCACGACCATCTCGGCCATTTCTTTCTTGCTTCGGCAGTGAGCAGCATGTTCGGCTTTTAGCTCTGCGGCCGCCTTCAAGGCCGCCGCATCACTTTTTCTGGCTTGCTCCTTGGCACGGGCGAGCTCCGCCCGAAGGTTCTGCATAGCAGCGGCACCATCAGCATTAAGCATACATGTTGTAAGGCATGGGCGTCAAGCTCCCCTACCAGGTGTCCGCGGAGAAGTTGCATACCTTGTGACTCATCAAGCCGCTTATTAACAAGCATGATGTCCGCATCCGCCACGTCAAGTTGCTGCTTCAGTTCAGCAAATCCATCAGCCCGGCTAGCCACCGGACGCTTCGCCACCTACATAGGAAGAGCGCATGGGGTTATGATCCTCGGCCCGCCGTCATTTTTGACACCGCACCAAGTCTCAGGGGCTACTATCTATACAGGGCGCATTTTATATGCAAAACTGTCAGAAGGTACATCATTTTGCGTACCTCAAAACCCGTCAGTAAACTTGCGACGGCTTCATGCAACCCGCTCTCAGCGGATGAAATCCTTTCAATCACCGTACCCATTAACGTACGGTGATCTTCCAAGATATACGCTCGCCCGAGCAGATCCTTCAGCTCCTCCGACCGTACACCTGTTGGTGCCGGACTTGTCCGGTGGCCTTTTTTGTAGGCCGGACACGGAGAGCTTTGAGGGGACATACGGCTGCCTTCTAGCCCCGCCAGATTCGGAGAAGCCCTCCGCGACGACACCTCAGGGTCGTCCGCCTCGCATAACGGTACGGCGGGCGGAGGCGTTTCGCTCTCCATCATCTCCGGATCAAGGTCCCCTGAAGACGAGCTCTGCTGTGAAGGGCTGAGATCCGAACTACAAGGTAAATTTTCGGTTACCTTCATAAATAAAACGGGGATGTATCTCTTTAAAAAAATAAAATGCCCCCCTTTACTTACGGCTCACTGGAGGGCTGATCTCCTTGGGGAAATAGTGCGGCCGGGGCATCTCCCGCCGCAGGACCCTCTGGCGAAGATTTCTTCCCCCGCTTCGAGGCTTTGGTCTCCGGATCTTCAGAAGCGGTCCTCTTCTCCCCTTGGAGGGCGGGATTCTCGATCCCCCCTTTCTTGATAGCCTCCTTCACGGAGGTAGTAGTTCCCTTGTTCCCCCCTTTGCCTTCTTCAAAAGGCACAGCCTCTAGCATCTTGCTTAATACAGGATCCGGCGTGGTCTCAGGGAGGGGGGCCGGACACCTGATCAGTTTTGCTTTTGCTATCCACTCCTATTTAAAGGATATCTCGCTTAAGGGCAAGTTTATGATAAATATGCGGATAGCATGTCCGGGTACAGGACTACTTACTTGAGTATCCGGGCGATTGCAGCTCAGACCTGCGTCCTCGGTTAAGTCCGGACACATTGCTTGTGATCCGAAGAACAGTTGATACATCTCCACGGGCGTTACGCCCATAAAATGTTGGAGAGCTCGTGGTCCCTCCAGATTAAACTCCCACAGGCGGAGGGGGCAACGTTTGCAAGGCAAGGTGCGATGAATCAACATGACCTCCGCTACTACGACCAGATTGATCTCTCTCTCTAGGAGGTCTCGAATACGGCCCTACAACAGAGGTACGTCCTTGGACGGTCCCCAGTCAAGCCCTTTATTAACCCATGACGCCAGCCGCAGTGGAGGACCCGAGCGGAAGGCAGGCAGCGCCGCCCATTTGGAGCCCTTGGTAGCGGTGATGTAAAACCACTCCTGCTGCCATAAATTAAGCTCCTCTTGAAAAGAGCCCTCGGGCCATGGAGCGTCAGCATTCTTGCTTATAACAGCCCCTCTGCACTCTGCCTGATGCCCCTTGATCATCTTCGGCTCCACTTTGAAGGTCTTGAGCCACAATCTGAAGTGAGGGGTAATGCGGAGGAAGGCTTCACATCGACAATGAGCAGCGAGATGTGGAGGATGGACTCGGATCCAGTCATGGAATTCCAGCCCATAATAAAACATGAGCCCCCTCACAAAGGGGTCCGTCGGAAGCCTAAACCCGAAGGAAGTGAGACACGAATACCACGCCTCACCAGGATCGGGAGTGGGAATAACCTGCCCTTGGGCAGGCAGCCTATCTGAAATTTCGCGGTGAGATACTGGCGTCTCTCGACTTTAGCACATCTTCTTCCGTGGTCGAGGAAGACATCCACCGCCGTGCAGGTCGGAGCGGACATCATTGAAGGTCCGAGCGCCTAGATCTGGAGCTTTGGGTGTTGGAACTCGGCGAGTGCGGATTCGATTGAGATTGAAAGAAAGGAGCGGGCCTTGGTCTTGTTATAAAGAGGTTGAATACCAAGAGCCCTCCCGTGACCGCCGGGACTCGCGCCTGGATGGAGGCGTGCCAACAGCACGATCGGGTTACCCACGGCCGTATTGATGAGGATCCCGGAATAAGGGGGCACGATCTCCGCTCTGATAAGACGTGCCAAGGAAACCGCCTCGCTAAACGTCTTTGAGGTGGAACAGTAAAAACGATTCAGTATAAAGGCCTGGTGGTGGTGTGATGTCACGCCGCGAATACGTCGGCAGATCTATGCAAAGGTTATTCTCTCTCGGTGGTACGTGGAACTTGTTTTGCGAGCGGACACTATCCTTGTGTTCAAAATCTTCTATGAAGTATTCGAGGAGGAACCCGCCTTGCAATGCCAAGACAATATGCGCGCGGACTCGTCATCATTGAAGCCTGGTTTAGGGCTCTTGAGGAGTCTGGATTAGGGGTGTCCGGATAGCGAACTATCACCGTTGGCGGACTCTGGACTATGAAGATACAAGATTGAAGACTTCGTCCCCGTGTCCGGATGGGACTTTCCTTGGCGTGGAAGGCAAGCTTGGCGATCGGATATGTAGATCTCCTACCATTGTAACCGACTTTGTGTAACCCTAACACTATCCGGTGTCTATATAAACCGAGGGTTTTAGTCCGTGGGGCGAACAACAATCATACCATAGGCTAGCTTCTAGGGTTTAGCCTCTACGATCTCGTGGTAGATCCACTCTTGTACTACCCATATCATCAATATTAATCAAGCAGGAGTATGGTATTACCTCCATCGAGAGGGCCCAACCTGGTAAAAACATCGTGTCCCTTGTCTCCTGTTACCATCCGCCTAGACGCACAGTTCGGGACCCCCTACCCGAGATCCGCCGGTTTTGACACCGACAGCAAGGCACACAACAGGTCTAGTACACAGCATGGCATACTTTATATGAGGCATAGGGAATGACTTTCATTCTCTCTATATATATTCTGCTGTGGCCGGGTTTTGAGTCTTACTCAACTTCACATCTTGTAACACAGGCAAGAACCCTTTCTCTGACTGGTCCATTTTGAACTTCTTCAAAACTTTATCAAGGTATGTGCTTTGTGAAAGTCCAATTAAGCGTCTTGACCTATCTCTATAGATCTTGATGCCCAATATAAGCAGCTTCACCGAGGTCTTTCATTGAAAAATTCTTATTCAAGTATCCTTTTATGCTATCCAGATATTCTACATCATTTCCACTCAACAATATGTCATCCACATATAATATCAGAAATGCTACAGAGCTCCCACTCACTTTCTTGTAAATACAGGCTTCACCATAAGTCTGTATAAAACCATATGCTTTGATCACCTTATCAAAGCGTATATTCCAACTCCGAGATGTTTGCACCAGTCCATATATGGATCGCTGGAGTTTGCACACTCTGTTAACACTTTAGGATCGACAAAACCTTTTGGTTGCATCATATACAACTCTTCTTTAAGAAATCCATTAAGGAATGTTGTTTTGACATCCATTTGCCAGATTTCATAAAATGCGGCAATTGCTAACATGATTCGAACAGACTTAAGCATCGCTATGAGTGAGAAAATCTCATCGTAGTCAACACCTTGAACTTGTCGAAACCCTTTTGCGACAAGTCAAGCTTTGCAGATAGTAACACTACCATTAGTGTCCGTATTCCTCTTGAAGATCCATTTATTCTCAATGGCTTGCTGATCATTGGGCAAGTCCACCAAAGTCCACACTTTGTTCTCATACATGGATCCTATCTCAGATTTCATGGCCTCGAGCCATCTGTCAGAATCTGGGCTCATCATAGCTTCTTCATTGTTCGTAGGCTCGCCATGGTATAATAACATGACTTCCAGGACAGGATTACCGTACCACTCTGGTGCGGAACGTGCTCTGTTCGACCTACGAGGTCCAGTAGTAACTTAATCTGAAGTTTCATGATCATCATCATTAGCATCCTCTCTAGTTGGAGTAGGCATCATGGGAACGGATTTCACTGATGTGCTACTTTCCAATTCGAGGGAAGGTACAATTACCTCATCAGGTTCTGCTTCCCTCCCACTCACTTCTTTCGAGAGAAACTCCTTGTCACATCCCTAGTTCTGGTATGACCTAGACTAGCTGGTCATTTGTGCATCATGTTTAAATTTCATTTAAATTTGAAATGGGGATTTTTGAAACCCTCAGAATCATTTCGGGAAATGACCCAAATAAAAAATTGCTCCAAAAGGGTCCAAGAAAATGCTCATGTTGCTCTCTGAAAATATTGGACAGAGATAAAAATCAAACCAATATTTTTAGGAGTCCATAAGTAATTATTTTGGGCATTTGGAATTAATGTTGTAATTATTTGCCTTGGATATATATTGTTATATATATATAATATTGTCCAAAAATTGTTCCTTTTGTTGAGGAGCTCTGGAATAATACCACTAGCCCCTACAAAAATTGGCATAAGTTAATAAAATGGTTTAGTAGTTTATTTAAATCAAAACAAATGTCAGAAAAATAGAAAAAGAAATAAATAGGAAAAAGGGGTGCTTACATGGGCTTACCTCCCTTTGCAGCCCAGAGGCTCGGCTGGCCCAGTTGGCCAGTAGGACCGGCAACGCCAGTCGTCCCCTCTCGCGCGGCCAGGGGCAGGATAGGGCGCAGCGCCTTGCGCCTTGTGCCCACCACCGTCCGCCACGCCACCTGCCTGCCTGGCCTCCCCTCGTCGCCCTGGATGCCCCGGACGTCGCCACGCGCCGCCCCGACCGCTCTCCTCTCTCTCTCGTTCCTCCCCCTCCCCTGGATCTCTCTCTCTCCCTTTTGGCGCCACTGCCGCCGCTGCTCGCCGTAGACGTAGCCACCGCGCCCCTCGAGAGCATCTGAGACGTCCCCGAGCTTCGCGTCGTCGTCCTCGTCCTCCCTGTCAAGCCACGCAAGCCGGAGCGCCCCGTGGAGCCGTCACCGCCATCGTCTTCATCATCGGCCACCGGAGATCGCCACCGACATGTCGTCGCCTCCAAGCCATTCCCCGAGCGCGCTGAGATCACCGAAGGCCTCGCCGTGAGCTCCTCTACCAAAGCCCTCTTCTCCCCCTCTTTTTTGCGCCCCGTAGCTCCATCCCCCTTCACGGCCGAAGTTCTCGCCGCCGTCCATGTCGCCGCCGTCATACCACCGCAGCCCGCAACCGAGCGTAGCGTGCGTGTTCCCTGTGCCGCGAGGGTGCCGCAGAGCCCTCGGGTGGCCTCCCGTGCCCTCAAGCCCCTCTGCGCGCTCGAGCCCGAGCTCCGGCCGCCATGCCATGGCTCTGCTCCGGCGACTCCGCCTCCCGGCTCCTCCCCCTGCCCCACTAGATGCGCGCGAGCACCAGCTCCTCGGAGATGGTCCCGCCGTCCGGATGGTCGCCGAGCGACAATCCCGAGCCTCCGCCGCGTTCGGCCTCGTCGGCTCAACGCCAGCATGCGGGATTGACTGGTCAACCCTGCTAACTACCCCCCTGTCGGCGACATGTGGGGCCCGCCTGCTAATTTTCAGTTTAAGATTAGCTTGACAATTAATTAGCCCCGTTAATTAAACAAGTTTAGGTTTAATTTAATTAAGATTAGCCACAGTCACTGACACATGGGTCCCACTGGTCAGGTTTGACCTGGACCTGGCCATTGACTCGCTGACGTCATGCCTCAGAATGTCGATGCAGCTTATTCATTTTCTGGATTTAAATTAATCAGGAAATTCTAGAAAATGATTTAAACTTCAAAAATTCATAGAAATTCAACCGTAACTCAGATTGAAATAATTTATATATGAAAAATTATCAGAAAAATGCAATCTATCCATCTGTACCAGTTTCATGCATGATAAAACAACTTATACCTGCTGTATAAGTGAAACACTAAAATGGCTTATATAAAGAGCTTATTTTGGAGATGCATTTGAATCTTTGGTTCAAATGGACTTCATTCAAATTGAATACTAGTTGCATTAGCTCAAATAGCATCACATCTACGTGCCATGTTCATGCATCATATTGTTGCATATGATTGTGTATTGATTGCCGGCACCGTTCCTTCTTGACAGGTCCTGCTCCGGAGATGTTCCAGAGTACCTGTCTGTGAAGCAGTGCCCCCCTTGTTGATTTACCAGGCAAGCAAACCCCCTTGTTCATTCTGATACAATCCTACTCTCTCGCTCCTGCTCTCGCTTATTGCATTAGGACAACAACGATTCATCTGCTACTTTGTGCTGCGGTAGTTGAACCCATTCCTCTGCATGACCTGTCATTGCCACGAGAATAGTTGAAACCCACTAGCATGTGTAGGAGTTGATTGAGCCATGTTGTATTCCTACCATGCTATGCCTGCTATTGCTTAGAGTTGTGTCAGTCCGATTCATTGGGAATGAATTGGAGTGTTACGATATGTTCGATCTTTGAGAGTGAAGTGTGTGAACACGATTTGGTAAAGGTAGCGGTGAGAGGCCATGTAGGAGTACATGGTGGGTTGTCTCACCGAACCGCCCTAAGCACCGAGTTCTATGTATGTTGTCCAATGACTCGATACTACCACACATTGGGTTCCGTAACTTGACCCTCTCGCTTATTAACCAACTTGATCTCTGTCCGTGAGTCGCAACTAGTTTCGGTGTTTGTAGGTAGTGCTATTTTTCTACCAAGTGGCACCCGCAGGTGGGCTTGGGACAGATTAGGCACAGTGGCACGGTGTACCAAGTGGCACCCGGATGGTGGGCTTGGGAACCCTGCTCACATCGTTTGGGGCCGTGGCGACACCGGCCGGATCTCCTTGCGGATGGAACCCGAATAGGCGATAAACCCGACTAGAGTCTTGTGTGGTTAGTCGTCGTGGCCGACACCCTCGCCAAAGCTTCCGCTTGAAGGTTGCCGAGGTACATGACGGTACATGGTGATAAGTGGTGAGAGTGTGTGAAGAAGTACACCCCTGCAGGTTATCATGATCTATTCAATAGTCGTGTCCTCGGTTATGGACTTCTTGGATGCTTACGTGGTACATAGACAACTTGAAGTGGATACTCTAAAATGCTCAAGACAAGTGTGAGTGCTATGGATGGCCTTCTCGTATGGAGACGAGGATGAGTCCATAGTAGTGTATTGTGTGGTGACTAGTGGACTCGTGTGCGCCATATCACCTCAAGGAAGTTCTAGTAGTCGTAGAACAGGATAGCCACAGAGTTAAAGCTGGCTTGCTGCAACTAAACCCCACATTACCCTCTTGATACAAATGCATGTATGTTAGGATCTGATGTAAGTCTTGCTGAGTACCTTTGTACTCACGTTTGCTTTATTTATGTTTTGCAGATGAGACATCTGTCTCACTAGTAGTTCCGCTTGGATTTCGACAAGTAGCTTGTTACCTCAGCTACGATCTTGTACCTTGGGAGGGACTTGTAGATAGTCAGGCTTCTCAGCCTTTTTCTTTTGTAGTTGTCTGTACTCAGACATGTAATGCTTCCGCTTGTTGCTTGTATGCTCTTAATGATGGGTCATGTGACCCCTGTTTGTATTAAATGCTTTGTGGCTCTTCTGAGCCTTTATCTATATGAGTTTGCATTATGTTGTGATGCCATGTTGTACAGCACATACTTGCATGTTATGCGACGTAACTTGTATTGCTATGTGTGGATCCGACAACCTAGTTGTTTCTCCTTGGTAGCCTCTCTTACGGGAAATGTAGTCTCGTGCTTCGAGCGATAGTAGTCCGCTACAGCCCGGCTCACCGGAGTCCTGCTAGCCCAAAGACTACCGCTTGGACACTTGACTGGCCGGCATGTGTTTCACTTCGTTCTTATGTCCGTCCTTCGGGAAATGTCACGGTGATATTCGAGTCCTGCCTAGCCTGCTACAGCCCGGGATACCGGAGTCCTCATTAGCCCAGTGCTACAGCCCAATTCATACGCTGATGACCGACATGCTCGATGTGATTCATGTATGCCTGTCCCCATAGGTTAGTGCCACTTTGGGTTCACGACTAGTCATGTCGGCCCGGTTCTTTGTCATATGGATGCTAGCGACACTATCATATACGTGAGCCAAAAGGCGCAAAACGGTCCAGGGCCATGGTAAGGCGACACCGTGGGAATACCGTGCGTGAGGCCGCAAAAGTGATATGATGTGTCACATGCTAGATCGGTGTGACTTAGGATCGGGTCCCGACAGCTTTGGTATCGAGCCTCGATCGCTGTAGAGGATTTCCAAGCCAACCTGGTCGAAGTTGAGTCTAGAAATGCTTTAGTTATGTAGGGGAATTGATTGTGGGAGGGTACGTAAGGCTCTTTTTACTCCTTATATCTCATGCCCTTCTGATCTGAGTCGTCCTATCTTTCCTACGGGGTTAAGGAACTAGGCTTTCTCTTCTGTCTATCAGGATCACGTGTTACTACTCCGTAGTCCCATAGGATTGGTTGATCAGAGTCATACCCCAGTTTTCGAGTACTTCTGGTGTAGTATGTTTAGTAATATCTCAGAACCTTGAGTGGTGATGTTGAGTTGTTGTACTACCCCATTTTAGCAGGATGTCTCATTTTGAGCATTTTACTGCCGTTATGCTGTCGAAATTGCCCCAGGAGTTCGAGAGTTACTAATTTGTTTATACTACATTTTACAGTCTGTAGTTGATGTTGATTCCGTCCTTGGTTTCGCTTCTCGTGATGTCACCAAGCAAGCGAAGTTCTCGCTACTCGTAGCCGTAACCACGGAGATGGTAGGGATGAGGATCCTCCCACCAGCCTTCATTGGCGAGTTTATGTTAGAGTTGGAGAGGAACAAGCGTGAGTCTAACCGTTTGTTGGTACGTATCGAGGAGAACACCGCACAGCAGTTCAAAGGGTCTGCAACCATTCATGACTTCATTCGCTTGCACCCACCTACTTTTCATCATTCCATCGAGCCACTCGATGCAGATGACTGGCTCCATAGTATCACCCGCAAGCTCCGTTCTGCGAACGTAGCTGAAAGTGACAAGGTCACCTATGCTGCATACCACCTGGAAGGTCATGCTAGTCTTTGGTGGCAGAACTATGAGGCTATGCTTCCAGCTGGTCAGATTCCTACCTGGAGAGATTTCACTGAGGCTTTTCGCGAACATCACATTCCTGAAACCCTCATCGATCGCAAGAGAGAAGAGTTCTGTAGTTTCACCCAGGGTAAGATGGCTGTTGATGCTTATAGTAGAGAGTTTGAGAACCTTGCCCGCTATGCTACAGAAGAGGTGTCCACGGACGCCAAGAAGCAGGCTAGGTTCCGGAAGGGTCTCAACCCCAAGTTGCGTCGTGATCTCCACCTGCATCATTGTGATACATTCCAAGCTCTTGTGAACAAGGCCATTAATGCAGAGACAGCTCAGCTCAGTTACGAGGAGTCTCGTAAGCACACCCGTGATTTGGTTTCTTCCTCTGGTTCTAGTTCGCAGAAGCGCCGGATTTGGATTCTGAACTCTGCTCTTCCACCCGGATATTCACCGAGGCCATCCCATATGGCGCCTCCCCCAGCTTAGTCGTATGCTCCACCCAGGCCTATTGGTAGACCACTTGTCAATGCGGGTCCACGTCCTACTTCAGGGACTTGCTTCACATGCAGAGAACCAGGACACTATGCACGTGACTGCTCTCAGACCAGTTATGCTCCACCCCAGCCTGAGAAGACTGTTGGCTGTGTTAATGTTGGAAATATGCCCTAGAGGCAATAATAAAAGCATTATTATTATATTTCCTTGTTCATGATAATTGTCTTTTATTCATGCTATAACTGTATTATCCGGAAATCGTAATACACGTGAATACATAGACTACAATACGTCCTAGTAAGCCTCTAGTTGACTAGCTCGTTGGTCAACAGATAGTCATGGTTTCGACTATGGACATCGGATGTCATTGACAACGGATCACGCCATTAGGAGAATGACGTGATGGACAAGACCCAATCCTAAGCATAGCACAAGATCGTAGTTCGTTTTGCTAGAGCTTTTCCAATGTCAAGTATCTCTTCCTTAGACCATGAGATCGTGCAATTCCCGGATACCGTAGGAGTGCTGTGGGTGTATCAAACGTCACAACGAATCGGGTGACTATAAAGGTGCACTACAGGTATCTCCGAAAGTGACCATTGGGTTGACACGGATCGAGATGGATTTGTCACTCCGTATTACGGAGAGGTATCACTAGGGCCCACTCGTAATGCATCATCATAATGAGCTCAAAGTGATCAAGTGTCCGTCACGGGATCATGCATTGCGGTACGAGTAAAGTGACTTGCCGGTAACGAGACTAACGAGGTATTGGGATACCGACGATCGAGTCTCGGGCAAGTAACACACCGTCTGACAAAGGGAATAGAATACGGGGTTGCTTGAACCCTTGACATCGTGGTTCATCCGATGACAACATCGAGGAGCATGTGGGAGCCAACATGGGTATCCAGATCCCGCTGTTGGTTATTGACTTGAGGTAGTCTCGGTCATGTCTGCATGTCTCCCGAACCCGTAGGGTCTACACACTTAAGGTTCGGTGGCGCTTAGGGTTAATAGGAAGACAAGTATGTGATTACGAATGTTGTTCGAGTCCGGATGAGATCCCGGACGTCACGAGGAGTTCCGGAATGGTCCGGAGGTAAAGATTTATATATGGAAAGTGGTTAAACGGACTCCGGGAAGTTTCGGTGGTATACTGGTAAAGTACCGGGGCCACCGGGAGGGTTCCGGAGGTCCACCGGGAGGGGCCACCTCTCCCGGGGGGCCACATGGGCTAAGTGGGAGAGGGAGCCAGCCCCTGGTGGGCTGGGTGCGCCCCACCTAGGCCCATGCGGCTAGGGTTTGGGAGGAGGAACCCTAAGGGAAAGGGCGCCCCGGCTTGGGGGCAAGCCACCCCTTTCCTCCTCTCCTTGGCCGCCGCCCCCTAGGGTTTTCCCTAGAGGCCCGCCCCTTGACCTCTCCTCCTATAAATAGAGGGGTGGGGAGGGCTGCCAACACCATTGTAGGCGCAGCCCTCCCTCCCAACACCTCTCTTTCTCCACGCGAAGCTTGGCGAAGCCTGCCGAGAACTGCCAGTACCAACTGCACCACGCCGTCGGCTGCCATTGGAATTGTCTTCCTCAACCTCTCCTTCACTCTTGCTGGATCAAGACGGAGGAGACGCCATCGTCCCGTCGTGTGTTGAACACGGAGGTGCTGTCCTTTCAAGACTTTGGTCATCGGTGATCGGAATCACGTTGGGAACGTCTTCATCATCACCACTCCTCGAACGCTTCCACTCGATCTACAAGTGGTATGTAGATGCAAACTCTCTCCGTTACTCGTTGCTTAGTAGAACTCATAGATGGATCTTGGTGAAACCGTAGAAAAATTTTAATTTTCTGCAACGTTCCCCAACAAAGGCATCATGAGCTAGGTCTATCGTAGTTCTCTTTGCACGAGTAGAACACAATTTTGTTGTGGGCGTGGATCTTGTCAACTTACTTGCCGCTACTAGTTGTTTCTTGCTTCCGCGGTATTGTGGGATGAAGCGGCCGGACCAACCTTACACGCATCTTACGTGAGACCGGTTCCACCGACTAACATGCACTAGTTGCATAAGGTGGCTGGCGGGTGTCTGCTCTCCTACTTTAGTGGGAGCGGATTCGATGAACAGGGTCCTTATGAAGGGTAAATAGAAGTTGACAAGATCACGTTGTGGTTATTCGAGGTAAGAAAACGTTCTTGCTAGAACCCAATTGCAGCCACGTAAAAGATGCAACAACAATTAGAGGACGCCTAACTTGTTTTTGCAGCAATTGTCATGTGACGGATATGGCCAAGTTGTGATGAATGATGATATATTGTGATGTATGAGATCATGTTCTTGTAATAGGAATCACGACTTGCATGTCGATGAGTATGACAACCGGCAGGAGCCATAGGAGTTGTCTTTATTTTTGTATGACCTGCGTGTCATTGAAGAACGCCATGTAATTTACTTTACTTTATTGCTAAACGCGTTAGCCATAGAAGTAGAAGTAGTCGCTGGCGGACAACTTCATGGAGGCACGATGATGGAGATCATGATGATGGAGATCATGGTGTCATGCCGGTGACAGGATGATCATGGAGCCCAAGATGAAGATCAAAGGAGCTATATGATATTGGCCATATCATGTCACTACTTTATAATTGCATGTGATGTTTATTATGATTATGCATCTTGTTTACTTAGAACGACGGTAGTAAATAAGATGATCCTTAGAACAATTTCAAGAAGTGTTCTCCCTAATCGTGCACCGTTGCTACAGTTCGTCGCTTCTAAGCACCACGTGTTAATCGGGTGTGATGGATTCTTACGTTCACATACAACGGGTGTAAGCAAGATTTACACACGCAGAAACACTTAGGGTTAACTTGACGAGCCTAGCATGTGAAGACATGGCCTCGGAACACGGAGACCGAAAGGTCGAACACGAGTCGTATGGAAGATACGATCAACATGAGAATGTTCACCGACGCAAACTAGTCCGTCTCACGTGTTGATCGGACACGGCCTAGTTGACTCGGATCGTGTAACACTTAGATGACTAGAGGATGTCTAATCTAAGTGGGAGTTCATTAATAATTTGATTAGATGAACTTAATTATCATGAACTTAGTCTAAAACTTTTGAATTATATGTCTTGTAGATCAAATGGCCAACGCCATGTCAACTTGAACTTCAACGCGTTCCTAGAGAAAACCAAGCTGAAAGATGACGGCAGAACTATACGGACTGGGTCCGAACCCGAGGATCATCCTCATAGCTGCCAGAAACAATACGTCCTAGAAGGACCGCTAGGTGAAGCTCCGTCCCTGAGAACCAAGACATTATGAATGCTTGGCAGTCTCGTCTTGATGATTACTCCCTCGTTCAAGCGGCATGCTTTACAGCTTAGAACCGGGCTCCAAAAGCGTTTTGAGCACCACGGAGCATATGAGATGTTCGAGGAGCTGAAACTTGTTTTCCAAGCTCACGCCGGGTCGAGAGATATGACATCTCCGACAAGTTCTATAGTTGTAAGATGGAGGAAAACAGTTCTGTCGGAGCACATTCGAAGATGTCCGTTGCACAACCGTATGACCCAGCTGAATATTAACCTCCCGATGAGGCGGTCATTGATGAATCCTCCATCGCTCCCACCAAGCTACAAGAGCTTTGTGATGAATTACAACATGCAGGGGATGGTAAAGACCATTCTGAAGTGTTCTCTATGCTCAAGTCAGCCGAGGTTGAAATCAAGAAAGAACATCAAGTGTTGATGGTCAATAAGACCACTAAGTTCAAGAAGGGCAAGGGTAAGAAGAACTTCAAGAAGGACGGCAAGGAGATTGCCGCGCCTGCAAACAAGTTGCCGGAAGAAGTCAAAGAATGGACCCAAGCCCGAGACCGAGTGCTTTTATTGCAAGGGAAGGGTCACCGAAGCGGAACTGCCCCAAATACTTAGCGGATAAGAAGGCCGCAACACCAAAGGTATATTTGATATACATGTAATTGATGTGTACCTTACCAATGTCGTAGTAACTCCCGGGTATTTGATACCGTGCCGCTGCTCATATTTGTAACTCACAGCAGAGCTGCGGAATAAGCGGAGATCGAAGGGCGAGGTGACGATCTTGGCGTCGGGAATGGTTCCAGAGTCGATGTGATCGCCGTCGCACGCTACCTCTTCATTTACCCACGGATTAGTTATGAACCTTAATAATTGTTATTTGGTGCCAAGTTTGAGCATGAATATTGTATCTGGATCTCGCTTAATGCGAGATGGCTACTCATTTAAATCCGAGAATAATGGTTGTTCTATTTATATGAGAGATATGTTTTATGGTCATGCTCCGATGGTCAATGGTTTATTCTTAATGAATCTCGGCGTAGTATTACACATGTTCATAGCGTGAATACCAAAAGATGTAAAGTTGATAACGATAGTCCCACATACTTGTGGCACTCGCCGCCTTGGTCACATTGGTGTCAAGCGCATGAAGAAGCTCCATGCTGATGGACTTTTGGAGTCTCTTGATTATGAATCATTTGACACATGCGAACCATGCCTCATGGGCAAGATGACCAAGACTCCATTCTCTCGAACAATGGAGCGAGCAACCAACTTGTTGGAAATCATACATACCGATGTGTGCGGTCCAATGAGCGTTGAGGCTCATGGAGGATATCGTTATGTTCTCACTCTCACAGATGACTTGAGTAGATATGGGTATGTCTACTTGATGAAACACAAGTCTGAGACCTTGAAAAGTTCAAGGAATTTCAGAATGAAGTAGAGAATCAACGTGACCGAAAGATAAAATTCTTACGATCGATCGTGGAGGAGAATATTTAAGTCACGAATTTGGTACACACTTAAGAAAATGTGGAATCGTTTCACAACTAACGCCGCTGGAACACCTCAACGTAACGGTGTGTCCGAACGTCGTGTCGCACTCTATTGGATATGGTGCGGTCTATGATGTCTCTTACCGATTTACGCTATCATTTTGGGGATACGCCTAGAGACAGCTACATTCACTTTAAATAGGGCACCGCCTAAATCCGCTGAGACGACACCGTATGAATTATGGTTTGGGAAGAAACCTAAGCTGTCGTTTCTAAAAGTTTGGGGATGCGATGCTTATGTCAAGAAACTTCAACCTGAAAAGCTCGAACCCAAGTCGGAAAATGCGTCTTCATAGGATACCCTAAGGAAACCTTTGGGTATACCTTCTACCTTAGATCCAAGGCAAGATCTTTGTTGCCAGAACGGAATCTTTCTTGAAAAGAGTTTCTCTCGAAAGAAGTAAGTGGAGGAAAGTAGAACTCGATGAAGTACTACCTCTTGAACAGGAAAGTAGTGCAGCTCGGAAAATGTTCTGTGATGCCTACACCAACGAAGAGGAAATTCATGATGATGATCAAGGTACTTGGATCAAGTTGCTACTGAACTTCAGAGGTCCACTAGGACACGCCCGCACTGCAGTGGTACGGCAACCCTGTCTCCGGAAATCATGTTGTTAGACAACGGTGAACCTTCAACTATGAAGAAGCGATGGCGGGCCAGATTCCAACAAATGGCTAGAAGCCATGAAGTCCGAGATAGAATCCATGTATGAAAACAAAGTGTGGACTTTGACCGACTTGCCCGATGATCGGCGAGCAATAGAAAACAAATGGATCTTTAAGAAGAAGACGGACGCGGATGGTAATGTCACCATCTATAAAGCTCGACTTGTCGCTAAGGGTTATCGGCAAGTTCAAGGGATTGACTACGATGAGACTTTCTCTCCGTAGCGAAGCTTAAGTCCGTCCAATCATGTTAGCAATTGCCGCATACTATGATTATGAGATATGGCGATGGACGCCAAAACAGCGCTCCTTAACGGTTATCTTAAGGAAGAGCTGTATATGATACAGCCGGAAGGTTTTGTCGATCCTAAGAATGTCGACAAAGTATGCAAGCTCCAGCGATCCATTTATGGGCTGGTGCAAGCATCTCGAGTTGGAACATTCGCTTTGATGAGATGATCAAAGCGTTTGGTTTATGCGACTTATGGAGAAGCCTGCGTTTACAAGAAAGTGAGTGGGAGCTCAGAGCATTTCTCATATTATATGTAGATGACATACTTTTGATGGGAAATGATATAGAATTCTTGGACAGCATTAAGGCCTACTTGAATAAGTGTTTTTCAATGAAGGACCTTGGAGAAGCTGCTTATATATTAGGCATCAAGATCTATAGAGATAGATCGAGACGCCTCATAGGTCTTTCACAAAGCACATACCTTGATAAGATTTTGAAGAAGTTCAAAATGGATCAGTCCAAGAAAGGGTTCTTGCCTGTATTGCAAGGTGTGAGATTGAGCTCAGCTCAATGCCCGACCACGGCAAAAGATAAAGAAGAGATGAGTGTCATCCCCTATGCCTCAGCCATAGGATCTATTATGTATGCCATGCTGTGTACTGACCTGATGTAAACCTTGCCGTAAGTTTGGTAGGAAGGTACCAAAGTAATCCCGCAAGGAACACCGGACAGCGGTCAAGAATATCCTGAAGTACCGAAAAGGACAAAGGACATGTTTCGTTTATGGAGGTGACGAAGAGCTCGTCAGAACGGGTTACGCCGACGCTAGCTTCGACACAGATCTGATGACTCTAAGTCACAAACCGGATACATGTATATGTTGAATGGTGGAGCATGCTGGTGCAGCTGCAAGCGAGCGTCGTGGCGGGATCTACATGTGAAGCGGAGTACATGGCAGCCTCGGAGGCAGCGATGAAGCAATTTGGGTGAAGGAGTTCATCACCGACCTAGGAGTCATACCCAATGCGTCGGGACCGATCAAACTCTTCTGTGACAACACCGAGCTATTGCACTTGCCAAGGAGCCCAGGTTTCACAAGAAGACCAGGCACATCAAGTTGCCGCTCAACTCCATCCGTGAAAATGTTCAGAATGGAGACATAGAAATTTGTAAAGTGCATACGGATCTGAATGTCGCAGATCCGCTGACTAAACCTCTTCTTCATGGGCAAAACATGATCAACACCGTAACTCTATGGGTGTTCGATTCATCACAATGTAAACTAGATTATTGACTCTAGTGCAAGTGGGAGACTGTTGGAAATATGCCCTAGAGGCAATAATAAAAGCATTATTATTATATTTCCTTGTTCATGATAATTGTCTTTATTCATGCTATAATTGTATTATCCGGAAATCATAATACACGTGTGAATACATAGACTACAATACGTCCCTAGTAAGCCTCTAGTTGACTAGCTCGTTGGTCAACAGATAGTCATGGTTTCGACTATGGACATCGGATGTCATTGATAACGGATCACGCCATTAGGAGAATGACGTGATGGACAAGACCCAATCCTAAGCATAGCACAAGATCGTAGTTCGCTTTGCTAGAGCTTTTCCAATGTCAAGTATCTCTTCCTTAGACCATGAGATCGTGCAATTCCCGGATACCGTAGGAGTGCTTTGGTGTATCAAACGTCACAACGTGGCTCGGGTGACTATAAAGGTGCACTACGGTATCTCCGAAGTGACCATTGGGTTGACACGGATCGAGATCGGATTTGTCACTCCGTACACGGAGAGGTATCACTAGGGCCCACTCGGTAATGCATCATCATAATGAGCTCAAAGTGATCAAGTGTCCGTCACGGATCATGCATTGCGGTACGAGTAAAGTGACTTGCCGGTAACGAGACTAACGAGGTATTGGGATACCGACGATCGAGTCTCGGGCAAGTAACACACCGTCGACAAAGGGAATAGAATACGGGTTGCTTGAACCCTTGACATCGTGGTTCATCCGATGACAACATCGAGGAGCATGTAGAGCCAACATGGGTATCCAGATCCCGCTGTTGGTTATTGACTTGAGGTAGTCTCGGTCATGTTCATGTCTCCCGAACCCGTAGGGTCTACACACTTAAGGTTCGGTGACGCTAGGGTTAATAGGAAGACAAGTATGTGATTACCGAATGTTGTTCGAGTCCCTGATGAGATCCCGGACGTCACGAGGAGTTCGGAATGGTCCGGAGGTAAAGATTTATATATGGAAAGTGGTTAAACGGACTCGGGAAGTTTGGTGGTATACTGTAAAGTACCGGGCCACCGGGAGGGTTCCGAGGTCCACCGGAGGGGCCACCTCTCCGGGGGCCACATGGGCTAAGTGGGAGGGAGCCAGCCCTGGTGGGCTGGGTGCGCCTCCCACCTAGGCCCATCGGCTAGGGTTTGGGAGGAGGAAACCCTAAGGGGAAAGGGCGCCCCTTGGGGGGCAAGCCACCCCTTCCTCCTCCCTTGGCCGCCGCCCCTAGGGTTTTCCCTAGAGGGCCGCCCCCTGACCCTCTCCTCCTATAAATAGAGGGGTGGGGAGGGCTGCCAACACCATTGTAGGCGCAGCCCTCCCTCCCCAACACATCTCTTTCTCCACGCGAGCTTGGCGAAGCCTGCCGAGAACTGCCAGACCAACTGCACCACGCCGTCGTGCTGCCATTGGAATTGTCTTCCTCAACCTCTCCTTCACTCTTGCTGGATCAAGACGGAGGAGACGCCATCGTCCCGTGACGTGTGTTGAACACGGAGGTGCTGTCCTTTCAAGATTTTGGTCATCGGTGATCGGAATCACGCTGGGAACGTCTTCATCATCACCACTCCCTCGAACGCTTCCGTACTCGATCTACAAGTGGTATGTAGATGCAAACTCTCTCCCGTTACTCGTTGCTTAGTAGAACTCATAGATGGATCTTGGTGAAACCGTAGAAAAAATTTTAATTTTCTGCAACATTCCCCAACAGTTAAGCCATCGCGCAAGATGATCAGTGCCAAGTCAGCTCCCACTGAACGTGGACGTGTGCATCACGTCTCAGCTAAAGACACTCATGATGATCCGGATGTCGTTCTTGGTACACTCCTTGTCAACTGTCATCCAGCTTCGGTTCTATTCGATACCGGAGCATCTCATTCCTTCATTTCTGAAAGCTATGCTAACTTGCACAACATATCATTTTGTGATATGCCCTCTCCACTAGTCATTCAAACCCCTGGATCCAAATGGCAAACTTCTAGTGTAAGCCATGGTAACGAAATCCTTGTTGACAGACTTGTATTCCTTACGTCACTTATAGCCCTCAAGTCTTCAGATATTAACATCATCTTGGGTATGGACTGGATGACAGCTCATCATGCCAAGATTGATTGTTACACTAGGTCTGTTCAGCTTACACACCATCTGGCAAGATAGTCACTGTCTCCACCAGAGTTGCAAAGCGTCAACTCTATTCTCTTAATGCCAGCCCTCTTCCAGACCTTGAAGATATCCCGGTAGTCCGTGACTTTCCGGATGTCTTTCCAGAGGAACTGCCAGGTATTCCACCTGACAGAGATGTAGAGTTTGTCATAGATCTTATCCCAGGAACCGCTCCAATTTCCAGGAGACCTTACAAGATGGCACCCTTCAGCCTTTAGCTATTCCTGAGTGGAAATGGGATAAAGTTGGTATGGACTTCATCACCGGCTTTCCCAGGACCAAGAAAGGGAATAATGCTATCTTCGTAGTCATTGATCGTCTCTCCAAGGTGGCGCACTTCCTTCCTGTTCGAGAGAGTATCACTGCTAGCCAGCTTGCTGACTTATACATTTCTCGAATAGTTTCACTCCATGGTGTTCCACTAGAGATCAATTCAGACCGTGGTAGTCTTTTCACTTCTCATTTCTGGGAGAGTTTCCAAACTGCCATGGGAACCCATCTTTCCTTCAGTACCGCTTTCCACCCTCAGTCGAGTGGTCAGGTGGAAAGGGTCAACCAAATCTCGAAGACATGCTTAGAGCTTGCGTTATCTCATTCGGTATGGATTGGGAGAAATGTCTTCCTTTCGCCGAGTTTTCTTATAACAATAGCTATCAATCCAGTCTCAAGAAAGCTCCTTTGAGATTCTCTATGGACGAAGATGTCGAACACCTTTGAACTGGTCGAAACCGTGAAAGACAATTCTTTGGACCGGATATGATCCAGGAGGCAGAAGAGCAAGTTCGCATCATTCGTGAGAATTTGAAAACAGCCCAATCTCGTCAAAAGAGCCAGTATGACCATCGTCATAAGGAAGTGGCTTATGAAGTTGGCGACAAGGCTTACCTTCGGGTTACTCCTCTAAAGGGTACCTGTCGGTGTCAAAACCGGCGGATCTCGGGTAGGCGGTCCCGAACTGTGCGTCTAGGCGGATGGTAACAGGAGACAAGGGACACGATGTTTACCCAGGTTCGGGCCCTCTTGATGGAGATAAAACCCTACGTCCTGCTCGATTGATATTGATATTGTGGATGTTTACAAGAGTGGATCTACCACGAGATCAAGGAGGCTAAACCCTAGAAGCTAGCCTATGGTATGATTGTAAGGGTTGTTGTTGTTCTCGTCCTACGGACTAAAGCCATCCGGTTTATATAGACACCGGAGAGGGCTAGGGTTACATAGAGTCGGTTACAATGGTAGGAGATCTACATATCCGTATCGCCAAGCTTGCCTTCCACGCCAAGGAAAGTCCCATCCGGACACGGGTGAAGTCTTCAATCTTGTATCTTCATAGTCTTGGAGTCCGTCGATGATGATAGTCCGCCAATGATAGTTCGGCTGATGATGGTAGTCCGCTATCCGGACACCCCTAATCCAGACTCCTCAAGAGCCCCTGAACCAGGCTTCAATGACGATAAGTCCGGCGCAGATATTGCTTGGCATTGCAAGGCGGGTTCCTCCTCCAAATGATAGAAGATTGTGAACACCAGGATAGTGTCCGCTCGCAAAATAAATTCCACATTCCACCGTAGAGAGAATAATAATATATACACAAGTTCAATCTGCCGACGCTTTACGTGGCATGACGTCACACCACTACCAAGCCATTACTCAATTGTTTTTTACTTTACCACCTTAGCGCATTTAGCGAGGCGGTTTCCTTGGCACGCCTATGTCGAGCAGTGATCGATTTCTTAATCCGGATTCTCATCAATACGGACGTGGTAACCCAACCGCGCCGTTAGCCGCCACGCCTCTATCGGCGAGTCCCAAACGGTCAGGAGACGGCTCTTGGTATTCTCCTCTTTATAACGGGACCAAGGCTCGCTTTTTTCTTCAATCCTCCATCGAATCCTCTCCACGCCCAAGTTTCAGCACCTAGAGCTCCAGATTCGAGCGCTTTGGACCTTCAACGATGTCCGGTTCCGACCTCCGGGCGGTGGATGCCCTCCTCCGCACGGAGGAGGACGTGCTAAAGCTGCGGAGGCCAAGTACTGTCTTACGAGATTTCGCGAGGTTGCTGCCGAAGGGCAGGCCATCCCCACCCCGAGCCCGGCGAGTATGTCGTTTTCAGATCCCACCTCCGTCGGGTTTAGGCTTCCGATGGATCCTTTTGTGAGAGGGCTCATGTTTTATTATGGGTTGGAATTCCACGATTTGGCTCCGAGTCCATCCTCCATATTTCCGCATTTATTGTCGTCATGAAGCCTTCCTCCGCGTCACCCCTCACTTCGCCTGTGGTCAAGACCTTTAATGTGGCGCCAAGATGATAGGGGGCGTCAGCGGAGTGTGGCGGGCGGCCATAAGTAGAGGGTCGATGCCCCGTGGCCCGCTGGCTCCTTCCTAGAGGAGCTCGGTCTGTGGCAGCAAGAGTGGTTCTATATTACCGCCCGAGGGGCCGCAGACAAAAGCCGCCGCCCCTATTCCGCCCGGGACCTCCACGACGGTTGATGTCGTGGGTCAACCAAGGGCTCAACTGGGGGCCGTCAAAGGACGTGCCCCTACTGCAGGGCCGGATTCGAGACCTCCTAACGACGGAGATCGATATGGTGGTGGTGATGCAGGTTATGCTGATTAGGCGTCTCCTGCCCTGCAAACGCCGTCCTCTCCGGCTATGGGAGTTCAATCGAGGGCCCACGGATTCTTCAACACTTCATGGGTATGACACCCACGGAGATGTATAACTTATTCTTCGGATCGCAAGAGGTGCGTCCGGAATTGACCGAGGATGCTGGACTAAGCTGCAATCGCCCGGATACTCAAGTAAGTAGTTCCAAGTCCGGACATACCGTTTGTTTGCCTTTCGATGATTCGCCTTATGACCAATTTCCTTCTACACAGGAGTGGATAGCGGAAGCAAAATTGATACGGTGTCCAGCCCCTCTCCCTGAGACCGCGCTGGATCCCGTGCTGGTCCGGATGCTTGAGGTTGCACCTTCAGAGGAAGACGAAGGGGAAAACAAGGAAGCTACTGCCTCGCCTAAGGGGGGATCGAGAATCCCTCCCCCCAAGGGGAGAAGAGGACTGCCTCCGAGGACCCGGGGGAAAAAGCCCCTAAAAGGGGGAAGAAATCTTCGCCAGAGGGTCCTGCGTCCGGGGAGGCCCCGGCCGCACAATCTCCCTTAATGAGTCAGCCCTCCAACGAGCGGTAAGTAGAAAGAAAGGAGTTTTATAATAAGGACATCCCTATTTGTGCTTCCGAGGATAACTAAAGTTTTACCTTTGTAGTTCGGATCTCCGCCCTTCGCAGATGAGCTCGTCTTGGGGACCTTCGTCCGGAGATGATAGAGAGCGAGACGCCTCCGTCCGGGGCGCCGTCGGATAGGGCGGACGAGCCTGAAGTGTCGTCACGGAGGGAGCCCTCGGGTTTGGCAAGGCCGGATAGTTCGGCGCCAACTGGTGTACGGCTGAAGGATCTGCTTGAGAAGGCGTCTATCTCAGAAGATCAGCACGCATCGATGAGCATGGAGATTGAAAGGATTTCGTCCGCCGAAGGCGGGTTGCACGATGCCGTCAGGAGTTTACTGGCGGGGTTTGAGGTACGTAAAAAATGACACACCTTGTAACAGTTTTGCATATAGAATGCGCCCTGTATAGATAGTAGCCCCTGAGACTCGGTAGGTTGTCGAAATTGACAGCGTGCCGAGGATCAAAATTGCAGGTTTAAATTCCCGTCGCGCCGATGCAGGTGGCAGGTCATCTGAGGCCAGCCGGACTGATGGAGTTGCTGAACTAAAGCGGCAACTCGATGCTGCGGATGCGGACATCACGCTGATCAACAGGCGACTTGATGATCGCAAGGTAAGTGTTATCGCGGTCACTTGGTAAGGGAGCCAAGCCATCTCCTTACAACATGTGCGTGAAATGCGATAGTGCCGCTGCCGTGGAGAGCCTTGGGCGAACTTGCTCAAGCCAAGGAGCAGGCGGAAGAGTAATGCGGCGGCCTCGAGGGCGGCCGAGGAGTTAGCGGCCGAAAGGGCCGCACACTGCCGGAGCAGGGAAGAGATAGCCGAAATGGCCGTGAAGTTAAAAGATGCTACCGACCGCAATGAGGCTCTTGGGAAGGAGCGCCTAGCGGGGCAAGAAGACCTGCGGAAGGCCACCGCAGAAGCCAATAATGCCCACTCTGCAATGCGGGCTATGAAGGAAGAGCTGCGCCAGGCCGGGGATATTGTAGCTGGCAAGCCTTTTCTGCTGCGCCGAAGGTTTACGGATCCAAAATATGCTCATCTGGGCCAACTGTGGGGTTCCGAGGACCCTTATATGGACTTAGCAGCGAGTGCGGCGGATGCCGTTGTGCATTTTCGAAGTCAGAAGATTCACAAGACGGAAGAGCTGTTTTGGTCTCAATTCCATAATCCGGAGCGTTCACTTCCGCTGTCCGACCGTTTGGCTAAGTGGGCTGAGCTAAATAGGTTGTCCGGGCTTGCTATGACGGATATAGTGACTCATATCCGGCCGGATAGGCCCCAACCGAAGAGTTATTTTGGCTTATTGCAGCAATTTCTTGGGGCGGTGCCGCATATCAAGGCGATGAAGCGGTCGGCCTGCATAGAGGGTGCGCGGATGGCGCCGCCCGCAGTGAAAACACATTGGACAGAGATGGATGCCACCGCTGTTGCGACCCCGGTTCGATGATAACCGTTACCCGTCGAGCACTATTTTGGCGAAATCTTCGCGTGGTGCTCGTGTAATAGAGTCACAGTGCTAAAAAAGTTACGCTCAATGAACGCTTATATGATGTAAAACTATATTTATGATGTAAGCGCCTTTTATACTTGTGCGTTCAAGTAATAGAAAATCTCCTATGCGGCCGCTCATGTATACGTGTGTATAACCCGAAAGATGGCGATCGTCGGCTTTCAGCCCCCACGCACAAGGTGCGGGGTGTTCGCAAAAATAGCGCTTTTCACACTTAATCCGGCGCCTCGGTCCTGTAAAGGAGGTGGTAGCGAGCAAACGAGGCAACCGGACTATAATGCTTTATCACTTTCACTTAGCCATGGAGTTCGAGGGTGGGGCTACGACATAGCCCCTAGGGGCACCGCGCCTCCGAATTCGGGCGTATGTGCTGGGCCGAAACGGCCCTTCGTCAAAGCGGAGGAATCTTAAACATTCCCAAGGTCGATCGAGTGGTTGACCAGTCTCTCGCTATATCATGACAGTCAGTTTTCGCTTTCATCGAGGTGCTCGCCCGGCGAACTGGGGCACAATCGCAGAGTTCTCCGGAGCCGCGTTAGCCGATGATACGGAACGTAAGGCAGCAAAACACGTGAGCCGGGCAAACCCAACATTTGACCAAAGACATGATTCGGAGCTGATGCATATAAGGCCTAACTCGAGATGCCGAACACTCCCAAAGGTGTTCGGTCTTTATAGTAGCGG
Organism: Aegilops longissima; assembly: GCA_021605205.1. Classification (NCBI taxonomy): domain Eukaryota; kingdom Viridiplantae; phylum Streptophyta; class Magnoliopsida; order Poales; family Poaceae; genus Aegilops; species Aegilops longissima. The sequence continues at coordinate 759,404,846 of CM038677.1, forward strand.
GCAAAAATAAAGCCCTAAGCCCCTTGTGTCCAGGTACGGGCAGGTTCTTCTGGCGCGGCCGATGCCAAAACGCCAGTCTCCACTCTGGTTATAATGATAAACCAGGGGACTATAGCAACAAGAGACAGTAAGAAAGGTTTACGTAGGGTCTTAGTCTGAAAAGAGTCCTTGCAACGGGTCCCTCTGCACGCTGCGCCGTGTCTCCGTTGTGCCGTATCCTGGACGGGTGTGCACGCTGTTCATCTGTAAAAAGAGAGGAACTTGGTTGGAAAAGAAATCGTGTGAGAAAGTGTATAAAAAATTGAAATATAGAATAAGAAAGCTGAGCCTATGCTAGCTCATTATGGCTTATATGTGCAAACCCTTGTTAAGGGATGTGCGGCTAGGTAGCCCCTAGATTATTTATTCCGGACACGTCCAGCCGTGTCCGGTGTCTCAGGCGACCTTATAATGAAATGATGCCATGTGGACCGGGCATTTTAAGCGTAAGAGACGCGTAATGTGGTATTGCATTGAAGCGGACGAAAGCTTCCCGTCCCAGTGATGCTTGATAGCTACTTTTAAATGGGGTGACATGAAAGGTTAGCTTTTCTCGTCGGAAGTTGTCGGTGACCCAACACAACTTCTAGTAATAATGAAACTGTGCACTGGCGTAAGGGCTCGGCGCCACTCCTTTGAAGGAAGTGCGGCTATGCCGGTTGTAGTAGGGTCTATCCCAACTTGCGGATTGTGTCCGGAAATAGCAGGTTCAAGTCACTGCCGCCGTCCATCAAAACCTGCGTTAATTGCAGTCCGTCTATTATGGGATCCAATATCAGGGCAGTCTATCCTGCGTTCCGGATATACTTCGACTAATCCAGATGGTCGAAAGTGATTGGTTTTGACGTCCAATCTCGGTCCACTAGGGTGGATCGTGCGACACTTGTCTTAGCAAGTGCCGTGTTGGCTTTCCGTACTATCACGTGAAGCGAGTTTACTGTTTTGACTTCTTGTGGGAAAGTCTTTTGACTTCCGGTGCTCTGCTGGTGGGGTTCGTCATCGTCCTTGCTTGGCACATCGAGCCCCTTGTGTCCGGCGTTGAGTCTGCCGGACTGTTTGAAAACCCAACAATTTCGGTTGGTATAGTTTGCGTGCCTTCCGAGGTATGTGGATTTGACATATCCGATCTAAAATTTTGTTTAAATTTGATAGCTCGCTCTGTTCTCCTTAAGAGGCCGTGTTGTATTGTTTGGCGCGAGCTTTTGAATCCGGCGTTGACCGCCGTGCCCTTTGGGCTTTTTTTCTTTATTCCGCTGGTCTTTCCTGTCTTTGTGACTGTCCGCTTCCATCTCGATCTCGGATGTACTGGTCGCTGGTGCTGCATCTTGCTAGCTGTGTCTTCTCCTCGCAAAAGCGCGTCATGAGGCTTGTTAGCGCGCCATTGTTCTTGGCTTCTCTTGGCCGAGGTGTCTGGCGAGCCATTCGTCTCTTGGACGTTGTATTTAAAAGCTGCTAGGGCTTCTGCGTCCGGACAATCGACTATTTGGTTCTTTTGGTAAGGAACATGTTCTAGAATTTGCGCTACCGACTCTCCGGGCTGTTGGGTTATATGACTCAGATCGTCTCAGATCCGGAGGGCGGACATAAGTCCCTTGAAACTTTGTTCTAAACGCATCCTCAAGCTCTTCCCAACTTCCAACAAGATTTTCGGGAGGCTTTTGAGCCTATGCCGAGCTGGCCCTTTGAGCTTGAGGGGTAGGTATTTTATGGCGTGAGATCATCTCCTCTAGCCATGTGTATGTGTAGTATGTAGTCTTCTATCCGCACTCGGGTCTCATTGTGCGTCGATGCCTCTATGTTTATGGGTTTGAACCTGCTGGAAATTCATGATCCAAAGACCTCATCGGTGAAACATAGCGGGTGTGCGGCGCCCAGATGTTGGGCGTGCCGCTGTCTTCAACACTGTCGTGGTGTGTTACTTCGGGGTCCTCTTTTTGGCCCGTAGATGGACCTAGTTGGGCCGTCCGCTTTCCCAGGATTATAATTGCTTGTGTGCAGCCCCGCTTGTCGCTTTGGGCCTGTCATCTCGCCGCCCATCCGCCAGCGGCCTCTTTATTTTTGACCGTGAAGGCTCTATGGCTTCCTCACAAATTCTGGCAGCAACTTGCGCTTGGGTAGCTCTTAGTTTGATGGCCTTTGCCATATTTGTCTGCAGTCTTGAATACTTTGCTCCACTTCATTCGAGCGTGTCTTCGCTGTTTTGAGCTTCCGTTTAGCTTTCTTCAAACTTCTTGCGGTGGCGACGAGTTTTTGTGTCTTCTGCTGTTCTTATGCTCCGTGTTGTTTCGGACTGTTGATTGCTCCGTGAAGGGGTTGATTATCCGCTCGTCCTGTTCGTCCGTCATTGGTATGCCCTGCTCTATCGCTGGAGTCGTTAGGAAGGCTGCTTTGATCGAGGCGGACTTAGGGCGGCGTCTCGTCGCCGCTTTTGGCTCTTTATCGGCGAGATTATCCTCTGCCGCGTCCCGTTGTTCCTCGTTATCGCTTCCTTTGGGGTGTCCACCATGTATATGTCGTATGACGAGGTGGTCTTCAGTGTCTGTAGGCACTGGTTCTTGTAGTCTCCGCATCGCCGCCCATACCGCCGATGTCTTGAGTCGTAGTTGAGTACGCCGGTTAAATCGCCGGCGGTGGCTACGGTGGGTGGTGGGTGGGCTCTGAATTTTTCGCCGTCCGCATCTCAACCGCCCTGGCCGTAGTTCGCCAGGCTCTCCGGATAGCGAGAGATGCTTCAGTGAATTTATGATATCGCCAAGGGCGAGTGCTGAAAGATGTCCGCAGCGGTGAATTCCATGATCGGCGCCCAATCGGATTCGGATCGACAGGGCGCAGGAGGTTCGAGTCCGCGAGAGTCCGCACCTCGAGTCATGAGCTTTATGCGGACAAGGTAAGTATTCGGCTCCATCCCATAGAAGTTGCAGCTCCCGAGGCGGTGTCCAGCCATCCGTCCTCGATCCGAGCGATCGGCTCCGGACTATGGGTCGGAGCGGATTCGTGTGCGGCCTCCAAGGTGCTGTCCGGCGGCAGAGTTAGGTCATGCCCATCGTGACAGCGCGGCATGCTCGGGTGTGGCTCAGATCCATCGAAGATCAAGTCCCCACGGATATTGGCCGTGAAGTTTAGGCTTCCAAACCTGACCTGACGGCCAGGGGCGTAGCTTTCGATCTGCTCCAGATGGCCAAGCGAGTTGGCTCGCACTGCGAAGCCGCCGAATACGAAGATCTGTCCGGGGAGAAAAGTCTCACCCAGGACAGCATCGTTGTTGATTGAAGAGGCCATCAAGCCTATCGGTGATGACACAGAGGAACTCTCAATGAAAGCACCAATGTCGGTGTCAAAACCGGCGGATCTCGGGTAGGGGGTCCCGAACTGTGCGTCTAGGCGGATGGTACCAGGAGACAAGGGACACGATGTTTACCCAGGTTCGGGCCCTCTTGGTGGAGGTAAAACCCTACGTCCTACTCGATTGATATTGATATTGTGGATGTTTACAAGAGTGGATCTACCACGAGATCAAGGAGGCTAAACCCTAGAAGCTAGCCTATGGTATGATTGTAAGGGTTGTTGTTGTTCTCGTCCTACGGACTAAAGCCATCCGGTTTATATAGACACCGGAGAGGGCTAGGGTTACATAGAGTCGGTTACAATGGTAGGAGATCTACATATCCGTACGCCAAGCTTGCCTTCCACGCCAAGGAAAGTCCCATCCGGACACCGGTGAAGTCTTCAATCTTGTATCTTCATAGTCTTGGAGTCCGTCGATGATGATAGTCCGCCAATGATAGTTCGGTCGATGATGGTAGTCCGCTATCCGGACACCCCTAATCCAGACTCCTCGGTACCCATCGCTTGGTATCAAGGGCAAGTTGGCTCCTCGTTACATTGGTCCTTTCGCATTCTCGCTAAACGAGGAGAGGTTGCCTACCAGTTGGAACTACCCCCACATCTTTCTCGAGTTCATGATGTCTTCCACGTCTCTCAACTCACGCGTTGCTTCTCGGATCCCATCCGTGGAGTGGACCACGAAACGCTTGATCTCCAAGATAACCTCACATACCTAGAGTACCCGGTTCCCATTCTTGATCAAGCAGAGCGTGTTACTCGATGTCAGAACATCAAGTTTCTCAAGGTTCAGTGGTCTCATCATTCCGAGAGAGAAGCTACCTAGGAGCGAGAAGATCATCTTCGACTGGAGTACCCCGCTTTCTTTCCATCGACCCCTGAATCTCGGGACGAGATTCTTTCAAGTGGGGGCGAGTTGTCACATCCCTAGTTCTGGTATGACCTAGACTAGCTGGTCATTTGTGCATCATGTTTAAATTTCATTTAAATTTGAAATGGGGATTTGTGAAACCCTCAGAATCATTTCGGGAAATGACCCAAATAAAAAATTGCTCCAAAAGGGTCCAAGAAAATGCTCATGTTGCTCTCTGAAAATATTGGACAGAGATAAAAATCAAACCAATATTTTTAGGAGTCCATAAGTATTTATTTTGGGCATTTGGAATTAATGCAGTAATTATTTTCCTTGGATATATATTTATATATATATATAATATTGTCCAAAAATTGTGCCTTTTGTTGAGGAGCTCGAATAATACCACTAGCCCATACAAAAATTGGCATAAGTTAATAAAATGGTTTAGTAGTTTATTTAAATCAAAACAAATGTCAGAAAAATAGAAAAAGAAATAAATAGGAAAAAGGGGAGCTTACCTGGGCTTACCTCCCTTTGCAGCCAGAGGTCCGGCTGGCCCAGCTGGCCCAAATGACCGGCAACGCCATCGTCCCTTCTCGCGCCCGAGGAGGACAGGGCACGCGCCCGGCCAGCGCATGCCACGCGTCCGCCACGCCACCTGCTCGCCTCCTCCTCGCCGCCTGGATACCCCGGACGCCGCCACGCCGCCCCGACCGCTCTCTCTCTCTTGTTCTCCCCCCTCGATCTCTCTCTCCCCCACCAAGCGCCACCATCGCCGCTGCTCGCCAGTAGCCGTAGCCACCGCGCCCGAGAGCATCTCGAGACGCCCCGAGCTCCGCCGCGTCGCCCTCGCCCTCCCTGTCAAGCCACGCAAGCCGGGCGCCTGTGGAGCCGCCACCGCCATCGTCTTCATCATCGGCCGCGGAGATCGCCACCGACATGCCGCCGCCTCAAGCCATTCCCGAAGCGCCGAGATCATCAAGGCCTCGCCGTGAGCTCATCTACGAACCCTCTTCTCCCCTCGCTTTGTGCCCGTAGCTCCATCCCCTTCACGGCCGGTTCCTCGCCGCCGTCCATGTCGCCACTGCCGCTCGCCACCGCACCGAGCCCGCAACCGAAGGCGCTTAACGTGCTCCCGGTGCCGCGAGGGTGCCGCAGAGCCCTCGGGTGGCCTCCCCTGCCCTCCAGCCCTCTGCGCTCGAGCCCGAGCTCCGGCCGCCGCCAGCTCTGCCCGGCGAGCCCGCCTCCCGGCTCCTCCCCCTGCCCCACTAGATGCGCGCGAGCACCAGCCTCCTGGAGATGGTCTCGCCGTCCGGATGGTCGCCAAGCGACAATCCCGAGCCTCCGCGTTCGCCTTGCCGGCGGCTCAATGCCGGCGGGATTGACCGGTCAACCCGCTAACTACCCCCTGTGTCACCGACATGTGGGGCCCGGCCCTGCTAATTTTCAGTTTAAGATTAGCTTGACAATTAATTAGCCCCGTTAATTAAACAAGTTTAGGTTTAATTTAATTAAGATTAGCCACAGTCACTGACACATGGGTCCCACTGGTCAGGTTTGACCTGGACCTGGCCATTGACTCGCTGACGTCATGCCTCTGTAATGCTGACGCAGTTATTCATTTTCTGGATTTAAATTAATCAGGAAATTCCAGAAAATGATTTAAACTTCAAAAATTCATAGAAATTCAACCGTAACTCAGATTGAAATAATTTATATATGAAAAATTATCAGAAAAATGCAATCTATCCATCTGTACCAGTTTCATGCATGATAAAACAACTTATACCTGCTGTATAAGTGAAACACTAAAATGGCTTATATAAAGAGCTTATTTTGGAGATGCATTTGAATCTTTGGTTCAAATGGACTTCATTCAATACTAGTTGCATTAGCTCAAACAACATCACATCTACGTGCCATGTTCATGCATCATATTGTTGCATATGATTGTGTATTGATTGCCGGCACCGTTCCTTCTCGATGTCCCCTCTCGGAGACGCTCCAGAGTACACATGCGTGAAGCAAAGGCCCCTTGTTGATTTACCAGCAACCAAACCCCTTGTTCATTCCGATACAATCCTACTCTCTCGCTCCTGCTCTCGCTTATTGCATTAGGACAACAACGATTCATCTGCTACTTTGTGTTGCGGTAGTTGAACCCATTCCTCTGCATGACCTGTCATTGCCACAGTAAATAGTTGAAACCCACTAGCATGTGTAGGAGTTGATTGAGCCATGTTGTGTTCCTACCATGCTATGCCTGCTATTGCTTAGAGTTGTGTCAGGTCTGATTCATTGGGAATGAATTGGAGTGTTACGATATGTTCTGATGCTGAGAGTGAAGTGTGTGAACACGATTTGGTAAAGGTAGCGGTGAGAGGCCATGTAGGAGTACATGGTGGGTTGTCCCACTGGAACCGTCCTTAAGCACTGAGTTCTATGTATGTTGTCCAATGACTCGATACTACCACACATTGGGTTCCGGTAACTCGACCCCTCTCGGCTTATTAACCAACTTGATCTCTGTCCAGGAGTCGCAACTAGTTTCTGGTGTTTGTAGGTAGTGCTATTTTTCTACCAAATGGCACCCGGCAGGGTGGGCTTGGGACAGACTAGGCACAGTGGCACGGTGTACCAAGTGGCACCGGATGGTGGGCTTGGGAACCCTGCTCACATCGTTTGGGGCCGTGGCGACACCCCGCCGGATCTCCTTGCGGATGGAACCCGAATAGGCGATAAACCTGGACTAGAGTCTTGTGTGGTTAGTCGTCGTGGCCGACACCCTCGCCAAAGCTTCCGCTTGAAGGTTGCCAAGTACATGACGTGTACATGGTGATAAGTGGTGAGAGTGTGTGAAGAAGTACACCCTGCAGGTTATCATGATCTATTCGAATAGCCGTGTCCTCGGTTATGGACTTCTTGGATGCTTACGTGTACATAGACAACTTGAAGTGGATACTCTAAAATGCTCAAGACAAGTGTGAGTGCTATGGATGGCCTTCTCGTATGGAGACGAGGATGAATCCATAGTAGTGTATTGTGTGGTGACTAGTGGACTCGTGTGCGCCATATCACCTCAAGGAAGTTCTGGTAGTCGTAGAACAGGATAGCCATAGAGTCAAAGCTGGCTTGCTGCAACTAAACCCCACATTACCCTCTTGATACAAATGCATGTATGTTAGGATCTGATGTAAGTCTTGCTGAGTACCTTTGTACTCACGTTTGCTTTATTTATGTTTTGTAGATGAGACATCTGTCTCACTAGTAGTTCCGCTTGGACTTCGACGAGTAGCTTGTTACCTCAGCTGCGATCTTGTACCTTGGGAGGGACTTGTAGACAGTCAGGCTTCTCAGCCTTTTTCTTTTGTAGTTGTCTGTACTCAGACATGTAATGCTTCCGCTTGTTGCTTGTATGCTCTGAATGATGGGTCATGTGACCCCTGTTTGTATTAAATGTTTTGTGGCTCTTCTGAGCCTTTATCTATATGAGTTTGCGTTATGTTGTGATGCCATGTTGTACAGCACATACTTGCATGTTATGCGTACGTGTAACTTGTATTGCTATGTGTGGGATCTGACAACCTAGTTGTTTATCCTTGGTAGCCTCTCTTATGGGGAAATGTAGTCTCGTGCTTCGAGCGATAGCAGTCCGCTACAGCCCGGTTCACCGAGTCCTGCTAGCCCAGACTACTGCTTGGACACTTGACTGGCGGCATGTGTTTCACTTTGTTCCTATGTCCGTCCTTCGGGAAATGTCACGCGGTGATATTCGAGTCCTTCCTAGCCTGCTACAGCCCGGGATACCGGAGTCCTGTTAGCCCAAGCTACAGCCCAATTCATACGTTGATGACCGACATGCTCGATGTGATTCATGTATGCATGTCCCCATAGGTTAGTGCCACTTTGGGTTCACGACTAGTCATGTCGGCCCGGGTTCTTTGTCATATGGATGCTAGCGACACTATCATATACGTGAGCCAAAAGGCGCAAACGGTCCCGGGCCATGGTAAGGCGACACCCGTGGGAATACCGTGCGTGAGGCCGCAAAGTGATATGATGTGTTACATGCTAGATCGGTGTGACTTAGGATCGGGGTCCCGACACTCCTTCTCTAGAAAGGATCCATTCTTAGCAACAAAGATCTTGCCTTCAGATCTGTGGTAGAAGGTGTACCCAACAACTTATTTTGGGTATCCTATGAAGACGTACTTCTCCGATTTGGGTTCGAGCTTATCAGGCTGAAACTTTTTCACATAAGCATTGCAACCCCAAACTTTAAGAAACGACAGCTTAGGTATCTTGCCAAACCACAGTTCATACGGTGTCATCTCAACAGATTTAGACGGTGCCCTATTTAACGTGAATGCAGCTGTCTCTAATGCATAACCCCAAAATGATAGTGATAAATTGGTAAGAGACATCATAGACTACACCATATCTTATAAAGTACGGTTACGATGTTCTGACACACCATTACGCTGTGGTGTTCTAGGTGGCATGAGTTGTGAAACTATTCCACATTTTTCTAAATGGAGGCCAAACTCATAACTCAAATATTCGCCTCCGAGATCAGAACGTAGAAACTTTATTTTCTTGTTACGATGATTCTCTATTTCACTCTGAAATTCTTTGAACTTTTCAAATGTATCAGACTTGTGTTTCATTAAGTAGATATACCCAAATCTGCTTAAATCATCTGTCAAGGTTAGAAAATAACGATACCTGCCACGAGCTTGAACACTCATTGGACCGCATACATCGGTATGTATTATTTCCAATAAGTTATTAGCTCGCTCCATTGTTCCGGAGAACGGAGTTTTAGTCATCTTGACCATGAGGCATGGTTCACAAGTATCAAATGATTCATAATAAAGTGATCCAAAAGCCCATCTACATGGAGTTTCTTCATGTGCTTTACACCAATATGACCTAAATGGCAGTGCCACAAATATGTTGCACTATCATTATCAACTTCGCATCTTTTGGCATCAATATTATGAATACGTGTATTACTACGATCGAGATTCAATAAACCATTTACATTGGGTGTATGACCATATAAGGTTTTATTCATGTAAACAGAACAACAATTATTCTCTGACTTAAATGAATAACCGTATCGCAATAAACATGATCCAATCATATTCATGCTCAACACAAACACCAAATAACATTTAATTAGGTACAACACTAGTCTCGAAGGTAGAGGGAGTGTGCGCTGGTGATCTTATCAACCTTGGAATCACTTCCAACACACATCGTCACCTCGCCCTTAACTTGTATCTATTCATTCTACAACTCATGTTTTCAGTTACTAATCTTAGCAACTGAACCGGTATCAAATACCCTGGGGTTACTATGAACACTAGTAAAGTACACGTCAATAACATGTATATCAAATATACCTTTGTTCACTTTGCCATCCTTCTTATCCGCCAAGTATTTGGGGTAGTTCCGCTTCAAAGGACCATTCCCTTTGCAAGTAGAAGCACTCGGCCAGGCTTAGGTCTAGCTTTGGGCTTCTTCACGGGAGTGGCAACTTGCTTGCCATTCTTCTTGAAGTTCCCTTTGTTTTCCTTTGCCCTTTTTATTGAAACTAGTGGTCTTGTCAACCATCAACACTTGATGCTTTTTCTTGATTTCTACCTTCGCCGATTTCAGCATCACGAAGAGCTCGGGAATCGTTTTCATCATCCCTTGCATGTTATAGTTCATCACGAAGTTCTAGTAGCTTGGTGATAGTGACTAGAGAACTCTGTCAATCACTATCTTATCTGGAAGATTAACTCCCACTTGATTCAAGCGATTGTACTACCCAGACATTCTGAGTACATGCTCACTGGCTGAGCCATTCTCCTCCATCTTGTAGGCAAAGTACTTATCAGAGGTCTCATACCTCTCGACATGGGCATGAGTCTGAAATACCGATTTCAACTCTTGGAACATCTTATATGCTCTGTGGCATTCAAAACATTTTTGAAGTCCTGGTTCTAAGCCGTAAAGCATGGTGCACTAAACTATTAAGTAGTCATCATACCGAGCTTGTCAAACGTTCATAACGTCTGCATCTGCTCCTGCAATAGGTCTTTCACCTAGCGGTGCATCAAGGACATAATTCTTCTGTGCAGCAATGAGGATAATCCTCAGATCACAGACCCAGTCCGCATCATTGCTACTATCATCTTTCAACTTAGCTTTCTCTAGGAACATATCAAAAACATAGGGGAGCTACAACTTAGTTTTCCCAAGGCTGCTCCCCTCCCTCTCCCACCTATATATACATGGGGAGGGGCGCCTAGAACAAACAACGAACATTGTTAGCCATGTGCGGCGCCCCTCTCCACAGTTTACACCTTCTGTCATATTCACATAGTGCTTAGGCGAAGCCCTGCGTGGATCACTTCACCATCACCGTCACCACGCAGTCATGCTGACGGAACTCTCCCTCGACACTTTGCTGGATCAAGAGTTCAAGGGACGTCATCGAGCTGAATGTGTGCAGAACTCGGAGGTGTCGTACGTTCGGTGCTTGATCAGTCAGAACGTGAAGAAGTTCGACTACATCAACCGCGTTGTCAAACGCTTCCTCTTTCGGTCTACGAGGGTACATGGACACACTCTCCCCCTCTCGTTGCTATGCATCTCTTAGATAGATCTTGCGTGAGCATGGGAAATTTTTGAAATTGCATGCTACGTTTCCCAACAAAGGTTTCCTAACCATAGACATGTGTTGTCATTTGATAACTGGATCACATCATTAGGAGAATGATATGATGGACAAGACCCATTCGTTAGCTTAGCATAATGGTTTTTTAGTTTTATTACTATTGCTTTCTTCATGTCAAATACATCACTGGTGCGCGTCTGTCCTAAACAAACGGTTTTTAACCCCTTTCCGCGATGGCATCTGGAACCGTTGCCAAGTGAGTGTGGGCGATAGGGGGGTCCTTCCCACACGACCCGGAAATCGTCGGGGATATGGCCTCCAGGCACACACATGTTTGGCAAAATGAGATCGTGTGCGACCGGCGAGCGCGCAAATATGGAAATACATACAGTATAGCTAAAAAATACAATTATACGGTGAAATTGTTTCCGGTCGCAAGTACATCCCACACAGTCAGTCCCCGCTAAACGTTTCCGTTCGTATGTACATCCCACACAGTCGCTCCAAGGAAAACATTTGCACAACATGGCGTAACGCAAACAATTTTGAAGAGAATGTCTTGTGTGATTGTTCATTGATCCAACATGGTTTATTCCTAGAAACTGTGTGCGTTGCTTGATGTCATCGCCCACGGTGGTTCCTCATTAACCGCTTGCAATAGGAAAACCCAATTAGCAAGCTAATTGGCCAATTACCGGGCTAATTGCCCTATTATTAATAATCCATTTACTAATATAATTGACATTCACATTAAGCACATAATATATTCCATTTCCATATTAAGGAAGCAGGATTTCATAATTGAAATACATCAGAGTACAACATGATATAGCTTCAGCACTCAGCTACCCCATTACACAACTGCACCAGTAGCAAGTTTCACATGCAACATCTAGAACCTTTCGAAATTAGCATCTTAGACGGTACATAGAGAGATGCATCTCAGCTGGAAAACTGATGAAGCGGAAGGCGGATATTGAGCCTTCATTCATGTTGAAGGTCTTTGCAACTTTAGGCCAGTGCCTGTGGATGATTGACCGTCCATCCTTCGACCTCTTCAGGAACACTTCAATATTGAACCGTGGGTGTTGTACGAAAACTTTCCTCACCTCCTGACCACAGAGGTGGTTTGAGACGTAATCATCAGTGAAGCCTGAAAACAAGGATGTGCATAAATATCTTCTCTATATTGGAAATGTGGCAAAGGAATACAAAAAGGCAAGGTATAATAGTTAGTACCATCTTGTAAACCTCAGTGCTTCCCATTGTTTCCCTGCAACACATATAAGGTAGTTAGTCATCAGTTTAAGTAAGGGTTCACATGATATCATTAAAATATGTTGATGATAAATAAGCACATTGCAGATTCATCAGATTAATTCAAGCCACATGGAAAACCCATTTATCCAAACCACGCATGATTAAGAACTAGGAAATATAGCACTTGTATATGTTTCTCATGTATTAAGTGCAGCCAAATTCGATTTATTCCTCACATGTTATACAATAACAGAATGCAGCCACAGCAATTGAACATCACATTGCAGAATTGAACCAAGCAGTTAACTAAACACCACAACAAATGAACCAAACGTTAACTGAGCACCACATTGCATAATATAACATACTCTTAATAGAAGATCGGATAGTTAACCAAACCAAGCATGCTTAACAACTTGGAAATATAGCAATTGTATTTGTTTCTCATGTATTTAGTACAGCCAAATTCGATTTATTCCTCACATGGTATACAATAACAGAATGCGGCCACAACAATTGAACATCACACTGCAGAATTGAACCAAGCAGTTAACTAAACACACAGCAAGTGAACCAAGCCACAACAAATGAACCAAGCAGTTAAGTAAACACCAATTGAACAATATAACATACTCCTAATAGAAGATCAGACAGTTAACCAAACCAAGCATGCTTAACAACTTGGAAATATTGCACCCTGAAGAATTGAACATCACATTTGCAGAATTGAACCAAGCAGTTAATTGAACACCACATTGCACGACATAAAGAACATATACACTATAGCAGAAGCTTGCATGGTAAAAGTAGATAGCACAATTCACTAGAATTTGTTAAGGAAAGGCAGTAGCTAGCAAACTGAACATGGGTCCTCATAGTGAGCTAATAAGACAAGCTACTCCTCATTGTCGGAGATATCCATGACGATTGGCTCCTTGGACATGGAAGAGGGCGAGGCCTCCGCATCGTGGGCGCCCTTGTTGTAGTGGTGAGTTGCCTGAGCCGCTCCGGGCACCAACCTGGTGGCTCTCAAGATGAGGTAAGCACGTGCACGCTGAGAAAACACCTTGTAGTCTTTGTCGAAGGCACCGACGGTGGCCTCGAGAAAATGCCATGAACTGTCGTTTAAAGCAGCCAACCGCGTCGCGGCGTCGGTGCGCGAGGCGTCAACAGTGGCCTAGACGGGGAGGTGCTCCTCCAAGATCTGGGGGTCGGCACGAATGGCAGCCATCGCGACCTCATCCGCGCGTGCAGCCGCGATTTGCTTCTCCGCTGCCAAATGCTCCTTGAGGTCCTGGCTATACTGCGTGCACCATGGCTTAGGTCGTCTCTTATTTGGTAGAGGGGTCGGTGATTTGGGTGGAAGGTGTCTCACTCGCGCCGGTGGTCGGGCCATGTGGGATGTGGAAGGAGGAGGAGGATGGGGGTCGGGTGTGGATTACCTGCCTGGATAGGCGAGGCCGAGCAGCATGAAGGAGGGTCGCCGGCGAGGAGGCGGCGGCGCTGTAAGCAAGCAGTGAAGATTTCAACTTGGAAAGGAAGGCAGAAAGAGGGGAAATGTGGCTTTTGGTAAGGGGGAGGGGCGGGCAGGTAGATATTTCCGCGGAAGCCGAAAATTTGGAATCGCTTCAGCCAAAAAACTGGCGCACAAAGTGTCATCAGACACGGTCCTTTATTCAGACATGGTCTGAAGATATTTTGTGCTACATCTCACATGGTTGGTTATAATAAAATGTGTGGGGTCTACTTGATTTTTGTTCTTGATTTGAATTACATAATGGGGTCACAGCGGCCATGGACGGTGTTTGAATTGCTAGACCTTTTATCTGTAGTGATCATAAAAGAATTGGAATTATTCAGGGTTCGTTTGGACATTTTTATGCATTAAGTGAGTTTTCAATGCATTTATGTGCATAATTCAAATTTGAACTACATGCACATGCTCCAGTGCATATAAATTCGTTGAAAAATCAAATCTTTGTCGTTGGGTGCATGCTTAGGTCCCATGCAAGAAATGGGAATGAATTTCAAACACCATGGCACCGTTGATTGCCGGCAAAACAGTGAGATGCCTGGTTTTTAAATTTTAGTAAATCCAAAACTCATCTGAAATTCATGAAACTTGGCATGCTATCATGGAGCATCATCAACATGTCGTGGTACAAATTTTGTCCCATTTGGGGCAGGTTTGGGTATATGCTTCTCACAAACCGGAGCTTCTCACGATAAGCATGATGGTTTTCGGTAGGGAACGTCCCACCTTTGGGGATGAAACGATATCCATTGCCTCTTATTGCTTTCAAGTTTTTTTCTCGTGTCAACATAGAACAATAGGAGTGTTGTGTGAATTTTTGTGATTTTTTGGGGTTCGTTTGGACATTTTTATGCATTAACTGAGTTTTCAATGCATTTATGTGCATAATTCAAATTTGAACTACATGTGCATGCTCCAGTGCATATATATTCGTTGAAAATCAAATCTTTCTCCTTGGGTGCATGCTTAGGTCCCATGCAAGAAATGGGAATGAATTTCAAACACTAGGGCACCTTTGATTGTCGGCAAAACAGTGAGATGCCTGGTTTTTAAATTCTAGTAAATCCAAAACTCGTCTGAAATTCATGAAACTTGGCATGCTGTCATGGAGCGGCATCAACATGACGTGGTACAAATTTTGTCCCATTTGGGGCAGGTTTGGGTATATGCTTCTCACAAACCGGAGCTTCTCACAGTAAGCATGATGGCTTTCGGTAGGGAACGTCCCACCTTTGGGGACGAAACGATATCCATTGCCTCTTATTGCTTTCATGTTTATTCTCGTGTCAACATAGAACAACAGGAGTGTTGCGTGAATTTTTGTAATTTTTCAGGGTTCGTTTGGACATTTTTATGCATTAGTTGAGTTTTTAATGCATTTATGTGCATAATTTAAATTTGAACTACATGCGCATGCTCCAGTGCATATAAATTCGTTGAAAAGTCAAATCTTTCTCCTTGGGTGCACGCTTAGGTCCCATGGAAGAAATGGGAATGAATTTCAAACACCAGGGCACCGTTGATTGCCGGCAAAACAGTGAGATGCCTGGTTTTTAAATTCTAGTAAATCCAAAACTCGTCTGAAATTCATGAAACTTGGCATGCTATCATGGAGCGCATCAACATGTCATGGTACAAATTTTGTCCCATTTGGGGCAGGTTTGGGTATATGCTTCTCACAAGCCGGAGCTTCTCACAACAAGCATGATGGTTTTCGGTAGGGAACGTCCCACCTTTGGGGACGAAACGATATCCATTGCCTCTTATTGCTTTCAAGTTTTTTTCTCGTGTCAACATAGAACAACAGCAGTGTTGTGTGAATTTTTGTGATTTTCGGGGTTTGTTTGGACATTTTTATGCATTAACTGAGTTTTCAATGCATTTCTGTGCATAATTCAAATTTGAACTACATGTGCATGCTCCAGTGCATATAAATTCGTTGAAAAATCAAATCTTTCTCCTTGGGTGCATGCTTAGGTCCCATGCAAGAAATGGCAATGAATTTCATACACCAGGGCACCGTTGATTGCCGGCAAAACATTGAGATGCCTGGTTTTAAATTCTAGTAAATCCAAAACTCGCCTTAAATTCATGAAACTTGGCATGCTATCATGGAGCGATCAACATGCCGTGGTACAAATTTTGTCCCATTTGGGGCAGGTTTGGGTATATGCTTCTCAAAGCCGAGCTTCTCACAACAAGCATGATGGTTTTCGGTAGGGAACGTCCCACCTTTGGGGACGAAACGATATCCATTGCCTCTTATTGCTTTCAAGTTTTTTTCTCGTGTCAACATAGAACAACAGGAGTGTTGTGTGAATTTTTGTGATTTTCGGGGTTCGTTTGGACATTTTTATGCATTAACTGAGTTTTCAATGCATTTCTGTGCATAATTCAAATTTGAACTACATGTGCATGCTCCAGTGCATATAAATTCGTTGAAAAATCAAATCTTTCTCCTTGGGTGCATGCTTAGGTCCCATGCAAGAAATGGCAATGAATTTCATACACCAGGGCACCGTTGATTGCCGGCAAAACAGTGAGATGCCTGGTTTTTAAATTCTAGTAAATCCAAAACTCGTCTTAAATTCATGAAACTTGGCATGCTATCATGGAGCGTATCAACATGTCGTGGTACAAATTTTGTCCCATTTGGGGCAGGTTTGGGTATATGCTTCTCACAAGCCGGAGCTTCTCACAACAAGCATGATGGTTTTCGGTAGGGAACGTCCCACCTTTGGGGACGAAACGATATCCATTGCCTCTTATTGCTTTCAAGTTTTTTTCTCGTGTCAACATAGAACAACAGGAGTGTTGTGTGAATTTTTGTGATTTTTTGGGGTTCGTTTGGAAATTTTTATGCATTAACTGAGTTTTCAATGCATTTATGTGCATAATTCAAATTTGAACTACATGCGCATGGTTCAGTGCATATAAATTCGTTGAAAAATCAAATCTTTCTCCTTGGTTGCATGCTTAGGTCCCATGCAAGAAATGGGAACGAATTTCAAACACCAGGGCACCGTTGATTGCCGGCAAAACAGTGAGATGCCTAGTTTTTAAATTCTAGTAAATCCAAAACTCGTCTGAAATTCATGAAACTTGGCATGCTATCATGGAGCGGCATCAACATGTCGTGGTACAAATTTTGTCCCATTTGGGGCAGGTTTGGGTATGTGCTTCTCACAAACTGGAGCTTCTCACAACAAGCATGATGGTTTTCGGTAGGGAACGTCCCACCTTTGGGGACGAAATGATATCCATTGCCTCTTATTGCTTTCAAGTTTTCTTCTCGTGTCAACATAGAACAATAGGAGTGTTGTGTGATTTTTTGTGATTTTTCGGGGTTCGTTTGGACATTTTTATGCATTAATGGAGTTTTCAATGCATTTATGTGAATAATTCAAATTTGAACTAGATGCGCATGCTCCAGTGCATATAAATTCATTGAAAAATAAAATCTTTCTCCTTGGGTGCATGCTTAGGTCCCATGCAAGAAATGGGAATGAATTTCAAACACCAGGGCACCGTTGATTGCCGGCAAAACAGTGAGATGCCTGGTTTTTAAATTCTAGTAAATCCAAAACTCGTCTGAAATTCATGAAACTTGGCATGCTATCATGGAGCGGCATCAGCATGTCATGGTACAAATTTTGTCCCATTTGGGACAGGTTTGGGTATATGATTCTCACAAACCAGAGCTTCTCACAACAAGCATGATGGTTTTCGGTAGGGAATGTCCCACCTTTGGGAACGAAACGATATCCATTGCCTCTTATTGCTTTCAAGTTTTTTTCTCGTGTCAATAGAACAATAGGAGTGTTGTGTGAATTTTTGTGATTTTTCGGGGTTCGTTTGGACTTTTTATGCATTAACCGAGTTTTCAATGCTTTTATGTGCATAATTCAAATTTGAACTGCATGTGCATGCTCTAGTGCTTGTAAATTCGTTGAAATCAAATCTGTGTCCTTGGGTGCATGCTTAGGTCCCATGCAAGAAATGGGAATGAATTTCAAACACCAGGGCACCGTTGATTGCCGGCAAAACAGTGAGATTCCTAGTTTTTAAATTCTAGTAAATCCAAAACTCGTCTAAAATTCATGAAACATGGCATGCTATCATGGAAGAGCACCCGACATGCTATGGTATTTTTCGTGTCCATTTTGAGAGAAGGCACACTCGAATAATGACAGCGAACAAAGGCATTTAAAAAAAACTGCCACTTTAATATCTCAAACGTTTTTTGTATAATTCAAACCGTGTGCGTTCGGTTAACCATCCGTGTGACGCCATGTGTCTTGGTTTTAATGGCTATAGGAGGTGCCGTCTGGACAGCTACTTGACTGAACGGGAGGCGTGCGACCGCAGTCTGGTGCGCAGGCTTACCGGGAAGCGTACAAGTTGTTCAATGCAGGATCTGTGCATCTCTTCAACGCAAACGGTTCAGATTACGATATGCAAATTAAAGCCAGACTTCGGTGCTAAGCCAAGAGACACTACGATTTGTCAAAATATACAGCTAAAAATCAATATCACCATCTATTTTTTGCAACTAAAATTCAGTAATTAAGCATATATTTCATTCATACTAGAGATTAAGCAGTCGTTCTCACCGGGAAGCGAGACAGCCTTGGACCGCTGCCCGCCTCGCTCCCACTGGTCTATATTAATGGCGCCGCCGAGCGGCCGCACCCCCCATCCTCGCCACACACACAATTCCTCTATCTCCGTCCGCATCGTCGACGCCGCTCTGAGTCCTCAAAGCCGTCAGTGTACGAGGATACCACCGATGCGCCCCATTGGAGGGAGTGGCAACGCCGGGGCTGCTGAAGCACCGGAGCACGGCATGAATATGGAGATAGAGGTTCACGTCCCCGCCGACGAGGTGGAGAACGAGGCTGCCAACAAGCGGAGGCGGGTCGAGAAAGGACCGCAAGCGACTCCAGCAGGCCTAGACTTCATCAACAACCTCCCCGATGATATGTTGATAGTCATCATATCTCTCCTCCCAATCAGAAATCGGGTGAGGACAGCCGCCGTTTCCCGGCGGTGGCGCACCCTATGGCTCCGCACCCCTCTCGACCTCCTCCACGCCCACAAGCTCTGCCATGGCTATCGCCAAAGCTTGGATGCGTTCTCCCAGATCCTTGGCAGTCACCATGGCCCAATCAAAGGCCTTATCGCGGGCAAGTTCCGTTCCAATGGTAGGGAGCGAGGCAAGCTTGACGAGTGGTTCCGATCCCGCGCCATAGATCAGCTCGAGAAGCTAAGTTATAATGATGGGCATATGAGCTTGCTGCCAACGTCCGCGCTCCGCTTCGCGCCCACACTACGCATCGCCAAGTTCATGAACTGCCATTCCCCCCCCCCCCCCCCTTAATGACGCGCCCGCTCATTTTCTACCATGACTGAAGCACCTCGAGCTCGTCGTCGTCCGCATCACAAAGGATTACATGGAGCGCCTGCTCCGCGGCTGTACTGCACTCGAGTTCCTTCATCTTCAGGCGATGAATTGGTCGAGTACCTTGCACATCACCTCCAGGACTCTCCGCACTATTTATGTGTGTTGCTGGTGCTGCAATGAGAGATCACAAAAGGTGGACCACAATATGGTCATCCATGACACACCTTCACTTGAGAGATTACTTGTAGTTGATCAACAAGGTCCAACAAGAATCAATGTCATTTCTGCGCCGAAATTGAAAGTGGTGGGCTACTCGTCTGTCAAATACTACAACTTTCAGGTACAACATTAGCCTTATATACCTCTCCTTCTTGATATCAACGTCATAACTAGTTTTGAAGATGTATGCTCGTCATTATCCAAATAAGCTTCACCTGCACTGGGCGCAGTGAAGGTCTTGGCACTAGAATCATCGTCCCCAACTCGACCAAGTTTTCAGTTGCACGAGATGCTTTCCGTGCCTGAAGAAGCTATATATCGAGGTGATGTTCCTTTCCTGTTAAATGTTAACCATAAGGGAGTTCAATTTTTTGCACCTTTACCCAAGTTCACAATGAAAATGTACTACTATTTCTGAAGGAACTTTGGAGGATTTTAGGACATACACCCCCACCCCATATTGGTTGCTTCATTCATATGGTTACAATCGTCCATAAGAATTTCTCCTTTGGGTTCATCTGTACTAGTTTTCTTAGGGAATTTTTCATCCAATCCAACCTCTTGTGAAGAAGGCTACATGTTTCTAGATTGTAATCAAATTAATGCCCATGTTAATCATGACAGATCAAAGATGGCACGTTAGTGCATTCTACAAATCCTGCAAACCAAATGGGTGTGTAGCAGTGTTCAAAACTTCATGTAGGCACTAACACGTTCTCTTCTTTTGCAGTGCATATTAGGCCCGGTGGAAGATGTTGATAATGACAATCACATCGAACGCCTGGATCTACATCTCTCAAATATTGCTTTGAACTCCTACCGAGGGACCCCACCGGAGATTACACTCGCCATGTTCTTTCTTTCCAGAGCAAAGGTGCTGAGGGTACTGAGGTTGAACACGCATTTAATTAGGAAAGATCAATGGTATGATTATCAGAGGCGGCTGGTACTGCGGAATGGAAGTGCCTCCAAAAATGCAAAACTTCATATTGGAAGAGCATATGGCAAAGCAATTGGAAGTTATTGTGTCAAACCCATACATGACTTGTCAGCGGCTAATCCCTTTTCAGAAATCACGTAGCAGGGAATGTTTGAATTTGGGTGTTGTAATCTTTGAATCTGAACCTTGCAATATTTATGGTATTTGTTATATTGAACCATTTCTGTTCTCTTATCTCAATGAAAACAGTTGATCCGGGTGAACCGCATGTCGTACATCGCACAGACCTTGATCTGGCTGACTGTTTCTTTTGTGTTGCCTAATCACAAACAGTTCATCCGAGTGAACTGTATGATGTACATCACACACGCCTTCATCAGGCTGCCCATTTCTTTTGTTCCGCCTCATCGCAAACGGTTCATTGGACTGAACTGTATGCCCTGGATCGCACACACAACTAAAATCTGAACCGTGTTTGACTCATCCTCCATTGCAAATGTTTTGCACCTTTTTTGACGGGTTTTTTACATCCCCGTTTGTGATTAATGCATCGCACACAGTTTTGTGAAAGGGTCTCTGATCGTAGTGTCGCATTAGCAGCATCCTGCAGTAGTGCATATTCCTTCGACTATGAGATTATGCAACTCCCAGATACAGGAGGAATACCTTGCGTGCTATCAAACGTCACAACGTAACTGGCTGATCATAAAGATGCTCTACAGGTATCTCCGAAGGTGTTTGTTGAGTTGGCATAGATCAAGATTAGGATTTGTTACTCAGAGTATCGGAGAGGTATCTCTGGGCCCTCTCGGTAATACACATCATAAGTCTGCAAGCAAATGACTAAGGAGTTAGTCACAAGGTGATGTATTACGGAACGAGTAAAGAGCTTAGCCGATAACGAGATTGAACTAGGCATGAAGATACCGATGATCTAATCTTGGGCAGGTAACATACCGATGGACAAAAGGAATTACGTGTGTTGTCATAATGGTTCGACCAATAAAGATCTTCATAGAATATGTCAGAGCCAATATGGGCATCTAGGTTCCGCTATTTGTTATTGACCGGAGAGGTGTATCGGTCATGTCTACGTCGCTCTCGAACCCGTAGGGTCCACACGCTTAACGTTTGTTGACGATATAGTGTTATATCAGTTATATGTTTTGGTGAACGAACGTTGTTCGGAGTCCCGGATGAGATCACACACATGACGAGGAGTCTCGAAATGGCCGAGAGGTAAAGATTGATATATAGGACGATGGTATTTGGACACCGGAAGCATTTCGGGACGTACCGGGAAGGAATCGGGTCACCGGAAGGGGTTCCGCACCACCCCGGCAAGATATGGGCCTTAATTATGGGTCAAAGGAGGGGACAGACTAGCCCACAAGGGGGCTGGTGCACCCCCTCCCTTGTTTGGCCAGCCCTAGGGAAGGAAAGGGGGGCTAGCCCCTCCTGCCTTTCCCTCTCATGGGAGAAAGGAAAGGTGGGGCGCCACCCTCCCCTGCCTTTCCCCGCACTCCAAATAAGGAAAGGGGGCGCGGCTTGGGAGGGACCCCAAGTAGGATTCCTCCTACTTGGGCGCCTCCTTTGTCTGCTCCTACCCGCCTCCCACCTATATATATGTTGGACGTGGGTGCCTTGCACAGAACAGACAATTGCCTAGCCGTGTGCGGCGCCCCCCTCCACCGTTTACACGCCCGGTCATATTTTCATAGTGCTTAGGCGAAGCCCTGCGGATCACTTCACAATCATCGTCACCACGCCGTTGTGCTGTCTAACTCATCTACTACCTCGCCGTCTTACTGTATCAAGAAGGCGGAGGACGTTACCGAGCTCATCGTGTGCAGAACGTGGAGGTGTCGTGTGTTCGGTACTTGATCGGTTGGAGCGCGAAGAAGTTTGACTACATCAACCGCGTTGTTTAATGCTTTCCGCTTACGGTCTACGAGGGTACGTAGACACACTCTCCCCCCTCGTTGCTATGCATCTCCATGGATAGATCATTGCGTGTGCATAGAATTTTTTTGTTTTCCATGCAACGATTCCCAAGAGGTATTTGCAAGGTGTGTTTTCATTCGCATTTTGCTTTTCGTAGTCGAACATTTGGTTTTCCCTCGAACAATTTGCATGAAGAACTTAACGCACCGCCTGTGGTGTTGAAATACTCGGTCGCCATGTAATGTTAAAAGAACCTGCAATGTTATTTGCTTCGTGATACGTCTCCAACGTATCTATAATTTTTGATTGTTTCGTGCTATTATATTATCTGTTTTGGATGTTTAATGGGCTCTACTATACACTTTTATATTATTTTTGGGACTAACTTACTAACCGGAGGCCCGGTCCAAATTGCTATTTTTTGCCTATTCCAGTGTTTCGTGGAAAAGGAATATCGAACAGAATCCAAACGGAATGAAACCTTTGGGAGCGTGATTTTTGGAACAAACGTGATCCAGACGACTTGGAGTGCACGTCAAGAAAGAAGCAAGGAGGCCACGAGGCAGTGAGGCGCGCCTGCCCCCCTGGGCGCGCCCCCCACCCTCGTGGGCCCCTCGCAGCTCCACCGACCTACTTCTTCCTCCTATATATATCCTCGTACCTCGAAAACATCCTAGAGCACCATGAAACCCTATTTCCACCGCCGCAACCTTCTGTACCCGTGAGATCCCATCTTGGGGCCTTTTCCGGTGCTCTGGCGGAGGGGGAATCTATCACGGAGAGCTTCTACATCAACACCATAGCCTCTCTGATGATGTGTGAGTAGTTTACCTCAGACCTTTGGGTCCATAGTTATTAGCTAGATGGCTTCTTTCTCTCTTTGGATCTCAATACAAATTTCTCCTCGATTCTCTTGGAGATCTATTTGATGTAACTCTTTTTGTGGTGTGTTTGTCGAGATCTGATGAATTGTGGGTTTATGATCAAGATTATCTATGAATAATATTTGAATCTCCTCTGAATTCTTTTATGTATGATTTGTTATCTTTGCAAGTCTCTTCGAATTATCGGTTTGGTTTGGCCTACTAGATTGATCTTTTTTGCAATGGGAGAAGTGCTTAGCTTTGGGTTCAATCTTTTGGTGTTCGATCCCAGTGACAGAAGGGGAACCGATACGTATTGTATTGTTGCCATCGAGGATAAAAAGATTGGGTTTATGTCATATTGCTTGAGTTTATCCCTCTACATCATGTCATCTTGCCTAATGTGTTACTCTGTTCTTATGAACTTAATACTCTAGATGCATGCTGGATAGCGGTCGATGTGTGGAGTAATAGTAGTAGATACAGAATCGTTCCGGTCTACTTGTCGCGGACGTGATGCCTATATACATGATCATGCCTGGATATTCTCATAATTATGCACTTTTCTATCAATTGCTCGACAGTAATTTGTTCACCCACCGTAATACTTATCCTATCTTGAGAGAAGCCACTAGTGAAACCTATGGCCCCCGGGTCTATCTTCCATTATATTAATCTCCCATCAACTCACCAATTTCTGTCGCCGTTTATTTTGCAATCTTTACTTTCCAATCTATACAACAAAAATATTTATCTTATTATCTCTATCAGATCTCACTTTTGCAAGTGGCCGTGAAGGGATTGACAACCCCTTTATCGCGTTGGTTGCAATGTTCTTATTTTTTTGTGCAGGTATAAGGCGACTTGCGTGTGGCCTCCTACTGGATTGATACCTTGGTTCTCAAAACTGAGGGAAATACTTACGCTACTTTGCTGCATCACCCTTTCCTCTTCAAGGGAAAAACCAACACAAGCTCAAGAGGTAGCACTTCGAACAATCTATTTGCAGGTACCCTTGCGATGATTATCCTGGGTATTTATCTACAGTGCAGGGAAAATGTTTGGTCTGCAAGGAGGACAGGAAATCATCAAGTGATAAAATCATTGAATGATAATACAAATGGGGAGAAGTACATTGAGTACTAAATGAATTATATATGTCTTTGTTGGATATGCTATGACTATTATTCTTCGATTCTCTAACCCTGTAGGAAAATAAATCACATCTGAAGCATATCCACTTCGAGCAATTTTCCCATACTTATCTTGCTCCATTCATAATCAAATACCTAACTTGCAGGAAGCTTACGTCTCGTGTAGATTAAATTTGTGCTCTGAGAAAACCTTCATGGCTTATCTTTCGTCACAAATCCTTCAATATATTCATTATGTCTAATTCAGTTTGAAGATTGTGTGACAGGAATTATCTTAGACACTGTTGAGTGCATTGAAGTCAAGGATGAAATCATAAATCAATGTCACTCATACGAAGAATAATCTCATCTCCTCCGGTCTATTTATGCTCTGATGCATACTTTCAGGGGGAGAGTGTTTTATCTTCGTAATTTTCTCTCGTCTTTCACTATTATCCGCATTTCATTCCATTCATTATCTATCCTTCGATGTCATATGTTTTGTCAACAATCATCCAAAAACGGGGAGATTGTTTGTGCAATATCTACGTACCTTGTGTTTTTGAGATTGTTGAGAGAAAGAGGTATGGACTGATTTGTTTGCTAGTGCATACAGAGAGAAATAGTCCATACATAACCGAAGAAAATGTTGTCTCCGATGTCAAGTTCGAGGAACTTCACCGAAGTATATCTGCGTCGCAGAGAAGAACGAGCTATATCTGTTGAAATCATATAGATGAGATGATTAGTGTGAAGAATTTAACCCCTCGAAGTTTTACTGCTGAAGCGAAGCATTTGGTTCGGATTCTTCATCTGAAGAAATTGGCTGCAGCGAATGGAAATCAAAGACAAAGTGAAGACGTAGTATTCATTTCGTTCTTCTTCTTTCATTTATTTGAGTCATAGGACCTCCTTACTATTGAGAGGGGTATAGGTTCTCGAAGCTTAGATCCGTTGTGATGCTTAGCCAAAACCTATGAAAGTTGTGAGAGAAATCTCTTTATGTTTCGAGCAAATACTTGTCAGCAAGAGACTGTGATCTTCTTCGTTGTGAGAGATTTGTCTCAGACCGAGGAGGTAGCATTACTTACTTCCCAAGCAATGTTACCGTTATGCTCAAATCCAAGCGTTGGATCGTCGTTCGGCCATTGGCTGATCCCGATGTCTAATTTGGTCATTTCCCATCAGGTAAGGCTGTGGCTATAAATAGCCACCCCTCTCCAACATTGTCCGTTGGCTGCTCCGATTGAGATTTCTGAGAAGATTGATTTGAGCACCCCCTCTCCGAGTGATTTGAGTTTAAGATCCACTGAGGGGAAATCAAGAGCCCAAACTTAGACAGTGGTTTAGCATCACAGTAGTTCTGAGTGAGAGTTCTTGTACCTATTACTCTTGAGAGTTGCGCACTCTCTAGACAGATAGGTTTCGACTCGAGTGTTGAAGGGTTGTTGTCTTCACTGAGCTTGATCTTCAGCAACCAAGAGTGATTGTGGTTCACGAAGGTCGACCGAAGGTTTGGAGATCGCCGACAAGGATCTACCATGAGTGAAATTAACCTAAGTCTGATCAGCTCTGTATTGAAGGAGAATAGGGTGAAGAGAGTTTATATTGTGTGTTAAGTCACAGCATGATGAGCACATGGGTACACCATACACGACATTCCAGAAGTGTGCAAAATTTAGTTGGAAAGAATTACTAAGCCGAATCAAGCAAACACATGCCCATGTGAACGCTAACTTAAGTTCATACTATAATCTTGAATACATGGCTGCACTTTCATCTCCATTGTTGTTGGTTGAACTTAGGTATCACATGGAAGAAATCCAACAACATATGATCTCTTGAAGCAACCGGTTTGGAGGAACAAGTTTGGAGATAACAAGTTTCAAGTGAAGCTGATGCTGTTAGTTTTTACCTCTAATGTTTAATTTTGTCACACCCATGTGGTGCAGAGACGGGGCCATAGGGGTACATCACCAGAAGCTACATCAAATTATCTTTCCAATGCAAAAACCTCACATCATTTGGAGTTGTGAGTCAAAAGTTCTATTCATTCTCGTGGAAGGTGTCCAGGCTGTCAAGGCTTCGCGAATTTCCGAGAGGCTCTCCAACAACTCCCGTAGTTGACTGCTTATTCACCCAAGGAAGCCATGCAAACCTGCTTACTTTTAAAACCATTTTCACACCTAGCTAAGGGGGGTTGTCCCTGCTATAAAACCCCATCTCCCACGTCCTCTAGAAAAACCTTTTGCCAAACCATTTAGCTACAAGCTTATGCAGCAAGACTGCTAGAGAGATCCGGGAGATCTTGCTACCTTTACTCTTGTGAGTTCATTCGGATTCTCGAGAAGGAGCCTCTGGTTCCCCCTAGTTCGTGCTCTACGGTTCCGGCCGTTTTGTGTGGATTAGTCCCGGTTTGTGGTTCTACGATTGTTTGGATAGCGGGTTGGAGTTCTTGTAGCTTCGGTCAGCCATCCCCAACGTACGGGTTGCATCCAACCTTGGTAGGTATAAGGCTAGTTATCCCGGCTGCTTGCAGATAGTTATCCCTTCCGATTCAACCCTACGACGTGAAGATCGGGCCACCCTCGGGGGTGAACTCGTTCATCGGGTTCCCGCCTATCACAGCCCCTCCAACCAGACATAGGCCTTTGGCAGAAGGGTGAACTGGTCTACCAAATCTGACTGTCGCCATCGAGCACCACTGGTTCATTCTACTTCACTGCATTTCCTTCAGCAGTTTTTATTCGTGCTCTGTGTCGATAGTTGTCATGGTATTCTCACGGGGGGTGCAAGACAACATATGCCACAAGGTGGCTTCGTGTGAGGGCAAGACTGCTGCTGATAGGCCCGGGAGCGGGTATGCGAGTAGCACGTGGTGGTTTACCCAGCTTCGGAGCTCTCCGGAGAGATAATACTCCTACTACTGCATGTCTGAGTGTATCTGATATATCTAGTACAGAGTGCTCCAGGAGCTGTATCCAGATGAATGATATATGCTACTAGCCTCATGTATGTATCTGTGGCTGGGATGAGCAAGCATGCTCTAATGGCCGAATGACTGTGTGCTCATACGTGTGTGTGAGGATGAATGGATGGCTAGCTACATGTAGTGTGTAGTGGGCATGGGACATGGCGTTGGTTGTAAGCTACCTTGGGTAGCTTACAAGCCAAGCCATGTATGGGGCATGGTGGGATGTCACACTTGTTCCCTGGGTCACTTCATAAATAGTGCCCAGGGACAAGTGTCACTGTACATGATAGCTGGGGTGTCGCGTGTACAGTGCTCAGGTACAGCCGTCACGTCGGGGTCGCGTCAGGCTGCAGTTGACTTCGGGCAGCCGGCTGGTTGGAGCAGTCGGCAGCCAGCAGCCGGCCTGGTGGAGCAGTCGGCAGCCAGCAGCCGGTAGGGCGGCCAGGAAGTCGGCAGCCAGCAGCCGGTAGGGCGGCCAAGAAGTCGGCAGCCAGCAGCCGGCAGGGGTGGCCGGGCAGTCGGCAGCCAGCAGTCAGCCTGGGCGGCCGAGAAGTCGGCAGCCAGCAGTCGGCAGGGGTGGCCGGGTAGTTGGACTGAGGCACTTTTCTAGCCCCGATGTCTTGAATTATTGTCTCGCCGTCTTCGGGGTATCCGTGTCCAATTACTCCGACAGTAGCCCCCAAGCCTCCGGGCCACTTGGCAAAGTTGGGCGGAGGTTTTTTGGCGAGTGTTCATGGAAATGATCATGAAAAAGACAAAGTTAGTCCATGCAGATATATCAAATGTTTGCTTTTAGCATTGCATGTTTTATGCGGAGGGTGCCGACTCGGTTTCGTCCGAGCCCCCTTCAATCTTTTTTGTGTTCCCTCCGCTTTTTGGCTTGTGCTCTCGCTCGCCGGACAGCCGCTATGCGGTCTGTGGCTGAGAGTGGGCCGCGAAGTGGAGTGTACAGTACTCAGACTCTGGGAGCGGATTTAACCGAATAGATACTTGTAAAGGAAACGGCCGGGTCGCCCGAACCATTTTTCTTCCCGGACGTTTTTCACGTGGGTGGCCTCCAGCGTTCACTCTTGCTAGGCGGACAGCTGCTCTGCGGTCTGTAGCTGAGAGTTGGGCCTTTGGTACTGCACACGCTACTAAGCCGTCTGCAGGAAAAAACGTCTCAGGCCAAGCGACCAGCCCCCGGGCCAACTCTGGCTGGCACCGGGGCGAATAGTGGTGCAACTGTAATAAAAATGCGGAGATAGACCCCCGATCATCGTTCGGGGTTATCCGTGCTTGCTCGGTGCAAAAATATGTGGGTGAGGAGCTCACATTGATTTTCGTGTAGTCGCGGTCGTCGAAGACAGCCGGCGCGGTTCGGCGCTCGCGGAGTGCGCCGGCGCACCCGCTGGGTGTAGCCTTCGAGCCTCTAGGCGCTCGAGGAGGGTCCAGCCAGTCGGGCTTGACCGGCCAGGCGGCAAGCAGAACGTGGCCGAGCCGGCTTGGCACAGCCGGCCAGGCGGTGAGGCGTCTGGCAGCACCCTTTTCTTCTTTTTTTCTCTTCTGTCGGCTGCTGGGAGCCGGACAAAACTCTTCTCTGTTTTTGCTTCTTGCAATCTTCCTGTGGGCGCGCCAGCGCACCCACTGGGTGTAGCCCCCGAGATTCGTGCCAACTGTTGAGCAGTCGGGCCGGATCTCCTGGCGACTACTTTGTCTTCTTCGCTGGGCGCAACAAGACTCCAGCGGGTGTAGCCCCCGAGATTCGGGCCGACTGCTGAGCAGTCGGGCCGGGTCTCCCGGCAACTACTTTGTCTTCTTCGCGGGGGCGCGTCAGCGCACCCGCTGGGTGTAGCCCCTGAGATTCGGGCCGAGGCTCGACTGGCCAGGCGTCGAGGCAAACGGCAGCCGGATGGCGCTCCTGCCGGCCACACGTTGACGCGGGCAGGTAGGCCGGGTCGCGTCTAGCCGTCCGAGTGTCAAAGTAGGCGGACGGACAGACAGACGTTTTTCTTTTCTTCTCTTCGGACGGCTTGCAGCCGTCCGAACAGTTTTTATCATCAGCCGGCTATGGACAGCCGGACGTACACATTTTTTGGGTCAGCTGGTTGGGCATCCGACCTCTTCTCAGCCGGATTGGGCACTCGGCCTCTTTTATTTTCCCCGAGCACCCGACCTCATCTGGCTTTTCTCTTTCTTTTCTTCTTCGGGTATGCGACCGCAGCAGGCGACCTCAGTGGGAGCGCAGCAGCCGGCCTCTTCTTTCTTTTCCCTAGCCGGATGGGCACCCAGGCACCCAGCCACTTTTCTTCTTTTCCAGCCGGCTAGCGGGAAGTCGGCCCTTTGCTTTTTCCTCCAGCCGGATCCTTTCTTTTTTTTTCTTTTCACTTTCTTCGGGACCCGCCAAGCAGCAGGTGGGTGGGGAGAGCCAGCCACAGAGGCTGTGGGCGGCCGGGCTGGAGCGGCGAGCCGGGCGAAGCGAGAGCGCAGCAGCCGACGCAGCGCTGTGGCGGGCGGAGCCCGCGGAGGCTGGCGGTGTCGTGGCGGAGTCGGCGGTGCGACTACCGCCGCGGGCGATGGAGGCGACGCGACGCTGCAGCGGGCGCGGGCGATGCAGGAAGGCCGGATATGGCGCTGGCTGCAAGTCGGGGCGACGCAGCGGCGCGCGGAGGAGCCGGACCTGCCGCCGACCGCCGGGCGCCGCGATGCAGGGCCGCCGTGGCACATCTGGAGGAGCGCGGGCGCGCGCCGCCAGGCCAGCTGGACTGGTCGCAGGCGGCCGCCGGGCCGACCGCGGGGAGGGCGGAGCAGAGCCGGCGGGTGTGACCCGCGCCGGAGAGGCGGGCGCGCTGACGGCGGATGCGGCAGCAGCCGGACCCGACGCACGGTTGGGGAAGGCAGGGACCGGGCGGCGACGAGGAGCCGCCCAGTGGCCGCACGCTGGGCGGAGAAGCTGCCCGTGGTCCGCGGCTTGGGCAGGAGGGCACGATGCGCGCCACTCATGGCCAAGGCGGAGCAGGCCGAGCCCGCGCGCGGGGAAGAGGCCGGACGGCGGAGGCGGCCTGGAGCGGGGGCCATGTCACGGCGAGCCGGCGGGACGTGCTGGAGCCAGCCGAGCGAAGCGATGAGGCGGCCCACGCGGGAGCGTGGGGAGGCGGAGCAGGCCGACGACGCGCAAGGAGCCAGCGGCGGAGTCGGCGCGGGCGGACGTTTCGGACGAGGCCAGCGCGGGCGACGATGGCGGAGAAGGCGCGCGGCAGCACCCCCGCATGCGGAGGCGGACGTGCTGGGCGCTGAGGAAGGAGAGCGCAGCTACGGACCGGGGCAGCGTGGGAGGAGGCCCGGAGCTGCTGGTCGGGGACGAGGCGACGAGCGAACGAGGCCGGCGTGCCGCTGGAGGCAGCCGAGGTGCGGCCCCTCGCTCCCTCTGCACGGCGCGCAAGGAGCGGGTGCAGCGGGCGCCCAGCCGAGCGGAGCTGCAGAGGAGACCGGAGACGGACGCGCGTCTGCGGCCGGCGGAGCGGACCGGAGGCGAGCTTTGCGCATAGTCATTCTCTTGGAAATGCACGAGCATCGTACGACCATGGTCTGACTTGCATCGGTATCTGGCTAGTGTATGGCCAATGGTTTGACCATTGTCTGACTTGCATCTAGCTAGCTTGTCTAGATGATATTTGGAGAAGTGAGCGCGCGTTTCGGCCAGAGCAAGGCGCAACGCAGAGGGGAGCAGACGCGACGGGCGCGTGGGCGGATGCGGCTGACCGAAGCGAGGCCACGCGTGTGGAGCGCGCGCGGACGGACAGTCGGCGTCGCAACGGTGGTGATGACGAAGGCGGCGAGGCCGACGACGAGGACGCGCCGTCCGTGCAGCCGCTCCAGGGGCGGTGTCGGTGTCAAAACCGGCGGATCTCGGGTAGGGGGTCCCGAACTGTGCGTCTAGGCGGATGGTAACAGGAGACAAGGGACACGATGTTTTTACCCAGGTTCGGGCCCTCTCGATGGAGGTAAAACCCTACTCCTTCTTGATTAATATTGATGATATGGGTAGTACAAGAGTAGATCTACCACGAGATCAGAGAGGCTAAACCCTAGAAGCTAGCCTATGGTATGATTGTTGTATATCTATCGACTAGCCTGGCCTCAGTTTATATAATGCACCATAGGCCTAGGATAACAAGAGTCCTAGCCGAATACGCCGGTGGGGAGGAGTCCTTGTCTTGATCGCCAAGTCTTGTGGAATCTTCCTTGTATGCGGCAGCTGTCCGGATCGCCCATGAGTATACGCCATGGGGTCCTCGCCCAATCCAGCAGATCGAGATGACGTGGTGAGTACCCCTAGTCCAGACACCGCCAAGAGCCCCTGAACCGCTTCTTCGTTAGGGACGCCTCGATTCTTCCGAACTGTTCTTCATATTCGGTCGTCGGTCTTGAAAACTGGTTCAACAAATCTTCTCATCTTCGATCTTGAGGATCGCCGAAATGCATTCGACGAGTTTACACGTCGGGTATCCGAGGATCCCCTTTAAGTTTCTGGCCTTTATCAATGCCTTGTTATTTTTATGCCACACCTCGGGTTTGAAGTTGTTCCCGGGCGGCAGCGTCCTCTTGCGTCCGAGCTCCAACACCGGACTGCATTCGAGGTATCTTTTGCAGCCGAGCACCAACGCCGGAATGTATCCGAGCTCCAACGCCGGACTATGTATCTGAGCTCCAACGCCAGACTGTATCCGAGGTATCGTAAATCACCTTGGTTCAAAGAAGTTTGAAGGAGTTTAGCCGAGCTTAATGCCGGAAATGCCCTCTATGGAGCCAGCCACTAGCGCCCGAGCTTTATGCCGAACTGCTTCCGAGGTGGTGCATCACCCCGAATGTGGGCCAATTTTTGTCAATATTTTTTATTGGTACAATTTATTCTCTGCCGAGATACATAGCCAGTAGCCCTCAAGGTGGGTATCGGTCTAAAACCCGAGATGCACATGAAGGATGACATAAGACCGCTGATCCCCGTAGCCACTGAGACTCGGGTTGATTTGCAAAATCGGTCTGAGGATCAAGTCCTAGCTCAGCAGAATACTTCGGGACACAAAAAGAGGCATGCTCAGTCCTCAAGACTCAGGTTGGGTGCGGCCGACCAACCTGAGGATCAAAATCTCCTCGTAGACTGTATTACACTTAAAATTTTCTGCATTGGACAGGCAATGCAATAGCCCCCAAGACACTGGTCGGGTGGCAACACCAGATCAGGGGATCGATGTGCCCCCTTAATATTTGTAAATAATAAGCCCGAAGCCCAGTTGTCCCCGAGCCTTAATGCGGGTACGGGTGGCCGAATTAAGGATTGATATCCATAGTAAAATCACAAATTATGTGTAATGACTCTATGTATCCAAGTACTTTACGTCATTAATGCTCGGATCCGCATTGTACAAAACTTTGTTGACCGACCATCGGCTTCCACCTCCTCGCCAATAGCCGAGGAGTGTTTGTCCTACTTTATAAAGCCTTTGTGAGGGAAAAGATTTACAACAAACAAGGCAATCTGGCCATACGGTTTTATAAACAAAGGTACGCAGAGAGATATGTTATATTACTGTTTAATGTAAGAAATGTCTTCCAAAGAAAATAGTTACGCTTATCGGTTCCTTTCTTTGGGTTGTCATGCTAAGCATGATCATGAAACCTCAGCTCCAATGTAAGAGCAAAATATCGAGGATTTAGTTTGGGAGGCCGTTGATAGCCCCGGTAGTGTTCGGGCGACAATGAGGTCAAGCCAGAAACACTTCGCCATTGTTATGAATGGCCCGTCGCTTAACACCTTCATCGGATCGCTGACCAGTTTACGCTTCTTGTGACAGATCAGTTTTGGCTTTCTCCACCGAGGTGCTTAACCATGTGAGCTGGAAGCACAATCGCAGTGGTTCTCCTTTGCACACCTAGCTAACAAAGCGGAACGTAGGAGGCAAGTGCAGGAGCCGGGCAACCCAACTATTGATCAAGACACACCAAACCGATGCATATATAGCAATATCCGAGAATGTTTTTGCCGAATCTCTAAAGGTGTCCGCGTTGCCTTCTGCGAGACTTGTGCTGAAAACACACAAATAGTTTAAAAGTGCCTAAGCTTGGAAAACCAAAAACGTTAGTAAAACTTGACGTCCTAACGAGATCATGTTCGTGCCAATCCAAAATTGGCCTTAGCAAAAGAAGTGCTTCTGTCATGCTTTAACATGATACATCCTATCTCAAGACTTCAAGCGGGTCAGCCTACGGCTTCAACCTCCTAACCCGAGGGCGGAGTACTTCTCATTAGGCCAGTTTAGCAAACTAAACTCTAGCGGCTTTGAGAGAGAAATTAGGCTCCCCGGCTAGTGACCACACGCTCGTGTCGAAAAAAGGAGTGATAGATAATAATAATAATAATAATAATAATAATAATAATAATAATAATAATAATAATAATAATAATAATAATAATAATAATAATAATAAAACTTTGCAACGACTAAGAAGAAGAACACTTATCATAAAACGGCTCATATAAATTTAAGAGCCCCCAAGTGACTTGGGTAAAAGAATGATTGCATGTACCGAAGTACTTATATCATATCTATGTTCAACCAAACTTTAAACGCTGCCTTAACCGACCGTCGGCTTCTCCCTCTTCGTCAAGGACCTAAAAGTGTTATGTACTCCATCTGTCGAGAATATCGACGGTGTTTCCAATAACCAGGCAATCAGGCCATAAGGCTGTAATAGACAAAGCGCACTCAGGGAACTTATGATATATTACTGCGAAGTGTAAGAAGCAACTTCGAAGAAAATAGTACCCCCACCGATACCTTTCTTCGATGCTCATTGTTATTAGGAGACTTGTGCAATAGATTTTTTGTACTCATGAGTTCCATTGTGTACCGACCATCATTGAAAACTATAAGAGCGCTTAGCTTTCGCTTCACCAGTCGAGGTCCGCTCGGATGACCCGATCGTGATAATCGCAGAGGTGCTCCTTTACTCCCTAGCCAACAATCGGGAACGAGGGGTAAACACAGGAGCGAGGCAACCCAACTTGCAAATCGCTTAAGTCAATATGGTGCATATTGTATGAATACACTAACAAGGAACGAAGCCGCATAAGTATAATCATATGCAAGAGGAAAAGCTTCATGAAGGAAGCCCCAAATGAATTGGGTATTTGAATTTATGCGCCACAAACAAAGTTTGACAAGAAAATTTTTACAAGCAACATTTTTCCAAAAAGTATAATGCTTGATCGAACCAACACAAGTTAGAAATTAAAGCTTTGAGCATGAAAGTGACTTAGCTGGTTAATGTGTTTGGTATTGATGACGCGTCCGAGCTTGATACGGACAAGGTTCCATCCCCAAGCTGGTCCCAAGGTGGCGGAGCGGAGAGCTCGACACGCCGAAGTGGTGACATAGCACGGTCAATGCAGACCGGCAGAGTGACGCCGAAGTCGCAGTTGATCTGCAGGCGAGCCATCGACCTTTTGCCGAACACTCAGCGGAACTCTCAATGAAAGCACCAATCTCGTGTCAAACCGGAGGATCTTGGTTAGGGGTCCCGAACGCAAGCGCCTAGGCGGATGGTAACAGGAGACAAGGGACACGATGTTTTACCCAGGTTCGCCCTCTCGATGGAGGTAAAACCCTACTCCTACTTGATTAATATTGATGATATGGGTAGTACAAGAGTAGATCTACCACGAGATCAGAGAGGCTAAACCCTAGAAGCTAGCCTATGGTATGATTGTTGCATATCTATCGACTAGCCTGGCCTCGGTTTATATAATGCACTAGAGGCCTAGGATAACAAGATTCCTAGCCGAATACGCCGGTGGGGAGGAGTCCTTGTCTTGATCGCCAAGTCTTATGGAATCTTCCTTGTATGCGGCAGCTGTCCGGACTAGCCCATGAGTATACGGCCATGGGGGTCCTCGGCCCAATCCACCTGATCGGGAGACGACGTGGTGAGTACCCCCTAGTCCAGGACACCGTCAGGCAGGTCGAAGTCGAGCCCCCGAGCACTACCTGAGAGACGACAACGACGTCGCGGTGGAGATGATGAAGATGGTCCCGCCCGGACTGCAAAACCAGCAGCGGCGCGGTAGCATAGTACCGCCCCACGGTGGGTGCCAAATGTCGTGGTATTCTCACTGGGGGTGCAAGACGACATATGCCACAAGGTGGCTTTGTGTGAGGGCAAGACTGCTGCTGATAGGCCCGGGAGCGGGTATGCGAGTAGCACGCGGTGGTTTACCCAGCTTCGGAGATCTTCGGAGAGATAATACTCCTACTGATGCATGTCTGAGTGTATCTGATATATCTCGTACAGAGTGCTTCTGGAGTTGTATCCAGATGAGTGCTATATGCTACTAGCCTCATGTATGTATCTGTGGCCAGGATGAGCAAGCATGCTCTAGTGGCCGAATGAGTGTGTGCTCATACGTGTGTGTGAGGATGGATGGATGGCTAGCTACATGTAGTGTGTAGTGGGCATGGGACATGGCGTTGTTTGTAAGCTACCTTGGGTAGCTTACAAGCCAAGCCATGTATGGGGCATGGTGGGATGTCACACTTGTTCCCTGGATCACTTCATAAATAGTGCCCAGGGACAAGTGTCACTGTAAATGATAGCTGGGGTGTCGTGTGTACAGTGCTCAGGTACAGCCATCACGTCGGGGTCGGGTCAGGCTGCAGTTGACTTCGGGCAGCCGGCTGGTTGGAGCAGTCGGCAGCCAGCAGTGGCCTGGTGGAGCAGCCGGCAGCCAGCAGCCGCAGGGCGCCAGAAGTCGGCAGCCAGCAGCCGGCAGGCGTGCGAAGTCGGCAGCCAGCAGCCGGCGGTGGTCGGGCAATGGCAGCCGCCAATGGCCCGGT
This sequence comes from Aegilops longissima, assembly GCA_021605205.1. Taxonomy (NCBI): domain Eukaryota; kingdom Viridiplantae; phylum Streptophyta; class Magnoliopsida; order Poales; family Poaceae; genus Aegilops; species Aegilops longissima. Next base: position 759,440,897 of record CM038677.1, read on the forward strand.
GGCCGGAAGTCGGCAGCCAGCAGTCGGCAGCGGTGGCCGGGTAGTTGGACTGAGGGGCTTTGCTAGCCCCGATGTCTTGAATTATTGTCTCGCCGTCTTCGGGGTATCCGTGTCCAATTACTCCGACAATAGTTTATCTGATCATTATCTTCTGTTGTATTTTATTTTTGCATTATCATTCCATTCTGTCATCAACTTCGGATATCATTGTGTTCATTCTGTTTCATTCTCATCACTAGTATTCATTCATCGCCGTCATATTCCTCGGTTCACCAGTGAAATCATACTATCGTATTATTTCTTTGTGCGTATCATGTTGTGTCTCATTCTATTGCATCGATTTGCATATTGCATTACTCTCATCGTGGTTAAACCTGTGATTTCCCAAGCTCGTACTGTTATCACTGCTTTCACCGAAGAATATGCTTTTGGTGAAGAAGATTGTCTCATTTCCTTCTTTACATTATTCCGCTGATGTGATAGGGATCGGTTACAAAACATTCAAAAGAATTTTTGAATCTCCCATTCACCCCCCCCCCCCCTCTGGTCGATATACTCTCGGTCCTAACATGTAGAGATGGCGAGGGCAATTTTATGGAAGCTCTTCCTTGGTAATACATGGTATCAACGATGCAACAACAATGGAAGTTATTGCATGCCGTGAAGCCCTTGCTTTGGCAGGTGACCTGATGCCATAGAACTTTGTAATAGCGTCTGACTTGAAGCTGATAGTGAATGATATCCACAAGGGAACTAGTGGTGCTTATGGCACCATCATTTCAGAGATTAAGAATAGGGCTTTATTGTATTATTGCAAGTTTACCTTTGAAGGCCGAGCCACCAATAGCGAAGTTGATAAGCTAGCCAAGTTTTCCAATTCTCTAGATCAGGGGAAACACGTTTGGTTGATTCAACCCAATGATCCCTTTGTAATGCCACTACATGTAGAATTTGAGCAATATAACTTGGTGATACCCCTAAAAAAAGTTGCGCCTACAGCGCACTACCCAACACAGTGGCTCCTTAGCATACAGACCCCACCACGTGCGGTACAGACGTCAATGTTCATACTCTTGCAATTGTATCCTCTTTTATTTTATTATGTCACATTTTTCGCTTCTTTTTCCTCAAATATTTTAGGTAAGATACACAACATATATATATATATATATATGAATAATTATTTTCACATATTTAAAATGTGTCCATGAATTTTAAAAATATATTGATTTAATTAGAAAATTATTCGAGTATTTAAAATAATATTCATATAATTTTCAAAACAGGTTTTCATGTTTCATCAAATGTTCAAATAACTTCTCAAAAGTGTCCACGCTTTTCAAAATATGCCCATGTAACTAAAAAGCGTTCAAGCATTAAAAATATTTGAATACGTAAAAAACCAAATTTTTTCAATTTCATGTAATCAATTAAATCTTGCACCCATTTAAAATAAGTGTTCAAAAATGTCTGTGCAAATTGAAGGCATTTCCTACAGTTTTACAAGCAGTGCTCACATAGTTAAAAATGATAATGTGATTTCAAAAGGTGTTTAGGTGTTTAAATTATAATATTCGTATTTTTCTCTGAATTTTCAAGTACATTTAAATTGTTTTAAGACACGGTTAAACAATTTTAATGTAACTAAATTAAATTTTACACATTTTACTTTTTCATATTACTAAAAACTTGCATATTTGAACAAAAAATTGTGCATTTAGAAAAAATGCATTTTAGAATGTAATAACATATTATTGATATAAAAACAATAAAGTTGGTTATATTTTAGAAAAGGAAGATAAACAAAAGATAGAGAATGTAAAAGGAAAATGGATAAAAGAAAAAAGGGGAAAGGAAAAAAAGGAAATAGAAAAAAAGAAAATAACTAGAAAGAAAACCCTAGAAACCTGGTTCTTGAAGAAATGTGCGCAGGAAACCGAAACGGGTAATTGACCGAAAGTAACCCACCCCCAACCCTTCAATGTTTGCCTGGCCCACTCTTGGTGCGCTGTAGGTGATACCCTGAAATTCTCTTTTTTTTCAGGAAAACTTCCAATCTATTCATCAACTAGTAAGTAGTACAAAGAACACCAGTAGTTAAAAATACAACCAGGTCCGTAGACCAGCTAGCAATGACTACAAACACTGGAACAAGCCGAAGGCGCGCCGCCGTCATCACTCCTCCCTCATCGGATCTTGAGACGTCTCCATCGTATCTACTTTTCCAAACACTTCTGCTCTTGTTTTGGAATCTAATTTGCATGATTTGAAAGAAACAAATCCGGACTGACGATGTTTTTAGCTGAACAACCATGGTGTTTTTTTTGTGCGGAAATAAAAATTCTCAGAATTGGGCGAAACTTTCTGAACATTTTTTATAGAATATATAGAAACTACTGGAACAAAAATCTACCGAAGTGGACAATGCTGCTGATGCTTGGAATGACTATGTTACAGTCTCTGATGACACCAATTCTGATGTTGTTGCCCTTCTGATTGTTGAAGATCATGCTTCTGTCCAGAATGCTCAAACTGATCAGTCTGTTACTAGTGAAATTCTGACAGTTACTGTTGATGTTCACAGTCAGGGCATGAGTTTTGGTCTTTCAAATCAAGGTACTTATCTCATGAATCTGCTTCTGTCTGATCCTATCCCCAGATAGCAACTTAATGCTTCTATTTATCTTGCTATGCGTCCTCTGTTGGCTATTATAGGACCATGGGTGCATGGTTATGGGATGAGACATGACCACTTTCATGTTGAGATACAAGTCTCGGTTGGGGAGGATGGATTACAATTTGCCACTGTTACAGGCAGGAAACATCTCGGTGCCTACACCCACTGTTCGTATAGAGGAAATACCTGCGGTGGAGGAGCCTAATTATATGCAGACAGAGGTTGCTCCTGCTGTTGATTCGGCTGTTGTGGCTTTTCATCCACTCAATCTCGCTCAGGAGAACTTTATTGCTGCTGACATGGACCCTATCAATCTTCCAGCACCTGATGTCTCCATTCAGGCTGAGCCCTCCGATAACATTCAGGTCCCAATGGGATTACTTGCTTTACCTGCTCCTCGTTTGACTGCTGAGTTGGACACTCTGCTTCCTCCTTCAGAGATCCAAACTGAAGATGCCCCTGCTCCTAACGTTTCTGCTGAACTTGACACCATGGCTAAGAGCAGCACTGGCCCAATGCCCCCCAAGCTTCGCAAAGGCAAAAGTCAGGCCGTTGGAAATATGCCCTTGTCAGAGCACGGACTTCTTTTTACTGATTGGCAATCGATATAAAAGATATTATTATAATATATTATTATTGTTCATGATAATTGTCTTTATTCATGCTATAATTGTATTATCCGGAAATCGTAATACACGTGTGAATACATAGACCACAATATGTCCCTAGTGAGCCTCTAGTTGACTAGCTCGTTGATCAACAGATAGTCATGGTTTCCGACTATGGACATTGGATGTCATTGATAACGGATCACATCATTAGGAGAATGATGTGATGGACAAGACCCAATCCTAAGCATAGCACAAGATCATGTAGTTCGCTTTGCTAGAGCTTTTCCAATGTCAAGTATCTCTTCCTTAGACCATGAGATCGTAACTCCCGGATACCGTAGGAGTGCTTTGGTGTACCAAACGCCACAACGAATCGGGTGACTATAAAGGTGCATTACAGGTATCTCCAAAAGTGTCTTGGGTTGACACGGATCGAGATCGATTTGTCACTCCGTATGACGGAGAGGTATCACCGGGCCCACTCGGTAGTGCATCATCATAATGAGCTCAAAGTGACCAAGTGTTTGGTCACGGATCATGCATTACGGTACGAGTAAAGTGACTTGCCGGCAACGAGATTGAACGAGGTATTGGGATACCGACGATCAATCTCGCAAGTAAAATACCGATTGACAAAGGGAATAGTATACGGGTTGATTGAATCTCGACATCGTGGTTCATCCGATGATATCATCGAGGAGCATGTGGAGCCAACATGGGTATCCAGATCCCGCTGTTGGTTATTGCCCGAGAGCCGCCTCGGTCATGTTCAGATGTCTCCCGAACCCGTAGGGTCTACACACTTAAGGTTCGGTGACGCTAGGGTTGTATGAATATGAGTATGCAGCAAACCGAATGTTGTTCGGAGTCCCGGATGAGATCCCGGACGTCACGAGGAGTTCCGGAATGGTCCGGAGGTAAAGATTTATATATAGGAAGTCTTATTTTGGTCGCCGGAAAAGTTTCGCTATATCGGTATTGTACCGGAGTGCCGAAGGGGGGTCCACCGGGGTCCACCTGCCCCGGGGGGCCACATGGGCTGTAGGGGGTGCGCCTTGGCCTATATGGGCCAAGGGCACCAGCCCCAAGAGGCCCATGCGCCAAGATATAAGAAAAAGGGGAGAGTCCTAAAGGGGAAGGCACCTCCGGGTGCCTTGGGAGGATGGACTCTCCCCTCTGGCCGCACCCTTCCTTGGAGGAAGGGGCAAGGCTGCACCTCCCCCTCTCTTGCACCTATATAAAGGAGGGAGGGAGGTGGCCACACCCATAAGCCCCGGCGCCTCCTCCTCCTCCCCGCAACACCTCCTCCTCCTCCCGTAGTTGCTTAGCGAAGCCCCGCCGGAGTTCTCGCTGCATCCACCACCACGCCGTCGTGCTGCTGGATCATCATCAACCTCTCCTTCCCCTTGCTGGATCAAGAAGGAGGAGACGCCATCCGCCTCCGCACGTGTGTTGAACGCGGAGGTGCTGTCCGCTCAGCACTAGGTCATCGGTGATCTGAATCACGGCGAGTACGACTCCATCATCCCTGCTCCATTGAACGCTTCCGCACGCGATCTACAAGTGGTATGTAGATGCAATCACTCTCCCATGACTCGTTGCTAGATGAACTCATAGATGGATCTTGGTGAAACCGTAGGAAAATTTTAATTTTCTGCAACGCTCCCCAACAAAGGGCATCATGAGCTAGGTCTATGCGTAGTTCTCTATTGCACGAGTAGAACACAATTTTTTGTGGGCGAGATGTTGTCAACTTTCTTGCCGCTACTAGTCTTATCTTGCTTCAGCGGCATTGTGGGATGAAGCGGCCCGACCGACCTTACACGACGCTTACGTGAGACCGGTTCCACCGATCGACATGCACTAGTTGCATAAGGTGGCTAGCGGGTGTCTGCTCTCCCACTTTAGTTGGAGCGGATTCGATGAAAAGGGTCCTTATGAAGGGTAAATAGAAGTTGACAAATCACGCCAGGGCTTTCACGTAGGTAAGAAAACGTTCTTGCTAGAACCCTATTGCAGCCACGTAAAACTTGCAACAACAATTAGAGGACGTCTAACTTGTTTTTGCAGCAAGTGTTTTGTGATATGATATGGCCAAAGTTGTGATGAATGATGAATGATATATGTGATGTATGAGATCATGTTCTTGTAATAGGAATCACGACTTGCATGTCGATGAGTATGACAACCGCAGGAGCCATAGGAGTTGTCTTTATTTTTGTATGACCTGTGTCATTGAAGAACGCCATGTAAATTACTTTACTTTATTGCTAAACGCGTTAGCCATAGAAGTAGAAGTAGTCGTTGGCGTGACAACTTCATGAAGACACGATGATGGAGATCATGGTGTCATGCCGGTGACAGGATGATCATGGAGCCCCGAAGATGGAGATCAAAGGAGCTATATGATATTGGCCATATCATGTCACTACTATATATAATTGCATGTGATGTTTATTATGTTTATGCATCTTGTTTACTTAGAACGACGGTAGTAAATAAGATGATCCTCATAACAATTTCAAGAAAGTGTTCTCCTAACTGTGCACCGCTGCTAAAGTTCGTCGCTTCAAGCACCACGTGATGATCGGGTGTGATAGATCCTTACGCTCACATACAACGGTGTAAGACAGTTTTACACATGCAATACACTTAGGTTAACTTGACGAGCCTAGCATGTACAGACATGGCCTCGAACACAAGAGACCGAAGGTCGAACATGAGTCGATGGAAGATACGATCAACATGGAGATGTTCACCGACGATGACTAGTCCGTCTCACGTGATGATCGGACACGCCTAGTCGACTCGGATCATGTATCACTTAGATGACTAGAGGGATGTCAAATCTGAGTGGGAGTTCATTAAATAATTTGATTAGATGAACTTTATTATCATGAACAATAGTCTAAAATCTTTGCAAAATGTCTTGTAGATCAAATGGCCAACGCCATGTCACCATGAACTTCAACGCTGCTCCTAGAGAAAACCAAGTCGAAAGATGATGGCAGCAACTATTCGGATCGGGTCCGAACCCGAGGATTATCCTCATAGCTGCCAAGAAACAATATGTCCTAGAAGCACCGCTAGGTGAAGCACCCATCCCAGAGAACCAAGACGTTATGAACGCTTGGCAGTCTCATGCCGATGATTACTCCCTCGCTCAAGGCGGCATGCTTTACAGCTTAGAACCGGGCTCCAAAAGCGCTTTTGAGCAACACGGAGCATATGAGATGTTCGAGGAGCTGAAACTAGTTTTCCAAGCTCATGCCCGGTCGAGAGATATGAAGTCTCCGACAAGTTCTACAGTTGTAAGATGGAGGAAAATAGTTCGCAAGGAGCACATACTCAAAATGTCCGGTTGCACAACCGCCGTCCCACTGGACATTAACCTCCTGACGAGGCGGTCATTGACAGAATCCTTCATCGCTCCCACCAAGCTACAAGAGCTTTGTGATGAACTACAATATGCAGGGGATGGTGAAAACTATTCCTGAAGTATTTTCAATGTTGAAGTCAGCAGAGGTAGAAATCAAGAAGGAGCATCAAGTGTTGATGGTCAATAAAACCACTAAGTTCAAGAAGGGCAAGGAAAGAAGAACTTCAAGAAGGACGGCAAGGATGTTGCCGCGCCGTAAGCCAGCTTGCCGGAAGAAGTCAAAGAATGGACCCAAGCCTCGAGACCGAGTGCTTTTATTGCAAAGGAAGGGTCATCGAAGCGGAACTGCCCCAAATACTTAGCGCATAAGAAGGCCGCAACACTAAAGGTATATTTGATATACATGTAATTGATGTGTACCTTACCAGACTCGTAGTAACTCCCGGGTATTTGATACCGTGCCGCTGCTCATATATGTAACTCACAACAGAGCTGCGGAATAAACGGAGATCGCGCGCGACGAGGTGACGATGCGCTGCGGGAATGGTTCCAAGGTCGATGTGATCGCCGCCGCACGCTACCTCTACATTTACCTACGGGATTAGTTTTAAACCTCAATAATTGTTATTTAGTACCAAGTTTGAGCATGAACATTGTATCGGATCTCGCTTAATACGAGATGGCTACTCATTTAAATCCGAGAATAATGGTTGTTCTATTTATATGAGAGAAATGTTTTATGGTCATGTCCGATGGTCAATGGTTTATTCTTAATGAATCTCGAACGTAATGTTACACATGTTCATAGTGTGAATACCAAAAGATGTAAAGTTGATAACGATAGTCCCACATACTTGTGGCACTGCCGCCTTGGTCACATTGGTGTCAAGCGCATGAAGAAGCTCCATGCTGATGGACTTTAGAGTCTCTCGATTATGAATCATTTGACACATGCTAACCATGCCTCATGGGCAAGATGACCAAGACTCCATTCTCCGAACAATGGAGCGAGCAACCAACTTATTGGAAATCATACATACCGATGTGTGCGGTCCAATGAGTGTTGAGGCTCGCGGAGGATATCGTTATGTTCTCACTCTCACTGATGACTTGAGTAGATATGGGTATGTCTACTTGATGAAACACAAGTCTGAGACCTTTGAAAAGTTCAAGGAATTTCAGAATGAAGTAGAGAATCAACGTGACCGAAAGATAAAATTCTTGCGATCAGATCGTGGAGGAGAATATTTAAGTCACGAATTTGGTACACACTTAAGGAAATGTGGAATCGTTTCACAACTCACGCCGCCGAACACCTCAACAGAACGGTGTGTCCGAACGTCGAATCGCACTCTATTGGATATGGTGCGATCTATGATGTCTCTTACTGATTTACCGCTATCATTTTGGGGATACGCCTAGAGACAGCTACATTCACTTTAAATAGGGCACCGCCTAAATCCGCTGAGACGACACCGTATGAATTATGGTTTGGGAAGAAACCTAAGCTGTCGCTTTCTAAAAGTTTGGGGATGCGATGCTTATGTCAAGAAACTTCAACCTGAAAAGCTCGAACCCAAGTCGGAAAATGCGTCTTCATAGGATACCCTAAGGAAACCATTGGGTATACCTTCTACCTTAGATCCGAAGGCAAGATCTTTGTTGCCAAGAACGGATCCTTTCGAAAAGAGTTTCTCTCGAAAGGAGTAAGTGGGAGGAAAGTAGAACTCGATGAAGTACTACCTCTTGAACCGGAAAGTAGTGCAGCTCAGAAAATGTTCCTGTGGTGCCTACACCGATCGGAGAGGAAATTAATGATGATGATCAAGGTACTTCGGATCAAGTTGCTACTGAACTTCAGAGGTCCACTAGGACACGCCCGCACTGCAGTGGTACGGCAACCCTGTCCCGGAAATCATGTTGTTAGACAACGTGAACCTTCGAACTATGAAGAAGCGATGGCGGCCCAGATTCCAACAAATGGCTTGAAGCCATGCAATCCGAGATAGGATCCATGTATGAAAACAAAGTATGGACTTTGACAGACTTGCCCGATGATCGGCGAGCGATAGAAAACAAATGGATCTTTAAGAAGAAGACGGACGCGATGGTAATGTTACCATCTATAAGCTCGACTTGTCGCTAAGGGTTATCGACAAGTTCAAGGGATTGACTACGATGAGACTTTCTCTCCCGTAGCGAAGCTTAAGTCCGTCCAATCATGTTAGCAATTGCCGATACTATGATTATGAGATATGGCAGATGGACGCCAAAACGGCATTCCTTAACGGTTATCTTAAGGAAGAGCTGTATATGATGCAGCCGGAAGGTTTTGTCGATCCTAAGAATGCTAACAAGGTATGCAAGCTCCAGCGATCCATTTATGGGCTGGTGCAAGCATCTCGAGTTAGAACATTCGCTTTGATGAGATGATCAAAGCGTTTGGGTTTATGCACTTATGGAGAAGCCTCATGCTACAAGAAAGTGAGTGGAGCTCAGAGCATTTCTCATATTATATGTAGATGACATACTTTTGATGGGAAATGATATAGAACTTTTGGACAGCATTAAGGCCTACTTGAATAAGAGTTTTCAATGAAGGACCTTGGAGAAGCTGCTTACATATTAGGCATCAAAATCTATAGGGATAGATCGAGACGCCTCATAGGTCTTTCACAAAGCACATACCTTGATAAGATTTTGAAGAAGTTCAAATGGATCAGTCCAAGAAAGGGTTCTTGCCTGTTTTGCAAGGTGTGAAATTGAGCTCGCTCAATGCCCACCACGGCAAAAGATAAAGAAGAGATGAGTGTCATCCCTATGCCTCAGCCATAGGATCTATTATGTATGCCATGTTGTGTACTGCACCTGATGTAAACCTTGCCGTAAGTTTGGTAGGAAGGTACCAAAGTAATCCCGCAAGGAACACCGGACAGCGGTCAAGAATATCCTGAAGTACCGAAAAGGACAAAGGACATGTTTCGCTTTATGGAGGTGACGAAGAGCTCGTCAGAAGGGTTACGCCGATGCTAGCTTCGACACGATCTGATGACTCAAAGTCACAAACCGGATACGTGTATATGTTAAATGGTGGAGCAAGAAGCTGGTGCAGCTGCAAGCAGAGCGCCGTATGGATCTACATGTGAAGCGGAGTACATGGCAGCCTCGGAGGCAGCACATGAAGCAATTTGGGTGAAGGAGTTCATCACCGACCTAGGAGTCATACCCAATGCGCCGGAGCCGATCAAACTCTTCTGTGACAACACCGAGCTATTGCACTTGCCAAGGAGCCCAGGTTTCACAAGAAGACCAGGCACATCAAGCGCCGCTCAACTCCATTCGTGAAAATGTTCAAGATGGGGACATAGAAATTTGCAAAGTGCATACGGATCTGAATGTCGCAGATCCGCTGACTAAACCTCTTCCATGAAAGCAAAACATGATCAACACCAGAACTCTATGGGTGTTCGATTCATCACAATGTAACTAGATTATTGACTCTAGTGCAAGTGGGAGACTGTTGGAAATATGCCCTAGAGGCAATAATAAAAGTATTATTATTATATTTCCTTGTTCATGATAATTGTCTTTATTCATGCTATAATTGTATTATCCGGAAATCGTAATACACGTGTGAATACATAGACCACAATATGTCCCTAGTGAGCCTCTAGTTGACTAGCTCGTTGATCAACAGATAGTCATGGTTTCCTGACTATGGACATTGGATGTCATTGATAACGGATCACATCATTAGGAGAATGATGTGATGGACAAGACCCAATCCTAAGCATAGCACAAGATCGTAGTTCGCTTTGCTAGAGCTTTTCCAATGTCAAGTATCTCTTCCTTAGACCATGAGATCGTAACTCCCGGATACCGTAGGAGTGCTTTGGTGTACCAAACGCCACAACGAATCGGGTGACTATAAAGGTGCATTACAGGTATCTCCAAAAGTGTCTGCTGGGTTGACACGGATCGAGACTGGATTTGTCACTCCGTATGACGGAGAGGTATCACCGGGCCCACTCGGTAGTGCATCATCATAATGAGCTCAAAGTGACCAAGTGTTTGGTCACGGATCATGCATTACGGACGAGTAAAGTGACTTGCCGACAACGAGATTGAACGAGGTATTGGGATACCGACGATCGAATCTCGGCAAGTAAAATACCGATTGACAAAGGGAATAGTATACGGGTTGATTGAATCCTCGACATCGTGGTTCATCCGATGATATCATCGAGGAGCATGTGGGAGCCAACATGGGTATCCAGATCCCGCTGTTGGTTATTGCCCGAGAGCCGCCTCGGTCATGTTCAGATGTCTCCGAACCCGTAGGGTCTACACACTTAAGGTTCGGTGACGCTTAGGGTTGTATGAATATGAGTATGCAGCAAACCTAATATTGTTCGGAGTCCCGGATGAGATCCCGGACGTCACGAGGAGTTCCGGAATGGTCCGGAGGTAAAGATTTATATATAGGAAGTCTTATTTTGGTCGCCGGAAAAGTTTCGCACGTTATCGGTATTGTACCGGGAGTGCCGAAGGGGTCCGGGGTCCACCTGGGGTCCACCTGCCTCGGGGGGCCACATGGGCTGTAGGGGGTGCGCCTTGGCCTATATGGGCCAAGGGCACCAGCCCCAAGAGGCCCATGCGCCAAGATATAAGAAAAGGGAGAGTCCTAAAGGGGAAGGCACGAGGTGCCTTGGGAGGATGGACTCTCCCCTCTGGCCGCACCCTTCCTTGGAGGAAGGGGCAAGGCTGCGCCCTCCCCTCTCTTGCACCTATATAAAGGGAGGGAGGGGGTGGCCACACCTATAAGCCCCGGCGCCTCCTCCTCCCCGCAACACCTCCTCCTCCTCCCGTAGTTGCTTAGCGAAGCCCCGCCGAGTTTGCTGCATCCACCACCACGCCGTCGTGCTGCTGGATCATCATCAACCTCTCCTTCCCCTTGCTGGATCAAGAAGGAGGAGACGCCATCCGCCCCGCACGTGTGTTGAACGCGGAGGTGCTGTCCGCTCAGCACTAGGTCATCGGTGATCTGAATCACGGCGAGTACGACTCCATCATCCCCGTTCCATTGAACGCTTCCGCACGCGATCTACAAGTGGTATGTAGATGCAATCACTCTCCCATGACTCGTTGCTAGATGAACTCATAGATGGATCTTGGTGAAACCGTAGGAAAAATTTTAATTTTCTGCAACGTTCCCCAACATGGCTCCTTCTAGGCGACTTCAATTTCATCAGATCACCTGAAAACCGCAACAAACCTGGTGGGGATGTGAACTATATGTTTACTTTCAATGATTTCATCAGAGAGCAGAATCTCACTGAACTACCCATTAAAGGTCGAAACTACACCTGGTCCAATATGCAACAACACCCTCTTCTAGAACAGCTTGACTGGTTTTTTACGACGCTTAATTGGACGGCCACATTTCCAAACACTCTGGTCAATCCACTCGGTAAGCCCATCTCTGACCATATACCTTGCAACGTGGTCATTCAAACTTCCATCCCCAAATGCAAGTTGTTCAGTTTTGAAAATTATTGGATAGCACACCCTGGCTTTTTGGATGTGGTACGCACTGCATGGAATAAACCCATTCGACATGGAAAGAATAAAAATGCGGCCTCAAGCCGATGTCAGAAACTCAAAAACCTCAGACATGATCTCGCTTATCCGAGCAAGAGAATTTCTCGCTCAAAATTGCAATTGAGAACTCCAATAAAGCACTCCTCGAATTGGATCACCTTGCGGATAAACGAGATTTGACTATTCCTGAGGGGAACTTTCAGCGCATCCTACGCACTCATCTTCTTAGGCTACTGCATTATCAAAAAGAATACTGGAAAAAACGATGCACCATACGTTGGATCCAGTTTGGTGATGAGAATTCCAAATTCTTCCAAGCAGTGGCTACGGAAAGATACCGCAAAAATTGCATCTCTAGACTCAAATCTGATGATGGTACGATAGTGGTCACTCCAAGAAAGAATCTCTACTGTTTGAGGCCTTTAAAAACCGTATGGGCAAACAGAGCAAACCTCAAATGAGATTCAATTTTCCCACATGCGTCATACACAAGTTGATTTTGACAATTTGACGGCTCCCTTCACACATAAAGAGATCGATGATGTGGTCAAAGAAATGCCTCCGGACCATGCTCCGGGCCCTGATGGATTCAATGGCGCGTTCCTGAAAGCTTGTTGGCCAATCATCAAGGATGAGTTTTATCTCCTTTGCGAAGAATTCCACAGTGGCAACTTAAACCTTGAAAGCCTAAACTACGGGTACATCACGCTCATACCCAAAACCAGGGCCCCTGAAACTGTCAATGACTTCAGGCCGATCACATTGCTCAATTGTTGCCTTAAGCTTATAACCAAAATCCTAGCCAACTGATTGCAAAAGGTGATCTTAAACATTGTGCACAAAAATCAGTATGGTTTTTTGAAGGGGTGATCCATCCATGACTGCCTTGGTTGGGCCTTTGAGTATATACATCAATGTCAAGCTTCAAAACGTGAGATTATCCTCCTCAAATTAGACTTTGCCAAAGCATTCGACACTGTGGAGCACGATGCCATCATCTAAATTATGAAGAAAATGGGATTCACTGATAATTGGATATCCTGGATCGCGAGTCTTTCATCTTCAGGAAAATCTTCGGTGTTGTTAAACGGGGTACCAGGTAAACAATTTTGGTGCAAATGCGGAGTACGACAAGGAGACCCTCTTTCTCCCTCATTTTTGTTCTTGCTGCGGAGCTACTGCAGTCAGCTATAAATGAGGCCCTACAAGCCAACCGATTGCAGCTACCTATTGCTTCCCCCAACACATCCGACTTCCCTGTGATCCAATCCGCTGATGACACAATCATCATCATGCCTGCTTGCACTGATCAAGCGGCGATCATGAAGACAATTCTTACAGATTATGCTACCTCAGTTGGATTGCACATCAACTTCCACAAATCTACGATGATGCCCATCAACACACTAGCAGACAAATGTAATGAGCTTGCTGCCATTTTTGGGTGCATCACGGCTAACATGCCCTTCACGTACCTTGGTCTCCCCCTTGGAACCACCAAGCCATCGGTGCTAGACATGACTCCCTGGGTATGCAAAGCAGAAGGCAGGATTACGGCTGTCTCTCATGTCATATGCAGGGAAACTGGCTCTCATGAATTCACTGGTCACCTCCCTAGCCATTTACCCCATGGGAGTTCTGCGGCTTCCTCCAAAAATTCTTGAACAACTTGATAAAATCCGAAGACATGGCCTTTGGAAGAAGAAAACTGGACAGGTGACAAATCCAACCCACTGGCTGCTTGGGATATGGTCTGCCGACCGAAAAAGAATGGAGGTTTGGGTGTGCTCAATCTCAAAGTGCAAAATGATGCGATGTTGCTCAAAATGCTTCACAAATTCTATGATCGATTGGATACGCCATGGGTGAAACTTATCTGGGACACCTACTACTCGGATGTGATCCCGCATGCGACAACCCCTTGTGGATCTTTTTGGTGGCGCGAGCTAGTGAAACTCATGCCAACTTACCGAGGGGTCACGAAAGTCTTGATTAACGATGGTCGGTCGACTTTATTCTGGAAGGATGATTGGAATCAACATATTCTTCAGGAAGCCTTTCCCCGACGGTTCTCTTACACCACCCTTGAAGATGCATCGGTCCACACGATGCTCATGATTTCCAGTGTCAGGGAGGCGTTTCATCTTCCCCTTTCTGTTCAGGCCCATGCAGAATTGCGAGCCCTCCAGAGTGATATAAGCTTGTAGCGACCTGACCCAAAATCGGTCAAATCTCTGTGTCTGTACCATCCCAAGATCATGCTGGTACTCACAGTACATCGATAAAGTAATCAAAGTTCAATCACACCTGAATATCATTAATCGATTCTCATATAGAGTCTTTATTACAAGGGAATAAATTCGCTCAAGGCCAACTCATGAGAAATAAACTAAAATGCTGCGAAGCGTCGAAGGTAAGCGAGTCCATCCGACTCAAGGGCAATCGCCAAGCGCGAGCGTAGCCTCACTCCCGATCGAATATATCTCTCGCAACATAATACGTTGCAGCCATGTAGGTCAGCTTATGGAATAAGTCGGCAAGTTATGAAGAACAACAATAATAAAGTTACTAACTCTACATGCATATTTGGTGTGGAGCTCTAAGTTTCATCATTTTATGTAAAGCCAATTTTATCCTACTACAAAGGACTTATTTGCAAATTACTACAAATTGTTGGTAGTTATTGAGATGGTTCCGCCAACCAATATCTCGCTCCCAAATTATTATTAAGTCATAAACCCATCAAATTAATTCATTAGAGTTAAGTGTTGAGATATCCGAATACTTCCAAGGTCCAGATGCTCAAATGTCCGTAAATCGGGACACGGCTAATCGATTAGGTTATAACACTCTGCAGAGGTTTGCGACTTTCCCGCAAGAATCATTCCTCCTTTAAAAGTCTTCGCACTTCATGGTGTTTGAAGACGGACTAATGAAACAGGGTCTTCCAAAGAGTTCTTCCGCCACCGCCGTACCCATCCAACCCTACCGCTCGCCTACTTCTCGTAGTACCGCCCAGCCAGCTTCACTACAAGGGTCAACCCAGCCAGAGCCCATAATGGCTTGCGGCTGCACAGTAAGCTTCCGTCATGGGGCATCCATCCTTCTCTTCGTGGCTGGGTGAAGCTTTCAAGATGTCATGGCGCTTCTCCATGCATCCCGCCACCACTGGGTTCTCCAGGTGCCCACAACCGCCCTCCACCCAAGAGTGATTTTCCAAGTCCATCTTGATCATTGTAGTCCATGGGGTCATCATCATCATCATTGACTCTCACATCTTACTTATGAATTTCACTCATCCCAAATCCCGCCTCGAGCATAGCAAAATAACTACTACGTCCCGGGGTCATGGTAACAAGGAGGTTGGTTCATCCTACCACATGATACTACTCAAGTTTAATGACTTCAAGATTATCACTACTGCATGCAATGGTGGGGTGGTGACAACTACTAATGCACAAAATCATAGGTATAGAAATAACATGATCAAAACTTGCCTTGCCGATGATCCTCGAAGCTAAAGAGTCGAGTAGCAAGCTTAGACTCGAACTCTACCGAGACAAACAATAACATAATAAGCACAAAGCAAGAAGATCACACAAGATAACAAAGATAACATAACACAACCAAACAATCAAAACCAAAACAAAAAGGAAAACTCAAAGAAAATCAAATTCAAGGTTTTTCCCTATTCCAATCAATAGCAACAATAGTTTTTATATAACAAAAATTCCTCAACATGACCTAATCATGGTTTTAGGTTAACTTAACATAAAAGGATTAACTAAGCAACTAGGAGCAAAAAGAATTAATTAATTAGCTATTATAAAACTCACTTTAGGCCTAATCCAATTTCTATTAAGAAAATAAATTTAAAACTTTTATTAATTATAAATAAAAGTTCATCTAATGGAATAACAGAAACTAACCTAGAATAACTAATAACAAGTTAAAAATAAATTAATTTACTAATTAATTAATTAGGAAAACAGAACTAATCAATTAATTAGGATTAATAGGATTCTGCCTAGAATTAATTATTTATTAATCCTAAAATACCAAAGTTAATTTCTAGGGTTTGGCAATATCAAAATAAAGTGATTGCAAAAGAATCATGCAAAATAATTTTTCTAACTAAAACTATAGCAGATTTGCTATTCTGACTAAAACAATATTAAAGCATTTTTAATTATTTTTAACATAGCTAAATATATGTTTTTCGGAAACTACATAAAATTTGCAATCCAACAAAAAAAGAATCACAAAAAAATATTAAACAGAACAAAAGATACACATTTTTGAAATTTGGAACAAATCGGCTAAAACAGAAAATCAAAAATAAAAAGAAAAAGCCCAATGGGCCTATATCAGGCTCTGTATGTAGTTTAGTCTAACGGGCCTAGGGTTTAACTAACAGAACCGGCCTAAACTAAATAAAACCTAACTTAAAAATAAACCGCGCGGGCCGGCCGGTTTTCTAACTAAAACATACCCCTTCGGGGGTTCTAATCCTAACCACCCGATTGGGATCGGACGGTGGAGGGGAAAACCGGGGACTCACCGGACTCCGGCGACGTCGGCGGCGGCGGCGAGAGTGCTCCGGGCTTCAGGCGTCATGAGCCGGGAAGACGCCGGGAGACGCGGGAAGCTCGGGAAGGGTTCGGTGGGGTTGGTGAGGGTCGGGGCACCAGTGGGCGACGGCGAGGGTTT
Organism: Aegilops longissima; assembly: GCA_021605205.1. NCBI lineage: Eukaryota > Viridiplantae > Streptophyta > Magnoliopsida > Poales > Poaceae > Aegilops > Aegilops longissima. The sequence goes on from CM038677.1 coordinate 759,457,875, forward strand.
TGGCGGCGGGGTTGAGCTCGGCTCCGTGAGCTTCGGAGAGAGAGGGAGAGGGCTCGGCGTGGCTAAGGGGGGAATGGGGTGGGGGGCCTCGGCTTATATAGCCAGGGGTCGGGTGAGGGTTCGAAGGGATCGGGCGTCGGGGTGCCCGGATTCTTCGGATCCCATGGATCTCCCGAGGTCCGCTTCGTGGGCGAGGGAAGAAGAGAGGGTGGGGCCACGGGTCGCTGAGAGAGAGGGGGTTTCAGGCGGGCGACCGGATCCTAAGGGATTCGGGCGAGGGGGGCGCGGTCGTCGGCTGGCCGGCCTGTGGCCTAGTGGGCCGTGGTCGGGCCTCGTGCTGGGTGGCCGAGGGGTTAGGTGGCGCTGGCTGGGCTGGGTGGCTGGTGGCGCCTCAAAGATTTTCTTTTTCTATTTTAATTAAAACAAAACCAAAAATAAAACCTAAACTATAAATATTTTATATAGGGTATATATATACCAAAATGATCAGGGGAATATTCCCTTTCATTTGAACATTTTTCCAAAGCCAAAATCCGAACTTTATGAAAATCCATTTTTTTTTTCAAATTCAAATAAAATTCAGATTTGAATTCCAATTCTTTTGGCTTTGTTTCCTCTGATATTTTTGGAGTGTCATGTTTGCTCCTCTCATACTTTTGATCAAGCATTTATCAGGGTTAGTTTTGGAATTGTTTCCCACATGCCAAAGTTTGGAATTCAAATTTCAAATTCAAAACTCTTTGAAACTTCAAATGGAATTCAAATTCAAACAGGATGCATAGGATGCTTATCTATAATTGTAAAACATTCCAAATAGGGAAATTTGGGATGTTACAAACCTACCCACCTTAAGATGAATCTCGCCCTCGAGATTCGGGTTGGCTAGCAATAGGTGCGGATGGTCTCGACGAAGGTCTTCTTCGCGTTCCTGTGTGGCTTCTTCCTCGGTGTGGTGACTCCACAAAGACCTTGCAAAACTTGATAACTTTGCTGGGGTGACTCTGCTTGCAGCCTCGAGAATTTTGACGGTGTCTCCTTGTAAGTCAAATCACCGCAAGCTGTATGGCCTCTAGGGGCACTTGTGTCTCTCAACGGAACATCGGCCATGTCTGCATGGCACTTCTTCAACCGAGAAACGTGAAAGACATCATGAACTCCGGACAATCCTTCCGCAATTCCAACTTATATGCAACTTCTCCACGACGCTCGAGGATTTTGTAGGGCCAATGAATCGGGTGCTAACTTTCCTTGACTCCAAACCTCTTGATTCCACGAAGTGGAGACACACGAAGATAGGCTCGGTCTCCCACTTCGTAAGTCACCTCCTTGCGCCATCGTCGGCATAACTCTTCCGTCGGATCGGGCTATCTTGAGCCGGTCTCGAATCAGCTTGACTTTCTTCGAATCCTTGATAAGATCGGAACCAAAAGTGATCGATCTCCAACACTATCCCACAAAATGGTGTTCTACACCTCCTTCCGTATAGAGCTTGAAGGGCCATCTTCAAACCGGATTGATAACTGTTGTTGTACGAGAACTCTGCGACGGCAAATTGTCATCCCAGCTAGACCCATAGTCTAGCACACAAGCTCTCAACATGTCCTCCGTAATCTGATTGACTCTCTCGGTCCATCCATCTGCTCATGATGAAAGGCTGTATCAATTCCAGCCTCGCACTCCAAAGTTTCATGCAATTGCTTCCAAAACTTTGAGGTAAACTGCGCTCCTCTATCCGACACGATTTTCCTCGGAACTCCATGCGACATACGATCCTGGTCATGTATATCTTGGCCAACTTGGCACTGGTATAGGTAGTCTTCACGGAATGAAGTGAGCTACCTTAGTCAAACGATCAACTACTACCCAGATTGAATCATAACCTGAACGGGTCCCGGTAATCCTGTGATGAAATCCATACCAAGTTTCTCCCATTTCCAATCGGGATCGGCAAAGGTTGAAGTAACCTGCTGGCTTCGATGTTCTGCCTTTACACGCTGGCAAACATCGATACGGCTACGTACTCGCAATGTCCTTCTTCATACCGCCCACCGTAAACTTTGCTTCAAATCCGGGTACATCTTGGTGTTGCCGGGTGAATCGAGTACGGTGAATCATGAGCCTCTGAAGAATTAGCTTCTGAGCTCGGGATCATTGGGCACATAAATACGATCCTCAAACCATATAGTTCCATGTTCATCCTTTCGAATCCTTTAGCTTTTCCATCCTCCATCTTTTGCTTAATCTCATCGATTTCCTTGTCCGACTTCCGGCTTCACGAATCCTTTCGGTCAAGGTGGACTGAACTTCCGTGGTTGCAACAAATCCTTTCGAACTATCTCCATCGGAGATCTCTCGAGGTCATCAACCAACTCCTGGGGTAATCCTCCCGCGGTAAGAGTATTCACATAACTCTTACGGCTCAAAGCATCTGCTACAACATTGGCTTTACCGGGTGGTAATGCAATCTCATGTCGTAGTCCTTTATCAACTCTAGCCATCTCCTCTGCTCGAGGTTCAATTCTTCTGCGTGAAGATATATTTCAGACTCTTGTGATCCAGATAGACATCACAACGATTTCCAATGAGGAAATGTCTCCGTGTCTTGAGTGCATGTACTACAGCTGCTAACTCCAAATCGTGCGTGGCATAATTCATCTCATGAGGCCGTGGCTGTCCGGAGGCATACGCTACAACCTTACCTTCCTGCATCAATACTCCTCCGAGTCCTTGACGAGAAGCGCCACAATAGACCTGGTATTCCTTATGTATGTCCGCAATATCAATACTGGAGCTGTGACCAACCGCTTTCTTCAACTCCTGAAAACGGCTTCACATTCCTCGGTCCAAACATACTTGGCTTCCTTCTTCAACAGCTCACCATGGGCTTGGCAATCTTCGAAGTTCTCAATGAATCTCCGATAATATCCTGCGAGTCCGAGAAAACTGCGGATCTCCTTGATCGAGGTGGGTGACTGCCATTCGGTGACTGATTCAACCTTGGCGGATCAACTGCTATTCCTTCTCCTGAAATAACATGTCCGAGGAATCCAACTTCCTTCAACCAAAATTCACATTTGCTGAATTTGGCATACAATGATGTTCTCAAGTTTCTCCGTAACTAGACGCAAATGTTCCTTATGCTCTTCCTCGCTCTTGGAGAATATCAATATGTCATCGATGAACACCACGACAAACTTGTCCAAGTACTCCATGAACACCTTGTTCATCAAATTCATGAAGTATGCAGGAGCATTAGTCAATCCAAATGACATGACGGTATACTCAGTATAAACCATACCGTGGTGAATGCTGTTTTGGGTATATCCTTTTCACGAATTTTCAATCGGTGATACCCTGATCAAGATCGATCTTAGAGAATACCTTGGCTCCAACAAGCTGATCAAACAAGTCATTGATCATGGGCAGAGGGTACTTGTTCTTGATGGTGACCTCGCTCAATGCACGATAATCCACAACCATCCTCAAGCTTCCATCCTTCTTCTCTACCAAAAGAACTGGGCTCCCCAAGGTGATGAGCTTGGACGAATATATCCTTTCTCCAATAACTCATTTATTTGCTCCTTGATTTCTTTCAACTCATTCGTGGCATCCGATAAGGTCTCTTGGATATTGGGGCTGTGCCGCAATAACTCGATCAAAACTCAATGTCTCGTCCGTGGCATTCCCGTAATTCCTCCGGAACACATCGAAATTCTTGCACCACGGCACTTCCTCCCGAACAACTCCCGTGAGAGAATGTACCGATTCTTCATCCGGCTGTGCTCGCTACATACTTGATCCTCTTACGCTCCGGGTGGTGAGCGAATAGACTTGTTGCACGATCAATGTTCCTTCATACTTTGACAACCAATCCATGCCTAGGATTACATCCAAGGTCTGTGTTTCCAACACTATAAGTTCTACGGAAATTTATGGTTCCCGATGTTGAGGTTTGCGGACAGCTTAAACTCGCCATCATTTCTCCTCCGCGAACCGACGCGAGGGGCTTCTAAGGGTTCTAGTGCGTAATCCGTACTTATCCACAACTACCCTTGATATGAATGAATGTGTTGCACCGTAATCAAACAGAACCAAAACTGAACGTGAATTCAATAAAACTTACCAACCACGTTGTCCGGTTGATCATAGACGCTCTCCACGCCGATGTGATTCACTTGAGCACGAGGGAAGGGATTGGGCTTCTTCGCTGAGCCTCCATTGCCATTCCTGCCTTCCGCTTGGCCTCCGGCAGTCGGTGGCGAGTGCCCTGCCTTCCGCACTTGAAGCGGTGATGTGGCTCAGATCCTTCGAGCCGGGCAGAACGGTGCTGATTTCCATTACCACTGCCATTGCCATTGCCATGGCCTGACTTGTTGTCCCAGCTGCGGTTGTTTCCATTTCCACCATGGTTATGACCTCCATGGTTGTGATGGATGTGCCCTCCCGAGTATGGTGCATAGCGGGCTTCGCCGAGCTCCCAATTGTGCTTCCCCGGCTGTACTTCCTCTTGCGGCTCTCTATCTGCTGCTGCTTGCCTTCCGTGATGGTGGCCTTGTCTACCAGCTCCCGGTAGTTGTTGAAAGTAGCCACAATAAGCTGCATGCTCAATTCATCATTGAGTCCTCCAAGAACTTCTCCCTTGGCGGCATCGGTGGCCACATCATCGGGGCATAGCGAGCAAGCTTGCTGAATTCCTCCACGTCTCGTGCCACAAGACGATTTCGGGCGTAAGTTGCGGAACTCACGCTTCTTCGCACTCATGGCTCCAGATGAGACATGAGCAAAGTCGAAGGCCTGCTGGAATTGATCCCAAGTGATGCCACCCAAGGGAAAAGTGGCGGTATAATTCTCCCACCAAGAAGCTGCAGGTCCATCCAGTTGATGCGCTGCAAAGCGCACCTTCTCAAAGATCGGTGCATCCAACGGTGACTAGCTCTCTTCCAATCTTATGGAGCCGCCGTCACCACAATCGGCTCAAGTGCTACTAGAGAACATCATGGATTCAACCTCGTAAATCGAGTCAAGTTGTCCACAGTGGGTGGTGGTGGTGGCGGTGGATTGTTGGCGGGTTGTTCGATTCTCAATCAGAGCTGCATCAAGCATTCTGCTGCCGGAGCAGCTGGGTGAGCTCCGGCGGGAAACCAAAGTCGCGTCTCGGAGGCATCTGGTGTTTTGGAGTGGGTGAGAAGATTAGAATAGAACAATGGTCTATGAGAATAACACTACCCATATGAATGCACAATCATAACACACCAAACATTTATTTATTCCACTCAAACATGGTTCAAACTCGATTACAAAAGCTCATGACTAAACGAAAGAAAACATCGGCCTAACTGATCGATTTAAAAAGTAAAAGATAACATGGTGGTCGACTAAAGTCTTCATCGCTGGCGCCTCCTCTTGGGGTTTCCTTCAGTGGTACTCCTTCAAATCCTGATCATTGCTCACGAGGGCCCTTCATCTCCACTCGGGTAAGGTCCTCTCCCAAGTCCATCTTTTCCTCAATCGCTGCAAGCTTCATCTTCGGTCGTCGACTATCTCCATGAAGTCCGTGATTTCTTCCTCATGGCCAAGGAAGTCTGCGCGTGCCTTCTCCTCCAGCTCCATTTCATGGAACAAAAGCTTCCGATGTGTCTTGAAGTTACGGCGAGCCTGAATCTCCCGCTTCTCGAGAAGACACTCCAAGTCCTGAATGTACGAGAGGTGGAATCGCCCTCGATGGTACGGATGATATCTCCATTCCTTGCCCCGCGAGAAACCATGGCGAGGTCCGAATGATCGAGCTCAGTCCTGTACTCCTCTGGAGATGTCCAAGTGCTCGGTAGATCGCCACGCCTCTTCCGATGATCCAGCTTGAACTCGTGAACTCAAAGTTGATAGGCTCCGTCGGCCCTCCAAAAGTCCTCCCAGGATATGCACCTCAATCTCAGAGCGGTGTCCGCTTGAAGTGCATTAGTGGGTTTCCAAAGGATCGAGGGCAGAGCGATCTTCAGCAGCTTCACCATCTGGACCAGCTTCCTTCCAAGGGCATCGCCTCATCGGGCCGGCGTAACTCCGTAGCAAAACTGGGTGAATTCGACGCCATCTAGAATGTTGCAAAGGAGAGAAGAGTCGAATAGATCGGAGAAGAAGTATAGAATGAAAAGGGTTCAAAGTAAATGGTCTCTGCTTATGGCTTTCCGATCCTAGGGGTTACGATCCTACGGTCAGCAGTGCTCGATACCATCTCAGTGGCGACCTGACCCAAAATCGGTCAAATCTCCGTGTCTGCATACCATCCCAAGATCATGCCGGTACTCACAAAGACATCGATAAAGTAATCAAAGTTCAATCACACCTGAATATCATTAATCGATTCTCATATAGAGTCTTTATTACAAGGAATAAATTCGCTCAAGGCCAACTCATGAGAAATAAACTAAAATGCTGCGGAAGCGTCGAAGGTAAGCGAGTCCATCCGACTCAAGGGCAATCGCCAAGCGCGAGCGTAGCCTCACTCCCGATCGAATATATCTCGCAACATAATACGTTGCAGCCATGTAGGTCAGCTTATGGAATAAGTCAAGTTATGAAGAACAACAATAATAAAGTTACTAACTCTACATGCATATTTGGTCTGTGGAGCTCTAAGTTTCATCATTTTGCGTAAAGCCAATTTTATCCTACTACAAAGGACTTATTTGCAAATTACTACAAATTGTTGGTAGTTATTGAGATGGTTCCGCCAACCAATATCTCGCTCCCAAATTATTATTAAGTCATAAACCCATCAAATTAATTCATTAGAGTTAAGTGTTGAGATATCCGAATACTTCCAAGGTCCAGATGCTCAAATGTCCGTGAATCGGGACACGGCTAATCGATTAGGTTATAACACTCTGCAGAGGTTTATGACTTTCCCCGCAAGAATCATTCCTCCTTTAAAAGTCTTCGCACTTCATGGTGTTTGAAGACGGACTAATGAAACAGGTCTTCCAAAGAGTTCTTCCGCCACCGCCGGTACCCATCCAACCCTACCGCTCGCCTACTTCTCGAGTACCGCCCAGCCAGCTTCACTACAAGGGTCAACCCAGCCAGAGCCCATAATGGCTTGCGGCTGCACAGTAAGCTTCCGGTCATGGGGCATCCATCCTTCTCTTCGTGGCTGGGTGAAGCTTTCCAAAGATGTCATGGCGCTTCTCCATGCATCCCGCCACCACTGGTTCTCCAGGTGCCCGCCAACCGCCCTCCACCCAAGAGTGATTTTCCAAGTCCATCTTGATCATTGTAGTCCATGGGGTCATCATCATCATCATTGACTCTCACATCTTACTTATGAATTTCACTCATCCCAAATCCCGCCTCTGAGCATAGCAAAATAACTACTACGTCCCGGGTCATGGTAACAAGGAGGTTGGTTCATCCTACCACATGATACTACTCAAGTTTAATGACTTCAAGATTATCACTACTGCATGCAATGGTGGGTGGTGACAACTACTAATGCACAAAATCATAGGTATAGAAATAACATGATCAAAACTTGCCTTGCTGATGATCCTCGTAAGCTAAAGAGTCGAGTAGCAAGCTTCAGACTCGAACTCTACCGAGACAAACAATAACATAATAAGCACAAAGCAAGAAGATCACACAAGATAACAAAGATAACATAACACAACCAAACAATCAAAACCAAAACAAAAGGAAAACTCAAAGAAAATCAAATTCAAGGTTTTTCCCTATTCCAATCAATAGCAACAATAGTTTTTATATAACAAAAATTCCTCAACATGACCTAATCATGGTTTTAGGTTAACTTAACATAAAAGGATTAACTAAGCAACTAGGAGCAAAAAGAATTAATTAATTAGCTATTATAAAACTCACTTTAGGCCTAATCCAATTTCTATTAAGAAAATAAATTTAAAACTTTTATTAATTATAAATAAAAGTTCATCTAATGGAATAACAGAAACTAACCTAGAATAACTAATAACAAGTTAAAAATAAATTAATTTACTAATTAATTAATTAGGAAAACAGAACTAATCAATTAATTAGGATTAATAGGATTCTGCCTAGAATTAATTATTTATTAATCCTAAAATACCAAAGTTAATTTCTAGGGTTTGGCAATATCAAAATAAAGTGATTGCAAAAGAATCATGCAAAAATAATTTTTCTAACTAAAACTATAGCAGATTTGCTATTCTGACTAAAACAATATTAAAGCATTTTTAATTATTTTTAACATAGCTAAATATATGTTTTTCGGAAACTACATAAAATTTGCAATCCAACAAAAAAAGAATCACAAAAAAATATTAAACAGAACAAAAGATACACATTTTTGAAATTTGGAACAAATCGGCTAAAACAGAAAATCAAAAATAAAAAGAAAAAGCCCAATGGGCCTATACTGTGCCCTGTGCGTAGTTTAGTCTAACGGGCCTAGGGTTTAACTAACAGAACCGGCCTAAACTAAATAAAACCTAACTTAAAAATAAACCGCGCGGGCCGGCCGGTTTTCTAACTAAAACATACCCCTTCGGGGGTTCTAATCCTAACCACCCGATTGGGATCGGACGGTGGAGGGGAAAACCGGGGACTCACCGGACTCCGGCGACGTCGGCGGCGGCGACGAGAGTGCTCCGGGGCTTCAGGCCGGCGAGCTTGGAAGACGTCGGGAGACGCGGGAAGCTCGGGAAGGGTTCGTGGGGTTGGTGAGGGTCGGGGCACCAGGCGGCGACGGCGAGGGTTTTGGCGGCGGGGTTGAGCTCGGGCTCCGCGAGCTTGGAGAGAGAGGAGAGGGCTCCCGTGGCTAAGGGGGGAATGGGGTGCGGGCCTCTCGCTTATATAGCCAGGGGTCGGGTGAGGTTCGAAGGATCGGGCGTCGGGGTGCCCGGATTCTTGGATCCCATGGATCTCCCATGAGGTCCGCTTGTGGGCGAGGAAGAAGAGAGGGTGGGGCCACGGGTCGGTGAGAGAGGGGGTTTCAGTGCGGGCGACCGGATCCTAAGGGATTCGGCGAGGGGGCGCGGTGTCGGCTGGCCGGCTCAGTGGCCTAGTGGGCCGGTGGCTGGGCCTGGTGCGCGGGTGGCCGAGGGGTTAGGTGGCGCTGGCTGGGCCTGGGTGGCCTGGCTGGCGCCCGAAAGATTTTCTTTTTCTATTTTAATTAAAACAAAACCAAAAATAAAACCTAAACTATAAATATTTTATATAGGGTATATATATACCAAAATGATCAGGGGAATATTCCCTTTCATTTGAACATTTTTCCAAAGCCAAAATCCGAACTTTATGAAAATCCATTTTTTTTTCAAATTCAAATAAAATTCAGATTTGAATTCCAATTCTTTTGGCTTTGTTTCCTCTGATATTTTTGGAGTGTCATGTTTGCTCCTCTCATACTTTTGATCAAGCATTTATCGTGGTTAGTTTTGGAATTGTTTCACATGCCAAAGTTTGGAATTCAAATTTCAAATTCAAAACTCTTTGAAACTTCAAATGGAATTCAAATTCAAACAGGATGCATAGGATGCTTATCTATAATTGTAAAACATTCCAAATAGGGAAATTTGGGATGTTACAAAGCTCCATCACCCTTTCAGAGGACAAAGATAAATGGGTCTGCACATGGGGGGCTCAGACTTTCAAAACCACTGATTACTACAAGTTCTTCTTTCCTGAGGTCATTCCCCATGCCGCCTTTAGATGGTTATGGAAAGCCAAAAGTATACCCAAGATCAAAGTGTTTGGGTGGTTCCTCCTAGTGGATCGCCTTAATACACGCAACATGTTGAAGAGAAGGAACTACAACATCGGGACTAATCTGGACTGTCTACTTTGCGGGGAACTTGTGGAAGAAACAGTGGAGCACCTCTTCTCTCACTGCACATTCAGTAGACACTGCTGGAGTGATCTTAAGATCACTTGGCCGGACGATGGCAACCACTTGGATATGATGACACACCTAAAATCAAGGCATCAACACAAACTCATCATGGATGTCTTCCTTGTGGCTGCTTGGAGCCTCTGGAAAGAAAGAAACAACAACTACTTTCGACAAGTGACTCCCTCCTTCTCATCTTGGAAGGCCAGATTCAGGACTGATCTTTCAAACATTGTCTACAGACTACCTAAGCATAAGAAACATCTGATTCCTGACTTTCTAAACTCTATAGTTGACCACTCTAGCTAAAGTCTTCCCCTTGAGACATGCTTTGTAATTTCTTAACTCTTGTATAGTTCTTCCTCCATTTCCCACCCCCTCCACCCTCACCCCTTGTAAAAGACTGTTTGACCTTTAATATAATTTTGCAGTAGGAGCCTTTCCTACTGTTTAACCTTCAAAAAAATCTACCGGAGGGGGCCACCAGTTGCCCACAAGGAAACAGGGGGCACCTACCCCCCAGGGCGTGCCCTGATGCCTTATGGGGCCCATGTGACTCCGTTTGACCTAATACCAGCGCTATAAATTCTGTTTCCCCGAGAAAATATAAAAATCACGTTTTATGATACAGAGCCGCCACCACCTTTTGTTCTTCATCAGGAGGGTTGTTCTAGAGTCCGTTCGGGGCTCCGAAGAGGGGGATTCGTCGCCATCATCATCACCAACCCTTCTTCATCAATAACTTCATGATGCTCACCATCGGGAGTGAGTAATTTCTTCATAGGCTTGCTAGACGGTGGTGGAGTTGGATGAATATTTGTCATGTAATCGAGTCACTTTGTTAGGGCTTGATCCCTAGTACCCACTATGTTCTAAGATTGATGTTGTTGTGACTTTTCTATGCTTAATGCTTGTCACTAGGGCCCGAGTGTTATGATTTCAGATCTGAAACTATTATGCTTTCATGAATATAAGTGTGTTTTGGATTCTATCTTGCAAGTTGTATGCACCTATTACGTGTTATGATCCGTAGACCCCAAAGTGACAACAATTGGGATTCACTCTGGTGAGGATCGTAGTATGAGGAGTTCATATATTCACTAAGTGGTAATACTTTGTTTCGGTTCTCTATTAAAAGGAGACATTAATATCTCCTAGATTTCCTTATGGACCTCGCCGCCACGGGAGGGTAGGAAAAAAAGTGGCATGCAAGTTTTTATTATAAGCACGTATGATTATTTACAAAATACATCACTGGTGCAGCGACGTACTGTACAAACGGTTTTTAACCCCTTTCCGTGACAGAGTTTTAAACCATAGCGTTGCCTGTGTGTGCGATAAGGGGGTCCTTCCCACACGACCCAGAAACCGTCGGTGATAAGGAGTAGGAATGCATATGTTTTGTAGAACTAAGTGTATGTGATGCTGGCATCTATACCAAACGCGAGTCGTCACCAATTGTTTGTGATATATTGAATATCCCAAACACTCCATCCTTACTTCTCATGTTTGCTCGCATTACCATTACAGTTGGTATCGTGTGGTGCAACATTTACGATGCGCGCCCCATCACAAACAGGTCATGATTGTAAAGTGTGTATGATAAGGAATCTATCACACACATTATTTTTCTTACACCATATGCGATTTGATGTAGGAGTGGTGGATACAGTTGTCCCTACAAAGTTGTATGCGAAGTTTGAATATATCCCACACGATACTCTGTCCATAAATATTTGCAATAAATAAAATGTCCCAAATGATTCATCTATAGTACAAGTGTCAGATGAAGGCCTATCATATGTGTTCTTCTATGAGAAAACATTTACGATGTGCACGACCTCATAAACAATCCATAATTGTCAGGCGTGTACAATAAGGTAACTTTTACAAACATTTAGTAAGAAGGAGCTGTGTGCACTGTTGTTATTAATATCACACATTTTTTGTTGGCTGATCGTGTGTGCAGTAGAGATTCATCGCAAACGTAGTTGTCACATCCCTAGCCTTACCTTGCACTAGGCTAGCACTTGCCTGTTGCATCATGTCTAAATTATTTTGAAACTTGAAATGGGGATTGATCAAACCCTATCACCAGATCAAATCAAATAGGTTCAACATAAAAACATTTTCAATGAACCTGAAATGCCCTTCTAAAATGTTCATCACCTCTGCCTTGGTCTTAAACCACCGCCAAAAGTGATGCACAAATTTCTAGGTCACTCTAAGGTCATCGGATTAAATCTTTAGTTATTTGAGTTTGGGCATTTAAATTATATAAAATGTTTCAAATGCTCAAATAACCCCAGACTAAAATGTTCCATGCTAGATATATTCCAAGTAGTGGCCATGTGCAGTTTGGTGATTTTTGGAGTTGCCTAAGTATTTTTAGAAATGCAACAAACCTACAGAAATAAAAATAAACAAAAACGGAATTAGCAGAGAGAGAGAGCAGCACCTGGGCCTCTTACCTAGCACCCACCAGAGCCCACCTGGCTGGCCCAGCTGGCCAGCCCAGCCCACCACCGCTTTCCTCCCTGTCGTCTTCCCTTGCCAGAGGATTTAGGCAGGGTCGGCCAGCCGCCAGCACGCGTCCGGCCACCTCCTGCTTGCTTGCCGCTGCTGGAGTCGGTCCCGAGCGCCACGTGCATCGCCCGACCCTTCCCTGGACCTCTCTCACTCTCCCTCGGCTTCCTCCCCCTTCTCTGCTCTCTCCCCGCACGCGCCCGAGCGGAGCTAGTCGCTGTCGTTCGCCACCACCGCGGCCACCGCCTCCCCCTCGCCTCTCCTACATGCCCAGAAGCTCCGCCACCCTCGCCTACGCCTCTCTGCCGAGCCACGCGGCACCAGACGCCTCCGAACGCCGTCACCATGGTCGTCTTCTACCTCGAGCAGCCGAGATCGCCGGCGACCGCACCTCATCTCCAGCCCGTCCCCGAGCCCGCTGAGACCGCCGTACGACTCCCTGTGAGCTCCTGATTCTTTCCCCTTGCTCGCCCTCTCCGTTTCCGTCCCCTAGCCCTGCCTTCCACCACAGCCGAAGCTCGCCGCCGCCGTGCCTCATCGCCGCCACGGCCATAGCTGCCGCCACCCACGCCCGAGCTTTGCCCCGTGCTCAGCACTCTCCCAGGAGCCGGGCGCGCCCACCCGTTTGACCTGCTGTGCCCCCTAGCGCCAACCCCGACCTCGCCCGAACTCCGTTAAATAATCATATATGGAGTTGGAATTTGAATCATGTATTCAAACCAACTTCATTTAAGTCATAGCTAGATGCATTAGCTCAAATCATAGCATATTGCCATGTCATGATCATGCATCATACTGTGGCATTGCATTGATTGTGTTCTTTCTCAGTTGCCGGTGTTTGTCCCCTCTCGATAGACGTGGTTACGATGATGAGTTCGATGACACCGATGAAGAGCTATAATATCTTCAGAGTGCCAGGCAAGCAAAACCCCCTTGTTCATTCCGATATAATCCCACTCTCTCGCTCATGCTCTCTTTTACTGCATTAGGACAACAACGATTCATTTGTTACTTGCTGCGGTAGCTGAACCCCTTTATCCTCTGCATGACCTGTCATTCCACAGTAAATAGATGAAAGCCACTACCATGAGTAGGAGTTGTTTGAGCCCTGTTGTGCCTACTCATTCATGCTTGTTTGTCATGCCTGCTACTGCTTAGAGTTGAGTCAGGTCTGATTCATCGGGGATGAATCGGAGGTGTGAGAACATGTCCTACTGTTGAGAGCTAAGTGTGTGAACACGATTTGGTAAAGGTAGCGGTGAGAGGCCATGTAGGAGTACATGGTGGGTTGTCTCATTGAAGCCGTCCTCAGGAACTGAGTTCTGTGTTTGTGATCCATGAAACAGTTACTACCATGCATTGGGCCCGAAACCAATGGACCCTCTCGGCTTCTTAACCACTCTTGTCCTCTGTCCGGGAGTTGCAAAGTAGTTTCTGGTGTTTGTAGTATGCTGGGGGCCGCACGCAGCGCTGACCTTAGGGGTGGGCTGTGTTGCGGTAGGCACATGGCACGGTGTACCGAATGCCCGTTTGGTATCTCGGGAACCCTGCACACATCGTTCAGGGCCGTATGTGGAAACCTCGACCGGACTCCCTGCGGATGGAACCTGAATAGGCGATAAACCTGGACTAGAGACTTGAGTGTTTAGGTAGGCTATGGCCGATACCCACGTTGGGCTTCCGCTTGAAGGTTGCCGAGTACATGTCGTGTGAACGGCGGTAAGTGGTGAGAGCGTGTGTGAAGAAGTACACCCCTGCAGGGTTAACATCATCTATTCGAATAGCCGTGTCCGCGGTAAAGGACTGCTGGGTTGCCTATAACAGTTCATAGACAAGTGAAAGTGGATACTCTAAAATGCGCAAGATAAGCGTGAGTGCTATGGATGGCGTTCTCGTAGGGAGACGGAAGCGGATCCATAGTGAATTGATATGGTGAATATGTGGACTCGTGTGCGCCACCTCAAAAGAGTTACTTGCAGTCTTAGTTAGGATAGCCACCGAGTCAAAGCTGGCTTGCTGCTGTTAAACTCCACCACCCCTTTGTTGATAATGACGCATATGTAGTTAGTTCTGATGTAAGTCTTGTTGAGTACATTTGTACTCACGTTTGCTTATTTTATGTTTTGCGAGAGACGCTGGCCTCGCTAGTAGTTCAGCGTGACTTCACGCTTAGCTTGTTACATCAGCTACGATCTTGTGCCCTCGGCAGGATCTGGTAGATAGTCAGGCTTCTCAACCTTTTTCATTTATAGTTGTCTGTACTCAGACATGTTAAGCTTCCGCATGTGTTTGACTTGTATGCTTTGATTGTTGGGTCATGAGACCCATGTTTGTAATATCTTGGCTCCTCGGAGCCTAATGAATAAATACTTGAGTCGTAGAGTTATGTTGTGATGCCATGTTGTATTTACACATATCGAGCATATTGTGTGTATGTTTGAAATGCTTGGTATGTGTGGGATCCGACAATCTAGTTGTTTAACCTTGGCAGCCTCTCATATGGGGAAATGTAGTCTAGTGCTTCCTGAGCGATAGTAGTCCGCTACAGCCCGGTTCACCGGAGTCCTGCTAGCCCAGCACTACTGCTCTGGACACTTGACTGGCCGGCATGTGTTTCACTTCGCTCGTGTTCCGTCCTTCGGGAAATGTCACGCGGTGACATCCGAGTCCTGCCTAGCCTGCTACAGCCCGGGTTACCGAGTCCTGTTAGCCCAAAGCTACAGCTCGGATTCATACGCTGATGACCGACATGCTCGATGTGATTCATGTATGCCTGTCCCCATGGGTTAGCGCCGCTTTGGGTTCACGACTAGCCATGTCGGCCCGGGTTCTCTGTCATGTGGATGCTAGCGACACTATCATATACGTGAGCCAAAAGGCGAAAATGGTCCCGGGCCATGGTAAGGCGACATCCGTGGGAATACCGTGCGTGAGGCCGCAAAGTGATATGAGGTGTTACCGGTTAGGTCGATGTGACTTGGAATCGGGGTCCTGACAGTAGTGATCTGAGAAACGTGTCTGATCTTGACGTTTATCACAGACGTTTTCTTTCACAAACCATGTGCAGTGTAATGGCGTGCAGAGCATAACTTATCCCTAATTTAATCCATGTATTTAAAATTCACATAATTTAAATTTGAAACAGTTTTTGAATTTGAAAGTAGGCAATCACTTATTTCATATTGAACCATGTTTATTACAAATATTCTTATGATGGTTTATTGCTTCGAAAGTAAATTAGCTGATGATGGTTTCCATCACAGAAAATGATTTTAGACAATGTTTTTTCGTCACAAGGTTTTTGTCACAATATAACACACATTATGTAGTGGGACGAAACTGTTGGTCGATATAAAGTTAACATTGAAAAAAACTAAGGGCATCTCCAAAGCGGTACCCCAAACCTCCCGTAAAGGTCCGAACTACGTGGTCCAGATGGTTTTAACATTCCAACACGGTCTCCTAAACATCCACAGACCGGTCGGTATGTTTGTTTCCCTATAAACCGGAAGCAAATTTGGTGGGGCTTGACGGGAGTCCGGACAACATGTGGGAGTCCACTTGGCCAGCTGTCGGCTTGATGGCATGCCCTCACAACTTATGTGTTTTGTTCTCTAAGTCGGCCCGCCTCCGCTGTCCAGATTTGATGCGTGTTTATGAGACATGGTTGGATGGCCGACTCCAGTAACATGTCCGCGGACACACCCGGATGTGGTCCGTAGACCAATAATGTCTCTGTTTTAGGGGATAGCGTTGGATCTGCCCTAAATACTGCATTTTTGTCACAATATTTATTTACTCTTCAAAATTTGATTATTGACAAAAAAGGGTTTCCCCTCGCTTTATATATAAAGCAACCATCGCCGAATAAGCCAAAACCAACCGACACACACACACACACCACAACACACCACACCACATGATACCACACACACCCAAGGATGGATACAAGGACGCTGAAAAAGCAACACCACCCCAACAAACTCGAAGCAAACATCAGATGAAACGCTAAGCACTACTACAAAGTCGTCGGGGCCCTTAACCGTCGGTGAGCCACCGCAAAGAGGAGAAGCCGTGTATGACAAACAATGAGCTCCAAGGCGGCGCCTTCAGCAAGGGAACGACATCGTAGCGTCACCACCGCCCAATCCAAAGGTTAGGGTTTCCCTCGGAGCACCACGGCGACAAATGAGATGTCGTGACGACGCCTTCAAGAAGGGGACGACGCCAGAACGCCGCGGTCGCTGGCCTGGCAAGACAGAGCGGGTTTTCACCCCGGCCAACACTCACCATCACCAGATTGGATTACGGACAACCGCAACACCACCATTGAATGACATGAAGGAAATATGCCCTAGAGGCAATAATAAAGTTATTATTTATTTCCTTATATCATGATAAATGTTTATTATTCATGCTAGAATTGTATTAACCAGAAACTTAGTACAAGTGTGAATACATAGACAAAAACAGAGTGTCCCTAGTATGCCTCTACTTGACTAGCTCGTTTATCAAAGATGGTTATGTTTCCTAACCATAGACATGTGTTGTCATTTCATGAACGGGATCACATCATTAGGAGAATGATGTGATGGACAAGACCCATTCGTTAGCTTAGCATTATGATCGTTACAGTTTCATTGCTACTGCTTTCTTCATGACTTATACATGTTCCTCAGACTATGAGATTATGCAACTCCCGAATACCGGAGGAACACTTAGTGTGCTATCAAACATCACAACATAACTGGGTGATTATAAAGATGCTCTACAGGTGTCTCCGATGGTGTTTGTTGAGTTGGCTTAGATCAAGATTAGGATTGGTCACTCCGATTGTCGGAGAGGTATCTCTGGGCCCTCTCGGTAATGCACATCACTATAAGCCTTGCAAGCAATGTGACTAATGAGTTAGTTATGGGATGATATATTACGGAACGATAAAAGAGACTTGTCGGTAACGAGATTGAACTAGGTATGATGATACCGACGATCGAATCTCGGGCAAGTAACATACCAATGACAAAGGGAACAACATATGTTGTTATGCGGTTTGGCCGATAAAGCTCTTCATAGAATATGTAGGAGCCTATATGAGCATCCAGGTTCCGCTACTGGTTATTGACCAGAGATGTGTCTCGGTCATGTCTACATAGTTCTCCAACCCGTAGGGTCCGCACGCTTAACGTTCGATGACGATTTATATTATGAGTTTATGTGATTTGATGACCGAAGGTTGTTCGGAGTCCCGGATGAGATCCCGGACATGATGAGGAGTCTCAAAATGGTCGAGAGGTAAAGATCAATATATTGGAAGGCTATATTCGGACATCGGAAAGGTTCCGAGTAATTCAGGTATTTTTCGGAGTACCAGAGAGTTACGGGAATTCGCCGGGGGGAAGTAGTGGGCCTTAATGGGCCATATGGGAAAGGAGAGAAGGACCTCAAGGGGTGGCCGCATGCCCCCCCCCCCATGGGCTGGTCCGAATTAGACTAGGAGGGAGCGGCGCCCCCCTCCTTCCTTCTCCCCTCTTCCTCCTTCCCTTACTTCTCCTAGTTGGAATAGGAAAGGGGGGACCGAATCCTACTTGGACCGGGAGTCCAAGTAGGACTCCCCCCTTTTGGTGCGCCCCCTCTAGGGTCGGCCTCCTCTGCCTCCCTCCTTTATATACGTGGGCAGGGGGCACCCCAAAGACACACAAGTTGATCTTTTAGCCGTGTGCGGTGCCCCCCTCCATAGTTACACACCTCGGTCATATCGTCGTAGTGCTTAGGCGAAGCCCTGCATGGGTAACTTCATCATCACCGTCGTCACGCTGTCGTGCTGACGAAGCTCTCCCTCAACATTCAACTGGATCAAGAGTTCGTGGGACGTCACCGAGCCGAACATGTGCAGATCACGGAGGTGCCGTACTTTCGGTACTAGGATCGGTTGGATCATGAAGACGTACTACTACATCAACCGCGTTGTCATAACGCTTCCGCTTACAGTCTACGAGGGTACGTGGACTACACTCTCCCCTCTCGTTGCTATGCATCACCATGATCTTGCGTGTGTGTAGGAAATTTTTGAAATTACTGCGCTCCCCAACAGTGGCATCCGAGCGAGGTCTATGCGTAGATGTTATATGCACGAGTAGAACACAAAGAGTTGTGGGCGATAATAGTCATACTGCTTACCAGCATGTCATGTACTTTGATTCGGCGGTATTGTTGGATGAAGCGGCTCAGACCGACGTTACGCGTACGCTTACGCGAGACTGGTTCTACCAACGTGCTTCGCACACAGGTGGCTAGTGGGTGTCTGTTTCTCCAACTTTAGTTGAATCGAGTGTGGCTATGCCCGGTCCTTGTTGAAGGTTAAAACAGCACACTTGATGAAAAATCATTGTGGTTTTGATGCGTAGGTAAGAATGGTTCTTGCTAAGCCCATAGCAGCCACGTAAAACTTGCAACAACAAAATAGAGGACGTCTAACTTGTTTTTGCAGGGCATGTTGTGATGTGATATGGTCAAGACATGATGAGATACAAATTGTTGTATGAGATGACCATGTTTTGTTGAAGTAATCGGCGACCGGCAGGAGCCTTATGGTTGTCTCTTTATTGCATAAGATGCAAGCGCCATACAATTGCTTTACTTTATCGCTATGTGATAGCAATAGTTGCAAAAGCAATAGTTGGCGAGACGACCATATGACAACACGTTGATAGAGATAAAGATGATGGAGATCATGGTGTCATGCCAGTGACGATGAAGATCATGACGGTACTTTGGAGATGGAGATCAAAGGCACAAGATGATGATGGCCATATCATATCACTTATATTGATTGCATGTGATGTTTATCCTTTATGCATCTTATTTTGCTTAGTACGGCGGTAGCATTATAAGATGATCTCTCACTAAATTTCAAGGTACAAGTGTTCTCCCGAGTATGCACTGTTACTACAGTTAAATCGTGCGAGACACCACGTGATGATCGGGTGTGATAAGCTCTACGTTCACATACAACGGGTGCAAGCCAGTTTTGCACACGCAGAATACTCGGATTAAACTTGACGAGCCTAGCATATGCAGATATGGCCTCAGAACACTAAGACCGAAAGGTCAAGCGTGAATCATATAGTAGATATGATCAACATAGTGATGTTCACCATTGAAAACTACTCCATCTCACGTGATGATCGGACATGGTTTAGTTGATATGGATCACGTGATCACTTAGATGACTAGAGGGATGTCTATCTAAGTGGGAGTTCTTAAGTAATATGATTAATTGAACTTTAATTTATCATGAACTTAGTCCTGATAGTATTAGCATATCTATGTTCTAGATCAATAGCTCGCGATGTAGCTCCCCGTTCATTTTTTATATGTTCCTAGAGAAAAACTATGTTGAAAGATGATAATAGCAATGATGCGGACTAGGTCTGTGATCTGAGGATTATCCTCATTGTTGCACAGAAGAATTATGTCCTTGATGCACAGCTAGGTGACGGACCTATTGCAGGAGCAGATGCAGACGTTATGAACGTTTGGCAAAGCTCGATATGAAGACTACTTGATAGTTTAGTGCACCATGCTTTACGGCTTAGAACCGGGACTTCAAAAACGTTTTGAATGCCACAGAGCATATAAGATGTTCCAAGAGCTGAAATTGGTATTTCAGACTCATACCCGAGTCGAGAGGTATGAGACCTCTGACAAGTATTTTGCCTACAACATGGAGGAGAATAGCTCAACCAGTGAGCATGGGCTCAGATTGTCTGAGTACTACAATCGCTTGAATCAAGTGGGAGTTAATCTTCCAGATAAGATAGTGAATGACAGAGTTATCTAGCCACTATCACCAAGTTATTAGAACTTCGTGATGAACTATAATATGTAAGGGATGAAGAAAACGATTCCCGAGCTCTTCGCGATGCTGAAATCAGCGAAGGTAGAAATTAAGAAAAGCATCAAGTGTTGATGGTTGATAAGACCACTAGTTTCAAGTAAAAGGGCGAGAAAAAGAAAGGGAACTTCAAGAAGAATGGCAAGAAAGTTGCCACTCCCATGAAGAAGCCCAAAGATAGACACAAGCCTGAAACTAAGTGCTTCTACTACAAAGGAAATGGTCACTGGAAGTGGAACTGCCCCAAATACTGAAGGAAATATGCCCTAGAGGCAATAATAAAGTTATTATTTATTTCCTCATATCATGATAAATGTTTATTATTCATGCTAGAATTGTATTAACCGGAAACATGATACATGTGTGAATACATAGACACACTTAATGTCACTAGTATGCCTCTACTTGACTAGCTCATTAATCAAAGATGGTTATGTTTCCGAACCATAGACATGTGTTGTCATTTGATTAACAGGATCACATCATTAGGAGAATGATGTGATTGACTTGACCCATTCCTTTAGCTTAGCACTTGATCGTATAGTATGTTGCTATTGCTTTCTTCATGACTTATACAAGTTCCTATAACTATGAGATTATGCAACTCCTGCTTACGGAGGAACACTTTGTGTGCTACCAAACGCCACAACGTATCGGGTGATTATAAAGGAGCTCTCAGTGTCTCCAAAGGTACATGTTGAGTTGGCGATTTCGAGATTAGGTTTTGTCACTCCGATTGTCGGAGAGGTATCTCTGGGCCCTCTCGGTAATGCACATCTATATAAGCCTTGCAAGCAATATAGCTAATGAGTTAGTTACGGAATGATGCATTACGTAACGAGTAAAGAGACTTGCCGGTAACGAGATTGAACTAGGTATTGAGATACCGACGATCGAATCTCGGGCAAGTAACATACCGATGACAAAGGGAACAACGTATGTTGTTATGCGGTTTGACCGATAAAGTTCTTCGTAGAATATGTAGGAGCCAATATGAGCATCCAGGTTCCGCTATTGGTTATTGACCCGAAATGGTTCTCGGTCATGTCTACATAGTTCTCGAACCCATAGGGTCCGCACGCTTAAGGTTTCGATGATAGTTATATTATGAGTTTATGATTTTTGATGTACCGAAGTGTGTTTGGAGTCCCGGATGTGATTACGGACATGACGAGGAGTCTCGAAATGGTCGAGACATGAAGATTGATATATTGGAAGCCTATATTTGGATGTCGGAAGTGTTCCGGGTGAAATCGGGATTTTACCGGAGTACCAGGAGGTTACCGGAAACCCCCGGGGGCTTGATGGGCCTACATGGGCCCTAGTGGAGAGGAGGAGAGGAGGCAAGGGCTGGACCGCGCGCCCCTCCCCCCTTAGTCTGAATAGGACAAGGAGAGGGGGGCGGCGCCCCCCCTTCCTTCCTCTCTCCTCCTCCTTCCCCTTCTCCTATTCCAACTAGAAGAAGGAGTCCTACTCCCGGTGGGAGTAGGACTCCCTTGGCACGCCCCCTCCTGGCCGCCACCCTCCCCTTGGCTCCTTTATATACAGGGCAGGGGAACCTCTAGACACAACAATTGATCTCTTGATCTCTTAGCCGCAGCGGTGCCCCCCTCCACCATAGTCCTCGATAATATTGTAGCGGTGCTTAGGCGAAGCCCTGCGATGGTAGAACATCAAGATCGTCACCATGCCGTCGTGCTGACAGAACTCTTCCCCGACATTCTGCTGGATCGGAATCCGGGGATCGTCATCGAGCTAAACGTGCGCTAGAACTCGGAGGTGCCGTAGTTTCGGTGCTTGATCGGTCGGGCCGTGAAGACGTACGACTACATCAACCGCGTTGTTTTAACACTTCCGCTTTCGGTCTACGAGGGTACATGGACAACACTCTCCCCTCTCTTTGCTATGCATCACTATGATCTTGCGTGTGCGTAGGAAAAATTTGAAATTACTATGTTCCCCAACAGTGGCATCCGAGCCAGGTTTTATGCGTAGATGTTATATGCACGAGTAGAACACAAGTGAGTTGTGGGCGATACAAGTCATACTGCTTACCAGCATGTCCTACTTTGGTTCGGTGGTATTGTTGGATGAAGCGGCCCGGACCGACATTACGCGTACGCTTACGCAAGACTGGTTCTACCGACGTGCTTTGCACACAGGTGGCTGGCGGGTGTCTGTTTCTCCAACTTTAGTTGAACCGAGTGTGGCTACGCCCGGTCCTTGCGAAGGTTAAAATAGCGCTAACTTGAAGAACTATCGTTGTGGTTTTGATGCGTAGGAAAGAACGGTTCTTGCTCAGCCCGTAGCAGCCACATAAAATTTGCAACAACAAAGTAGAGGACATCTAACTTGTTTTTGCAGGGCATGTTGTATTGTGATATGGTCAAGACGTGATGCTATATTTTATTGTATGAGATGATCATGTTTTTGTAACCGAAGTTATCGGCAACTGGCAGGAGCCATATGGTTGTCGCTTTATTGTATGAAATGCAAACGCCCTATAATTGCTTTACTTTATCACTAAGCGGTAGCGGTAGTCGTAGAAGCAATAGATGGCGTAAACGAAATGATGCTAAGATGGAGATCAAGGTGTCGCGCCGGTGACGATGGTGATCACGACGGTGCTTCGGAGATGGAGATCACAAGCACAAGATGATGATGGCCATATCATATCACATATTGATTGCATGCGATGTTTATCCTTTATGCATCTTATCTTGCTTTGATTGACGGTAGCATTTTAAGATGATCTCTCACTAATTATCAAGAAGTGTTCTCCCTGAGTATGTACTTTTGCGAAAGTTCTTCATGCTGAGACACCACGTGATGATCGGGTGTGATAGGCTCTATGTTCAAATAAACGGGTGCAAAACAGTTGCACACGCGGAATACTCAGGTTAAACTTGACGAGCCTAGCATATACAGATATGGCCTCGGAACACGGAGACCGAAAGGTCGAACGTGAATCATATAGTAGATATGATCAACATAGTGATGTTCACCATTGAAACTACTCCATCTCACGTGATGATCAGACATGGTTTAGTTGATTTGGATCACGTGATCACTTAGATGACTAGAGATATGTCTGTCTAAGTGGGAGTTCTTAAGTAATATGATTAATTGAACTTAAATTTATCATGAACTTAGTACCTGATAGTATTTTGCTTGTCTATGTTTGTTGTAGATAGATGGCTCGTGTTGTTGTTCCGCTGAATTTTAATGCGTTCCTTGAGAAAGCTAAGTTGAAAGATGATGGTAGCAACTACACGGACTGGTCCGTAATTTGAGGATTATCCTCATTCTCGCACAGAAGAATTACGGCTGGAAGCACCGCTGGTGCCAGCCTTCTGCAGATGCAACTAACGATGTTAAGAACGTCTGGCGAGCAAAGCGATGACTACTCGATAGTTCAAGTGTGCCATGCTTTACGGCTTAGAACCGGTCTTCAACGACGTTTTGAATGTCATGGAGCATATGAGATGTTCCAGAGTTGAAGTTAATATTTCAAGCAAATGCCCGGATTGATAGATATGAAGTCTCCAATAAGTTCTATAGCTGTAAGATGGAGGAGAATAGTTCACAAGGAACACATACTCAAAATGTCCGGGTATAATAATCACTTGATTCAACTGGGAGTTAATCTTACGATGATAGTGTCATTGATGAATTCTTCAATCACTGCCACCAAGCTACAAGAGCTTCGTGATGAACTATAATATGCAAGGGATGGACAAGGCTATTCCCGAGCTCTTCGCAATGCTAAAAGCTGCGGGGTAGAAATCAAGAAGGAGCATCAAGTGTTGATTGTCAATAAGACCACCAGTTTCAAGAAAAAGGGCAAAGGGAAGAAGAAGGGAAACTTCAAGAAGAACAGCAAACAAGTTGCTGATCAAGAGAAGAAACCCAAGTCTGGACCTAAGCCTGAGACTGAGTGCTTCTACTGCAAGCAAACTAGACACTGGAAGCGGAACTGCCCCAAGTATTTGGCGGATAAGAAGGATGGCAAAGTGAACAAAGGTATATGTGATATACATGCTATTGATGTGTACCTTACTAATGCTCGCAGAGCACTGGTATTTGATACTGGTTCTGTTGCTAATATTTGCAACTCGAAACAGGGACTACGGATTAAGCGAAGATTGGCTAAGGACGAGGTGACGATGCGTGTGGGAAATGGTTCCAAAGTCGATGTGCGCAGTCGGCACGATACCTCTACATCTACCATCGGGATTAGTTTTAGACCTAAATAATTGTTATTTGGTGCCAGCGTTGAGCATGAACATTATATGTGGATCTTGTTTGATGCGAGACGGTTATTCATTTAAATCAGAGAATAATGGTTGTTCTATTTATATGAGTAATATCTTTTATGGCCATGCACCCTTGAAGAGTGGTCTATTTTTATTGAATTCGATAGTAGTGATACACATATTCATAATGTTGAAGCCAAAAGATGCAGAGTTGATAATGATAGTGCAACTTATTTGTGGCACTGTTGTTTGGGTCATATTGGTGTAAAGCGCATGAAGAAACTCCATGCTGATGGACTTCTGGAATCACTTGATTATGAATCACTTGGTACTTGCGAACCGTGCCTCATCGGCAAGATGACTAAAACGCCGTTCTCCGGAACTATGGAGCGAGCAACTGATTTGTTGGAAATCATACATACTGATGTATGTGGTCCAATGAATATTGAGGCTCGCGACGGTATCGTTATTTTCTCACCTTCACAGATGATTTGAGCAGATATGGGTATATCTACTTGATGAAACACAAGTCTGAAACATTTGAAAAGTTCAAAGAATTTCAGAGTGAAGTGGAAAATCATCGTAACAAGAAAATAAAATTTCTACGATCTGATCGTGGAGGAGAATATTTGAGTTACGAGTTTGGTTTACATTTGAAGCAATGTGGAATAGTTTCGCAACTCACGCCACCCGGAACACCACAACGAAATGGTGTGTCCGAACGTCGTAATCGTACTTTACTAGATATGGTGCGATCTATGATGTCTCTTATTGATTTACCGCTATTGTTTTGGGGTTATGCTTTAGAGACGGCTGCATTCACGTTAAATAGGGCACCATCAAAATCCGTTGAGACGACGCCTTATGAACTATGGTTTGGCAAGAAACCAAAGTTGTCGTTTCTTAAAGTTTGGGGCTGCGATGCTTATGTGAAGAAACTTCAACCAGATAAGCTCGAACCCAAATCGGAGAAATGTGTCTTCATAGGATACCCAAAAGATACTATTGGGTACACCTTCTATCACAGATCTGAGGGCAAGATTTTTGTTGCTAAATTCGGATCCTTTCTAGAGAAGGAGTTTGTCTCGAAAGAAGTGAGTGGGAGGAAAGTAGAACTTGATGAGGTAACTGTACCTGCTCCCTTGTTGGAAAGTAGTTCATCACAAGAACCGGTTCCCGTGACAACTACACCAATCGTGAGGAAGCTAATGATATTGATCATGAAACTTCAGATCAAGTTACTACCGAACCTCGTAGGTCTACCAGAGTAAGATCCGCACCAGAGTGGTACGGTAATCCTATTCTGGAAGTCATGTTACTTGACCATGGCGAACCTACGAACTATGAGGAAGCGATGATGAGCCCAGATTCCGCAAAATGGCTTGAGGCCATGAAATCTGAGATGGGATCCATGTATGAGAACAAAGTATGGACTTTGGTTGACT
Source organism: Aegilops longissima (assembly GCA_021605205.1). Lineage (NCBI taxonomy): Eukaryota > Viridiplantae > Streptophyta > Magnoliopsida > Poales > Poaceae > Aegilops > Aegilops longissima. The sequence continues at coordinate 759,483,870 of CM038677.1, forward strand.
TGCCCGATGATTGGCAAGCCATCGAGAATAAATGGATCTTCAATAAGAAGACTGACGCTGATGGTAATGTAACTGTCTACAAAGCTCGACTTGTTGTGAAAGGTTTTCGACAAGTTCAAGGGGTTGACTATGATGAGACTTTCTCACCCGTAGCGATGCTTAAGTCTGTCCGAATCATGTTAGCAATCTCCCCATTTTATGATTATGATATTTGGCAAATGGATGTAAAAACTGCATTCCTGAATGGATTTCTGGAAGAAGAGTTGTATATGATGCAGCCGGAAGGTTTTGTCGATCCAAAAGGTGCTAACAAAGTGTGCAAGCTCTAGCGATCCATTTAGGGACTAGTGCAAGCCTCTTGGAGTTGGAATAAACGCTTTGATAGTGTGATCAAAGCATATGGTTTTATACAGACTTTTGGAGAAGCCTGTATGTACAAGAAAGTGAGTGGGAGCTCTGTAGCATTTCTGATGTTATATGTAGATGACATATTGTTAATTGGAAATGACATAGAATTTCTGGATAGCATAAAGGGATACTTGAATAAAAGTTTTTCGATGAAAGGCCTCGGTGAAGCTGCTTACATATTGGGCATCAAGATCTATAGAGATAGATCAAGACGCTTGATTGGACTTTCACAAAAGCACATACCTTGATAAAGTTTTGAAAAAGTTCAAAATGGATTAGGCAAAGAAAGGATTCTTGCCTGTATTACAAGGTGTGAAGTTGAGTCAGACTCAATGTCCGACCACAGCAGAAGATAGAGAGAAAATGAAAGATGTTCCCTATGCTTCAGCCATAGGCTCTATCATGTATGCAATGTTGTGTACCAGACCTGACGTATGCTAAGCAATAAGCTTGGCAGGGAGGTACCAAAGTAATCCAGGAGTGGATCACTGGACAGCGGTCAAGAATATCCTAAAATACCTGAAAAGGACTAAGGATATGTTTCTCGTTTATGGAGGTAACAAAGAGCTAGTCGTAAATGGTTACATCGATGCAAGCTTTGACACTGATCCGGACGATTCTAAATCGCAAACCGGATACGTGTTTATATTGAACGGTGGAGCTGTCAGTTGGTGCAGTTCTAAACAAAGCATCGTGGCGGGATCTACATGCGAAGCGGAGTACATAGCTGCTTCGGAAGCAGCAAATGAAGGAGTCTGGATGAAAGAGTTCATTTCCGATCTAGGTGTCATACCTAGTGCATCGGGACCAATGAAGATCTTCTGTGACAATACTGGTGCAATTGCCTTGGCAAAGGAATCCAGGTTTCACAAGAGGACCAAGCATATCAAGAGACGCTTCAATTCCATCCGGGACCAAGTCCGGTGGGAGACATAGAGATTTGCAAGATACATACGGATCTGAATGTTGCGAACCCGTTGACTAAGCCTCTTCCACGAGCAAAACATGATCAGCACCAAGACTCCATGGGTGTTAGAATCATTATCAGTATAATCTTGATTATTGACTCTAGTGCAAGTGGGAGATCAAGGAAATATGCCCTAGAGGCAATAATAAAGTTATTATTTATTTTCTCATATCATGATAAATGTTTATTATTCATGCTAGAATTGTATTAACCGGAAACATGATACATGTGTGAATACATAGACAAACTTAATGTCACTAGTATGCCTCTACTTGACTAGCTCATTAATCAAAGATGGTTATGTTTTCAAACCATAGACATGTGTTGTCATTTGATTAACGGGATCACATCATTAGGAGAATGATGTGATTGACTTGACCCATTCTGTTAGCTTAGCACTTGATCGTATAGTATGTTGCTATTGCTTTCTTCATGACTTATACAAGTTCCTATAACTATGAGATTATGCAACTCCCGTTTACCGGAGGAACACTTTGTGTGCTACCAAACGTCACAACGAATCGGGTGATTATAAAGGAGCTCTCAGTGTCTCCAAAGGTACATGTTGAGTTGGCGTATTTCGAGATTAGGTTTTCTCACTCCGATTGTCGAAGAGGTATCTCTGGGCCCTCTCGGTAATGCACATCTATATAAGCCTTGCAAGCAATATAGCTAATGAGTTAGTTACGGAATGATGCATTACGTAACGAGTAAAGAGACTTGCTGGTAACGAGATTGAACTAGGTATTGAGATACCGATGATCGAATCTCGGGCAAGTAACATACCGATGACAAAGGGAACAACGTATGTTGTTATGCGGTTTGACCGATAAAGATCTTCGTAGAATATGTAGGAGCCAATATGAGCATCCAGGTTCCGCTATTGGTTGTTGACCCGAAATGGTTCTCGGTCATGTCTACATAGTTCTCGAACCCGTAGGGTCCGCACGCTTAAGGTTTCGATGACAGTTATATTATGAGTTTATGATTTTTGATGTACCAAAGTTTGTTCGGAGTCCCGGATGTGATTACGGACATGACGAGGAGTCTCAAAATGGTCGAGACATGAAGATTGATATATTGGAAGCCTATATTTGGATGTCGGAAGTGTTCCGGGTGAAATCGGAATTTTACCGAAGTACCGGGAGGTTACCGGAAACCCCCTGGGGCTTGATGGGCCTACATGGGCCCTAGTGGAGAGGAGGAGAGGAGGCAAGGGCTGGGCTGCACGCCCCTCCCCCTTAGTCTGAATAGGACAAGGAGAGGGGGCGCCCTTTCCTTCCTCTCTCCCTCCTCCTTCCCCCCTTCTCCTATTCCAACTAGGAAAGAAGGGAGTCCTACTCCCGGTGGGAGTAGGACTCCCCTTGGCACGCCCCTCCTTGGCCGGCCGCCCCCTCCCCCTTGGCTCCTTTATATACGGGGGCAGGGGGCACCTCTAGACACAACAATTGATCTCTTAATCTCTTGATCTCTTAGCAGTGTGCGGTGCCCCCTCCGCCATAGTCCTCGATAATATTGTAGCGGTGCTTAGGCGAAGCCCTGCGACGGTAGAACATCAAGATCGTCACCACACCGTCGTGCTGACGGAACTCTTCCCCGACATTCTGCTGGATCGTAATCTGGGGATCGTCATCGAGCTGAACGTGTGCTAGAACTCGGAGGTGCCATAGTTTCGGTGCTTGATCGGTCGGGCCGTGAAGACGTACGACTACATCAACCGCATTGTTCTAACGCTTCCGCTTTCGGTCTACGAGGGTACGTGGACAACACTCTCCCCTCTCGTTGCTATGCATCACCATGATCTTGTGTGTGCGTAGGAAAATTTTGAAATTACTACGTTCCCCAACAAATACTTGGCGGGAAAGAAGGATGGCAAAGTGAACAAAGGTATATTTGATATACATGTTATTGATGTGTACTTTACTAGTGTTTATAGCAACCCCTCGGCATTTGATACTCGTTCAGTTGCTAAGAGTAGTAACTCGAAATGGGAGTTGCAAAATAAACAGAGACTAGTTAAGGGCGAGGTGACGATTGTGTTGGAAGTGATTCCAAGATTGATAAGATCAACATCGCACACTCCCTTTACCTTCGGGATTAGTGTTGGACCTAAAATAAATGTTATTTGGTGTTTGCGTTGAGCATGAATATGATTGGATCATGTTTCTTGCAATACGATTATTCATTTAAGTCAAAGAATAATTGTTGTTCTATTTACATGAATAAAACCTTCTAGGGTCATACACTCAATATAAATGGTTTATTGAATATCGATCGTAGTGATACATATATTCATTATATTGAAGCCAAAAGATGCAAAGTTAATAATGATAGTGCAACTTATTTGTGGCACTGTCGTTTAGGTCATATTGGTGTAAAGCGCATGAAGAAACTCCATGCTGATGGACTTTTGGAATCACTTGATGCTTGCGAACCATGCCTCATGGGCAAGATGACTAAGACTCCGTTCTCCGGAACAATGGAGCGAGCAACTGACTTATTGGAAATAATACATACTGATGTATGCGGTCCGATGAGTGTTGAGGCTCGCGGCGGGTATCATTATTTTCTGACCTTCACAGATGATTTGAGAAGATATGGGTATATCTACTTAATGAAACATAAGTCTGAAACATTTGAAAAGTTCAAAGAATTTCAGAGTGAAGTGGAAAATCGTCGTAACAAGAAAATAAAGTTTCTATGATCTAATCACGGAGTCGAATATTTGAGTTACGAGTTTGGTATTCATTTGAAACAATGTGGAATAGTTTCGCAACTCACGCCACCTGGAACACCGCAATGTAATGGTGTGTTCGAACGTCATAACCGTACTTTATTAGATATGGTGCAATCTTTGATGTCTCTTAGTGAATTACCACTATCATTTTGGGGTTATGCATTAGAGATAGTTGCATTCACATTAAATAGGGCACCATCTAAAAATCCGTTGAGACGACACCGTATGAACTGTGGTTTAGCAAGAAACCTAAGTTGTCATTTCTTAAAGTTTGGGGTTGCGATGCTTATGTGAAAAAGTTTCAACCTGATAAGCTTAAACCCAAATCGGAGAAGTGCATCTTCATAGAATACCCAAAAGAAACTGTTGGGTACACCTTCAATCACATATCCGAAGGCAAGATCTTTGTTGCTAAGAGTGGATCCTTTCCATAGAAGGAGTTTCTCTCGAAAGAAGTGAGTGGGAGGAAAGTAGAACTTGATGAGGTAATTGTACCTTCTCCCAAATTGGAAAGTAGTTCATCACAGAAATTAGTTCCAATGATGCCTACACAAATTAGTGAGGAAGTTAATGATGATGATCATGAAACTTCAGATCAAGTTACTACTGAACCTCGTAGGTCAACCAGAGTACGTTCCGCACCAGAGTGGTACGGTAATCCTATTCTGGAAGTCATGTTACTAGACCATGATGAACCTATGAACTATGAGGAAGCGATGGTGAGCCCAGATTCCGTGAAATGGCTTAAGGCCATGAAATCATCCATGTATGAGAACAAAGTATGGACTTTGATTGACTTACCCGATGATCGGTGAGCCATTCAGAATAAATGGATCTTCTAGAGGAGGACGGATGCTAATAATAGTGTTACTATCTACAAAGCTCGAATTGTCGCAAAAGGTTTTCGACAAGTTCAAGGTGTTGACTACGATGAGATTTTCTCACTCGTAGCGATGCTTAAGTTTGTCTGAATCATGTTAGCAATTGTCACATTTTGTGAAATCTGGCAAATGTATGTCAAAACTACATTCCTTAATGGATTTCTTAAAGAATAGTTGTATATGATGCAACCAAAAGGTTTTGTAAATCCTAAAGGTGCTAACAAAATGTGCAAGCTCCAGCGATCCATCTATGGACTGGTGCAAGAATCTCATAGTTGGAATATACGCCTTGATGAGTTGATCAAAGCATATAGTTTTTTACACACTTGCGGTGAAGCCTGTATTTACAAGAAAGTGAGTGGGAGCGCTACAGCTTTTCTGATAAGTATATGTGTATGACATATTGTTGACCGGAAATGATGTAGAATTTTCTGGAAAGCATAAAGGAGTGTTTGAAAGGAGTTTTTCAAAGAAAGACCTCGGTGAAGCTGCTTACATATTGAGCATCAAGATCTATAGAGATAGATCAAGACGCTTGACAAGTTTTTTCAGTGAGTACATACCTTGACAAGTTTTTGAAGTAGTTCAAAATGGAACAGTCAAAGAAGGAGTTCTTTCCTGTGTTGCAAGGTGTGAAGTTGAGTAAGACTCAAAGCCCGACCACGGCAGATGATAGAGAGAGAATGAAAGTCATTCCCTATGCCTCAGCCATAGGTTCTATAAAGTATGCCATACTGTGTACCAGACCTGTTGTATACCCTGCCCTGAGTTTGGCAAGGGAATACAATAGTGATCTAGGAGTAGATCACTAGACATTGGTCAAAATTATCCTTAGAGGACTAAGGAAATATTTCTCGGTTATGGAGGTGATAAAGAGTTCGTCGTAAAGAGTTATGTCGATGCAAGCTTTGACACCGATCTGGATGACTCTAAGTCTCGATCTGGATACATATTGAAAGTGGGAGCATTTAGCTAGAGTAGCTCTGTGCAGAGCATTGTAGACATAGAAATTTGCAAAAATACATATGGATCTGAATGTGACAGACCCGTTGACTAAACCTCTCTCACAAGCAAAACATGATCACACCTTACTACTCTTTGGGAATTAATAACATGGTGATGTGAACTACATTATTGACTCTAGTAAACCCTTTGGGTATTGGTCACATGGCGATGTGAGCTATAGAGTGTTAAATCACATGACGATGTGCACTATTGGTGTTAAATCACATGGCGATGTGAACTAGATTATTGACTCTAGTGCAAGTGGGAGACTGAAGGAAATATACCCTAGAGGCAATAATAAAGTTATTATTTATTTCCTTATATCATGATAAATGTTTATTATTCATGCTAGAATTGTATTAACCAGAAACTTAGTACATGTGTGAATACATAGACAAAAATAGACTGTCCCTAGTATGTCTCTACTTGACTAGCTCGTTTATCAAAGATGGTTATGTTTCCTAACCATAGACATGTGTTGTCATTTGATGAACGGGATCACATCATTAGGAGAATAATGTGATGGACAAGACCCATTCGTTAGCTTAGCATTATGATCGTTACAGTTTCATTGCTACTGCTTTCTTCATGACTTATACATGTTCCTCAGACTATGAGATTATGCAACTCCCGAATACCGGAGGAACACTTAGTGTGCTATCAAACGCCACAACGTAACTGGGTGATTATAAAGATGCTCTACAGGTGTCTCCGATGGTGTTTTTTGAGTTGGCATAGATCAAGATTAGGATTTGTCACTCCGATTATCGGAGAGGTATCTCTGGGCCCTCTCGGTAGTGCACATCACTATAAGCCTTACAAGCAATGTGACTAATGAGTTAGTTATGGGATGATGTATTACGGAATGATTAAAGAGACTTGCCGGTAACGAGATTGAACTAGGTATGATGATACCGACGATCGAATCTCGGGCAAGTAACATACCAATGACAAAGGGAACAACGTATGTTGTTATGCGGTTTGACCGATAAAGATCTTCATAGAATATGTAGGAGCCAATATGAGCATCCAGGTTCCGCTATTGGTTATTGATCAGAGATGTGTCTCGGTCATGTCAACATAGTTGTTGAACCCATAGGGTCCACACCCTTAACGTTCGATGACGATTTGTATTATGAGTTTGTGATTTGATGACGGAAGGTTGTTCGGAGTCCCGGATGAGATCACGAACATGACGAGGAGTCTCGAAATGGTCGAGAGGTAAAGATCGATATATTGGAAGGCTATATTCGGACATCGGAAAGGTTCCGAGTGATTCGGGTATTTTTCAGAGTACCGGAGAGTTACGGGAATTCGCCGGGGGGAAGTAGTGGGCCTTAATGGGCCATACGGGAAAGGAGAGAAGGACCTCAAGGGGTGGACGCCCCCCCCCCCCCATGGGCTGGTCTGAATTGGACTAAGAGGGAGCGGCTCCTGAGGGAGTCCTGGATTAATGAGTCCTCGGACAGCCGGACTATATACTTTGGCCGGACTGTTGGACTATGAAGATACAAGATTGAAGACTTCGTCCCGTGTCCGGATGGGACTCTCCTTTGCATGGAAGGCAAGCTTGGCAAATTCAGATATGTAGATCTCCTTCTCTGTAACCGACTCTGTGTAACCCTAGCCCTCTCCAGTGTCTATATAAACCAAAGGGTTTAGTCCGTAGGACAAGAACAATCATAATCATAGGCTAGCTTCTAGGGTTTAGCCTCTACGATCTCGTGGTAGATCAACTCTTGTAATACTCATATCATCAACATCAGTCAAGCAGGAAGTAGGGTATTACCTCCATCGAGAGGGCCCGAACCTGGGTAAAACATCGTGTCCCCTGCCTCCTATTACCATTAGCCTTAGACGCATAGTTCGGGACCCCCTACCCGAGATCTGCCGGTTTTGACACCGACATTGGTGCTTTCATTGAGAGTTCCACTGTGTCGTCGCGGTAAGGCTTGATGGCTCCTTCAATCATCTTCAATGATGCGGTCCAGGGGGAGGTTTTCCTCCCCGGGCAGATCTTCGTATTCGGCGGCTTCGTACTGCAGGCCAACTCGCTTGGCCACCTGGAGCAGATCAATAGCTACGCCCCTGGCCATCAGGTCAGGTTTGGAAGCTTGAACTACACTGCCGACATCCGCGGAGACTTGATCTTGACGGATTCGAGACCATGACAGGCGCGTCGGACGGTCACGGCGGGCGTGACTTTGATCTGCCATCGGACACTATTCGGGAGATCGCGCCTGCGGCGGCGCCGGGAATCAATTCGGAGCAGATCGTACCCTCCGAGGACGGGTGGATAGACCCCGCCAGGGAGGTCGCGCACTCATCGGCGCTGGAGCCGAACACTGAAGCCACCTCCTGTGAGGGTGGTGTCATCGGACCCTCGGACTCGTCCCCGGCTACAGGATCCAAACCGCGTGCATCCGTGCCTATCGAATCTGATTGGGCACCAGTCATGGAGTTCACCGCCGCGGATATTTTTCAGCACTCGCTCTTGGGTGACGTGATGAACTCATTAAGGTCTCTTTCCTTGTCGAGAGATTCTTGGCCGAACTATGTCCGGCTCGAGTGGGAAGCGGACGGCGAAGAAATTCGTCCCCCGCCCACCACCCACTTAATAGCCACTGTCGATGACTTGACCGACGTGCTTGACTTCAACTCCGAAGACATCGACGGTATGGACGATGATGCAGGAGAAGAACAGAAACCACCGCCTATAGGGCGCTGGACAGCCACCTCATCATACGATATATATATATGGTGGACACCCCCAAAGAAAGCAATGGCGATGAGGCAAAGGAGGATAACCCCGTGGAGAAGCAATCTAGGCACCGGCATCATAGGCACCGCTCCAAGCCCCGCCATAGCAAAAATAGTGATACCGGCACAAGAGACAACAATCCGGATGGTGCCAAAGACGAAAACAATCCCGCCCAGCCAGACTTCGAGCAGGCCGAGCAAGGGGATGGGCAAGCTAGCCCTAAAGAACAGGCAACAGACGGAGAATCAGAGGACGATAATTACATGCCTTTCTCCGAAGACGAAGTGAGCCTTGGCGACGAAGAATTCATCATGCCTGAGGATCCCGTCGAGCAGGAGCACTTCAAACGCCGGCTTATAGCCACTGCAAAAAGCCTAAAGAAAAAGCAGCAACAGCTTCAAGCTGATCAAGATCTACTAACTGACAGATAGACCGAGGTCCTGGCTGCCGAGGAATACGGACTCGAGCGCCCTAGCAAAAGCTACCCAAAGTGCAGGTTGCTACCCCAGCTCGAGGAGGAGGCTTTAAAGCCCATGCTACCAGCGCATGATGCGGCTGACCGACCACCCCGTGGCCGCGACAAAGCGGCTTACCAGCCCGAAGTCCAGACCGCACCCCGTCACCAATCAAATGATAATTCTAAGGCCCGGGGCTACATGAAGGACCTGCGAGATGTATTGGAAAACAAAGCAGGACAGTCAAGATCGATCTACGGATCACGGGGGCGCGCCACAAGACGTGACGATGACCGTCACGCCGGATACAATAAACCAAAGTCTGGCCGGGCCAAATACAACATACCAGACTCATTCGAACTACATCGGGATGTAGCCCAGCATAGAGGCGCCGCACATCCCCAATGCTTCACTGATGAAGTAATGGATCATGAATTCCCAGAAGGGTTTAAACCCGTAAACATTGAATCATATGATGGCACAACAGACCCCGCGGTATGGATCGAAGATTTTCTCCTCCACTTCACATGGCCCGTGGCGATGACTTACATGACATAAAGTACCTACCACTTAAGCTCAAAGGACCGGCTCGGCATTGGCTGAATAGCCTGCCAGCAAGCTCCATTGGCAGTTGGGAGGACTTGGAAGATGCATTCCTCGACAACTTCCAGGGCACTTATGTGGGACCACTGGATGCTGATGACTTAAGCCACATAACCAAACAGCCCGGAGAGTCGGCCAGGAAATTCTGGACTCGGTTCCTAACTAAAAAGAACCAAATTGTCGACTGTCCGGATGCCGAAGCCTTAGCAGCCTTCAAGCATAACATCCGTGACGAATGGCTCGCCCGACACCTCGGCCAAGAGAAGCCAAAGTCCATGGCAGCCCTCACGACACTCATGACCCACTTTTGCGCGGGCGAGGACAGCTGGCTGGCTCGTAGCAACATCACACCCAAAAACTCAGGCGATTCAGACGCCAGGGACAGCAACGGCAAGCCACGATGAAGTAGACACAAGCGTCGCAACAATGGCGACAACGCCGAAGACACGGCAGTCAATGCCGGATTCAGAGGCTTTAAATCTGGACAGCGGAAAAAGCCATTCAAAAGAAACAGTCCGGGCCCGTCCAGTTTGGATCGCATACTCGATCGCTTGTGTCAAATTCACGGCACCCTCGATAAACCAGCCAACCACACCAACAGGGAATGCTAGGTGTTTAAACAGGCCGGCAAGTTGAATGCCGAGAAGAAGGAAAAGGGGCTGCATAGCAATCACGACGAGGAGCCCCGGCCGCCGAACACAGGAGGACAGAAGAAATTCTCTCCCCAGGTGAAAACAGTAAATATGATATACGCAACCCATATTCCCAAGCGGGAACGGAAGCGTGCACTAAGGGACGTCTATGCGATGGAGCCAGCCGCCCCAAAGTTCAACCCATGGTCCTCTTGTCCGATCACCTTCGATCGCAGGGACCATCCTACCAGTATCCGTCATGGCGGTTCGGCCGCATTGGTCCTTGACCCCATCATCGACGGATTCCATCTCACACGAGTCCTCATGGATGGTGGCAGCAGCCTGAACCTGCTCTATCAGGATACAATGCGCAAAATGGGCATCGACCCCTCAAGGATCAAGCCCACAAAAACCACCTTCAAGGGTGTCATACCCGGTGTGGAGGCATGTTGTACAGGCTCAATCACACTAGAAGTGGTCTTCGGATCTCCGGATAATTTCCGAAGCGAGGAGTTAATCTTCGACATCGTCCCCTTCTGCAGTGGCTATCATGCACTGCTCGGACGAACCGCATTCGCCAAATTCAATGTGGTGCCGCATTATGCATACCTCAAGCTCAAAATGCCAGGACCTCGCGGGGTTATCACAGCTAATGGAAACACAAAGCGCTCGCTCCGCACGGAGGAGCACACTGCGGCCCTCGCGGCGGAAGTACAAAACAACCTTCTTAGGCAAACAGCCAATTCGGCGATACAGAACCCGGATACCGTCAAGCGAGTCCGGAGTACTCCACAACAGGATCATCCGGCACGTCCAAAGCTCTACTAGCAATCCGGCCTCTGTCCTAGTCCCAGACAAGCGACGAAATTTGTGCCGTGCGTACATAATTACGCACTTAAAATACCATGGGCATAGGCGGAGGCACGACTACGACGCGGTCCACAATGCGGTTCGACCGCCCCAGGACCCGCGCATCTTTGCACCTTTTCTCTTTCAGGTCCTCATCTTCGCGAGGCTCCTCCGATAGACAGACTATCGGACACATAGCGGGACGGACACACCAGGAGGACAAGAAGCTTTGGCGTACAAGGGAATCCTCAGGTGGTCTCTGATAACGATCGTTATACCTGTTTTACATACCCACATACAGCCCGCTCCTGGTCAGGATGTGTCAATCAGTCCTATTTTGCTTATCACACTACTTGTATATGTATGCTTTGACATATCATTTGAATAACAAGGGAAAATAGTATACAGCGTCAGCTTACTATTATGTTTATTTACCCCTTTCCTTTACCACTTATTTATTATACCCGTGCATTTTGGCACGACCGGTTTGCCAGGGGCTTCAGTACCCCATAACCTGGCAAGAAAAGTCCGAACACTTTCGACAGTGCGGCACCCCGAACTTATAACACTATATGCATCAGCTCTGAATCATGTCTTGGGTCAATAGTTGGGTTTGCCCGGCTCCTATGTTTTGGTACCTTACGTTCCGCTATATCGGCTAAGGTAGCGCAGGGAGAACTACTGCGATTGTGTCCCGGTTCTTCCGGACGAGCACCTCAGTAGAGAAAGCTGAAAACTGACTGTCATGATAAGGCGAGAGCTGGTCGCTGTTCGAGAGGTCTCAAATCCTTAAAGATTTTTTCCGCTTCAGGCGAGGAATCGTCCTTGTCCGATTTAGGCGTGTATAGCGCCCCGAGTCCGGCCTTCCGGATACTAGGGGCTTCGCCAAAATTTAAAATTGTAGACTTCTATGGCTAAGTGAGAGCGATAAAGCCGTATAGTCCGATTGCCTCATTCGCGGCGCTAAACACCTCCTTAAAAGGACCAAAAATTTGTATAAAGAGTGTTTATACTTATCCCGAACACCCCAGTACTAGTTACATGGGGGCAGAAGCCGACGACTGGCAACTCTCAAGAATTTATAAACGGCCGCACAGAAGGTAATATTTTAAATTAACAAGCGCCATATAGCACACATGAACTCGTTTTCATAGTACAGGATGACATGAGTACATTCATTCAAATATTAAATCCTTGGTACATTCATCCGCCACAAGGCGGGCACCCTTAATGACATTGTCATAATATTGCTCGGGGTGGCGATGCTCCTTGTCCTTCGGTGGCCCCTCTGTCACCATCTTCTCGGCGTCCATCTTCCCCAAGTGCACTTAGGCGAAAGCCCTGCGTACACCCTCAATGCAGACGGACCACTTAATGACTTCAAGACGCGGACAGGCATTCACCATCCGCTTGACAAGGCCGAAGTAGCTGCTGGGCAGGGGCTCGCCAGGCCGCAGCCGGATTATGAAGTCCTTCATGGCCAGTTTGGCGGCCTTGTGAAGTTCGACTAGTTCCTTCAGCTGGTCGCTCAAGGGCATCGGATGTTCGGCCCCAATATACTGGGACCAAAACGGCTTATCTGTCGAGCTCCCTTCCTCAGCCCGGTAGAACTCTGCGGCATCAGAGATGCTGCGCGACAGATCTGCGAATGCTCCTGGAGAGCTCCGAATTTGGGTAAGTAAAAGGAAAGTATCCTTCACATGCCTGCTTTGCATAATGAAAGCCTTGCCCGCAGCTATCTTCTTGGCCGCCTCAATTTCCTAGAGGGCCTTCTGGGCTTCGACCCTGGCGTCTTGCGCGCTTTGACGAGCCTTCGCAAGCTCCAACTCTTGCGCTTGGAGTCACGCTCCAAGGACTCGAATTTTTTGACGAAATCCTGGAGCTCTTGCAAGACCTCATCAACCCGAGCCTCCTGTTTTCTGCGCTCGGTGCGCTCCCTGGCCGCATTGCCTTCGGCCTCGGACAGCGCCTTCTTAAGGGACGCCACTTCAGTCGTGGCCCCTATTAAAATTCATCGTGATTCTGTTAGTATCAATGATTTTTCCTTTATATAACATCCAGACGGGGTATTACTCACCTTTGTTCTCCTCAAGCTACCTCTTCACGAGGTCGAGCTCTTCTTCGGCCCGCCCCAGGTTCTGCCTTAGTCCGGAGATCTCCGCAGTGGCGGCGGCGGCGGCCAGCAGTGACGCCTGCTCATTCACATAGACATAATATGATTAGACTCCTGGGAATAATATTTGATCCTCTGTTCGGCCTTTCTTTCCGAACACCAAACAGAGCATCAAGGGCTACTGTCTATACTATGATACTTTCTCATAATTCAGATTACTTACCTCAAAGCCTGTCAGGAGGCTGGCGCAGGCTTTGGTCAGTCCGCTTTTGGCGGACTGAACCTTCGCAATCACCATATTCATAAGAGTACGATGTTCTTCATCAAGGGAAGCGCTCTGAAGCGCTTCCACCAAGTTGTCCGATGCCTCTGGATGGACAGAGGTCATCGGCACAGGCGGCTCGCCCCCCTTGGCGAGGGGCTGTCTACCTAAATCCGGAACCACTGGAGGTTCCGGCACAGTATCCGGCTGGGGGCCAAGCCTACTGCGGCCCCCCTCATCAGAATCCATGGGGATCTTCCCCCCATGAGCCCGGCATCGAGGGTTTCGCCTTGAGCCGTCTCCAGAACTATCTCTCCCTGGCCCGGTATCCTCTGGGATAACACCTCGGTGTCATCCGCGGGCCAGGGAGTGGAGGCCATCGGGAGCGAATAGTTGTTCATCTCCGACGAGCTCAAGGACCCATCCGAGGAGGATAAGTCGATGTGGGCTTTGGACGGACTACACAAACATATTTTGATATAATAAGAAGCTGTAAAGCTAAAACATGCAAGAAATATCTCGGTATCCGGACACTCACGAGTTCGCCAGGGTCTTGGCCCTGGGTAGCCACTCCTCGTCGTTGTAGGCGGCTGTTATGGAGTGGTCCGGAGGGAGGGTCCTTCCCTTCTTGGACCCTTCAGCCTCCCCGGAAGGGGCGGCCTTCCTTTTCTTCTCCCCCTCGGTTTGGGGGAGAGGGTTTTCCTCTTTCTCCTCCTCGTTGTCGTTGGAGGAGTGTGCCTCGGTGTCTTCGGACGATGAGTCCGAGACCACCTTGCGCTGGAGACTTTTTCTGGTCCCCATGGCCTTCTTCTTGGCCTTCTTCCCCGGCGCCTTATAGGGCGCCGGAGCCAGCATCTCCATCAGGAGAGCGGTTGCTGGATCTTCAGGCAATGGAGCTGGACAGTCGATCCTCTCCGCTGTCGCCACATATTCCTGTTAAACCAATATGATGGCTTAGATTCCTCCCACAAACATATTAAGGAAGGGCACATCTCGTGAAATATAGAGAGCTCACCGGATTGGTGGGGCGCCTTGCGCTGAGCCCACGGTCCTCGGTGGTGGGAGGAGGTACTTCGGCGGCCTTGAACAACACCTTCCAGACATCTTTATGTGTCGTGTCGAAGAGCTCTCGCAGCGTCTGGTGTTTGGCCGAATCAAACTCCCACAGGTTGAATACACATCTTTGACACGGGAGGATCCGGCGGAAGAGCATGACCTGGACCACATTGACAAGTTTGATCTTCTTGCCTATCATATTTTTGATGCAGTTCTGGAGTCCGGTCAGCTCCGCTGGCGCACCCCAGGCTAAGCCCTTCCTTTTCCAAGAGGTAAGCCGCATGGGGATGCCGGATCTAAACTCGGGGGCCGCCGCCCAGTTGGAGTCACGCGGTTCGGTGATGTAGAACCACCCTGACTGCCACCCCTTTATGGTCTCCACGTAGGAGCCTTCAAGCCAGGTGACATTGGGCATCTTTCCCACCATGGCGCCTCCGCACTCCGCTTGCTGGCCGACCACTATCTTCGGCTTCACATTGAAGATCTTCAGCCACAGGCCGAAGTGGGGCTTGATGCGGAGGAAAGCCTCGCACACGAAGATGAACGCCGAGATGTTGAGGATGAAATTAGGGGCCAGATCATGAAAATCTAGCCCATAGTAGAACATGAGCCCTTGGACAAAGGGGTGCAGGGGGAATCCCAGTCCGCGGACGAAGTGGGGGAGGAACACGACCCTCTCGTGGGGTTCCGGAGTCGGAATGATCTGCCCCGCGGTAGGGAGCCGGTGCGCGATGTCTGCGGCCAAGTATCCGGCCGCCCGAAGCTTCATAATGTCCTCCTCCGTGACGAAGGAGGCCATCCACTTGCCTCCCGCTCCGGACATGTTTGGTTGTACGGAGAAGGTGAGAACTTGGGCGCTAGAGCTCGAGCATGCGAGAATGGATGAGCAAAGGGAGAAGAAGGCGTGGGTGAAAGAGGAGAATCTCTATATCCTTATAAAGGCGGTAGAAACTATGCGCCTCCCCACTCGCCCGTTAAAATCGCTTATTCCACAAGCACCGCGATTGATGGCGTGGTTGGGTTACCCATGCCCGTATTGATGAGAATCCCGCGATAAGGGGACACGATCTCTTCTTTGACAAAACGTGTCATGGAAACCGCCTCGCATTATGTGCAGTTGCTGGTGGTGAAAAATGGTTCAGGTAAGGACCGGGCCAAAGCTATGACGTCACGCTATGAAAACTTGTCGACATATTAGATCCGTGGAATATTGTGCTCTCTACGGTGGTATGTGGAATTTGTTTTGCAGAGCCGGACACGATTCTCGTGTTCAAAATCTTCTATGGAGTATTCGGAGAAGGAACCCGCCTTGCAATGCCGAAGACAATCTGCGCACCAGACTCATCGTCATTGAAGCCTGGTTCAGGGGCTACTGAGGGAGTCCTAGATTAAGGGGTCCTTGAACAGCCGGACTATATACTTTGGCCGGACAGTTGGATTATGAAGATACAAGATTGAAGACTTCGTCCCGTGTCCGGATGGGACTCTCCTTTGCGTGGAAGGCAAGCTTGGTAAATTCGGATATGTAGATCTCCTTATATGTAACCGACTCTGTGTAACCCTAGCCCCCTCCGGTGTCTATATAAACTGGAGGCTTTAGTCCGTAGGACAACAACAATCATATTCATAGGCTAGCTTCTAGGGTTTAGCCTCTACGATCTCGTGGTAGATCAACTCTTGTAATACTCATATCATCAAGATCAATCAAGCAGGAAGTAGGGTATTACCTCCATCGAGAGGGCTCGAACCTGGGTAAAACATCGTGTCCCCTGCCTCCTGTTACCATTAGCCTTAGACGCATAGTTCGGGACCCCCTACCCGAGATCCGCCGGTTTTGACACCGACAGCGCCCCCCCCCCCCTCCTTCCTTCTCCCCTCTTCCTCCTTCCCTTCCTTCTCCTAGTTGGAATAGGAAAGGGGGGCCGAATCCTACTTGGACCGGGAGTCCAAGTAGGACTCCCCCCTTTTGGCGCGCCGCCTCTAGGGCCGGCCTCCTCTTCCTCCCTCCTTTATATACGTGGGCAGGGGGCACCCCAAAGACACACAAGTTGATCTTTTAGCCGTGTGCGGTGCCCCCCTTCACAGTTACACACCTTGGTCATATCGTCGTAGTGCTTATGCGAAGCCCTACGCCGGTAACTTCATCATCACCGTCATCACGCCGTCGTGCTGATGAAGCTCTCCCTCGACACTCAACTGGATCAAGAGTTCATGGGACGTCACCGAGCCGAACGTGTGCAGATCGCGGAGGTGTCGTACTTTAGGTACTAGGATCAGTCGGATCATGAAGACGTACAACTACATCAACCGCCTTGTCATAACGCTTCCGCTTACGGTCTACGAGGGTACGTGGACTACACTCTCCCCTCTCGTTGCTATGCATCACCATGATCTTGCGTGTGCGTAGGAAATTTTTGAAATTACTGTGTTCCCCAACACGACACACCTCGGTCAACATGCCACCCACACGACCATGGTGATCAGACAACGTCCGAGCCGTGTGCTCCGCCTATGAACACCCCGGCTTCCACCAACCGGGCGGCCTCCACGGCATCTGAGCCCAACCCTCATCCATGGATACACCAAACCAACGTGGCCGACCGAAAAGGGGCAGAAGACCTCCCTTCCACCCCCAAAGCCGACACCTTGGTAGGGTTGGTGGCCTCAACGGCCAGAACTGGGCCAGGGGAACTCCGGCAGCCACCCGATGCAGCCGCCAGATGCAACAGAGGGGGCACCCTGCCCCTACCCGAAGTCCCCTGCCACCTCCGGCAGACCTCGCGCGCACCCACACCACATCATGGAGCCACCCCAGCCTGACGATCCTATAGTTGAATCCGTAGAAGAGGAAGGGAGCTCACCAAAGCCTGTAGCAGATGAGCCGCCGTCGGAGCATGTCCCACTGTCGCCGCGAGAAGACCAGACTAGCCACGCCACTGCAAGCCCCACCATGTTGAGCCCTGGATGGGCCTCCGCCGCCACTCGGCGATGCCCGCCACCACCAGGGACCAAATCCGGGAGGATTTGCCGGAGGCGCGCCGGCCCGCCACCGCCCAATATGACCTTTGCCACAGCCGCCGCGCCGCAGATGCCCGCCCAGTCGCCGCCGCGACGCCACCAGGTGCCCTTGCCACCATTCTGCTGGCCCCCGCCGTAAGCCAGCGCCCAGACGAAAGCAACCGACTGTGCGGTAGTGGATCTCGTGCGGAGGGAGAAGAAGGCCTGCCGCGCCCTTGCTTGCGAGCTTTGCCAGCCAACACTGCTAGGCGGCGGCGGCGAGGGAGGAGGTCAGAGGGAGGAGGAGAGGGGAGGCGGCGGGCTAGGGTCGCCCACAGGCGTTATGGGGGCGTCGTGGGAGGGAGGGAGGGAGCTCGTAGAATGGAAAACCCATGCGGGTTTGCGCTGGGCCGAGAGGTGTTGCCGGTGGGTGGAGCTCCGTCAGAGCGTATGTGTTTTGTTCTCTAGGTCGGCCCACCTCGGCTGTCCAGATTTGATGCGTGTTCAAGTGATATGGTGGAATGGCCGACTCCTATAACATGTCCACGGACACATCCGAACATGGTCCATAGACCGATAGTGTGTCTGTTTTAGGGGATAGCGTTGGAGCTGCCCTAATTACTGTATTTTTGTCAGAACATTCATCTACTCTCCAAAACTCGGTTATTTTGGGGGAGCTCGCAGAATGGAAAACCCGTGCGGGTTTCCGCTGGGCCGAGAGGTGCTGTCAGCGGGTGGAGCTCCGTCGAGCCATCGACCAGTAGTCATCATGACGTCGTGTACTGTATGGCCGGTTGATGCCGGCGATGACGAGAAGCGCGCGCGCACACACACAAACCCCTCGCCAATTTATAAAGCCAGAACCAATCAACCAAGGCCAACTAGCTGACGGCGACGGCCGAGATGCCATGCCCCCGAGAAGCATTTGGGAAACATGGCCCCTGCCAAATCCGGCAAGCAGATAATCATGCAGAGCTAACCCAGGGTTGACACTTGACAACCCATCCGACACCTGTAAGCTGTGAACCGCACTACCACTAGTATACTACCCTCTTGCTTAATGTGGATGGATCGAGGCAACGACGGCAGATCCAAAGAAGCAATAAAGAGAGAGCAGGGTTTCGGGGGGCCAATGAGCCGCGATCAGGGCCGCGCCATGGCCCTTCAGGCCTTGAGGAGCTGGGCATCTCTTCTCCTACCTCTTGCGCCCCCGCAGGCACCAACCAGGAAAGGCTATATACATATACATATACATACATATCCGGATAAGATTCTTCTCCCTTTCTCTAATCCATTCCACGTTGGACGCGGGCAGGTCCACATCTGAGCTCGCATAGACATCATCGCCCATCGACCGGTCGATCGATCGGGCCTCCCGAATCTTCTCACTTTTTACCATTTCTGGCCTGTGGAGATCTTCAACCATTTGGCGCACGCGACCGAAGATAGTATTAGCGCGTTCATACTTTGCCAAATGCAGCGGCCTTGACATGTGTGTGTGCGCGCTCATCCAAGAAAATCGGGGTGGCGTTTGGGCGTAGAGGGTTGCGTGGTGGTGTTAAGCAAGTGACAGTGTCAACCTGCGTGTTGAGCGTGGCCTTGCAAGATTGTAAAAATGATGTTTCCCCTTTTAATTAATACAACTCTTTATTTTCAAAAAAAAATCAGGATGGCGTTTGATTTGAGCGTTTTTTCCATCCAAGAGCGATGGCATTAGTTTGAGCTTCGTTTGGTAGTTTCAGTGCCTCACACTCTGGCAAGCTGTGTGTTGTTGGGTGTGACCGGGACAAACAACTTAGACCTTGGTTTCTCATTCTGATGTCTCGTCAGGAAGATTCCAAGGATGGAAAGCTGGCGGCTGGCCGGTGCTCAACAAACACTTGCAATCCCTTTTGAACGGCTGAGTGGCCAGCCCCTGTGGATTCCTCAATGGTACTTTGTCTTTATCATGATTACTTTGTCTTGACCAATTAAGTTCTTTTTGTGCCAAAAATGTTTGTCTTCACAGTACAGTTTAGAGATATCCTTTTCTTTGTGAACGTAGAGTTCTCTTTCATTTAAAACAAGGTTGAGAATACTGCCTCCAGGATAGCTTTTTTTTTGCGTGCAATATTTTTTGATAAGGGGCGCTTTATTACTTAAAAGGTTTAAGCATTACACATGGCCTCTGCATAGTTAAGATGCACACAGCCAAACAAAATCCTCTCTTAAAACAAAATAAAAAAACATCAAAATATAGGTAAACATGTACAGTTTGTGTAACGCCTAAACCCGGGGGGGTCCTATGATCATGCTACCATCCATGCAATATAGGGGATAATCATTTCTTTTTGCGGAAAGGTCGAAGATCATATATTAGATAAAATCAACCCTTACAACAACTTCATTACAAGAATAAGCTTGAAGAAATCAGCACCGTTTTCGATTCTGCATCCGCTGCCGGTACACCGTGAGCAAAACTCGTTGTCCCCTCTGGTCCACCTTCTCAACGGAGCAATCTTGTTGAAACCTAGGAGCTTGAAGCAGTAGCGGTCGGGAAGTTGTCGATGTAGACTAAAAGACGTCGACGATCATTATTTGGACAGGTTCCATCCTATAGAAGTTGGCATTGAGGAGGGACAGAAGGTCATCCCAACTCCTGCCAACAGAAGAGGGGGACCCAAACCTTGCAAGTTCCCCGACGGAGCCCATCTGGCTGAATTCCATTGGACGGAGAAGGAACCGAAGAAAAAAATAGGCAACGACGTCACCCCCTTTGTAGGGCGTCATTGATCACCTAGACAAAAACAAGATGAAAATGAGGCCCAAGATCAAGCCCTGACTGAAGATACACATGCCCTCTGCCGATGCCAAATGACATCGCTAGAACAAAGACATGACGGGAAGAATTTAAACCTCGTCACCCATGCATGGGCCATCACCTCACCACCGACAGCCAGACATCTAGACTTAACCCTAGCTAAAAACTAGGGAGACCAAAGACTATAGAGACAACCCAAACTAGAGTTCCCCTCCCCACCCACCTGGTCGGTAGCGCCGGCCTAATAAGGAACCCTAGCTACCTTTGTTCTTGTGTGAGGAGTACATGTTCGTTTCAAGGTAGAGGAAGTACTCATCTATTTAATATAGAGGATAATCATGTTAGTGACAATTATCAAGTTGCAGCATCATCTTATATTGGGTCCAAATACTCTATTTTTTGGAAGGAAGAATAATTAATTGAGAACAATCATGGATGCAGGCAATGCTATGACATAACATGCAAAACAAAATCAATAACCATTTGTGTCATGTATACTGTTGTGGTATTTTTTTTATATGCTGCCTTTTTTGTGTAAATCATAGATGTATTTTTATGTGTTGTCATTAAATATCATGAACTACATCCATATGAATACACATTTCTCTAGAACTCCTAAGTTTTTTAACAAACAAAAAACAAAGTTCAATAATCAACCATGAAGTGAAATGCACGGTTGATTGAATAAAGCACACGTGGGCCCCATGGAAATCCAGGAGTTTTTAACCTTAAATAACCTAAAAAAATGTATATCAATATGTGAAAAATGTGCATATATGTTCCACGAATATATATTTTTAAGTTGGGGATTAAGCAAAAAAGAGACAAATGTGTGGACGCAAAATAGATTTACTATTTTGCCTATGATGAATTCATATATTTTTCTTTTTGCGTTGGCTGCAAATTAATGTATTTTAAACAAACTTTTACTGAGATATACTCCCTCCGTTCCTAAATATTTCTCTTTTTAGAGATTTCAAATGGACTACCACATACGGATGTATATAGACATATTTTAGAGTGTAGATTCACTCATTTTGCTCCGTATGTAGTCACTTGTTGAAATCTCTACAAAGACAAATATTTAGGAATGGAGGGAATAGAACACTTTTATATGTATGTTTTGAAAAGTTTATTTGTTTACTTTTTAAAATGCATTTCATTTTTATTTTTAAAATATTGTGGAGCCCCAAGTTGCACTCTATTATGACAACTTTTAGACATACACTAAGTATGTACAATTATGGTAGCAAGGGCTGCACTCTACTATGATAAATATATATATTTAGACCAATTAAAATGAAGCATCACTTACGTATGCGGTAACCGTGACAGACATTTCAGCTCCATCTTAACGGTTGAGCTATGAGCTTCACCGTTGAAACTCCTCCACTCATGACTGAATTTCACCTCCTTGAACTAGATTCCTCTCATATCTATCTCCTTGGTTAACACACTATGGCCCAAGATATGTTTTGGAGATTGTTTTGGTTTGATTTGGAAAGTGCATTGTTGATATGTTTTTATTTTAATCATAGAAACTCCATATATGTCTATGTTACTTTGTGACAACACATAAACTCCATGTATGTTCATTTTGGAACCTTAAAAATCTAAAAATAGATGCATACACAAACATGAATAATGCACATACAATTTTGAATGAGTGTATATTTTAAGTTGTGGGCTATGCAAAAAACAAAATTATGTGGACCACAAACAGATTTACTATTTCCTATTATGGATCCATAAAATTGTTTTATGTGTAGGTTCCAAATTAATGTATTTTTTAATAAAACTTTACAGAGGCGTAAACGCCTATATGTATATGTTGAAAGGGGAAAATATCATATACTGTTTTTCTTTAAAAAAAATAAACATTTTGATTTATTTTATTAATATTGGAGCCCCATGGAGCCTAGGAGCCAAATTGCACTCTACTATGCCAAACTTCTAGATATGCACTATGCTTGTACAACTATGCCAGCAAGATTTTACACTCTTCTACGATAAAGATATTTTGGACCAACTAGAATCAAGAATCACTTAAGTATGTTTCCTAAAGGCTACTACAGTAAACCAAATGAGAAACAAAAAAGATGTCTTTCTTCGACGGTAACTGGAATAAAGGAGACGAAAGCATGAGTCGATCGATCTCACCGCATCAGTAAGAACAAAACACATTTATCTTTGGCCATCGCGCATTTTTTGAGCCGTGTTATTTTCGGTGCGTAATAATTCTGTCCCTTTCGTCGCGGCTCGCAATTTACATGTATGATTCAGATGCGTACGACACGGGTGCACATCACATCCAAGAAAAGGTTCCTAGTCTTGCTGTCCATTCGTCCCTGTTGGGATTTCAAAAGACAAAAGCAGCACTAAGAAGGGTTCAACATAGAGGAAATTTGGAGGTGGATGGATGAGATAGACGCTGATGTGTGGTGACCATGAGGGGAGGACCAAAGCTAGCAATGCAAGGAGATGGAATGTGGGGACGGCGAAACCTCCAAAGTGGCCAATTGTCCCCTACTCCCTTGTCTGGCATGCCACACCGCAATTTATATTGCCATCTTTGCATCTCTATATTCCTGTCAGGGTTGCCCCCATTAGGAACCCCCCACCCAGAGCAGCTAGCTCTTCATATTCCATTTGGGATGAGAAAAAGGAGCCACCTCCGCACCCACTCCTCCTTCCCAATTCTCCTCCAGATTCCAATCCTTCCCCCGGATACACCGTGAACTTGGACATATAGAGAGAGGGGTAGATAGATAGTTTTTAGTAGCTTGCAGCAGGAAGTTTCCATGGCTCGTGGCGGTGTGAATATGTTCTCAAGCTGCAATTAGCTGCTGCTGGTGTGATCATATGCGTACGGGTAAGGAAACTATTCCCTTCTTCCAACTTGCATTGCCGTGCTTTGCTAGCTTGCTTCCTTTCTCCGGCTGGATCGTCGTCGGCGCCGGCAACGGCTGGAACGTTGGCGATTCCGAAGATTTTGGGTGTGCCCGTCGGCGAATTATTCCCGCCGTGTTGCGTGCCACGCCTCCGGAGAATCTAGGCCGGTTGGTGCTGTGCTGTGCATCGATTCCGGTCGAACCTAGCTTGCACTTGCGCGCCATATTTAAGCGCCCGCAGCCGCGCTAATCTTTCTTCCCCCTCCAATTCTCTTGATGTTTTCAGGTCGATATCGCGTAATGTTCGATGCACATGATGCATGCGTCTTGTCTATGAATTCCTGAGCTGTTAAGCTCGCGCGCGGTGAAATTAAGCCATGGATTAATGGTGCTGTTATCTGTCTTGATTGTTTTGTCCAGTTAACACTCCAACTTCGAAGAATCACGCCAAGAAGATTAGGCTGCACGATCGCTACTGCGACGGGATGATGCCGCTGTGCAACCCGAGCTCCGAGGCAAGGCAGCTTTCCGCGTCCTCCACCGGGCTCCCGACGTCGCACCAGGAACTGTTCATGAGCGCCGGGTTTCAACAGCAGCAGCAGCACCACGGCGGGGCCGTCGCCGGGTGGCCGCGCGAGGAGTACTACGCGGCGCCGCAGAGGTCGTCGGCGTTCGCGCAGAGATGCGTCGGCTCCAGCACGGCGGCGTTCTACGCGGCCGAGCACCTGCTCGGCATCGGGCAGTTCGACGGCGCTCCCCTCGGGATGCTCCCGCCGGCGGCGACGATGATGCCCGCGGTGGCGGCCAGGACGCGGCCGGAGAGCGGCGACATGTACATGTCGCACGAGCTCGACCCGGTGATGCTCCGCGCGGACCAGTCGCCGTCAGTGAGGACGTACTACGTGCGGCCGCAGCAGCGGCGGGACCCGGTAGAGCTGGAGCTGCCACTGGTGGCACCGCAACCGCAGCAGCAAGAAAGCGCGCACCATGGCATGTTTGTCAACGCCCCCACCATCAAACCACAGTCGTTCTCACCCCATGTAAGTGAGCTACATACACGCAGGCAGCCATGGATGGATAGATCCTTCGGTCTCTACAAGCTCCCTTGATGGTGATTGACGTTCCATCCGAAATCTGTGAAGGTCCCGTCGATGGAGGCGCCCAGCAGCAGCAGCCTGCTGAGCCAGATGGAGAGCCACCTGTCCGCCAGGAGCAGCGTCGGCGCGCCAGCGACCCCCACCGGCACCGGCAGCGTGTCAGCGCCTCCGCCAAGCAAGACGCGGATCCGGTGGACGCCGGAGCTGCACGAGCGGTTCGTGGACTGCGTGAGCAAGCTCGGCGGCGCGGACAGTGCGTACTTTACTATTCTTGATTGATCCGAGAAAAACAACGCCTACTTGTTGTCGATCGTGCCGACGCGTGGAGCTGGCCATTATATAATTTCTGACGGACGGCGTTAAACTTGCAGGGGCGACCCCGAAGGGGATCCTGAAGCTGATGAACTCGGACGGCCTCACCATCTACCACATCAAGAGCCACCTCCAGGTACATCGACTGGCTTGTGTCCATGGAGTAATAGTAATTCCCAACATCATCTTGTTGTTACTACTCCTGTTGAGTCTGATTAATTTCGATCCAACATACTCGATTTCATTCTCACAGAAATACCGGATGGCCAAGTACATGCCGGCACCGTCTTCATCGTCGTCGTCATCCGAAGGTACTACCACCATACTTGATCTACCCATCACGTCGCCGTGTCCTCCAAGCATGCATGCATCCTACCGGGCAGTGACACCTGCGCTCACTGGTGACTCATCCATCCTGTCCCTTGTCCAATCGCAGGGAGGCAGCACGAGAAGAGGGCCGCCGGAAGCGACACCCAACAAGACCTGGACCCGAAAACGTATCTTTCTTTCTACTAATCTCTAGCTTTTTCCCCTCCGTCTTAGCGGAACCCATGTGCATGCTCCTGATGTGTCATGCATAACATACACACACTAGCAGTACATATATTGCCACTGAGCACTGCTGACGACGACGATGCCGATTCTTTGTGCAGTGGGATGCACATCACGGAAGCACTCCGCGTCCAGCTCGACGTGCAGCGCCGCCTCCACGAGCAGCTCGAGGTGCCCTCCCACTCCCATACACACATAACACCAGGAGGAAATTAGCTAGGCCATATGATTTGTCTACTGACGATAGCTGTTGCTTTTGGTGCGTGCGTACGTGTGTGATGCAGATACAGCGGAAGCTGCAGGTGAGGATCGAGGAGCAGGGCAAGAGGCTGCAGAAGATGTTCGAGGACCAGCTCAAGGCCAGCGGCAACACCGCGCCGGCCGCGGGCCCGGACGTCGTCCTCTTCCGGCCGGCGGCGGAGGTGCCGAGCGAGCAAGAGGAGGATACCGCGTTCATCGACGTCATCGACGATGACGACGAAGTGCAGATAATCTCCGTCGCCAGCGGCGGTTATGACGACGACTTGGCCCTGTAAAAACTGCGGATGCTCTCTGTAGTGATCCAGGCCTTTGATTCGGCAATTGTTGTTTGTTCTAGTTTTCTCTTTCTTTTTTGTTTCTTTCTTTCTTACGGCGGTGATGTTGTAGGTTTCGATGTGTCTATAACAACAATGGCTGTGTGCATTGATCGATGCAGAGGTCAGGGTCTTGCTCATCAAAATTTCTCACGAGTTCATGGAATGTTACCTTCTCATGAATGCGCAAAGAATTGCGTATCTTTTCATTGGAGGGTATAGAAGAGAACAGTAGCAACATAGAGGTGGAGGGGCACCATGCTAGGTGTTGACAAGAGCAGAGCAGGGAAAACAACACGTCGTCTCTATCGAAGGCTACCATCTGGGACCCATGCGTGTTCTGAAATTTTCTCAGTTGCTGTTTCGTCAGAGCTTTACAACTTGCTCAAACTGGAAGGCACGAAAAGTTTTATAGAGGATTTGGTTTAGTCAGCTCGTCTCAGCCCAGTTAAAAGATTTTTTTTTTTGATCAAAGAAAGGCCTTGCCCTTTCCGATTTTCATCTATATCTATATCTATACCAATATAAAAAGACCCAAAGGGGCAGATCCAACTGATCTCGGCCATCGAACTAAGTCAATCCAACAACCTAGACTGCTCCAATGGCGAGCGTTAAACGTGTTTAACATGCAATTAATATCATACCAACTATTGCACTAGTCACAGGATTAACACACAAATAATAGCATACCTAATTCCACGTGCAATTACTATATTGCTTAAACATTAACGTGCGTTGCACGTGCGCATTTACTAGTTACTGAAAACCACCGAGTTCTACAGGCGAGATAAAAACGAAAAAGAAAAGAACAGAAAAAAAACACAGCTGCCAAAACCACCAGATATCCCTAGCAGCAGGGCCAGCCATGAATCTAACAACCTGAGTTCAAGTTAACCCCTAAGTTCAAACTGCCAAATCATCATTACAGCTAGAGCAAAAGAAGCAAAAAGGACACAAGGGTTCTGTCAACAGGAGCAACAAACATCAGGTTCACCATCGCAAGAGGACCTTCATTCCAGCCTTGCCACATTGATCTTCCATCCTTGCTTGGCAGTGAACACCTCATTTGCTGCCTGTTCTAGCACCCTTGCTCCCAGCTCCAGTGTTTTTCTTGACGACTCCTTTATCTGCAGGACGGACCAGTCAGTTAACCACCTGCATAATAGTTTGACAATATACAAAGGATCATTTATCCTTTTGTTTTCAAAGACAATTGCATTCCTGCTTTTCCAAATTGCCCAAAGCAGGGCTGCAATCCCCACCAGAACCAATTTTTTTCCTCTTTATTAAATTTCCTAATCCAATCTCCAAAACAGTCCCTTACATTTGAAGGGACAGTTTTAAATCCACACACACATCTGACCAAAACCCACAACAGTGAAGCAGTGGAGCGGGAAAAGAACAAATGGTCATTTGATTCATCTTTCCCACACAGCACACACCCTTTCCCACCCTTCCAGCCTTTTGTAAGCAGCACATCCCTAGTTAATATACTTTTTTTATTAACTAACCAAAGAAACACTTTCAGTTTCGCGGGCAACTTTGTTTTCCATAAGTATTTCTGTGGGAAGTTTATCCCAACTGCTATCAATTTCCTATATAATGACCCCACAGAAAACTTATGATCTGCAGTTAGAGTCTAGAGAACTTGGTCTGCCCCTCCCTGCAATTGAATTTCCTCACATCTATTTTTCAAACAATTCCAAAGCCCTAAAGTTTCCCCATGCAAGGTTCTTCTAAATTTGAACCAACCCCACCCTTTCTGTATAGCCTCTTCCACAGTAATGTTGTGGTCAAAGCATATATCATACAGCCTAGGGTAGGCCTCCCTCAAAGGTTTATCATCCACCCAGGTATCTTCCCAGAACCTAGTATTCCTCCCATCCCCCACTTTTTTCTTAACAAATTTATAAAATATTTCCTTGATCTTCAACAAACTAGCCCAAAATTGGGAATCCCCAGGCTTCTTGCTTACTAAAGCTAAACATCTCCCTTTTCTATATTTTCTATCCAAAATATCCTGCCACAGACCTTTTTCATTTTCCATTTTCCAAAACCATTTTGCTAGAAGCGAAATATTCATAATCTCTAAATTCAGTATCCCTAAACCCCCCATGTCTTTAGGTCGACAACACTCTTTCCAATTCACTAGATGGTACTTTTTTACATTCTCATCTTCTTGCCATACCAATCTGGATCTAAAGAAATCAGCTTTCTTGATGATCCCTTTAGGCACAGCATAGAAGGACATCATGAACAAAGGCATGTTAGTCAAGCAGGCTTGCACCAAGGTGATTCTTCCAGCAATAGAGCCCAGTAGCTTCCCCTGCCAACATCCACACCTTTTCTCAATTTTATTCGTCACACATTCCCAGTGTGAGTTCCCAACTCTATTCTCAGAAACAGGCATCCCCAGGTACCTAATGGGCAAGTCTCCCATCTTACATGTTAGGATATCCTGATAGGTCGATTGCTTTTCTCTAGCTTTGCCAAATAACAGCAATTCACTTTTATGAAAATTTATTTTAAGCCCAGACATCTGCTCAAAAGCCCCAAGTATAAGTTTAAGATTTTTAACACTTTCCACCTCATCCTTGATCAAGAAGATAGTATCATCAGCATATTGTAACATATTAACCCCTTTTCTCCATTTCCATTCAGCACCCCTTAACCAAATCATGCTCCGGGCATTACTCATTATAAAAGCTGGGCATCGCAGCTATGTCAAACAAATAAAGGGACATAGCATCTCCTTGCCTCAATCCTTTAAAGGTTTTAAAATACGGGCCAATTTCATCATTTACTTTGATTCCTACATGTCCTCCTCTCATAGTTTCCATCACCCAGTCACACCATTTATCAGGGAATCCTTTCATTTTCAGCATCTGTATCACAAAAGGCCATTTAATTTTATCATAAGCTTTCTCAAAATCCACTTTAAAAACCAGGGCATCTTCTTTGTTTTTGTGAAAGGAGTTCAGGGCCTCATGCAAGATCACAATCCCCTCCATAACAGATAGCACCTCGAGAGCAAATGACAATACTGTACAAGGGAAATGCATAGCAGATGAACCAGCCACGCCAACTTGTAAAACTGGATTGTCTACTTGATGTCTCCAATTCAATTCTTTTGTTTGTTTCTGGTCGGCAGCTAGGGAGTTTACAGAGGACAACAAGCCTACTATTAGAGAATGAAATAGCTCGAGTTGGGGATTATCACTGCTTACAAACACAAAATTATTTATAGAAAAAAAGAGGTTCATTTTGACTTTACTACTTTTCCTGCAAGCGACTCTAATTTCAAAATGAAGTGGACTGTTGAAAAACACTTAAATATAAACGAGATGCCCCTGCTTTTCCATCTCATTATTTGACGTATAGCAGTTGACCAAGAAATAGCAACACAAGTGAGTGAGCACGCACGCACATCACTTAAGGCATCTCCAATACGGACCCTCAAACCATCCGCATACATATGGTCTAGACGAGTTGTGCCATCCAACGTCTATATTGGTCCGCCGAACGATCCGGGTGTCATTTTCCCGTAAATCGGAGACAAACGTGGGAGGGGGGTTGCAGGCGTCCGGCCCGCTGGCACGCCCATGCCTGACCGCCCTGGCCCGCCAAAAAAAACGCCCACCTCTTCCGCGCTTTTCTTCTGATGCACGCACCGCTTCCCGCGCCACATCAATGTCGGCCCAGAGCACGCAACGACCGGCATTGATGACGCGATGTGACCGGCCGAGAGGGCTGTTATTAGAATATAATTTGGGTTTAAAGATAGAGATAAGGAGTAGAGATTGAATAGGTTTAAACCGTATATTACTTGTCTTGTACTCCAAGCCTCTAACCCTAACGTATTCTATATATAGCACATATGAGGGTCACAATAATACAAGAACAATTTCAGTCATCCTATATTTTCTACATAGTATTAGAGCAGTTGTGAAGGATGAAAAATGCAAGAACAAGCTTAACCTGGGTAGGGTAAGGGTGGAATGGATTCTAATCTAGGATCTTAAACCTATTCTTCAGAGTTCCAAATGCCCTCTCAACTATTACTCTGAGATGGAGTGTGTCAGATTGGATAGTCTTGAGGAGTTCTATGATAGTTTCTACCAGAGAACTCGTTCATATGGTACCTGATTTTACTGAAGGATGGAAGAACACCTGGCCAGCATGCATAGCCGGCATCTCCTAGGTAGAACTTGCCATCAAATCTACATATGTTATCACTTAGAATGTTAGCATCATGTGTTAATCCTTCCCAGCCAGCCAACACATATGTGAATCAAGATGGCAACGGGGACGAAACCCATCGGGTTTTGCCTTCCCAAACCCATCCCCACGAGAAAATCGCAAGCTCGTCCCCGTGCCCGTCACCGTGCGCGGGGCTAGCTTTTTGCCCGTCCCCTAAACCCATCGGGTTTTTCAAACCCACGGGGAAATCAACAGATTTAAGCAAACATAAGGACTGAAGCTCTACCGTTTACAACTAGAACTCTACCACTTGTGATAAATGTTGATTCTGAGGCAACCGTGCTGACCGGAGTTGCGAGAATGTCACGTGCTAGCAGCCTCAAAGATGGATAGCGTGTTCCACCAACTTTCCACCAATTGAACACACTGAATTTATCATTGGACAATGGAACTAGCTCATCTTCCAAGCAACGGTCTAGCTCGGATGCTAGCCATTTTTGAGCAACACGTTCATTGAAGAGTGACAAAAGGTCTGGAGTTTGCAAAGAAGAGAATGAGCAAGATGGTTGTCCATGATCATCATCACTCTCAAGATTGTACTCCTCAAATACGCTTATTGTAGTATTTTGACGGGGATGGCGGGTTTCGGGTTCGGGTATTGTTGAAATGGGTTTAAACCCGTGAAACATGTTGGGTTTTATACTTTACCCAACAGCAGCCCCGCAGGGTTAAAAAGACGCCCATCCCCGTCCCCTAATAGGGCAAAAACCCGCGGGGACGCGGGTTTCGGGGCCCCATTGCCATCTTGATATGTGAACTTCAGATCGAAGTCAACAACAGCAAGCACATTCTCGCTTGTGTAGTGCTTCCTTCCTCCATATGTTGCAGATTGTGACCTCGTCACTCTAGCAGTGACATGAGTACCATCTATTGCGATAATGCTATCCTGAAACAGCATTACAAGATGGTATTATGGCTACAGCAGAACAATAAGAGCATATCAAGGCATGATCTACATATTGTCAGTGCTCACCTTGAAGTATGGTACCATCTTGGGTTAGTGCGAATATTGGTAGGAGTCTGGCCGGTTGGTGACACAATCATCTCTTCTCTGAGTTCTCAACAGCATACAATACTTGCTTGAATCTCGGGTTATGACCAACAACATGAAGGAACATGGCTACTTGCTCTTCCACTGAGGTGTGGATGCTATCTTATAGCAGCCCTCTACTCCTGAACGTCTGCACAACCCTTGCGAAAGGTGCTCTTTTCATTCGAAGCATCCACAGAGCTTCTGCGTCGTCGCAGTTGTAGATGTAGTTCTAATCCGCTATCCTCTCATGATCTCGGATTAATATTAGACCATACCGGGTGAGAGGTTTTCATTCTAATGAATAGCTCTCTTGTGGACCAACATGATCCATGCGTGCAGTCGATGCTGTTGCAGATCGACAACCGTGGAGCAACATGGTCGGGCTGGTTTAACACCGGCACGATGGTGAAGATTACCTCGCAAAAGGCCTAAAATTTGTAGACACGTGTTTGAGAACAAAACACAATACTCAACGAAAAAATTCCTCAAAAAGATGTCTGATAACCCATTCGTTAAAAAGATGAAGTCGGGTCGGATTTGTTTTCACGCAGAAAAGAGATCAAAAAATTGATGTACTCTTTGGACGTTTCCAGAGTTTGAACGGCCGGATGGAGCCGAAATTTTGAGGGGTGGTCGATATAGGAATTCCGCGTCCGATGAACGGTTGGATCTTTTAAAGGATGTCCGAGCTAACTGCTGGACTCCTCGTCCCAAACTCGTCCACGATTCGACACGGCCCGTTATATCGAAGATTGCCGGAGATTCTTCCATCGAAACGCGATGAAATTTTACAGGGTTGTTGTAGACTCAATTCTTCACAATTCTACCAAAGCAATCGTCAAAGCGACACTCAAGAAGACGGGAACAGTGAACCCGAATCTGTTGTCCAGAAAAATTGCACAATTGCACGATGACAATGTTGACGTTGAACCCCCGAGCTTCATGGACGATTCTTACATGATCTCGTTTAAGATTTGATTTGATGATGAAAGCACCCGTCCGATCTTGACAATCCGACGCGGAGCATAGTCCTCGGCCCAGCCAAGGTGACCAGTCGAGCCGACGTCGATGATAAAGTTCGGTTCCGACATGTAGATCGTGTCGGAGCCGATCCGAATTCCCATGGCACCGCAGCGACTAGGGCTTTTGATTTGATCCGACAAGTGTTGATATTGTTTTTTTTCGAGGGTACGCAAATTGCGTACCTTAGCTTTATAGAAGGAGAGAAATAAGACATACAACAACGTTTACCATTCGCTGCGGAGAACGAAGGCGACCAACTCCACACCCGGTTCGAACAAGGACAACCAAACACAACAACACGGCTACGACACAAACAGACTACCCAACACCGAGCCCCTCGCCGCGTCTCGACCGACACTGAAGACCTCCGAAGAACAACAACTCCAGCTTCCTTGGAGTAGCCAGCGACGATCGTATATGGCGCCGAAGGAGAAAGATCCGGGTAGCGGTGAACACCGGAGGAGCGCATCATCGGACCTCGAGTCTCCCAGCACAATGCTCCCAACAGAGTAACAACCTCAAAGACGTTGCCATCATGCCGATCCTACGAATCAAGGCTTTCGCGCCGGAGTCAGCTGCCGAAACGAGGTCACGAGGAAGATGGCGTTGCACTCGGCGAAGCCTCCAAGAAGGGGAATGACACCGCAGCGCCATCAACGCCGGTCCGCCACAACCGAACAGATTTTCATCCGTAGCTCGCACATCTCCAAGTCTCCAAGATCCCGCCAGTCCGATCGGATGCCTCGCGCCGTTACGCAACAACTTGCCATCGAAGCCCCCCTCACGCCGAGGGACACGCCTAAAGCCATCGCCTTCAACATCGACTAGGAGCCGCGGCATCCACCGAGTGGTGCAAAGCCGCCCGCCACGGTGGCCTTCACCCACGCCAGGATCGCCACGAAATGGATCCGACCAGCACCTCCGACCATCCTCCAAAGACACCCACCGCCGAGGCATCGCCAAGACGCCTCACACGGTAGCAACCGAACGCCCGCGCCCGCCAAGACCCTTCTGGCGAGCCTCGCAGCCGCCGCCGCCATGGTGCGCTTCGCACCGCCGCCACCGCCGATCTGCGGTGCACCACCGCATCCTCCATCCTGCTACGTTCCACGCAGGATCCGGAGATAACCGCCGCACCGCCGTGAGCACCTCAAGGACGCCGCCGCCAAAACCACACCAGATCCGCCCGAGATCCTCGAATCCACGAATCGCCCGCTTCAAATCGCCAGCACGAACTCCCCAGCGCGAGAGCACCAACCCGCAGCCGGTTCACGACTCCACCGCGACGCGCCGCCCCGATCGCCGCGACGCTTCGCACCACCTCCGGCCAGAGCGCATCTCCGCCGCGTCGGCCACCGAGATTCGACGCCAGTGGAGAAGCGGTCCCGCCGGCTCACAAGACGCGACGCCACGCTGCCAGACCGTCGTGGCGCCCGCACCACCTCCCGCCACACAGATCCACCCGCCAGCGCCACATCGAGATCCGCCGCCAGCCGAAGAAGCGGTCCCCACGACCACCGCTCCAGTGAGGCGGAAGAATTCCGCCGCCAAGGCTTTCCTACGGGCTTTGCCGTGGCGCCCTTGGCGGCGGCGAGGGGGAAGGGAGGGAGGCTGGGGTCGGCGGCGGGTTAGGGCACCCGAGTCGCCATGCGAAGCGGCAGCGGGCAGGGTCTTTTGGGTGGTTAGATATTGCCCCGCTTACAAGTGTTGATATTGTAGTTCTCAATGTATATTAACGATGGTTGGCCATGTGCATTGATTGATGCAGAGGTCAGAGTCTTCTTCTTTTTTAGAGATCGATATAGACTAATAAATCATGTATGTTTTTCACTAGTTCGTCGAAGGCGCTTTGTCAGAGAAAACCCACGCGTTTCTGAACGATTGACACGTCGCTGTCTCGTCAGAGTTATAAATTAAAACTCAAACAGGAATGCAGACCTGTTTTAGCAAAGGCTTATTTTGGTTAGGTGAGGTGTCAGCTCGGTTAACAAACACAAGCAGCACCTCCAGGTCAAGTGACAATATTGTAAACTCCGTGGAAACTACGTCTGGCGTCAGAGAGGAGGATTATAATGGGAGAAAAATGCATAGCAGAGAACACAAAAAAAAATTGGATTTTCTGCTTGACCTCCCCCCATTTAGTTCCATTTTTATGGTGAACCGGCTTTGTCAACATGTACTAGTTTAGTTAACTCATCACAATACTGCTAGTACTATCTACTCCATCCGTAAAGAAAAAAGTTCTTATATTAGTATTATATTGACAGAGCACGAGCCGCTGCTAGACCGAGGCTTTCTGCAAGGAAAAGAAGATGACCTGACCTTTCCATCTTATTTTGGGGAACTAGAGCCTACAGGTGCCTTTCCAAAAAATAAGTGTACAGGTTTTCTGTTCTGTTGTGCAGCAATTCCCCCAAGAAATGCAAACACAAGGGAATTAACGTACGAAATCCGTGACCATGGAAGGCCCAACGAAAACCACAGAATACACCTTTCATCAGAAAACTAAAATTCAATTCAATCTGGCACTCAGATATAAAGCATAACTTTACATAGTCAGTAAAGACACTTTGACACTCAGAAACTAAAGCTAACAACAACTCAGTACGAGTTACGCCAACCAAATACTGGGCGGCAGCCATTACACATAGCAAGTTACAGGCTACCACAAATAATCTGATTTTTGTCTGACGCAGTCCATAATCCGGAACGCCGGGGAGATACACAAGCTACGCTGTCCATTTTGTAAGAACACCATTTCTGTAAAGTTAGGCCTATCTGGCACCGCTGCGATCCTACATCTGCATTCACGGCGAGCAGAGCAGGGCAGAGCAAAACAAACGTTAATCAATCAATGCATCGCTAGGAAGCAAATCCACATATCAGCGGAAAATCTGAATGCAATCCTAGATCTACTTGGAGTGAATTCAGTAGCTGATGTACACTGGATAGAGGAAAGAAACAGTGAATGTTCTAACCAGTTAATGAGGATATGCTATGTCCTTTGGATGAAATGGTGAGCAAGCAAGTCTGATAATCCTGAAGCTGGAATGCTCTCGCAGCCAAACAGCTCTTGCAGACTGGAATCACATAGTATTGATGCACTCGCAGGATCCTGTGCACAATCAAACAAAACATGAATGGATCTCATGCGTCTCAATGGGGCTGGACAGCATGTCCCAGTAAACAATAATTAAAATTCTCAGGAATGGCATCATCAAGAGGTGAAAGGACATGGAGGTAGATTGGCAAACATTTCCTGACACTACTTTACAGAGAAGTGCAGCTTAAAATCAATGTAGAAATTCTGCTGCTATTCTGAAACCGGCCTCTTAATGCAATGATTGTTTTCTGTATTTGGAAACTGCTAGCATTATAAATGTGTGTATCTTTTAAACTTTGAGATGGATACAGTTCCAAACCACAATCCACATTCTAGGATAAAACGATCACTACAATATATCATGAAGCATTCAAGAGCCTTCCTGTAGGAAGAACACATCCAAAATGGTCTTCAAAAGACAATGCGGCTTGAAATTTTTCCAAAGAGACGGTAGTAAACATGACACACAGCTACTGCAGCATAACAGACACCTATATCTCAATGATTCTCTACCAAATAGAGGAAAGATGTGAGTTCAGATTATTCATCAGTCTTACTACTGTTACTCCTGCCAGTAGTGTTTCAACGCATTGGATTTTCAGCAATCATTCAATACGTATCCGCAAGCAAAGAACAAACTGGAATCCTGCAAGTAAAAGAAAGGTTAAGGCACATCCATACCTCAAGCTGATTTGCTTTTATGTAATCCCAAAGATACTTGAGGGCATCATCATGTGGCACTGTTCCTTCTACACCAAGGAATTTGGCTAGCGCATCAGAAACAACCACATAGGGCTGATTTTGATTTATAGTAGGCATTTGTTGAGGAGCTGTATTGGCAGCCTTAACCTTTTTTGCTTCCGAAGGTTGATCTTCTGCAGTATCAAAATAATGTATTTGAGAATTCTTAATAGTAAATTCAGATGTATGTTAGCAGGCAGATATATAGATAAAATGAAACAAAAACACGTACTTGGGTCAAGAGGAGTTATGTGCTTGGC
Source organism: Aegilops longissima (assembly GCA_021605205.1). NCBI lineage: Eukaryota > Viridiplantae > Streptophyta > Magnoliopsida > Poales > Poaceae > Aegilops > Aegilops longissima. Next base: position 759,520,243 of record CM038677.1, read on the forward strand.
CAACAATTTGTTCATCTTAAACATGTCAGTGGAGTCAGTTCCAAAAACGATACGAAGTTCATCATTGCATATAATCTTCCTTTTGTCATCAGGATCCTGAAGATTATTCTGCCTGATATATGCCCATAACTGCTTCACAATCTGAATGAAGAGTAGAGTTTAGAAGTGAACCATTTGAGTTAATCAAGGGGAAGAAATCTGATCTAGTGAATGAAGATATTGGAAGTACCTGAGTTCTTGACATGGCAGTCTCGCCAACAACAGTCTGAAGTTCAGGTGAAATTGCACAAACTTTGTTTAAGCCACCAGGCCCACCTCTCTTTCTCTTAGAGGCACTGGAAGAAATTATAAACATGTCACAAAGATTGGTTTACATTAATTCCATAATTAGTACTATGCGTTGACCCGTATAACGTAACAAAATTTAAGTGTTGAACATGGGCGCATGAACTACATGAATATACAACAGTTCAGTATTGAGGCAAAATATACTCTTGAAGCCCGATGAACTAAAGAAGGTCCATTAGCACAATACTATAACTCAAAAGGTGTAATTATAACACTACCTATATACCAAATCAGCCAGAAAATGATAATCCGGTATACAAATCCAAAGAATAAATTTAGAGGACACTAGTCGACTGGTTGGGACTATTTCCTCAAAAGCAGGTAAGCAGAAAACAAGAGTCAACACAGACAAAGAAACAGGTTGCTCACAAAAGCTGAAGGAGGTTACGATTCCTCAAGTACGGCATGTACAGCTTAATCTCTAGTCTGTACATTCTGGCATAACAGCTGTCCTGAACTTCATTGCGTATCAAATAAATCCATAACGGATATGTGCGCCTTTTAAAATTAAAAAGGTTAGCTTTTATGAGGCTCAACGTATAGGATGCAACCAATGAAGCTAACCATGCCAAACTTCCTTCCTGGTTGACCAGTCTAGTTAAAGTGGCAGAAATGGACAACGAACAAAACTATAAACGAACGGTCACTAAGCCAATCAGCGGTTACGAGTGGCGAAAAAACGGATAATGATATCCTAATAAGCATACATCCTAGACACCACACCACTAGAGTCCATAAAAAACGACGCCTACAGAGTTGGGGCCAACAAAGTTGCCATATTGAACCCCTAAACCCTAAGCCTGCTGCCGCTATTAGGTACAATTTCATGAATCCAGATGAACACAATCAGCTTAACCTTCAATCCACACAATTAGCAACAGTAATCACATCAATCGACCAGCTAAATGTCCAACCACCCAAATTTCAGTGCCAAAAGGTAGGTGGTTGCAGTGTATTATCAACCAAGTCAACCTGGGGAACAAAACCCTAATTGCTATCCATGGCTCACCTTTCCTTGTTGTCACCGACGGCCTGTGGCGCAGCTGTGGGGGAAGTGATGGCCCCGACCCCAGGGGCCGGCTGCTGGAAGGAGACGGTCCCACCAGTGGCGACCCCGCCGAGGGCGTTGGCGTAGCGGAAGGCGAGCGGCGGCGGCGGGTAGAAGGCCATGGCCGGCACGGCCGGCGGCGGCGCGGAGACCGCGGCGGCGTTGTTGGTGGCGGCGGCGCCTCCTCCTGAGACGACGGGCGGGAGCTGGGGCATGGTCTGGAAGATGAACTGCGGCTGAACCGCCGCGAACTGCTGCTGCATCTGCAGCATCTGCTGCTGCTGCTGCACCTCGAGCGGGAGCTGCGGCTGGGGCAGGGCCTGCGTCATGGCAGGCGCGGGCGCGGGCGCGGCGGCGGGGAGCGGAGGAGGGTTCTGGTTCTGGGCCTTGGGCGGGGGCTGGAGGCGGGGCCCGAAGAAGAGGTCCATCTGGTCGCGGATGTAGGGCGCCTTGTGGGAGAGGTCGACGCCGAGCCGCGCCTGCGCCTGCTGGAGCACGGCGGCGAGCGAGGTCGCCTCCCCGGCGCCGCCGCCGGCCTCGACCGCGCCCCGGAGGAGCGACTCCACGCAGACGGCGATCTCCTGGTCCGACACCATGGCCGGTCGGCGCCGCGCGAAAAAAAAAAAACTCAAATCTCGCCCCGCCAAAACCCGCCGCGATTCCCCTCCCTCCCTCCCTCCCTCTCTCTCTCTCTCTCTCTCTCTCTACCCCTCTCTGTCTCTGCAGCTTGGTCTCCCCCCCTTTGTCGCCCCTCCCTCTCTCTCTCTAGCTCCGCCCCTTTCTCTCTCCTGATTTTCCCTGGGGGAGGCTTTCTCTCTCCTCCTCGCCTAATCTATTTGTTAAGTAGGGTTTCGTCGCGAGGGGGACGGCGGAAAGGGACGGGCCCCTGGGCGCACCGCGCAGTCGGCCACGCAGCCGCTGGCCATTGGGGGCCGGGGCTGCGCGGGCCCACGCGTCATCGGGGGGTGGCCGAGCGAGCCGCGTGTGGGACGGGGGGGGGACTCGGTGCGGAATGGCGAGAGTGCCCTCCGGTTTTGGATATGCGGTTGTTGCGGAGGCGTGGGATGCGTTTCTGCGCCTGTGGGCCCCGCCGCCCACCCGCCCGCCGGGGACGTGTCCGGTCTACGGTTGCGGGCAGGGGGAGGGGAGAAGAAGGAAACCCCTGCGGCGGAGAGGGACGTGGGCTGAGCCGAAGCTATAGAGGATGGGCTAAATGAGTGAGACCTCATTGGACGTGCATTGGCAGATAGGCCGGCCCACTCTGGCGCGAGCGGTTTTTTTTTTCTTTTTTCGGTTTTTCTATTAAAAAGGATTGTTTTTTAGAGAGCTAAATGTTTAAAACTCTATTATAGATAAAAATAAACATTTTATTAAATTGCTCAGTATGTGCTTAAAAAATCAGTGTATACAAAGGAAATGCTCACATTGAATTAGAAAAAGTTCAGTGTGTACTACAAAAGGAGGCCATTGTATAAGTATAAAAGTTTAGTGTATATTAAAAATGCTCACTATATACTAAATAATTTTTTATCATGCACTGAAAAAACTGGTCGCCATGTATTAAAAAGGAACAAAAGAAAAGGAAAAGGAAAAACAGAAATAAGATAAGCAAAACAAAATCATAACTTAAAAGCTGCAGTAAAGTAGCGGACAAGAAACAACAGGAAAAAACCCGGACAACTCGTCTAGATAGTGGGTGGCACGACCCTGCGGGCTGTGAATAGGATCCACCTCAATGAGTTTGCTCGGAGATTGTCATATCCCCTCCCTTGTTTGCCCTTGAAAGTTCGGGTTGTGGGCTGCATAGGGAGTGCCTCGCGCATGTTTTACGAAAGTGCTTGTGTTTAAAAAAAAAGGAGTGCGAGTGAGCAGGTTTGCCCCAAAACATTTCCCTTAAATAAATGCCCTATGTAAGGGCATAATGAACACCCCAAAATGTCAGCGGGCGTTGTTCGGACGTGCCCGTATCCACATACATCATCCAACCCTATGCCTCAAATAAGGCGGACACCGAGTTGTTTCACTAGGTCATAGAATTTTTTAACAATGCAAAAGATCGCTAATAGACAACTAAAAACTATTCTAATAAATCCTACTCCTAGCTCTCGGAGGTGAGGTCTATGACCCAGCATCAGAGGAGTCGGCCCATCGTCATTGGCCATTGGCGCGAACTCACGAGAGTTGTCGATGTGTGATTCTTTTGGCATGGTCATCATGTTGCTTCATCTCCACGTCATCCTCGGCCTCAAGCTCCTCGAAGAGGAAGGCACGCAGCGCCTCGTTGATGTGGAGCTCGCGGTTGACCGTGAGGGCCCTCTGCACGGAAGCGAGCACTACCTGTTTCTCGTTGACAAATTATAAGTCCGCGAGGAGCGCCACGAGGGCAGCGGCATCTGCACTCCACCTCCAGTTGCTCCATGACTATGCGGGACTCGTCTAGGAGTGTGGCCGAACTTGTTGTCTCTTGCACTAAGAAGTGGTCGACCGCCCCATCAGCCGGAGCCGCGACCTCGACGGTCATCGCGTTCTCCTCCACGGGCGTCTCGTCATCCTTCGGGACACCCGCTAGCGCCATGGGGTAACCTTCCTAATCCTTCTACGAGCTCGGCTCCGGAGAGCTGGTATGTTGGCTCGCCTCAATGCGAGCCTGCCACCGGGCGTCCACAACATGGGCCCCCACTACGATTTCAACATAACACATCGGTGTCAACTGCTTGTATCACGTTATCTTCATCCACGGCATGGTGACGACAAACGGCGGATGACAAACTAGGGGGCTTGGACCACGAATAGAGGTGAGAAAATGTAGAGAATGGGCTCGGAGGTAGGGTTTGGGGGTGCCCAACCGACTTTTTAATAGCCAATTATGCTCCTCGATGCGCCTCGTCGGTTGCCATGCCATGAACGTGGTACGCGTGGAACAGTGAATGTTCATCGCGGGGTGGTGGGGGTCGGTGAGATGGTCTAAATGTGGCGATGCTTCTATAACCGACCAAAGTTTTAGGCAGGATCGGGTTGTAGGACTCCAACGAGGCGGGCGTTTGGAATCCCCCATACCTCCCACCAATTTTTGGGCGGACTGTGGAGGTTTAGACGTCCAAATGGGTCCAGCCCAAGACGATAATCTATGTTGGAGGCCTAAAAGTGTCCATACAGTTCGGTCTAGACATATAGAAGAGATTTGGTGAGCCGCTTTGGAGATGTCTTAAGGCAATCCATGAGGATATACTCCATCCCCCATGCCCGCCCACCTATTTATGGAAAACTTTATCTTTGATTTGGAGGTAACGATGGAGAGGTAGCACGGGGGAGGCCGAAGGTTTCTAGTACGACATCGATGTTGGCTCCTCGATGGATCCTACCTCCGATTAGGAGCTCAAAGATTAATGTTGATGTAGTTGTCTCAGAGACACAACTGAGATGTGTGGTTCATGTGGTATGCATAGGGGAGGATGACACTTACAAGGGCGCATCAACCATTGTCTTCAATGGCATCACTCATCCCGAGTAGTCTCACAACTATGGCATGCAGAGAGGCTCTCAATCTCATGGGTGACCTTCATTTTGGCTGGTATTGTGTGTGGCCTCTGACTATCCGGAGGTTACACATGGTATCCAAGGGTCGACAAAATGCTCATACGGTCAAATCCCTGAGGATATCAAGACCGGTACAACGACCGAGAGAGAATTGTCTTTAGACATGGGAGCAAGAAATCTAACACCGAGGCTCGTGATATGGCTCGTTTAACAACTACCCATTTAGTTGAACATCATGTTTGGTTCACGAGCGGGGATGAAAATGGAGCAAAAGCAGACGAAACTAAGTGTTGGCACATGTGTTTTCACATTTCTATTCGAAAGTGGAAATGAATATAGAAACCCCGGAAACAAATACTAACGGGAACAAATGGATAGCAAATATGGTGCAAACTCGAATACAAAATTGGATGTGTGTAATAACTAAAAGATCCCTTGAACCATTGAGAGAAACACAAGCAGACCAACAAAAATTTAGATTGATATCAACAATGTCCATCGATGTTTTCCTAAGCCATGGCCATAACACCTAAACCAGCCGCACCACATGGTCGCACCTGGACACTGCAACAAGGATGAGTGGGTGGAATGTGGAATGGTTTACCATGGATAGGTGTATAGCGCATATCAGTGGTGGCATGGATTTGTAAAACCTAGAAGGGAATTAGGTTAGGTATTAGCGTTCTGGTTGTTGGACCACAATATGGGTTTTATTGAGTGTCGACTTGAGCTACATAATGGATATAGATAAATGGGAAGTTCCGCTAACGGGCTCTTGTAGTCGGGGTACCTAACATAAAGGGGCCCGGCCTTGCCAGATACACAAGCCCAGCTAGGACCAGACTAGGAGGAAGCCCTAAGAGGTGGGGGCGACCTTCGTGCTCTCCAAGACTAGAGGGCGGCGCCGCCGTAGATGACATCTACCCCCCATGTGTGACGCCCCCGATTTAATCGTACACTAATCATGCACGCAAATGTGTACGATCAAGATCAGGGACTCACGGGAGGATATCACAACACAACTCTACAAATAAAATAAGTCATACAAGCATCATAATACAAGCCAGGGGCCTCGAGGGCTCGAATACAAGTGCTCGATCATAGGCGAGTCAGTGAAGCAACAATATCTGAGTCTGAGACATAAGTTAAACAAGGTGCCATAAGATGGCTAGCACAAACCGGGATCTGATCGAAGAGGAGCAGGCCTCCCGCCGGATCCTCCTAGGTCACTCACGGTCGTCGCCGGGGCTGCACATAGTAGTAGGCACCTCCGGAGTAGTAGTCGCCGTGGCGGTGGCGTCGCTCTGGGCTCCATCGTGCGATTGCAGCAATCGAGTATAGGTAGGGGGAAAGGGGAAACAATGCAACCGTGAGTACTCATCCAAAGTACTACGCAAGCAAGGAGCTACACTACGTATGCATGGATATAAGTGTAAAGGCCATATCGTGGACCGAATGCGAATGCCGAATAAGAGGGGATAGCTAGTCTTAACGAAGACTACGCTTAGGACACCGGTCTTGCCGCAGACGTAAGAGGACAACGGAAGTCCTCCAAGTAACAACATATAGCAATAATCCTACCCGCAATCCCTGCTCATAACCACGAGCGAGAGCGACCACCGGTTGTATCGGCACTTGGAAGGGTGTGTTTTATCAAGTATCCGGTTCTAGTTGTCATAAGCTCAAGGTACAACTCCAAGTCGTCCTGTTATCAAGATCACGGCTATCCGAATAGATTAACTTCCTGCAGGGTGCACCATCTTACCCAAAGACGCTTGATCCCATTTGGCGGACACACTTTCCGGGGTCATGCCCGGCAGCGTAAGATCAACACGTCGCAGCCCCACCTAGGCACAACAGAGGCCAACACGCCGGTCTAAACCTAAGCCGCAGGGTCCAGGCCCATCGCCGAGCACACACAAGACGTTATGTCTGTGGCGGAAGCAGACCTAGCCAAAAGAGCGTTCCAGTCCAATCCGGTAGCGCGCCGCCTCGTCACGACGTCTGAAGTGCCGGTGATACCACGACGCCGGATACCCATAACTACTCCCGCGTAGATGGTTAGTGCGTATAAGCTCGTAGCCAACCCAGATCAAATACCAAGACCTCGTTAAGCGTGTTAAGTAACCGCGAACGCCGAAACAGGCAGTGCCCACCTCTCTCTAGGCGGTCTCAACTCGCCTGTCGCTCCGCCACAAAGATCCACTCGCGGTGCTCCATCACCGACCCGACTTTAGTCTCACATGTATCATGTATAATGTATATAGTATATACCGTGATCAACTCCCGAGTGATCACGGCCCGATAGTATAGCACGGGCAGACGGACAAGAAAGTAGGGCCACAGATGAAAGTACTAGCATCCTATACTAAGCATATAGGATTGCGGTAAGGTAACAATGAAGTTACAAGGACAAAGCTATACAACAAGATAGGAGTATCCGAAAACAAGAACATGCTATGCTACTCTAATGCAAGCGGTGTAGATAAGAGTAGGCGATATCTGGTGATCAAGGGGGCTTGCTGGTTGCTCGGCAAGAGAGAGGGTCGTCAACACCGTAGTCGAACCGCCACCGCAGCTGGCTTGTCTCTCGTAGTCTCTGGAGAGAAGAGGGAAAGAAACAATGAATATAAAGTAAGCAGATGCATATCGATGCATGACATGTCAAGAAGCGATGCTAGGCGTGCCCTAACGTGGTATGAGGGGGTCTTGGTTAGGGGAAAACATCCGGAAGTTTTCCGGTTAGAACGTCTGTCGATGATGAACCGGAGAGGAAAGTTTGCAGAGTTCGATAGGTTAGAGGCGTGTGGTGGACGAGCGGATTGCGTATCCAGATTCGTCTCGTCGTTACGAGCAACTTTCATGTTGAAAATATTTTAATCCGGATTACGGATTAAAAGATATGATTTTAAACGATTTTATTAATTTACGGAATTTTATTAATTATTTAATTAATTTCGAAAATGCATTTATGACATCGGCATGATGTCATCTTGACGTCGGCGATCAACAGGGGTTGACTGAGTCAACCCTGACAGGTGGGTCCCGCATGTCATTCTCTAATACCTAATTAACCTAATCGGAGTTAATTAACATTAATTAATTAGGTTAATTAATGATTAGGGTTAATTAATCAGAATTAATTAGATTAATTAATTACTTAATTAGTTAATTGATTAATTAATTAATTAGTTTTATTCATTTTATTTATTTTATTTAATTTTCATTTTTCCCTTTTATTATTTTTTTTTTTTTTCTTTTTTTTAAGAAAATGTCACGTGGGGCTGGCCCCCATGTCATTGCCCGAGGGCCATTGAACATCTTGAGCACGCAGCGATGCCGTGCCGTTCGGCGCGACCGAGGCTTCTGGCGTTGGCGCCGCCGATCCGCACAGCCGGTCTTGATCTGGGGCCGACGAGGTGGGCGGGTCGACGGTAGTGGCTAAGCGAGGCGGCCGGAGTGGCGCAAGGCGGCGGAGGATTGGCACGGCACAAGGCGTCCGTTCAGCGTCTTGCCACGGGGAACGCAACCGGAAGGGCCGTGGGTTCGGTGGTCGGGGCGAAAGCGCCGTGGGGAAAGGCCGCTCGGGTCTCCGGAGAGAGAGGACCCGGGGTTGATGGCCGGAGGGTCGTGGCCTCGGACGGCCGGAGCCGAGAGGAGGAGAGGAACAGGCGTGGCGCATGGAGGGTCGGGGCAGCGGACAGCCGGGCGACGGGCCGATCGGGAGGAGGAGAGGGACGAGAGGAGCTCACGTCGGGCGTGGGGACTAGGGAGGCGGCTCGGTGGAGGCCGGTGGCGAGCCGGGCGACGGGCGCGATCGGGAGGAGGAGAGGGACGAGGGGAGCTCACGTCGAGTGCACGTGGGGACTAGGGAGGCGGCTCGGTGGAGGCCGGTGACGACCGCGAGGAGGCGGTTGGGGTAGCGTGCTTGCTTGGCGTCGGGAGGCGGAGGGTCGGGGTCGACCACAAGTGGGGCTCGTGCTTGGGGGCTGACGGAGGAGGAGGGACTCAGTGGCGGCGAGGAGGAGGGGGGGTCCGGCGGCGGGGGGGCGGGGGGCCGGCCAGAGTGGGGGGCGACGGGGTCTCGGTGAGTCTCGCCCCGATCCAGATCGAGGCGAGGAGAGGGTGGGGGCGTGTGGAAGTGTGGGGCGGCTAGGGTTTGCAGCGGGGTGGGGGTGGGGGGTATGTGGCAGGCGGTGGGCGATGGGCGGCCAGGGAATGGGCCAGGGGAGGGGCCAAGTGGGGAGGGGGTGGTGGGCAGGGGTTTTCCTCCCCTCTTTCTTGTTTTTCTTTTCTTTTCTTTTCCTTTTCTGCTTTTAGTTTATTTAAAATGCCAGAGCATTTTACAAAAATTAGTGCACCCCACCATAATTAGGTTAGCTATTTTAGACAACCCCCGAACATTTTTAGTCTTTGTTTTGAAACCTTTTATCTTTGCTTTTGTTTTGATTTTTGTTCTAGAACGGGTTCGGATCAAAGAGAGGTTTGGCACAGTAACCGAGGTGATCACTGTTGCATAACCATCCGGGTGTTACACCATGTAAACCCTAGACCTCTATTGTCTATAAAGGGAGATCTAGGTCCTCATTCATCATCTAATCTTAGATCCAAACTCTCGGTAGTAATTCGTACACCATGGTAAACCTGGGTAAATAGTGTGTGCAGACTCCGTCTCGGTACTTCTGATCTCGTCATGAACCCTACCGCCAGGCCAATCCCTCATGTTAGTGTTGGGGAACGTAGCAGAAATTCAAAATTTTCCTACGTGTCGCCAAGATCTATCTATGGAGAAACTAGCAACGAGGGAAGGAGAGTGCATCTACATACCCTTGTAGATCGCTAAGCGGAAGCGTTCATGAGAACGGGGTTGAAGGAGTCGTACTCGTCGTGATCCAAATCACCGGAGATCCTAGTGCCGAGCGGACGGCACCTCCGCGTTCAACACACGTACAGCCGGTGGCGTCTCCCACGCCTTGATCCAGCAAGGAGAGAGGAGAGGTTGAGGAAGACCCCATCCAGCAGCAGACAACGGCATGGGTGGTGATGGAGGAGCGTGGCAATCCCGAGGGCTTCGCCAAGCACCAAGGAAGAGGAGGAGGAGGAGGAGGCGGGGCTGCACCAAGAGGAGAGAACTCATGTGTTATGGGCAGCCCCTAGGCCTCATATATATAGGGGAAAGGGAGGAGGTCCCCCTCTAGGGTTCCCACCCCTAGGGGCGGCAGCCCTAGATGGGAAAGGGGAGGCGGCCAAGAGGGAGGGAGAGGGCGCCCACTAGATGGGCCTTAGGGCCCATCTCGCCCTAGGGTTGCCCCTCCCACACACCCTTGCGCCTTGGGCCCCTTGTGGGGCGCACCAGCCCCTTGGGGCTGGTTCCCTCCACACTTGGCCCACGCAACCTTCTCGAGGTTGATGGCCCCACTTGGTGGACCCCGGGACCCTCCGGTGGTCCCAGACGTCTGGAATAAACCCCAAACTTTTCCGGTGACCAAAACAGGACTTCCCATATATAAATCTTTACCTCCGGACCATTCCGGAACTCCTCGTGACGTCCGGATCTCATCCGGACTCAACAACATTCGGTAACCACATACAAACTTCCTTTATAACCCTAGCGCCATCGAACCTTAAGTGTAGACCCTACGGGTTCGGGAATCATGCGATATGACCGAGACGTTCTCCGGTCAATAACCAACAGCGGATCTGGATACCCATGTTGGCTCCCACATGTTCCACGATGATCTCATCGGATGAACCACGATGTCAAGGACTCAATCGATCCGTATTCAATTCCCTTTGTCTAGCGGTATTGTACTTGCCCGAGATTCGATCGTCGGTATCCGATACCTTGTTCAATCTCGTTACGGCAAGTCTCTTTACTCGTTCCGTAACACATCATCCCGTGATCAACCCCTTGGTCACATTGTGCACATTATGATGATGTCCTACCGAGTGGGCCCAGAGATACCTCTCCGTCAACCGGAGTGACAAATCCCATCTCGATTCGTACCAACCCAATAGACACTTTCGGAGATACCGTAATGCACCTTTATAGCCACCCGATTACGTTGTGGCGTTTGGTACACCCAAAGCATTCATACGGTATCCGGAGTTGCACAATCTCATGGTCTAAGGAAATGATACTTGACATTAGAAAAGCTTTAGCATACGAACTACGATCTTTGTGCTAGGCTTAGGATTGGGTCTTGTCCATCACATCATTCTCCTAATGATGTGATCCGTTATCAACGACATCCAATGTCCATGGTTAGAAACCGTAACCATCTATTGATCAACGAGCTAGCCAATAGAGGCTTGCTAGGGACATGGTGTTGTCTATGTATCCACACATGTATTTGAGTTTCCTATCAATACAATTATAGCATGGATAATAAACGATTATCATGAACAAGGAATATAATAATAATAACTAATTTATTATTGCCTCTAGGGCATATTTCCAACAGTCTCCCACTTGCACTAGAGTCAATAATCTAGTCCACATCGTCATGTGATTAACATCGATAGGTCACATCGCCATGTGACCAACACCCAAAGAGTTTACTAGTGTCGTAAACTAGTTCACATCATCATGTGATTAAGACTCAATGAGTTACGGGGTTTGATCATGTTTTGCTTGTGAGAGAGGTTTTAGTCAGCGGGTTTTAGTCAACGGTCCGAACCTTTCAGATCCGTGTGTGCTTTGCAAATTTCTAGGTCATATTATAAATGTTGCTTACACGCCCACTTGGAGCTATTCCAAATGGTTGTTCCACTATCGTATCCTGTTTGCTACTTAGAGTCATTCGGATAGGTGTTAAAGCTTGCATCGGCGTAACCCTTTACGCCAACTCTTTATCACCTCCATAATCGAGAAACATGTCCTTATTTACTCCAAGGACAATTTTGACCATGTCCAATGATCCATTCTGGATCATTCTTGTACCCTCGACCGACTCATGGCAAGGCACACTTCCTAAGCGGTACACAACATAGCATACTATAGCGCCTATGTACGAAGCATAGGGGCGACCTTCGCCCTTTCTCTCTTTTCTGCCGTGGTCGAGCTTTTAACTCTTAACTCCATACCTTACAACTCAGGCAAGAACTCCTTCTTTGGTGATCCATCTTGAACACTTTCAAGATTATGTCAAGGTATGTGCTCATTTGAAAGTACTATTGAGCGTTTTTGATCTATCCTCATAGATCTTGATGCTCAACGTTCAAGTAGCTTAATCCAGGTTTTCACTTGAAAACACTTTTCAAATAACCCTATATGCTTTACGAAAAATTCTACATCATTTACGATCATCTATATGTCAACGACACATACTCATCGAAAATTCTATAGTGCTCCCACTCACTTCTTTGGAAATACAAGTTTCTCATAAACTTTGTATAAACCCAAAATCTTTGATCATCCGATCAAAGCGCACATTCCAACTCCGAGATGCTTACTCCGGTCCTTAGAAGGATCATTGGAGCCAAGATACCTTTTAGCATCCTTAGGATCGACAAAACTTTACGATTGTATCACATACAACCTTTCCTTACGTAAACTGGTAAGGAAACTCGTTTTGACATCCATCTGCCAGATTTCATAAATGCAGCTTATGCTAACATGATTCCGACGGACTTAAGCATCGCTACGGATGAGAAAATCTCATCGTAGTCAACTCCTTGAACTTGTGAAAACTCTTCGCCACAAGTCGAGCTTCATAGATGGTGACATTACCGTCCACGTCCGTCTTCTTCTTAAAGATCCATTTATCTCAATGGCTTGCCGATCAACGGCAAGTCCACCAAAGTCCATGCTTTGTTACGATACATGGATCCTATCTCGGATTTCATGGCTTCTAACCATTTGTTGGAATATGGGCCCACCATTGCTTCTCCATAGCTCGTAGGTTCATTGTTGTCTAGCAACATGACCTTCAAGATGAGATTGCGTACCACTCAAGTAGTACGAATCCTTGTCACCCTACAAGGTACATTAGTGACTTGATCCAAACTTCATGATCACTATCATAAGCTTCTACTCCAATTGGTGTAGGTGCCACGGAACAACTTCCTGTGCCCTACTACACACTAGTTGAAGTGACGGTTCAATAACCTCATCAAGTCTCCACCATCCTCCCACTCAACTTTTCGAGACAAACTTTTCCTCGAGAATGGACCCGATTCAAGAAACAATCCCTATTGCTTTCGGATCTGAATTAGGAGGTATACCCAACTGTTTTGGGTGTCCTATGAAGATGCATTTTATCCGCTTTGGGTTCGAGCTTATCAACCTGAAACTTTTTCACATAAGCGTCGCAGCCCCAAACCTTTAAGAAATGACAACTTAGGTTTCTCCAAACGGTGTCATCTCAACGGAATTACGTGGTGCCCCATTAAAGTGAGTGCGGTTGTCTCTAATGCCTAACCCATGAACGATAGTGGTAATTCGATAAGAGATATCATGGTACGCACCATATCCAATAGAGTGCAACTATGATGTTCGGACACACCATCACACTATGGTGTTCCAGGCGGTATTAATTGTGAAACAATTTCCACAATGTCTTAATTGTGTGCCAAAGCTCGCAACTCAGATATTCATTTCTATGATCACATCACAGACATTTTATCCTCTTGTCACGAAGATCTTAAACTTCACTCTGAAATTACTTGAACCATTCAATAATTCAGACTTGTGTTTCATCAAGTAAATATACTCAACATCTACTCGAATCATCTGTGAAGTAAGAACATAACGATATTCATCAGCATGCCTCAAACTCATTGGACTTCACACATCAAAATGTGTTACTTCCAACAAGTTGCTATCCAGTTCCATCTTCTTTGAAACCGAGGCTTTTCACCATCTTGCCCATGTGGTATGATTTGCATATCTCAAGTGATTCAAAATCAAGTGAGTCCAAACGATCCATCTGCATGGAGTTTCTTCATGCGTATACACCAATAGACATGGTTCACATGTCTCAAACTTTTCAAAAATGAGTGAGTCCAAAGATCCATCAACATGGAGCTTCTTCATGCGTTTTATGACTTACATGGCAGTGCCACAAGTAAGTGGTACTATCATTACTATCTTTTGGCATGAAAATGTATATCACTACGATCGAGATTCAATAAACCATTCCTTTAGGTGCAAGACCATTGAAGGTGTTATTCAAATAAATAGAGTAACCATTATTCTCCTTAAATGAATAACCATATTGCGATAGACATGATCCAATCATGTCTATGCTCAACGCAAACACCAAATGAGAATTATTCTGGTTTAATACTAATCTTGATGGTAGAGGGAGCGTGCGATGCTTGATCACATCAACCTTGGAAACACTTCCAACACGTATCGTCAGCTCACCTTTAGCTAGTCTCCGTTTATTCCGTAGCTATTATTTCGAGTTACTAACACTTAGCAACCGAACCGTATCTAATACCACGGTGCTACTAGGAGTACTAGTAAAGTACACATTAACATAATGTATATCCAATATACTTCATCGACCTTGCCACCTACTCATCTACCAAGTATCTAGGGTAATTCTGCTCCAAAGGCTGTTCCCTTATTACGAAGCACTTAGTCTCGGGTTTGGGTTCAACCTTGGGTTTCTTCATTAGAGCAGCAGCTGATTTGTCGTTTCATGAAGTATCCTTCTTGCCCTTGCCCTTCTTGAAACTAGTGGTTTCACCAACCATCAACAATTGATGCTCCTTCTTGATTCCTACTTTCGCGGTGTCAAACATTGCGAATATCTCAAGGATCATCATATTTATCCCTGATTTGTTATAGTTCATCACGAAGCTCTAGCAGCTTGGTGGCAATAACTTTAGAGAAACATCACTATCTCTCCTGGAAGATCAACTCCCTCGATTCAAGTGATTGTTGCACCTGACAATCGAGCACAAGCTCATCGATTGAGCTTTCTCGCTTAGTTTGCGGGATAAGAAAATCGTCGGAGGTCTCATACCTCTTGGCGTGGCACGAGCCCGAAATCCCAATTTCAGCCCTCGAAACATCTCATATGTTCATGACGTTTGAAAACGTCTTTGGTGCCTCTACTCTAAACCGTTCAACTGAACTATCACGTAGTTATCAAAACGTGTATGTCCGATGTTCGTAACATCCACAAACGACATTTGGGGTTCAGACACCGAGGCGGTGCATTAGGACATAAGCTTTCTCTTGTCCGCATAATCGCTACTTTCAACTTTCAACTATATTTTCTCTAGGATCATATCTAAGCAAGTGGAACTAAAGCGCGAGCTCACGACATAATTTGCGAAAGGTCTTTTGACTATGTTCAGGATAATTAAGTTCATCTTATGAACTCCCACTCGAGATAGACATCCTCTGGTCATCTAAGTGATTACATGATCCGAGTCAACTAAGCCGTGTCCGATCATCACGTGAGACGGACTAGTCGACTCGGTGAACATCTTCATGTTGATCGTATCTACTATACGACTCATGCTCGACCTTTCGGTCTCTGTGTTCCCGAGGCCATGTCTGTACATGCTAGGCTCGTCAAGTTAACCCCAAGTGTTTCTGCTGTGTAAATCATCTTACACCCGTTGTATGTGAGCGTAAGAATCCATCACACCCGATCATCACGTGGTGCTTAGAAGCGACGAACTGTAGCAACGGTGCACGGTCGAGGGAGAACACTTCTTGAAATTTGTGTAAGGATCATCTTATTTACTACCGTCGTTCTAAGTAAACAAGATGCATAAACATAATAAACATCACATGCAATTATATAGTGACATGATATGGCCAATATCATTTTGCTCCTTTGATCTCCATCTTCGGGGCTCCATGATCATCATCGTCACCGGCATGACACCATGATCTCCATCATCATGATCTCCATCATCGTGTCTCCATGAAGTTGTCTAGCCAACTATTACTTCTACTACTATGGCTACCGGTTAGCAATAAAGTAAAGTAATTACATGGCGTTGTTTAATGACACGCAGGTCATACAATAAATAAAGACAACTCCTATGGCTCCTGCCGGTTGTCATAATCATCGACATGCAAGTCGTGAATCCTATTACAAGAACATGATCAATCTCATACATCACATATCATTCATCACATTCTTCTTGGCCATATCACATCACATAGCATACCCTGCAAAAACAAGTTAGGCGTCCTCTAATTGTTGTTTGCATGTTTCTGATGGCTGCTATGGGTTTCTAGCAAAACGTTTCTTACCTCATAAAACCACAACGTGATATGCCAATTGCTATTTACCCTTCATAAGGACCCTTTTCATCGAATCCGTTCCGACTAAAGTGGGAGAGACGGCACCCGCTAGCCACCTTATGCACCAAGTGCATGTCGATCGGTGGAACACATCCTCACGTGAGAGTGCGTGTAAGGTCGGTCCGGCCGCTTCATCCCACAATACCGTCGAAACAAGATTGGACTAGTAACGGTAAGCAAATTGAACATCATCAACGCCCACAACTACTTTGTGTTCTACTCGTGCAAAGAATCTACGAAATAGACCTAGCTCATGATGCCACTGTTGGGGAACGTGGCGAAATTCAAAATTTTCCTCGTGTCACCAAGATCTATCTATGGAGAAACTAGCAACGAGGGAAGGAGAGTGCATCTACATACCCTTGTAGATCGCTAAGCGGAAGCGTTCATGAGAACGGGGTTGAAGGAGTCGTACTCGTCGTGATCCAAATCACCGGAGATCCTAGTGCCGAACGGACGGCACCTCCGCGTTCAACACACGTGACAGCCCGGTGGCGTCTCCCACGCCTTGATCCAGCAAGGAGAGAGGGAGAGGTTGAGGAAGACCCCATCCAGCAGCAGCACAACGGCATGGTGGTGATGGAGGAGCGTGGCAATCCCAGAGGCTTCGCCAAGCACCAAGGGAGAGGAGGAGGAGGAGGCGGGGCTGCACCAAGAGGAGAGAACTCATGTGTTATGGGCAGCCCCTAGGCCTCATATATATAGGGAAAGGGAGGAGGTCGCCCCTCTAGGGTTCCCACCCTAGGGGCGGCAGCCCTAGATGGGAAAGGGGAGGCGGCCAAGAGGGAGGGAGAGGGCGCCCACTAGATGGGCCTTAGGGCCCATCTGCCTAGGGTTGCCCTCCCACTCACCCTTGCGCCTGGGCCCCTTGTGGGCGCACCAGCCCCTTGGGGCTGGTTCCTCCCACACTTGGCCCACGCAACCTTCTCGGGGTTGATGGCCCCACTTGGTGGACCCCGGGACCCTCCGGTGGTCCCGACGTTATCGATAAACCCCAAACTTTTCCGGTGACCAAAACAGGACTTCCCATATATAAATCTTTACCTCCGGACCATTCCGAACTCCTCGTGACGTCCGAGATCTCATCCGGACTCAACAACATTCGGTAACCACATACAAACTTCCTTTATAACCCTAGCGTCATCGAACCTTAAGTGTGTAGACCCTACGGGTTCGGGAATCATCTGAGACATGGCCGAGGCGTTCTCGGTCAATAACCAATAGCGGGATCTGGATACCCATGTTGGCTCCCACATGTTCCACGATGATCTCATCGGATGAACCACGATGTCAAGGACTCAATCGATCCCGTATTCAATTCCCTTTGTCTAGCGGTATTGTACTTGCCCGAGATTCGATCGTCGGTATCCGATACCTTGTTCAATCTCGTTATCGCAAGTCTCTTTACTCGTTCCGTAACACATCATCCGTGATCAACCCCTTGGTCACATTGTGCACATTATGATGATGTCCTACCGAGTGGGCCCAGAGATACCTCTCCGTCAACCGGAGTGACAAATCCATCTCGATTCGTACCAACCCAATAGACACTTTCGGAGATACCTGTAATGCACCTTTATAGCCACCCGATTCGTTGTGGCGTTTGGTACACCAAAGCATTCATACGGTATCCGGAGTTGCACAATCTCATGGTTTAAGGAAATGATACTTGACATTAGAAAAGCTTTAGCATACGAACTACGATCTTTGTGCTAGGCTTAGGATTGGGTCTTGTCCATCACATCATTCTCCTAATGATGTGATCCCGTTATCAACGACATCCAATGTCCATGGTTAGGAAACCGTAACCATCTATTGATCAACGAGCTAGCCAATAGAGGCTTGCTAGGGACATGGTGTTGTCTATGTATCCACACATGTATTTGAGTTTCCTATCAATACAATTATAGCATGGATAATAAACGATTATCATGAACAAGGGAATATAATAATAATAACTAATTTATTATTGCCTCTAGGGCATATTTCCAACAGTTAGTTGGCGCGCCAGGTAATGGCGACGTTGATTGGAGACCTAACCTGGTGCGGAGAATTAGAAGAGGACGTCAAGCTCCCGCCAGGCCAATCCCTCACGTTCGACTCTTTTGAGCTGGTCTCCGATGGATCAGGTCGACTTTTTGACATCTCGCCCTCACACCCCGTCAACCACATGTACGATGAGAAAGGGAAGGCCTTGGGGGTCTACCCTGGCCCTAACCACCTCGCGTGGAAATGCGAGCGAGGCATTGTACAGGCTCCACAAAGCCGTTAGCCCGCTCGCGAGACATTTGTGAATATGATATTCACGACGGCGGATACACGCCGAAACCAGAAACTTGGGCGACACGTGATCTACGCAGCAGAAAACGCAAAACAGCGAGCGGCTTGCATGGACCTAGGAAATGGTGAACTTCGATGTCGGGGATCACCTCGAGGACGTCGTCCATCCAGGCAAGCATGCCCTGGTGCTAGATCCAATCATGGGGGGTTGCTGCCTCTCACGCGTCCTAATGGATGGAGACACGACCTCAATATTATCTTCACTAACACCCTAGAGAAGATGAAGATCTCAATGTCTAGTCTACATAGGTCGGACGTGTGGTTTCATGGGGTGGTGTCGGGACGCCCAGTGTGTCCCGTTCAGTAGATCGAGATCGAGGTCATCTTCGGAGACGAGCACAACTACCGAAGCAAAATCGTACAGTTTGAGGTCGCTCCCTTTCAGAGCGGCTAGCACGTGATCTTGGGCAGGCCCGCATATGTGAATTTCATGGCGGTCCCATCCTACGCCTATCTACAGCTGAAGATGTCGGTCTCAAATGGCACAAATACCTTACGGGGGAGCTCAAAAAGGCCTACGAAGTTGAGGTTGCCAACGTGGAACTCGATGAGGCCGCCTTGGCCTCTGCCGAGGTCGCCAAGATAAGAAAACGGATAGGGTCATCAGAGTCCGAGCTCCCATAGAAACCAAGGTCAGAGCCCGTGTTCTAGCCAGCCAAACAAATAAAGAAATTCTAGAAACCGACCTCATGTCATAGGATTTTTCCTTAATCCCTTCAAAACATGTAATCAAGTGTTAGTTGCCAAAAGAAGTAACGCAAGTGTTGTAAGTTATGAATCTCATAAGAAGACGTCCACTAGTCAATAATATTGTCTAATCAGTCAAACAAAACACTGGTCATGGCTACCATTATTTGTTGTTGCTTGCTTATCCAAGTAGCCATCCTTTCTTCTTGGGATTTTATTGGGTCGTGCACGCGTGCTGATGAAGCGAAGATTCATGAGTGCCTTGCCGGCTCTATGTCGGTATCAGTCTCAACAAATCTATTATTGTAAAATCTGATAGCTCTTTTGTGGTATGCTTTCTTGCAAATGATTTTCTTGATAGGTCTCCTTTTGTTGATCTTAAGAGGAAAGCACAAAGCATTATGAAGCTTACAAATAATTTCAAGATCGTCAAGATCAATAGCTATGCAAACATGGCGGCTTATGAGATTGCCAAATTTACTTTTGACAATAGGTCGGACGGTCTTTTTTACTATAGTATTCCGCCCTACATGGTGTATTCTGTAATGAATGATTGAAAGCATAATCTAAGCTGACCATAGGCTTAGAGCATCTCCACTAGCGCCCCCAAGATGCCTCCCCAGGCCACTTTTTGGGCGCCGGCGGGCAAAAAACGCCCCACTCGGGCCCCCAGGATCTCACTTTTCGCCGGATTAAACAAAAAATACAGCCGGCGAGCCTAGCCCACACCCAGGCCATGGGGGGCGTCTGGGAGCACCGGCGTTTTTTGCTTAACCAATTTCTTTGCCCACGTCGGCCACCCACCCCCCTCTCTCCTACTGTCTCTCCTCTCTTTTCTTTTTCCTTCTGCCCACCCCCTTCTCTCTCCTCATTTGCACGCCGAGCTGCACGGGGAGGAGCCGTGGCCGGAGCTCACACTCGCCACGTCTGCAAGACATGTTTCTCCTTGCAGATGATGTCCTCCGACAGGGTGTCCAAGGAATATCAGACATTATCACGGCGGGCAAATAGAAGCTGCTGAGCAGGCATCTCTTACAAATGCATAATTCGTGTATCCAAACGACCCTCGAAGCTTGGGAGCAACTTCTATTTGCACGTACATATAATGCATGAAAAATTGACAAATAACAAATCTTTGTTTGTTCTTGACACAAACGACACGATAAAAATGTGTTATCTTGTCAATTTCACCATTGTACATGGTACGCTTAGACTTGGCGCATCAAACTTACCGATCTACTAACTGCCTTTGATTAAATAAAGTTACCGAAGTTTCAAAAAGTATCATCTCACGTTTTCATGTTTTGCTGAACCTTTTCCTTTTTTTGCAGATATTTTGCAGAAGAAAGAAATGACCCCCAAAAAAAACCTACCCGACCGCAACCGGGAAGGTACTGTAGACACGACAGGGGATATTTGGTCGATTTCGAGAAACCAGCCCAGCAAAACCCTCCAAAAATCCCCCAAAACCCTAGAGCACATTGCACGGCCAGATCCCCTCTCGTCTCCTCCCGGGCCACCTCTCCCCACCCCCATTCCCCGCACGGCCAAGGGAAAATGGCGCCCTCCACCTCGTCGGCGTCCGCCCTCCTCCACCTCCCAGGCCTGCCTCCCCGGGGACCCCATAGAGGCGGGTGCCGGAACCACCCGCGGCGGCCGCGCCATGCGGCCGTGCGGTGCTCCTTCGCGTTCGCGCCCGTGGAGACGGCGAGGATAAAGGTCGTGGGCGTGGGTGGCGGCGGCAACAACGCCGTCAACCGCATGATCGGCAGCGGCCTACAGGTAGCGCGGTGCCCCTTGCTTGGACCTCCTCCCCTCCTCCCGCGGAACTGGGGTTCCTTTCTGTCCCGTGCTCGGCGTGTAGATCCATTTCCTAGTCTGATTTGAAATTCGAACTTAGCAAGTGAACGAGTTAATCAGCGGCATTGTTTCCTTCCTCCCCATCCGTTCCAGGCCACCACCCGTGGCGTGCTTTAGTTCAGCATACGAGTCTATGTAGGCTGGTGTGACGAATGTTCATGTATGCTTACTACATTGTTTCCTAAAGAATAAAATGTGTGCTTATAGATTGAAAATTATTCCTTGCCTTCACAGAAGCATCTAGGGAAGTCTAATGCAGTATAATTGTACAGTGACGATGACTGCACATTCATTGTAAGTTTTCTCAAATACTGATGAATGCATTATACAATTTCAGGGAATCGAGTTTTATGCTATAAACACAGACTCCCAGGCTCTTGTGAATTCCCAGGCGCAACATCCGCTACAAATTGGAGAACAATTGACTCGTGGGCTGGGTAATACTTCCTATCTTCTTATGAAAGAAGGATGTCTTTATGGGCGTTTTCGCCCCTAATGCAAACTTGTGTTGGTGCGCTGAAAAATAGAACAGTAATCAAACAGTATACCAAATGACACATGGTTGCGGACTGTAAATTCCACTGTAAATAGCGCATATTGTTAACGAGACTAAGTATGTCTGTGCAAACAGGTACTGGTGGAAATCCTAATTTGGGAGAACAAGCTGCCGAGGAATCAAAGGAAGTGATAGCTAATGCCCTCCGAGATTCTGACCTTGTCTTCATAACAGCTGGGATGGGAGGTGGTACTGGCTCCGGTGCTGCTCCAGTTGTTGCCCAGATAGCAAAGGAAGCCGGTTATCTTACTGTTGGTGTAGTCACCTACCCATTCAGCTTTGAAGGACGTAAGCGCTCTCTACAGGTATGCATTACATTTCAGTGTCTCGTTTAGCAATATTTGGTAATTTTGGTCATAGTTCCAAAAAGCGCTAGGCGTTAATTGTGCGTTTTGCCACCGCCTTGCGCTTTACTGACCAAAGCGCATGCTTATGCGCAGTTATGCACAGATTAAGCGTAGTTATGCGCAATGCGTTTCGCCAACGCCTAGAGCCTAGGCGCGCTTAAGCGCTCGCTTAGGCGCGCCTTTTTTAACTATGATTTTGGTTAAGGCTGGAATGACTTTTGGTTAGATCACTTTTTTTAATCTTGTAAACTGTTACGCAAACACTAGCTACAAGAGGTAGCCCTACCTCCAGCAATGTCATTTTCAGTTCTCACAGTGGTCATAGCTTCAGTCATCTAATGCTGTTGTATATAGTTTGCTGTTATTTGTTTTATTTTGTGAAAATACCCCTAAAATGCGTTTAATTGTTAACTACCCATCATCTGCCTGATATGAATTCATTTGATTGGAACTCATTGGAATTTCTGTGTGGAGTGTTTGGTATTTGTTTTTGACCACTCCTGCTTAAGTAGCCTTTGTTTTTCCATTTTAATTTCTTGTCACCACTTCAGGCACTTGAAGCATTGGAGAAGCTGGAAAGAAGTGTTGATACACTGATTGTGATCCCAAATGATCGGTTGTTAGATATCGCTGATGAGAATATGCCCTTGCAAGACGCGTTTCTCCTTGCTGATGATGTCCTTCGGCAGGGTGTCCAAGGAATATCAGACATTATCACGGTGGGTTTTCCCCTTTTCTATGTTGCAGTTACTTAGTTGGACTAGCACAATGTACGTGTTTTTTTTCTATGGTTAAAAACAATACTTTATGCTTAAAAAGATTTTTAGTTCTAAGTTTGCCCCATTCCAACCATCTGTGACAAGTTCAACATGTAATGTAAGCCAGATGTGAACAGATCGCCATGACCAATTGACATCTTTATAGTAGTAACTAGTAAGATAACATAATACTTATCTGAAACTCTGCAGATACCTGGGCTCGTGAATGTTGATTTTGCTGATGTGAAAGCTGTGATGAAAAATTCCGGAACTGCCATGCTCGGAGTTGGTGTTTCTTCCAGCAAAAACCGTGCCCAAGAAGCTGCTGAGCAGGCAACCCTTGCCCCTTTGATAGGATCATCCATTGAGGCAGCTACTGGTGTCGTGTACAACATCACCGGCGGGAAGGACATCACTTTACAAGAAGTGAACAAGGTCTCTCAGGTGCGTGTAGGACTCCTTACCGTTATCTTTGATGGTCTTTGAAGAATTCATGAAGGCCATTAGAACATCGAAACAGCTGGCAGTAGAACCAATACATGCATATTTAGGTTTTGAGAGTAACCACCACTCATTCACTTTCTGCAGATCGTGACAAGTTTGGCTGATCCCTCGGCAAACATAATTTTCGGAGCTGTGGTCGACGACCGTTATAACGGCGAGATCCACGTGACCATCATCGCAACAGGATTTCCACAGTCCTTCCAGAAGTCCCTTCTGGCTGACCCGAAGGGAGCACGGATACTGGAGGCGAAAGAAAAAGCGGCTAGCCTCGCAACGGCTGCTGCGGCGCAACAACCGGCGGCGGCCGTCCCAACATGGTCCCGGAGGATCTTCTCCTGAACACTGTTCAGCAGGCAAACAACCTTGTGATTGTGAGGCTGTGGCCCTCACTTGCTCGAGGCAGTAGTGAGTTAGACGGTGTTATTCTTTTTGGCTGTGTAAACACTCTGAAAACTAGTTTCGTGTAGTGAGTAGGTTCTCGTCTAGCGTATGTATTGTTCAGACACCTGACTCGGTTGTTTTAGAAAGTTTCTGTTCGTTGATAGCTTTGGCAACCCCGGGGCTCGCCTGTTGCATTTTGTGGGTGTGTATGAGCTTGTGTTCGATTGTTGAATCCAGCTAGATCCTGCGTGTTAGTGTATCCACTTTCTTGCTCGAAAATGAGGGGACTACGGAAATTGTCGAACTCTTTCAAATTTCATCCGTCTTTTCTAATAAGGAAGCTACAAATAATGCAACTATGAATTCTCATGGAGAGTTTGATCCAGTGTCATATGGTGTGCGTCAGCGTAACTGCCTATTTATGTTGCCAAAATAGAAATGCTAAAATGCTGTCGACATACATGGTCAAGTAGATCAAGAAAACCAGTCATGTCCAAGCAATATACATTCATCCATGCATGTCTGCAACACAACTTTTTTTTGAGGGAATCCAACACAACATTTTTTTTATTCTTTTTGAGGGGGTTTTATTGATGAGAATATATGCAGCACAAGTTTTTTTTTTGAGCAAACACCGGAGAAGTAGGAGTATTGCGTCGGGCCGCCTATGGCATCTGTTTTTTTTTTTTTGAGGCAAGCCTCTGGCATTTGCTCTCCGGTAGTAGTAGTATCACCGGGCCAAGAAGCCCACAGGGTTGCCCCGGCCGTGAGCCCTTTGCCTCGGCCTTTTCCACCTACTTGCGGCTGCGCGGAGGGGAGGCTCGCACTTCCCCGAGAGATTAGTCCCACATCGCTCGTGGATGTCACAGCGCTAGGAGAGAGCACTATATAAGGAGGGCCACGGGTTCCATTCAAAGGCACGCAGCTGCGCAGCGGGCACAAAGCGAACTATTCTTTCGCCTTTTACTAAAGAATACCGTGTGCACACTGCAATTAGCAGCATACGCTAATTTTTGAAGGGAATCCTCCTTAACAGGAGGGCTCCACAATTCAATTTTAAATTTTGCAATTCGAACTTTGGATCTTTGGATGCGGAGCTTTGCTTCGTGCCCGTAATAGCCTTCCCTACCTGAGCTTTAGAAATTTGCCCCCTTGATTAATGGGAAACGTTTGCTGCTAGGTGCTGGACGTACGCTCCTTTCCCATGCATATAATTAAGAGTTAACAACGACCGGGTTTGACGCCTTCATTTCCTGAAACACGTTGAGCGTGCCGTCGAATTGGAACTCGGGCGCACCGCAGCCAGGCACACCACGAAGAAGATGTTGTGGGGGTCGCTGAAGTACATCATCTGCTCGATCCCGAGCTCCAGGCTCGCCCCGCCCTCGAAGCTGAGCGTGATGATCGGCATGTGGACACCCTTCAGGCCGGTGAAGTCGTAGATATATGAATACATGTGCAGGAATCAAGCTGAGCGTGATTGGTCGGCATGTGGACACCCTTCAGGCCGGTGAAGTCGTAGATATATGAATACGTGTGCAGGAATCACAATGAGAAGATATTTCAGCAAGGAGCTTCACTTGAGTGTAAAAATTCAGCCAGCAGGCATAGTAGTAAAAAAAACGATCAGGCTGTAGAATTCAGTAGGGAGCCTCACATCCTACCTGTCTAAATGCGGCCGGCGGAAGTGGACAGAAGAAAATACGTACAAACCCATCCAATCCAAAGACAAGAAAGTACGGGGCATTTGGTGTTTTTTTCTTTCTTTGAAAAAAGACGTGATTTAATCTGGTCGTTGGATGGAGAATGGACGCAGCGGAGCAGGGACGGGAGCATTGCCTACGGAGAGCACAGAGCAGGCTCGGAGTTGGACCACCATGGAAATCTTCTCCACGACATTCGATCCCCACTCCCGCATCGTTCGATCCCCTCTCCCTCTCCGCCGCCGCCGCCGCCTTCCGGGGCTGCATCCTCCCCCGCCTCCTCTCATCTCCCTCCACCTCCCTCCACCGCCTCCTTTCCGCGGCCGCGCCTGCCGTTTCTCCGAGCCCTAGCTTCGCCGTGGAGGACTACCTCGTCTCCACCTGCGGCCTCACCCCAGCTCTGGCCCGCAAGGCCTCCCCCAAGATCTCCCACCTCAAGTCCCCAGCCAACCCCGACGCCGTCCTCGCCTTCCTCGCCGGCCTCGGCCTCTCCGGCGCCGACGTCGCCACTGTCATCCGCAAGGACCCCAAGTTGCTCTGTGCGGGCGTGGAGAGGACCCTGGCCCCCAACGTCGCGGGGCTCATCAGCCTCGGCCTCTCGCGTTCTGACATCGCGCGCCTCGCATCGCTCACCGGCGTCACTTTCCGCTGCAGATCCATCATCGCCGGCCTGCACTACTGCTTGCCCCTCTTCGGGTCCTACGAGAACCTCCTTCGAGCCCTCAAGAGTGGCTCCGTTCTCTCCTCCGACCTCGAGCGGGTGGTCAAGCCCAATGTCACCTTCCTGCGGGAGTGCGGGCTAGGTGCTTGCGATATTGCCAAGCTCTACGCACATACGCCTTCCCTGCTCGCATCAGCACCCAACGCATCCGGACAGCAGTGGCGTGCGTCGAAGGTTTTGGTGTAGACCGTGAATCTCGGATGTTCAGACTGCAAGTTGTTGCATTCCTCAGTGAGGAGAAAATCACCACCAAGGTAGAGCACTTGAAGAAAATGTTCAGGTGGTCGGATTCCGAGGTGGGCATTGCTTTTTCTTACGCTCCAACGTTGCTAGTGAGGAGTAAGGAATCGCTGCAGCTCAGGTCCGAGTTCTTCATCTCCGAGGCGGGGTTTGAACCGGCATACATTGCTCATCGTCCGGCAATGCTCACGTACAGCTTGGAGGGCCGCGTCAGACCCCGGTACTACGTTGTAAAGTTTCTCAAGGAAATTGGATTGCTAAATCAAGACCGGGACTGCTATAGAGCACTCACTATCAGTGAGAAAAAATTTGTGGAGAAGTTCATATGCCCTCACCTGGAAGCTGCACCACACCTTGCTGAAGACTATGCAACTGCTTGTAGAGAAGAAGTGCCCGCCAGGTTCATATTTGCATGAACCAACAATTCTGACTTCTATGTAGAATCCAGATCACTATGTAATTCTAACTTCTACATGTAGATTGCATAATCTTAATTGCTATGTAATTCTGAAGCCAATTATGATTCGGTAATTTTTTAATGTGGAGTAGATTTATGTGGCTTTCTAAAATATATCTTTGATGATGCATTGTTTCTCCCTTTTACCGTTCTATCAGAGGATTACATTAGTATATTGAGCTTATACCTCATGTTCGTCATGGGAGAGTTGCTGCTTCATAAATATCCATAAATGTTTCATTATTTACCATTTTGCGAATGTCAGTTCCCATCACAGTTGTTTTGACTTTCTGGATCACTGACTGCAAAGTTGGGTGTGCGTAAAGCACAAGCTGTGCCACTTCAAAGGTCAGATATGGGAGAGGCATGGCTGATTGAGAGGGGGCAGCTGGAAGAGCTGGCGATCCAACAGCATGGAACAACAGCGCCTCAAGCTTTCACTGAAGGTATTTGTGTTTTTGTCAAGTCGTTCTTACAAAAATCAAAGAAGTTTTCGGAATATGAAGCAAGTTAGTTGCGATGATTACCGAGATCTTGTTCAGTTCCTTTCAAACTATGCCCATTTTTTTTAGAAAAACCTTGCTATTGTACTTGCAGGTAGAGGATATTGTCTGTGCAATGGTATAGGCTTGCCTAAGGAAACTCATGTCAGGTACTTCATAATCTAGAGACCTTTAGTTTCTCCTTCTTTTTCATGTCTACCCATAAACACATGTACATTCTCACAAAAAAAAGGTGCCTGCATTTACCAAAACAAACTGTGAGCTGCATTAGCTTCAGTCTCATCACTGAATTCATTGGTGCCTCACTTCATTTCGTGAATTTTGCAGTCTGGTGAATTAGTGATTAATTCACATGGCCTGTTAGTACAGAACTAAATATCCGTAGAAAACATGTGAACTATCCGAAATAACTTACTCCAATGTTATAAATGAGGTGAACTTTGATAGCTGCAGCTGGGCATGCAAAGAAAACGTGACATGTCGATTTCTTTTTATTTAATCATGCATGGAATAGTTGGTATGGCCTGTCAGCTATCCTTTTGTAAAATATGCATGTTCTTTCAGGATTGCTAAACCCGTCCGCTAGCTATTGCTCAAAAATTTAGTATGCAGCAAATCTGAAATGTTGTTTAAAATTACATGTCATTTTAAAGCAGTTAAAATGTTGCAGAATGTTTAGAGATTTTTTTTATGTTGATGTTTGGGTTGATACATTTTACTGAATAAACAACAAACATGACTGGTTCCTGCAAAGGTTGCACTACCACTCCCTCCAACAAGTGCAGTAATTTGCATTTGACAAACAATTCTAAACCTGTCACTATAAGTTTACAACTGTGGCAAACATAATAAACTCAATGAAATTCCATTCTTGTTCGTCGTAGTCTTCATATTTTCTGGAAATATCTTGGTTCCATTATTTTGGAATGAAACAACCGAAAGACAAAATCTTAGTGCACTGTAACTTTCTTGCTTTTTCTGATCTTCTTGTTTTCTAACTTTGTCTCTTTTGGTTCTCTTTGTGTACATGCTGTTCAAAGTTGAAAGTTTGTAGAATGCCAAATCAAGTTGGTTTCGCATTGTATCTAATATTCTCGTGGAACTTATGCTTGGGTATTGTAACACTTGGAGTATCCAAAAAACTGTGTCTGCATTCTGTAGCACTTCATACTTCTCCTGTCAGTGATGTTGAAATAAAGCAGTTCAAGGTTGAGAGTTTTGATTTTCGGTTTGTGATTTTTTTATTCGCCCTAGGCCGAGATGGCCAAATTTCGTTCATTTAAAAAAATTTGGCTGAAATTAACCGACTTTTTTGCTAAAAATTGCCACACGAGGAAGGATCGAGTCCGGAATGATGATATACGAGATAGAGTTGGGGTAGCACCAATTGAAGAGAAGCTTGTCCAACATTGTCTGAGATGGTTTGGGCATATTCAGCGCAGGCCTCCAGTGCATAGCGGACGGCTAAAGCATGCGGAGAATGTCAAGAGAGGGCGGGGTAGACCGAATTTGACATGGGAGGAGTCCGTTAAGAGAGACTTGAAGGATTGGAGTATCACCAAAGAGCTAGCTATGGACAGGGGTGCGTGGAAGCTTGCTATCCATGTGCCAGAGCCATGAGCTGGTTGCGAGACCTTATGGGTTTCACCTCTAGCCTAGCCCAACTTGTTTGGGACTAAAGGCTTTGTTGTTGTTGTTGCTAAAAATTGCCAAATTTAACCAAAATCTATTTTTTCGGCTGGAAGGTACTTTCTGCCCCAGGCCGAGATGGCTGAAATTTGTCCGAAATCCGTTTTTTCGGCCGAAAATCAAAACATAGTGATGTACAAGCCTACAACCCTCTTGTTAAACCAAAGCAAAATAAACCTGCAAACAACCAGGCGGATTTAATTAGTCATTAACTAAAATAACCTTACATGTCAAATGTGTATATCTTACTCTGAAAACATCTTTAAAGGTTGATTTGCCGTCATGTACAAACTGTGCACCAACATAGAAACAAAGAGCATATGTGAGATGCAACGTTTAAGTTTGAGAAGCTGACTCTGAGGCCCCCAACAATTCCACTTTTAATTCCCTGTTTCATTGAAGCCTGGCATTTTTTGCTATGCATTGTAATTATTTTCTTTTCTGCCCAGAAAGATGGTACAATTTGTACTGCTAATTGCTTCAGCTACAAATTGACCTGCATCTTCATGCATCACCTGTAGCAATCCTTTGTTGTAGGCGAGATTATTTATAACTCACTTCAGAAGAACCACATTATGTTGATGACAAGATTCGAATATGTGACTAGTAAAATGATAACTGCATGGTCTCTGGAAAAGTGCACATCTTCATTTCCTTAATGGAAAAATATCAGGAATTATTTTCTGTTTGTTTAATTAAAAAAATTATTCAAAACAGGGTTTACTCTGATATCACCTTAGCATCTTCACTGAACCTTTTCAAAGAACTTCACTTGAATATAAATCCACAAACCCAGAAAAGGAACCACACATATGAGGATCAGCGTAAGTTTCCAGCCAGAAGCAAATGCTAAGGCGAAGCAAGAAATAAAATGTATTGTTCATTGCACTAGTGCCAAGTTATCTCCTACAATGCGTTGGATGTTCAAAGCATCAATAAACAGCCTTGCACCAAGTGCACCACTGTAAAAGAAGTGAAACATGATGTCCACACTGCCGCAGATAAAGATAAGTTGCAGAGCTAAGAACGAGTAACAAACCTGGAAGTAGATGGATCATCAAACCAAGAAACCTTTTGACGCATGATGCTCTGGAAGAGCATAGCAATGCCCAAAACGTAGAATCATTTTGAAGTTGGTGTGCTGGATGCCTAGATAGCAGGACATCACAATACTGAATGATGGGAAAATAATCCATGCAAAAAGGCAGCTATAACAGCTAATAGGAGAATTGGTGCTTCTCGATTATTAAGATTAAAAAGGCGTCCAGTTTGGTGCTTTCTTAGGAGCCTCACTGCCACCAAATTCCTTGTGTGCTGGCGTTAGCTTGCCCGTGCAAATCATCAGATCCAGACAGTCCAAGTGGTTGTGTAGAGTGCTGCCTTGTATTCCTGGGATGATCTCTGATGGATTGTTCCAAAGATGAACTTTTACTTCTTTCTTTACTGTATAAACTCTACTTTTAAGTCTTGAACCTGACGCACATGGCGCCTCATGCATTCCTTCGGTATGGACCTGCTGTAACTGAATAAGTTGACAGTAAGCTCCATCAGGACCCCTGGTTTCCTTGCCGCACATTCACTTGACATCCCTACTCATCCGCTTTAGCTTATAATGCCATACGATTTATGAGGGAGGGAGGCACATTTCAAAAAACTCAATATAAATCAAACAGCTGAATATTGAAAAAACAAATGAAGGCATCATGAAGGAGGCCGAGTACGGGGCGACTCGACACAAAAACCCGGCGGCTGCAAGGGTGGGAATCCCTACAGGGCGTTTCTGTGGATAGAGAGCAAGGGAGGCATCATGAAGGAGGCCGAGTACTCATACGAGGCACAACAGGGGCAGTGCAGGACCAACAAGGACGCCACCCGCAGGGGCCTCGTCTACCGGGCACAACTGCTAAGGTCAGGAGAGAAGTTTCTGCAGGGGGCCGTTTATATGATGGGCCCGCCCGACGGTCGCCGGCATCGACACGCACGACCGCAGCCTGCAGCACTTCAAGAGCGGCATATACAAAGGGCCATGCGGCACCGCGCTGGACCACGCGGTGCTCGTGGTGGGACACGGGGTCAGGGACGGGGAGAAGTACTGGGTCGTCAAGAACTCGTGGGGGCAGACGTTTGGCGAGAGTGGCTTCTTCCTCATGAGCAGGGGAGCTAATGGAAACGCCGGGCTGTGCGGCATCGGGAAGGCAGGCGTCTACGCCCTCGTGTAGTAAACATGCAGCGTCAGGCTGGCTGGCATGATGGGTGCATGAGACCGGTCGTCTCTACATCAACTCGTGGTATGCGTGATAATATGATACTAGATCGGGATCGCGCCTTAGTGCAAGGGTGCCGGTCTAAAAATTTTGATCAAACAGTTAGGGCCAAGTTTGTAGGTCGAGTTTAGTGTGTTCATAAGACCACAAAAAATGACCACTCGACATGAAGTTCGATACCAAAAGCACAGCCAGCGACATGAAGTTTGATACCAAAAGTGCAAATATAGGAGAGGGAGTTATAGGAGCAGCAACAGAATAAAGGAGAGACAACGACAGAGACATGGCTACTAAGCATACTAAGTGGCTTCGCCTTTTCAATAAACTTGATAGGCACCACTTCACATGAACATGATGCTAACAATGTGAGATATACGACATATCATGATTTGTATAGGAGTATAGATCATGAAATTTTCAATCCAGCAAGAAAAAATTACATACACCAACAGACTGTTGCCTGCATTGTACAAAGAATAATGGCCAAGGTAACCTTATTTACAATCCATTTAGTTTGCTGCAAAGGAAACTCCAAGGACAATCTATATGCAGTTGTACTCAAGCATCAACTCTATTATCTTGAACTTTAAGGAAAGGCTAATCAGAATCAAAAGGGCATATAGGCCAAGCAGCGCTGGGTAATTATACTGAGAAAACTAATTAGACAGTGTTAACTGAAAGTCAGGCAAGGTGATTAAGTAAGCGCTTGCCCTTATGTTATACAAGGAAACCACAACATAGAAAGTATCACAGGAGAGGTAAGGTAGATTTGTTGGTTCCACATGGCCGAGGAAATGCCAGTCAGGTCGACAAAAGGCGGCGCCATCAAGGGCATAACCTACAAGAAGAGAGTAAGTAAGCAGCAGCAAAAAACAATCAAAAAGAAAGAGAGGCATGGTTACATTTTGTTCAATTGACCAGGCGTCGATTGAACTGAGCTAGGGTTTGGGTCAAGACACATCGAGTTGTGAACTCTAAGAGAGGTGTGACTAATATGGCCCATCGCTAGATCAGCATTTCCAGCAGGCACGTACCTAACACATTATGATCATGTAAAAACACAAGTTCAAATAAGAATAAGACCACGTACACCACAGAAGACAAAGATGATAAAAGAAGGCACTGAATAGGCCCACCAAAAGAGTAGGTTGCCCAAGGGTGTTTGATCTAAAGCTTGGCCTTTTTAGCTGGAGGGCTCTTCTTCACCTGCCACCAAGCCTTCAGTTGATTTGCTTCAAGGACAGATAACAACCATGTAAAAGAAAGCAACAATGCATATACTTCTAAACACTTGTATCAAACCGAAGGAAGATACCTCGAGGTAGCAGCAAGATCATCACTTAGAACAACAAAACTGCCATCAAATTTTACAGGTTCCAAGTAGGTTTAAACAGATATACCTTGTCAATCGACTATCAAACGAGCGCAGAGAACGTCTGGGTTCTCCCACAAGCTCCGAGAAACACATAAACTATGAGAAATCAACAGATATAACTCGTGGTAATGATTTCAAGAGCATGACTGACGCCAGTTTTTGCAGACCGAAATAAAAATTACAGCTGAATATACTTGCAGTTAAAATAGATGGAAATGGTAAAAGCACCTTCAAATCCTTACAAATTAAAACAGATTCGTGTAACTGAGTGCTGATTCCATCAAGAACTCAGGGAAAAAAAAGGATAGAAATTCAATTTAGTCACCAGAAATAGGAATAAGAAAGAAATACTAAAATATAGGGAATTTATCTATTTGTCAAATTGTGAGATATGTACATGCACCGCTATCTCTTTCAGGCTGCCACTATCAAATCTTGAGTTTCACATGAATGAAACAGTGCTTGGCTAAGTATTCAGAAGGAAATAATAAGAAAATCATTAGGTGGAGAAAATTTAAAGTGACACTCGATCTATTTGCGCATCATCCACATATGATTAGCCATGCTAGCTAGCTAGCTACACAAATCCATGACCCACCTAATCATGTGTACACAAGTCCTCCTCACCTCCCTTTTTTTGCTTCCTATTCTTCCAGTTGGCTCTCACCGGGGTGGCACACCACCCCAAAACAAAGAAAAAACATGGACACTGGATAAAGTAAGTAGTGAATCACTTACTGTAAATCAGTAAAACTAAATTAGCCATTTCATATCCATATGTTTTATTTTCAAAGTAACTTCTTATAATAAGCTGATTCCATCTATATTTTAAGAAAATATTGATGGAGGGCTTAATACTGCCATGACACAAGCACATTATAGGCTGCATAATGCAAGTAAGATACATGTCCCTGTAAATCCAACCGCCCAGGTCAAATACTTTGTATTCGAGTCCCAAATGGTTACTACAGGAACATAACAATATACTTAAATGACAAAAATGGGCAGCGTCAAACTTATAGAAAGTATACTGCACGTAACATAATTCATGGATTAGCAACGAATGGACATAATTGGGAAAGAAACCGAACATCGATGCATTGTTTAGTGAGCAAGTAGGAAAAAATGATAAAGAAAACAGTCCATGACTGACAATCTAGTTGTTCTGATGCCATACTAAAGAGCACAGCCGCTACAATATTACTTAGTACTTCATAGTTGTCATCCTTCACAAATACTGGCATAAATCCTTCTCTGAACTCCTCAGGAAGAACCAATAGCATTGTTGAACCATCGCTTATCCCAGAATAACAAAGTGCAACTTACTCTTAACCAGATTAGATCAAGGACCAACAACAAACAATAAAAGATCAAGAACAACTTATATGCAATAAAGGTATGAGAGAGAAGAAATCTTTACATAAGACGGCTATAAACACCGGAGGATAAATAAACAACACGTTTAAACACAAATAAAAAGGGTTCAGGGTTCAATGCATAGTGGGCTCAGATTTGCCTTTTCTCGATCATATAATCTACCCCCATCATCTCTTATCACCAGATCAACCTGTTTATACAGTGGAGCTGCCCTGGTTATCACTCAATAAGAATGACCATCCAAGGACAGAACAATAAGTATCACAGGATGAAAAAGGATTCTAGAGACAAGAGGGAGGATCCAACTTGATACCCACAGGTGCATCGGTTGCTCAAAGGCACACTTGTTTCAGCCACGGCTAATCATCATCGCCCTAGCAAGAATTGCTTTAGACCGATGGGGCACGTGATTCAAACACGGTGGCATGAGATATCTCACCGTGGGAGTAACTATTCATTACTACAGGAGTTCAGGCTGGATCCAACGGCCAAGATCAATCCGGAGTGAGATCTAACGGCCAGAATCGCATCAGGAAATCAATCCGATGGCCGAAGGTGCCTGAGCTCTGAGGAGGCTTGTAGGAACATCCTTCTCTTATTTCTGGATCAATATGTTCTTACGAGGGTGAAACTGCCCTAGTTATCACTCATCAGAAATGACCATCCAAGGACAGAGCCACTAAAATAAGAACGTGATCAAAACAGCTCAAAGAAATGAGGGAGGATCCAAATTAGTACCCAAAGTGCCTCGATTGCTCGAGAGCATGCCTATATCAGCCATAACTGATCATCATAGCCTTGGCCATGCCCCATATAGTAGCCGAAGCAGAGCAGGGGAAGATGGAGCTCACAGAGGGAGGTTGTAGCCGAGGCAGTACTCAGTGGGCGCCGGGGTTGCACCTGAACGCCGTCCAACCGGCAAGGAACCACATCAGAGTTGCGCCTTGCACCATCCCGCCGACGAGCACGAACGCCACCGGCACCGAAGCGGCCAAGGAGGCGATGTGTAGCACGTCTAGGAGCACCATCAGGGGTGGAGATGACCGGGGCCTAGTCGGTTCTCTTTTAGCTGCAATCAAGGATAAGATTTGTTAGAACATTCTTGTGGTCAAAACTTATCATCATGCAAGCAAGCCACCGATTTAGTATCTTGTTGTGAAAATCTTGCTGATTAAATGGTTGCCTCTTTTGTTTGGCATGATTTAGTATCTTGTTTTTGCCTAATTAGCAATCCATCGATTAAAAAAACTAAAAGGAATCTCTAAGAAGACTTATATTTAGGAACGAAGGGAGTGCATGATAACAATGCCATCATGATATTTCACCTGTGATGTACCTCTTTCACCTAGATTTAATATGTCTATCTCTAAAAACTTCATCTTACATCAGTAATGAACAATATGGGCTAGTATATTCAAAGTGTTCAAAGGTGAAAGAAATAGATAATAGATAAATCACAAAATTGGCATAACTATTTGCCAACTAAAATATAAATATCCTAGGTATGCTTAAAGTTCACAACCCTGCTGCTGCAATCAGCTTATGATCAACGGTGTTTTTCAAAGCAAAAAAGGCAAGGAGATGCTATAACAGAATTATGACTCCAGACAAAATATTGGCCAATTAATAGAAATCAGAGGATAACTGTAAGTGATGCATCTAAAGAAAATATGACATCAAATATTGGCCAATTAATAGAAATCAAAGCATGTCTCAACACAATAATAAAAATCCACTCGTAGAGTTTGATGCCAACCAAAAAGGATTAAGATGTCATACGATCGAAAGAAAAGCGTACAGTTTTGCAATGCAGTTTTTTTGGTGACTCGCGACATAATGATGCGTGAAGCTCTAATGTAAGTTCAGAACATATTTGTACCTCAAAGCTAGGGCATATTTGTGCTTGTCGCTGCCACAATTATCAAAGACATGGTATGGTAAGAACAGGATAACATGATAAAGTTAAACTGCTAAATGCGTATAAGTTGAATCAGAGAGCAACATAATACATGGGCATTCGAAAACAGAAGGTAAATTCTACAATGAGATTCTGTCATGGAGACTGATCAAATTTACAATATGGGCTTCCAAGGTATCATATGATATGTATGAAGCTAAATTCAAGTGTCTGATTGTAAATTCAAATAAAAAATTCATGTGGTGTCTACCCTTAAGTTTCTTCCATTATTTAGTTATATTGTCACTGTGGTCATGCAATTCAAAGCTTAGAAATATTCAGTAAACTGATGTACCTTTTATACCCCCCTACGTGAAATGACCAAAATGCCCCGGTGAGGGCATGGTATTTACATTTTGTTGCCATTACTATTCATTCCAGCAGTGTCAACCCCAGATCAAACGGCCCAGGCTTCTCCAGATCTCGATCGGACGGACGAGAACTCATCAAGGGAAACGATCCGACGGCCGAGAGTGCCTGAGCTCTGAGAGAGCTTGTAGGAGCCTTGCATAAAGTAAAAGTAAAAGGATGATGTCTAAAGAAAATAGGAAATATAAGCTTAAGTGGCAAACAAATAGTTTTTGCACTCATTGTATATAGCTATATACTATTATATGCTAAAATAAAGAATAGTCTGTTTCGCTCAAAGATAGTTTTTATATCCATTGAATCAAA
Source organism: Aegilops longissima (assembly GCA_021605205.1). Classification (NCBI taxonomy): domain Eukaryota; kingdom Viridiplantae; phylum Streptophyta; class Magnoliopsida; order Poales; family Poaceae; genus Aegilops; species Aegilops longissima. The sequence continues at coordinate 759,556,848 of CM038677.1, forward strand.
TCAATTTAGAATTTAACTCCAGAAGAACCGAAACTGTAAGTGTGCACACATTTCAGCCATGCATCCCTAATAGGCAGTAGGTTTTAGAAGTACCATAAGACCAAAGAATGAAACTTGCCTGCCTTGTTGGGGAACGTAGTAATTTCAAAAATTTTCCTACGATCACGCAAGACCATGGTGATGGCATAGCAACGAGAGGGGAGAGTATCCGTCCACGCACCCTCGTGAGACCGAAAGCGAAGCGTTATAACAACGCTGTTGATGTAGTCGTGCGTCTTCACGATCCGACCGATCCAAGCACCGAACGTCACGGCACCTCCGAGTTACGCACACGTTCAGCTCGATGACGATCCCGGACTCGATCCAAAGAAAGTGTCGGGATGAGTTCCACAAGACGACGGCGTGGTGGCGATGTTGATGCTCCACCGACGCAGGCTTCGCTAAGCTCCGCGACGATATGACTTCTCCGGCGCAGGCTTCGCTAAGCTCATGACGATATGACCAAGTGGAATATGGTGGAAGGGGCACCGCACACGGCTAAGGAAAGATCCGTAGATCAACTTGTGTGTCATGGGGTGCCCCCGCCCCAGATATAAAGGAGGCAAGGGGAGGTGGCGGCCCAAGGGGAGGCGCGCAGGAGGAGTCCTACTCCCACCGGAGTAGGACTCCCCTCTCTAGTTGGAGTAGGATTGGGAGGGAAAGAGGGAAGGCGCCGCCCCCTCTCCTTGTCCTATTCGGACTGGAAGGGGAGGGGCGCAGCCCACCTGGCCGGCCTTCTCCTTCTCCCTCGAGGCCCATGAAGGCCCATATACCCCGGGGTTCCGTAACCCCGGTGTTCCGTAACATCCTGTTTTCACTCGGAACCATTCAAGTCCAAACATAGGCTTCCAATATATCAATCTTTATGTCTCGACCATTTCGAGACTCCTCGTCATGTCCGTGATCACATCCGGGACTCGAACAAACTTCGTGCATCAATACTTATAAACTCATAATGAACTGTCATCGAAGCGTTAAGCGTGCGGACCCTACGGGTTCGAGAACTATGTAGACATGACCTAGAACCATTCTCGGTCAATAACCAATAGCGGAACCTGGATGCCCATATTGGTTCCTACATATTCTACTGAAGATCTTTATCGGTCAAACCGCATAACGACATACGTTGTTCCCTTTGTCATCGGTATGTTACTTACCCGAGATTCGATCGTCGGTATCCAATACCTAGTTCAATCTCGTTACGTAAGTCTCTTTACTCGTTCAGTAATACATCATCTTACAACTAACTCATTAGTTGTAATGCTTGCAAGGCTTAGGTGATGTGTATTACCGAGAAGGCCTAGAGATACCTCTCCGACGATCGGAGTGACAAAACCTAATCTCAAATACGCCAACCCAACAAGTACCTTTGGAGACACCTGTAGTACTCCTTTATAATCACCCAGCGTTGTGACGTTTGGTAGTACCAAAGTGTTCCTCCGTAAACGGGAGTTGCATAATCTCATAGTTACAGGAACATGTATGGGTCATGAAGAAAGCATTAACAGACTAAACGATCAAGTGTTAAGCTAACGGAATGGGTCATGTCAATCAGATCATTCTCCTAATGATGTGATCCCGTTAATCAAATGACAACTCATGTCTATGGTTAGGAAACATAACCATCTTTGATTAACGAGCTAGTCAAGTAGAGGCATACTAGTGACACTCTGTTTGTCTATGTATTCACACATGTATTATGTTTCCGGTTAATACAATTCTAGCATGAATAATAAACATTTATCATGATATAAGGAAATAAATAATAACTTTATTATTGCCTCTAGGGCATATTTCCTTCATGCCTCACATATCATCACGGGATTAACAAAAGGGCAAACCCAGGCGTCAAAGAGTATGTAGAATTGGACACCAAACAATCGATAAATTATGCACCAGGAAAAACACAAAATCCAGAGATACAACATTGCGGAGTGAGATATTTTGTTTGCGCAAAATATACAGATAAGAATGAAAGGATGAACCAAAACAATGCATGTTTCTTTGTCCTAATATATGAGAAGTGTGATACAACATTGCAGATTCTTATATAGCATCCCTAATTTCAATTTCTTATCTTTCTGTAAACGCGGATCTACTACACTCAAGGGCCGCCCTTGCCATCAAGCGAACATCATCTAACTATTTACTCGCCATCAAGGGCCGCCGTCGCCATGTAAGTTAAAAAGAACATATTTTAACATATTTCCTGTTATATACATTTTCTTTCCTCTCTACTTCCTTCAAAATTAACGATGGAGGCCTTGGCCCTCTCTGGTTTTAAAGGAACCAGAGAGGAAATATACAAAGCATATAGCAGCAATAGTTAAAGATGTTCTTTTGAACTTACATGGATATTTTTTCTGTAAACGTGCCAATCTACTGCCATACTGTCCTTAATTTTGCAAGTAGGGAGGCACTATATGATAGCATACAGCAAAAAATAGTAAAAGATTGTTACCATCCATGGGACTAACAAAAAATAGAAATTAGAATTATCTAGCTGTCCTTATCGTGCAAGATGTAGGTGCGGAATGGGACTAACAAAATTTAGAAATAGCATGTAGTACACTAACCAACATCAAATCAAGTAGCTATTCAACTAACATAAATGAGAGACAAAGAGAGTATTTTCACCTCGAGATTAGACCATCAATATGGTTGTGGTGATGTCGTCCATAGATTCGCCTCCAGGCATCAAGTCCAGGATATACACTTGGAAGGTGTGGACCTAGAGCACACATTTAATGGGTAGAGGTCAGTGTAAAAAAAATCCCATTCATAGAAATCAAGTGAGAATAATTAGGAAAGAACAAATGATCAAATATGTGGTACAACTATAGAAATTTGCAGGCCAAAGTAAACAACTTACATGGATAGATAGTTTCTAAATCTTGCAGATAGCCTACCAATTTATGGGAAGGGATGCAAGTTTACGTTGTTCATAAAAACAACAATGGTTATATTGGTTCAATAGTTGTGTTTTATGCATACTCATCCCATCACGCAGTTTGTCTTGAGGGAATAAAGTGCGGAAAGGATGATCTTTTCCCCCAAAAAGAGGGTAAAGGCAAAAACCTTGCATAAGTTGCAAAATCAAGAGCTACAAAAGAATCACTATCTCCTGCAGCCATACTCATCAATACTTTTTAGCAAAGAAATGTATTCTCTATAGGAATATCTAATCCGTGTGAGCAAAGAATCTAGCCAGACTCATCAATACTTTATTAGCAAAGTAATCTATTTTCTATAGGAATATGTAATCCATGTGAGCAAGGACTCACGTGTTGGTAAATGCAGAAATAGTATACTGCTTTCCAAAGGCGTTTGGTAGCGGCCTAGAACGGGATCGCGCCATGGCGCGAGGGTGCCGGTCCCAACGTTTGGTCAGGCAGGTAATGCTAACTTAATATGAATTCAGGTTTAGTATACGCATTCATACAACATAACAATATAGTGAAGAAGAAACATTCAGTTGTGATTGAAGCAAGACACAATGGTGATCAACATCGGCATGAGATTAAGACAGAATCAATTTCATTGCGTTTGTTAACAGAATGGATTAGACCAATAGAAAATTTACATAAAAAATAGGGCATTGCCAAAGGGAAAGACAACATATATACCAAAAGTATGACAAACATGACACATTTTGTCATTACAAAAATATGTCTAAAGTGGTGATCCAATAATCCAGCACCTGATATTTATCAGGGGAGTATGTAAACCAGTACAAATCATATAAGTGCAGTACAAACTAAGATAAGTTCACCTACATTTAGTCTGGTGCATGATCCACAAAATGCAGTGGTGACAGATAGAATTGGGGAAAGCTTCAGAACAAACCAAAGAAAACAAAAGGAAATGTCCGCTCAATGGCTCAGATTTATGGAAGATGGCTATAAACACTGGAGCATAATAAGCAACACCTTTAGATACAAGTAAAAAAGGGTCTAGGTTTCATTGCACAGTGGGCTCAGATCCGCCTTTCCTCGATCATATAACCTACCCCCATCATCTCTCATCACCAGATCAATCCGTTTATACAGTCGAGCCGCCCTGGTTACCACTCAACAAGAATGACCATCCAAGGACAGATCAATAGGTATCACAGGATCGAAAAGGATTCTAGAGACAACGGGGAGGATCAAACTTGATACCCACAGGTGCCTCGATTGCTCAAAGGCACACTTATCTCAGCCACAGCTAATCATCATCGCCTAGGACGAACGCCACCGCCACAGACAAAGCGAAATGATGATAATGCCCCCAGCGGGGCAGGCTATTTACGCGCGGTGGCACGACCGGGGCGCACACTATTCATAGAAACGGCCTCGGTTTCGATCCGACGGCCGAGGTCGATCGGCAGCTGGATCCTACGGCCAAGAACGCATCAGGAAAACAATCGGACGGCCGAGAGTCGCTAAGCTCTGAGGAGGCTCGGTGAGACGCTCTTCTCTTATTTCTAGAAGCAGAGGAGCAGGAGGAAGATGGAGCTCACCAAGGGAGGTTGTAGCCGAGACAGTACTCAGTGCGCGCCGAGGTTGCGCCTGAACGCCGTCCAACCGGCGAGGAACCGCGTCGGAGTTGCGCCTTGCACCGTCCCGCAGACGAGCACAAACGCATCAAACAACCTATGTAAGAAAGGCATCGTTGTTTATCAGAAACAATTATTTAGTAGTTACTATTTACCAGAATAACTAATAGGTCACTACTGAAACAGCACATGCACCCCATAATCCAACCATCCATGAAAATTAGAGATAAGTAACAGACTTTTTTGTAACAAAATTATGCCCCTCAATGCATATCTGCTCCTCATACTTTGCAGGTGTACATGATTTGTAACTAAAGCACCAAATGGTATATATAAAATTTGTAGCTCCCTACCAAATAAAGAGCTGCAATGGCAGAGATCAAATGGATAACCACCCAACTATTGAGGAGAGCAAATGATCGAATGACGGCAACGACATGACACCATTAGTAGGAGGAACCTAAACATTCCTTAGGATTATTGGAGGAATAACCTAATCATGAGGCAGTAGTGATGGCTTATTCCGAAATAGGTGACACATAGAAACCAAATCAAGAGCTCCACACATTAGATATTTAACTTGAAAAAGAATATTGAATCATGTAGCATGTCTGTTCAACAATTGTCAATTTCGTAAGTTCTGCATATAGCAACAATGAAGATGTTAAAACTGAAAACCTAGGCTGAATATAATGGACATATTTAACAATACCAAGTTCTGATGTGTTCGTCTCACGTGAAAATGAATCCATCAGCAGCAGAGTCGCAACAAACATACATGGGCAACAATAACAAAATCCAGTGCATTAGCAACTACATAAGGTAAAGAAATTAACAACAATCTGCAAGTAGTAGCAGCTTTATCTATATAAGCAGCAATAATCTCTCTACAGGAACAGCATAATACTACCACTAATATCCAAGTAAAGTGTTGTCCCCTTATTATACAAATCAGATCAGAGCAGCAACAACATACAAATCACATAAACAACTAAGTAGTAGTAATCCCCTCCCAGCCGTAGCCTCTCGCATCTCTCATATTCTGACATGGCAGCGGCACACAAATAAAACATGCAGGGGTGGGAGGGGAGGGCGGGGGAGCTCACCATGGTCGGGATCTCACAAGGAGGTGGCGCCGGCGGCGGGGTAGAAGGGCCTGGTGCTCACCAAGAACACGGACCGAGGAGCACCAGAAGGGGTGGAGAAGAGGAGGCTCAGCCTGATGCGCCCTGCTGCACCCGGTGGCCAGCGGGAAGCGGAACCGCGTGTGGGGGCGAGGAGTCGCCGGAGTCCACCGGAGCCACTCCGGCGACGAAGGTGATCCCTAGCCACGGTAAACGGCGGCTCAGATCTACGGCTTGGCGCCACCGGAAGCCGCGACGGCCCCCCTTCCAAGCGGTCCCCTGAGAGCCTGCCACCGCATCCAGCGACGCCGCGGCGGCTGCCTGAACACGGGCCTCCAAGCCAGCGGCATCGCGGCGCGGCATGGCACCGGCGGGAGGGCTGGCTCCGCGATGAGGGATCTGCCGCCGCCGCGCGGGGGCACGGGTCTGCGCCAAGGTCCAGGCCTCCTCATCGAGTGGCCGCGGTCCCTGGTGGCGCGGTCATCGCCACGGCGAAGCGGGCGGATGACGGGCCGCCGTCATCGCCACGCCACGGCGAAGCGGACGAGCGGGCGGGCGAGACGGAGGGCGGGCGAGATGGCGGGCGGGGCGACGGGCCGGGCGAGGTCAGGGGCATCGGCCATCGCGAAGCGGACGGGCGAGGCAGAGGCGGCAGGCGGGGGGGTGGGGCGGCGAGGCGGGCGGGCGGGCGGGCGGGCGGGCGGGCGAGGGAGGGCCGCGAGTCGGGGAGAGGAGGAGGCTAGGGTTCACCAGGGGAGCCGGCCCTTTTATACCCCCACTACACGAAATGACCGAAATGCCCCGGTGGGGGCATGTCATTTACATTTTGTTGCCATTACTATTCATTCCAGCAGTGTCAACCCCAGATCCAACGGCCCAGGCTTCTCCAGATCTCGATCGGACGGACGAAAACACATCAAGATAACCGATCTAACGGCCCAGAATCGCTGATCTCTGAGGAGGCTTGTAGGAGCCTCCTTCTCTTATTTCTGGATACTACGTACATGGCTTGTGAGTGTTGCCAAATAAGATGCAGTGCATATGTTCAGATAAGATGTACCGCTGCGTGAAGAATGACACAACGAAGAGCTCATCGACCTCCGGTCCCGTGGCACAACAGCCAGCAGGGTTTGTTGTGTGACGTGATTTCGATGCGTGGGTTTGTAGTAACTACTATCTCCTCATCAATACATGAATGAGTCATGAGGCGTAGTGTGTTGTGTGTAATAAATAAATCAATGTTGTCAAATTGGTGGTGCCGATTACTTGCTTTTATTTCATCGTCCAAAGTTGCTACACTGCTCGATCAGTTCATCATATATAGTACAAGTGGTAAACATCCCTGTTGAGATTTGGAGATATTAAGATTTGAGTTCTAGGGATTTGAGAGGAAGAACATGGGGAAAAACTTTAGGACTTTCTACTCTGTTCAAGCAGCCCCTCTTCTCTTAATATTGTGATTCTTACACTCCAGTCCTCTATGAATTACATATTTACTTAGTTACATATAGCCCAACACTCCCCCTCAAGATGGGGCAAATGCATCATACAACCCCATCTTGCTACCTAAGGTAGAAAATAATCTATCAGGCAAACCCTTTGTGAGGATATCTGCTAATTGATTTGATGAATTTACATACGACATGCAGATAATTCTGAATCCAGCTTCTCCTTAATGAAGTGACGATCTATCTCAATGTGTTTTGTTCGGTCATGTTGCACAGGATTGTTAGCAATACCGAGGGCCGCCTTATTATCACAGTACAACATCAATGGTTTTGATTGGAATAGGCCTAGTTCCATCAACAAGATCCGTAGCCATAATACTTCACAGACACCATGTGCCATGGATCTGAATTCCGCTTCAGCCGTGGATCGTGCTACAACACTTTGCTTCTTACTACGCCATGTAACAAGGTTACCTCCAACAAATGTGCAATAGCCCCGATGTTGATCTTCGGTCGTCCATGGAACTGGCCCAATCCGTGTCAGTGTAGCAGTCTACTTGCAAATGGCCGTGTGATGTGTATAATAATCCTCGACCAGGACAACCCTTGAGGTATCTAATTATTCGAACAACAGCATCCATATGATGAGTTCGAGGATCATGCATGAACTGACTTACAACACTTACAACAAAAGCAATATCTGGACGGGTGTGAGATAAATAAATTAGTCGCCCAACAAGTCTTTGATACCGCTCTCGATCGACAGGCCCTCCATCTCCATCATGAAGACGATGATTTTGCTCAATTGGGGTAGGAGCTGGGCGACACCCAGACATTCCGGTGTCTGAGAGCAAATATAAGACATACTTTCTTTGAGAGAGATAAATTCCTTTTGAGCTACTAGAGACTTCAATCCCAAGAAAGTATCGAAGTAGCCCCAAGTCTTTGACCTCAAACTCTCGCGCCAATTGCAATTTTAATCGAGCAATCTCTTCGGAGTCATCCCCAGTGATAACAATATCATCAACATAAACTATTAAAATAGCAACATTCCTTGCATTACGTTTATAGAATAAAGTGTGATTAGCATTGCTTTGCTTGTAACCCATTTGAAGAATTACTCGCCGAAACTGATCAAACCAAGCGCGCGGGGATTGCCTCAAGCCATACAAGGATCGATTAAGCGTAGGACTTTACCTTTAGTTTGAGCAGTGCTAAAACCAGGTGGAATTTTCATATATATTTCCTCTTGAAGATCACCATGCAAAAATGCATTCTTCACATCTAGTTGGAATAGGTCCCATCCAAGGTTTGCTGCACATGCTATTAGAGTTCTTACAGAGTTCATTTTTGCAACCGGTGCGAATGTCTCATCATAGTAAATCCCATATGTTTGGGTATATCCCTTTGCTACTAGGCGAGCTTTGTACCGTTCCACTTTGCCGTCAGGATTTTGCTTGACCGTGTACACCCACTTACAACCCACATGCTCTTTACCCATTGGCAGCGTCACAAGTTCCCAAGTTCTATTTTTCTCCAAAGCTTTCATTTCCTCGATCATTGCTGTTTTCCACTTAGTGTCCTGCATGGCCTCTCTCCAGTCTTTGGGTATGGATATGGAGTCAAGGGAAGCAATAAAACTTTTGAACAAAGGATTACAATTATCATAGGAGATGAACTTGGCGATGTCATGTTTGTGGCCAACATAATCTTTCAGATGTGGTGGTGTAACTGGACGTCTAACAGTGCTTACGAGAGCAATAGGAAGATCATGAACAATAGGAAGGTTTGGAATAACAAGAGAAGGTTCAAGACCTTGCTCCAAAGTGTCTTGTATCACTGAATTAGGGACGGTGACATGGAATCTGGAGACACCGGCGTGATGGGTTGTACCACATGTTCAGAGATGACATGTCATGTTCCTGCCCTCTTGAACACCGGAGTTGCTATTGTTCTCACCCGTGTTCATGGTGTTTGTGTTTTCCTCCACCGTACCTTGCCCATATTGAGGTGTGTCGCCAAGTGAAGGAGCAGGAATGGCCCGAATAAGAACATCTCTACCAACAACATTCTCCCCCTCTCGACCAATCCTAGAAATAGGAGTGGTAGAGGAAGAAGGATGGCATGCACCAAAGGTAGGGGGGATAAAATGACTCATTTTCACGAAAAGTAACATCCATGCTCACAAAAAACCGCAGCTCAGCCGGGCACCAGCAGCGATAGCCTTTTTGAGTGGGAGAATACCCAACGAAAATACAACGAACAACATGAGGATCAAGTTTTCCTACTGAATTTCTGTAATCATGTACAAAACAAAGACATCCAAATACTTTTGGTGGCACAATAAAAGGATTCGAACCACTCAGACATTCAATTGGGGTTTTAAAATTCAGAATGCGTGAGGGCATACGGTTTATCAAATATGCTGCTGTTTTAACCGCCTCGCCCCAAAGAAACTTTGGCACATGCATTGTAAACATGAGAGAGCGTGCAACCTCCAACAAATGTCTATTTTTTCGTTCAGCGACACCATTTTGAGAAGGAGTATCAACACATGTTGTTTGGTGTATAATGCCATTGGAGGACAGAAAATAATCTAAATCATTATTAACATACTCATTGCCATTGTCTGAATGAAAATTTTTCACCTTTGCATTATATTGGTTGCAGACCAAAGCGTAGAAATCTTTGAATGCGTTGAAAGCATCACATTTTTGTTTCAGTAGATAAAGCCAAGTACATCGACTAAAACCATCAATAAAGGTTACAAACCAACGATTGCCCAAAAGAGAGGTTGTGACGGAAGGACCCCAAACATCCGAGTGAATAATCTCAAAGGGAGTTTGACTTCTTTCACTACTAGTAGGATACGTGGCCTGTCGGTGTCAAAACCGGCGGATCTCGGGTAGGGGGTCCCGAACTGTGCTCTAAGGCGGATGGTAACAAGAGGCAGAGGACACGATGTTTACCCAGGTTCGGGCCCTCTCGATGGAGGTAATACCCTACTTCCTGCTTGATTGATCTTGATGATATGAGTAGTACAAGAGTTGATCTACCACGAGATCGTAGAGGCTAAACCCTAGAAGCTAGCCTATGGTATGATTGTTGTTGGTCCTACGGACTAAACCCTCCGGTTTATATAGACACCGGAGGGGGCTAGGGTTACACAGAGTCGGTTACAATGGGAGGAGATCTACATATCCGTATCGCCAAGCTTGCCTTCCACGCCAAGGAGAGTCCCATCCGGACATGAGACGAAGTCTTCAATCTTGTATCTTCATAGTCCAACAGTCCGGCCAAAGGATATAGTCCGGCTGTCCGGATACCCCCTAATCCAGACTCCTCAAGAGCCCCTCAACCAGGCTTCAATGATGATGAGTCCGCCCGCAGATTGTCTTCGCATTGCAAGGCGGGTTCCTTCCTCCGAATACTCAGAGAAGATTTTGAACACAAGGATAGTCTCCGCTCGCAAAACAAGTCCCACATACCACAGAGAGAGAATAATATTTCCACAAATCTAATCTGCTGACGCACTTGATATCATGACATCATACCATGGCCCGGTCATTATTCGAACCATTTTTCTCAACCAGCCTTGGCGCATATTGCGAGGCGGTTTCTTTGGCACGTCTTGTCGAAGCAGAAATCGTGTCCCCTTATCGCAGGATTCTCATCAATACAGGCGTGGGTAACCCAACCGTGCCCGTTGGTATGACTCCTCGATTGTAGGCAAGTCCCAAACGGTCACGAGGAGGACGCTTGGTATTCATCTCTTTATAAAGAGACCAAGGCCTATCCTTTTTACTCCTCGAACTCAATCGAATCCTTCCCCCGCCTCGAGTTCCAACACCCAAAGCTTAGGTCAGGCGCTTCAGACCTTCAACCATGTCCGGATCCGACCTTCAAGGTCGGTGGATGCCTTCCTCCGTCACGGAGGAGGACTTCAAAAAGTTAAGAGAGGCCAGGTTTCTGACCGGCGAGATCCCGCACCGGCTGCCTGCTCGAGGGTAGGTCATTCCCACTCCCAAACCCTGCGAGAGCATTGTGTTCGTATCTCACTTCCTCCGAGGGCTAGGCCTTTGCCCTAGATCCCTTCGTGAGGGGGCTCATGTTTTACTATGGGCTGGATTTCCATGATCTGGCTCCGGATTCTGTCCTCCATATCTCGTCGTTCATCGTCGTGTGTGAAGCCTTCCTCCTTATTAGCCCTCTCTTCGGCCTGTGGCTCAAGACCTTCACGGTGGAGCCGAAGATGATCGAGGGGCGGCACGCAGAGTGCGGAGGCGCAGTAATAAGCAAAAGTGCCGGCGCCCCATGGCCAGAGGGTTCTTTCCAGGAGGTGTCCACTTATGGCAACGAGAATGGTTTTATATCACAGCTCCTGTGGGTACCAAGTGGGTGGCTCCCCTGTTTTCGCTCGGGCCCCGCCACAACTAGCGCATGGGCCAACAAGGGCTGGACTGGGGCCAGTAAAGGATGTGCCAATATTGCAGAGCCGCATCCAGGATCTCCTAGAGATAGACATCAGCCTAATCACGGTAATGCAAGTCATGTTAATTCATCGAGGCTTGCCGTGCAAACGTCGTCCCCTCCGCATGTGGGAGTTCAACCCGAAGGGACCGCGAGCTATCCATCATTTCCTTGGCATGACGCCTGAGGAGATGTATAAATTGTTCTTCGGACCACAAATAATGTGTCCGGACACCATCGAGGATGCGGGTTTGAACTGCAATCGTCCAGATACCCAAGTAAGTAGTCTTGTAACCGAACACACTGTATATTTATTTATCACGACATCATTCTGAAAAGTCGCTCTCTGACCAGGACTAGGTAACAAAGGCGAAGATGATCAAGTGTCCGGCCCCCCTCCCTGAGGTCTCACCGGATCCTGTACTAGCCAGGATGCTGGAGCCCGCGCCTTATCAAGCGCCCTTAGGGGAAGACAAAGGGGGGGAATAAAGAGGCTAGCGCCTCTGCGAAGGAGGATAATCGGGGGGAAGAAACTGAAATTCCCCCTTCCCAAGGAAGGAAGAGGACCGCCTCTGAAGACCCGGAGACAATGGTCTCCAAACGGGGGAAGGAATCTTCGCCAGAGGGTCCTGCCTCAGGGATACCTCGGCCGCACAATGCCCGCAAGGGGTCAGCCTCACCGAAATGTAAGTAGAAAGGGACTTAATAGTAAAAATGTCATGCTTTGCTTCTGAGGAAAATAACCGAAACGCTTATCTTGTAGTCCGGATCATAGCCATTCTCGGCAGAGCTCGTCTTCGGGGGATATTCTTCCGGAGATGATGGAGAGCGAGATGCCTCCCCATGCCCTCCCGCCTTACGAGGCGGGCGACCCCGAGGTGTCGCCGCGAGGGCTTCTCCGATCCAAAGAAGGCGGAGGGTAATCCTTTGGCCACCCAAAGTCCTCAGTGTCCGGCTCTTGAAGAGAGCAACCGGAAGGGTCCGACACCGTCTGTTATGCGGTCGGACGCACTGAAGGATCTGCTAGAGCAGGCGGCTATCTCAGAAGCGCATCGTACGCTAATGGGTACGGTGGTTGAGAGGATTTCATCCGCCGAAAGCGGGTTGCATGAAGCCTTTATGAGTCTGCTGAAAGGTTTTGAGGTACGTGAAATAGTGTGTATTTTTGTCAGTACCGCACACGTTAAGGTGTGTCCTGTGCAGATAGTAGCCCCTGAGACTCTGGTTGCTGTCGAAAACGGCGGCAAACAGAGGATCATAGTCCCAGGTAACAATCCGGCCGTCCTCATATGCAGGTGGCGGAAGGTCCGATGGCTAGCCGGACTGGTGAGTTTGCCGAGCTGAAGCGGCAACTTGATGCGGCGGATGCCGACATCGTGCTTGTCAACAAGCGGCTTGACAAGGCACAGGGTATGTGATTTCTCCAGTGATCGGTACGTAGTAAGAGGAGCATGATGCCAGTATCTTTAATATGTTGCGATTGCAGATGGAGCTACGGCCGTGGAGACCCTTCGAGCGGAACTTGCCCGGGCCAAAGAACAAGCCAGGAAAAGTGATGCGGCCGCCCTGAAGGCGGTCGAGGAGCTGAGAGCCGAAAAGGCTGCTCATTGCCGAAGCAAGGAGGAAATAGCCAAGATGGCCGTGGAATTGAAGGATGCCGCCGGCCGTTACGAGCTTCTCAAAAAGGAAGATCGAGCGAAGATGACGGACCTGGAGAAGGCCACGGTGGCGTTATGGGCCCGCTCTACAATTAGAGCGATGAAGGAGGAGCTGCGCCACGCCGGGATATCAAGGCTGGGAAGCCCTTTATGCTGTGGATGAAGTTCGAGATCCTCGATGCTCCGCCGGATCGGTTGTGGAGTTCGCGACGCTTATCTGGATTTGGCAGCAAGTGCCGCTGATGCGGCCGAATACTTCAAAGATCAAAAAGATCGCGAAGTGGAGAAGCTGTTCTGGTCACAATTTAACATTCCAGCACGTCCGCTTCCTTTGAATGAGTGGATGGCCGAATGGGCCGAGCTCCATAGGTTGTTCGGGCTCGCCATGAGGTTTGTTGTGGATTATCTATGGCCGGAAGGGCCAAGGCCGAACAGTTATTTTAGTTTGGTGCAACAATTACTTGGTACTGTGCCGCGCATCGATGCTATGAAGAGGTCGGCGTGCATCGAGGGTGCACGGATGGCGCTTGCCCGTGTCAAGACATACTGGGCGGAGATGGAAGCCACCGCAATTGCAACCCCGAGTTCGGCCGTTAGCCTAGTAGCTGCTGAGCACTACTTTGACGAAGTCCTTGAAGGTGCTCGTTCAATAGAAGCTCCGTGCTCGAAGAATATTATGTTCTAGTGACATGTATTCCCATTGAAAAACAATGTTTTACTGAATTGTAAAGGCTATTTTATACTTTTGCACGAAAGTATGATGATGCCTCTGTGCGGCCGCTTATGTATATATTTATATAACCTGAAAGTTTGCAGTCGTCGGCTTCAGCCCCCATGCGTATAATGCGGGGGTGTTCGCAGAAGACGCGTGTTCACACTTGATCCAACATCTTGGTCCATTAAGGAGGTGATAGCGCAGCAAACGAGGCAACCGTACTATATTGCTTTAACTCTTCCACTTAGCCATAGGAGTTTGACAGTGGGGCTACTATATAGCCCCTGGTGGCTCCGCGCTCATCCGAATACGGGCGCCAGACATGCCGACCGAAACGACCCTTCGTTAATGCGGAGGAATCCCGAAGATTCCGTTAGGTCATCGAGTGGTTGACCAGTCTCGCGCTTTATCATGACAGTTAGTTTTTGGCTTTCTCTACCGAGGTGCTCGTCCGGCCGAACCAGGGAACAATCGCAGTAGTTCTCATGGTGCCGCCTTAGCCGATAGAGCGGAACGTAAGGTAGCAAAACACAGGAGCCGGGCAAACCCAACATTTGACCAAAGACATGATTCGGAGCTGATGCATATAAGGCCAAACTCGCGATGCCGAACACTCCCTAAGGTATTCGGTCTTTGAGATATATATCGGGCTAAATGATGCCCTTAGATAATGAGCCCCAAGTGTCCAGGTACGAGCAATATTCTGACGTGGCCACATGCCTAGAACGTTAGCATCCTTCTCGGTTGTATTAAGAATCCGGAGGATGTGAACAACAAAAGACAGTAAAAAAGGTTTACGCAGGGTCTTAATCTAAGGAGAAACCTTTGAACGGGTCCTCGCTTGCACGCCTGCTACCAGGTTCCGCTGTGCCGTATCCTCGACGGGTGTAGTACGATTGTCATCTGTAAAAGAGAGGTACTTAGTTGAAAGTTGTCGTGCAAAAAATTGGCTATTATAAATAAACCATTTAAAAGTTAAGATGGGTAAAGTTGAGCCCAAACTATCGCTGAGAAGCCCCTGGTACCGTCTACAAGGGTATAACCATCAAACCAATCTCTATCCAATGATTAGCTGGACTCGTCTAAATGTGTCCGTGGTCTTAACGACCGATCATCTGTTCTGGTGGTGAGGCCGTCTAGTGTTCGGCTGTTAAAGCAGCCGTACGTTCTTCTGCTCGTAAGGAGCGCTCAACATTTCCATGTACTATGATGATGTCACGTGGACCGGACATTTTAAGCTTAAGAAAAGCGTAATGCGGTATTGCACTAAAACGAGCGAAAGCCGGTCGTCCGAGTAGTGCTTGATAGCCACTTCGGAATGGAGCAATGTCGAAGGTTAACTTTTTGCTTCGGAAGTTGTCGGGCGAGCCGAACACAAACTCTAGTATTAGAGAGCCCGTGCAGCGAGCCTCTGTGCCTAGTATTACTCCCTTGAAGGTAGTATTACTGTGGCTGATTTTTGTTGGGTTTATCCCCATTTTGCGGATGGTGTCCTGATATATTAGATTTAGACTACTACCGCCATCCATAAGGACTCGTGTGAGATGGTATCCGTTTATTATTGGGTCCAGCACCAAGGCGGCTGATCCTTCATGCCGGATGCTTATTAGGTGATCCCTGCGATCAAAAGTGACCGGGCAGGCCGACCAGGGGTAGAACTCAGGGGTGACGGGCTCTACGGCTTGTGTATTTCGGAGTACATATTTGTTTCTCCTCTTTGTCACGTGGATCACGCCATCGCCTTGACTTCGGTGGGAATTTTTTCGTCCCCGATTGCCTTCTCGGGCGAGGCTCATCCTCGTCTTCGCTCGATGTGTCCTCCCCCTTGTGTTCGGCATTTAGCTTGCCGGCCTGCTTGAAGACCCAACATTCTCTGTGGGTATGATTTGCAGCTTTATCGGGGGTGCCGTGGATCTGACATAGTTTGTCTAGAATCTTGTTTTGGCTGGTCGGTCCATCTCTGTTGCCTTTAATGGGCTTTTTCCGCTGACCCGGTCGAGAGCCCCTGAATTCGGCGTTTACCACCGTGTTATCTGGGCTGTCTTCTTTGTTCTGGCGCTTGTTTTTACTGCGTCGTGGTTTTCCATTGCCATCCCTGACTTCGGATGTGCTTGGGTCGCTGGTGCTGCTTCGGGCTAACCAGCTGTCCTCGCCCGCACAAAAGTGGGCCATAAGGCTTGTTAGAGCTGCCATTGTTCTTGGTTTTTCTTGGCCGAGGTGTCTGGCAAGCCATTCGTCTCGGACGCTGTGCTTGAAAGCTGCTAAGGCTTCGGCGTCCGGACAGTCGACAATTTGGTTCTTCTTAGTGAGAAACCTGTTCCAAAGCTTTCGGGCCGACTCTCCGGGCTGTTGAATTATATGACTCAAATCGTCTGCGTCCGGAGGTCGGACATAAGTCCCTTGAAAATTAGCCCGGAAAGCATCCTCGAGCTCCTCCCAACTTCCGACGGAGTTTTCGGGGAGGCTTTTTAGCCAGTGCCGAGCTGGTCCTTTGAGCTTGAGGGGCAAGTATTGGATGGCATGGAGATCGTCTCCACGAGCCATATGAATATGGATGATGAAGTCCTCAATCCAGACCCCCGGGTCTGTTGTCCCGTCGTACGCCTATATGTTCACTGGTTTGAATCCTTCAGGAAATTCATGGTCTAATACCTCGTCGGCGAAACATAGGGGGTGTGCGGCACCCCTGTATTTAGCTGCACCATGGCATTCGGACGGTTGTGATATTTTGTTTTGGTTGATTGCTGGAGCGCGTTTCCTTGATCCGTAGATGGATCTGGTTGCGCCGGTCCTTTGATGCGAGTCCTCGCGCAGGTCATGTACTGACTTATGCGAGGCCTCGTTGGCCGCTCTATCGCAGCCACGAGGTCGTCGATCTGACCGGTTGGCAGTTTTATTTTTTGGCTGTGGGGGCTCTAAGGCCTCATCGTCGAATTCAGGCAGCAGCTTTCGCTTTGGGTAGCTCTTCGTGTGGCGACTGCCACCGTACTTTTCTGCCGTATCGAGCACCTTGTTCCATCTACTGTTGAGTGTGTTTTGTGCGGCCTTGAGCCTTTGCTTCTGCTTCTTCATACTCCTCGCAGTGGCGATAAGCCTTCTATGGAGGTTCTCTTGCTCCAGTTGCCTTTCCGGGATGATGTGTTCATTGTCATCCGGACTATTCTCTTCTCTGGAGACGGGTTGGTTAGCTTGACGCTCGGCGTCGCCGTGTTCGGTCAGCGGCTCCGTACTTTGTTCGTCGTCCGCTGGCTCACCCTGCTCTATCGCTCGGTCTATTTGGTCGTCGTTTCCTACGGAGTCGACCATGGTATTATTTTTTCTTGCGCTGTTATCACTGTTTTTGCCGAGGCGGGATTTGGAGCAGCGCCTACGGTGCCGCTTTGATTGCTTCTCGAGGGAGCTATCTTTCGCTGCATCTTTCCTCGTCATCGTTTCCTTTGGGTGTATCCACCATGTATATGTCATGTGATGAAGTGGCGGTCTAGCGCCCTGTTAGTGGTGGTTCCTGTTCGTCTCCTGCATCATTGTCCATACCATCGATGTCTTCGGAGTCGAAGTCGAGCATGTCGGTTAAATCATCGACAGTGGCTACTAAGTGGGTGGTGGGTGGGAGTGAATTTCTTCGTCATCCGCATCCCATTCTAGCCGAACATAGTTTGACCAAGGTTCTCCTGACAGGGAGAGAGACCTTAACGAGTTTAGCACATCACCGAAGGGCGAGTGCTGAAGGATATCCGCGGAGGTGAACTCCATGATCGGCGCCCAATCGGATTCGATAGGCATGGGCGCAGGCGGTTCGGAGTCCGTGGCCGGAGACGAGTCTAGCGGTTCGGCGTCACGGTTCTCGTGAGGGGTAAGGTCAGTATTCGGCTCTATCGCCACTGAGGGTGTAGCCTCCAAGGCGGGGTCTATCCGCCCGTCTTCGGATGGCGCAGTCCATTCCAGATTGAAGGCCAGATTGTTTGCTGGCGTGATTTCCCGAACACTGTCCGACGGCAGAGCTACATCGTGCTCGTCGTGATCGCGCGACACACCTGGCATGGGCTCAAATCCGTTGAAGATTAAGTCTCCGCGGACATCGGCAGTGTAATTCAAGTTTCCAAACCTGACCGGTGGCGGGGTGTAGCTCTCGATCTGCTCCAGATGGCTGCGAGTTGGCCGCAGATCGGCGGCCGCCGAATATGAAGATCTGTCCAGGAGGAAAACTCACCTGACCGCATCGTTATCGATGATCGGAGGAGCCATCCAGCTTTACGGCGACAACACGATGGAACTCTCAATGAAAGCACCAATGTCGGTGTCAAACCGCGAATCTCGGGTAGGGGGTCCCGAATCTGCATCTAAGGCGGATGGTAACAGGAGGTAGGGGACACGATGTTTACCTGTGTTCGGCCCTCTCGATGGAGGTAATACCCTACTTCCGCTTGATTGATCTTGATGATATGAGTAATACAAGAGTTGATCTACCACGAGATCGTAGAGGCTAAACCCTAGAAGCTAGCCTATAGTATGATTGTTGTTGGTCCTTGTCGGTGGGAAACGACACCTATGGGATCACTGGAATCCCTTCTACGGTTGCGGGGCGCGGGGATCATGACAAGAGCGGGACCAGCAGACAACACAAAGGGATTTTACCCAGGTTCGGGCCGCAAAGGTGCGTAAAACCCTACGATCCTGCTTTGGTGGATGTATTTAGTGTTCTTGAGCTCTCGAACTAGCTCTAGGTGCTGCGAGATTCGAAAAGCCGAATCCTTTTCCTGGTCGCCTCGGGCCTCCTTTTATTGGGAAAGGGGTCGCCACAGTGGCAAGCAGGAGGTGGAAAGGGTACAGTGTCGCGAGGTTATCCTTCGTATTACAGGACAAGATGCATTTAATGCATCACTTAGGTGTCCTCTTGCTTTATTGGGGACGGGAGCGAGGCCCGTCCCATCCGTCGCCGCTACTCCTTGTTTCGACACGCGCTCTGGCCATCGATGCATGCGGTGCCACGTAGGCAGGCATGCAGCTTGTAACATCCCAAATTTTCAATTTGGAATGTTATACATAGATCATCATTGCATACCATATTTTTATTGCATTTATCCTAGAAATTTCACGCAACTCAAGGACCCACGGAGAGAGTTGGGAATTTCGTTATTTTCATATTTGAGTTTTCTCAAATTTTGAAAATAGGATCACTTGGTTTTATTTATTTTATCTTCAATTATTTCTATTATAAAAATATGAGAGAGGGAATAAAATGACTTTCCCAAAATAAAGAAATATTGAGGATCTAATAAAAAATCAAATAATTTTTTATTTTGGAGTTTTTGCTATTTTATTTGAATTTAGGAAAAATTAAACGTTTTCAAAATTGCATTTTAGGGCCAAGAAAATGTTTATCTCGTTCTAAATATTTTATTTAGACGGTGAAAATTTGTTTTGGCATTTTTAGGTTTTTATTTATTTTTCTAGAATTTATTTTCTGTTCGGCAGAATTATTTAAAAAAAACGCGCAGTGCCCGACTGGGCCAAGGCCCAGCCGAGCCGGGCCGGCCTCGCCAGCGCCGCCGCCGCCTTCCGTCGCGCGCCCGGACTCGAGGAGTCCGACCCCGAGCCGCCGCCGCCTTGCCCCTCCCAAGCCGGCCGAGCCTCTCCTCCTATAATCGCCCACCACCCCCCCTCACCCGGTCCCAGCCCGCCGCCTCGCCGCCCGCCCGCCCCTCGCCTCGCCGCCCCCTTGCCGCCGCCTCCGCCGCCGCCACCGCAGCCCCGCCACCCCACGCCGAGTTCTGCCGAGCCGAGCCGAGGTAGCCGCCCGCCGCCGGTTTTAGAAAAAACGATTCGATTTTTCTAGAAAACCCTAGGTTTTTTTATTTTATTTTATTAGATCGGTTTATCCGTTTATTTATTTAGCGGCGTTAGCGCTCGTTGCTCGCTCGCTTTTAACGGACGAATTCACCGTTTAGTTTCAGTTAACGAACGTTCGTTCGTTAATCTGTTCGTCAGTTTTTCTTTTTCTCAGATTTTTTCACGATTATCTCTGTTCGTGATTTCTGATCCGATTTTCGTTTTAGTTTATCTTTTCGCTCGTTTATTGGAATCAGGCGATTCAAGCGCCTAGAGTTTCTTCTCGAAACCCTCTTTCCGTTTAACCAACTCAAACAAGTTTTTGCTTCTGTAAAATTTGACTTAGGTCCAGATTAGTAAACGAAGATTGTTTCTTTCGCCGTTTGTTTTTCGTTGCTTTGTTTGTTTCGATTCTTTTTGCCAAGCGGAGTTCTTAAGTTGAACTTTCTGGTTAGTTCTCTTATTTGAGTTTTTCCTGCGCATTAGATGAGTACTTATTGTATGCTTGTTTGTTTGCGACAGAGTACCCGGAGTGCGCCGCTTGCTACTTCGGATCGCTAGGTTTCACGGATCATCAGCAAGGCAAGTAACACTTTGATCATATTCCTTTCATACCCAGTTTTTATGCATTAGATCAATCCTCAAACATTGCATGATTAGGATCTAATTAAATTGTGGGTTTTGGGAAAGTAGATGAGGTAGTACCTATTACCTGTTTTATTATCAAACCCTTGGGAGTTACTTCTACGTTTTCTTATATTGCCATGCTATGCTCGTAGACGTGGATTGGGTTTGAGAGTGTTCCATGACAGATGTGAGATTGTTAATTAATGGTTTATTTAAGGTGGCAACTTAAACACACATCTGGGTGGATTGAGGTACCTGGGTATTCCAGGATTGCCTGTTTTTCTTTATGGACCGCCACCCAGGCTCAAGGGGATCATGAGATTTTTCATGCTAGAAACTTCCGTGTGCAGCCACAAGCTACTATGGGCTCTAGCATAGTTGATTAGGTCGTGTGAACTCTTACAGTGGTAGACTAGCAGATGTAGGGGAAAGTAGGTGTAACGGTCTACCCATCGTAAGGTGCTAGCGCTTCTGAAAGACTATATCTCGGTCATCCGTTTCTCAAACACCATGTAGTGCGAGAATCCCAACGGAGGAGATCGAGTCTTGTGGGAAAAGTGTACAAACCTCTGCAGAGTGTATAAACTAATCATGGTTAGCCATGTCCCCAGTTATGGACATTTTGAGTATCTAGTACTTGGATTATCATGTGAATCTCATCATGTTACTTTAACTAATATTGTTGGGTTTTAATGATGTTACTTAATTGGTATTGAGAATGCTGTCAACCATTCTCAATGTTTAACAACCACCATGATAGTTAAATAAAATGTATTCCTTTGCAGTAGGGAAAAGTTGGCTTTACGCAAAAACTATAACCATAGAGCTTTCCACCAGCCATATATGCATGTAGTGTTGGAAATATGCCCTAGAGGCAATAATAAAAGTATTATTATTATATTTCCTTGTTCATGATAATTGTCTTTTATTCATGCTATAATTGTATTATCCGGAAATCGTAATACACGTGTGAATACATAGACCACAATATGTCCCTAGTGAGCCTCTAGTTGACTAGCTCGTTGATCAACAGATAGTCATGGTTTCCTGACTATGGACATTGGATGTCATTGATAACGGATCACATCATTAGGAGAATGATGTGATGGACAAGACCCAATCCTAAGCATAGCACAAGATCATGTAGTTCGTTTTGCTAGAGTTTTTCCAATGTCAAGTATCTCTTCCATAGACCATGAGATCGTGTAACTCCCGGATACCGTATGAGTGCTTTGGGTGTACCAAACGTCACAACGTGGCGGGTGACTATAAAGGTGCATTACAGGTATCTCCAAAAGTGTCTCGGGTTGACACGGATCGAGATCGGATTTGTCACTCCGTATGACGGAGAGGTATCACCGGGCCCACTCGGTAGTGCATCATCATAATGAGCTCAAAGTGACCAAGTGTTTGGTCACGGGATCATGCATTATGGTACGAGTAAAGTGACTTGCCGGTAACGAGATTGAACGAGGTATTGGGATACCGACGATCGAATCTCGGGCAAGTAAAATACCGATTGACAAAGGGAATAGTATACGGGGTTGATTGAATCCTCGACATCGTGGTTCATCCGATGATATCATCGAGGAGCATGTGGGAGCCAACATGGGTATCCAGATCCCGCTGTTGGTTATTACCCGAGAGCCGTCTCGGTCATGTCTGCATGTCTCCCGAACCCGTAGGGTCTACACACTTAAGGTTCGGTGACGCTAGGGTTGTATGAATATGAGTATGCAGCAAACTGAATGTTGTTCGAGTCCGGATGAGATCCCAGACGTCACGAGGAGTTCGGAATGGTCCGGAGGTAAAGATTTATATATAGGAAGTCTTATTTTGGTCACGGACAAGTTTCACGTTATCGGTATTGTACCGGAGTTCCGAAGGGGTCCGGGGTCCACCGGGGGTCCACCTGCCCGGGGGCCACATGGGCTGTAGGGTGCGCCTTGGCCTATATGGGCCAAGGGCACCAGCCCCAAGAGGCCCATGCGCCAAGATATAAGAAAAGGGAGAGTCCTAAAGGGGAAGGCACCTCCGAGGTGCCTTGGGAGGATGGACTCCTCCCCTCTTAGCCGCACCCCTTCCTTGGAGGAAGGGGCAAGGCTGCACCTCCCCTCTGTTGCACCTATATAAAGGGAGGGAGGAGGGGTGGCGCAACCATAAGCCCCGGCGCCTCCTCCTCCTGCAACACCTCCTCCTCCTCCCGTAGTTGCTTAGCGAAGCCTCGCCGGAGTTCTGCTCCATCCACCACCACGCCGTGCTGCTGCTGGATCATCATCAACCACTCCTTCCCCTTGCTGGATCAAGAAGGAGGAGACGCCATCCGCTCCGTCGTGTGTTGAACGCGAGATGCTGTCCGCTCAGCACTAGGTCATTGGTGATCTGAATCACGGCGAGTACGACTCCATCATCCCGCTCCATTGAACGCTTCGCACGCGATCTACAAGTGGTATGTAGATGCAATCACTCTCCCATGACTCGTTGCTAGATGAACTCATAATGGATCTTGGTGAAACCGTAGGAAAAATTTTAATTTTCTGCAACGTTCCCCAGCAGTGGCATCATGAGCTAGGTCTATGCGTAGTTCTCTATTGCACGAGTAGAACACAATTTTGTTGTGGGCGTATATCTTGTCAACTTGCTTGCCGCTACTAGTCTTTTCTTGCTTCAGCGGTATTGTGGGATGAAGCAGCCCGGACCGACCTTACATGTACGCTTACGTGAGACTGGTTCCACCGACTGACATGCACTAGTTGCATAAGGTGGCTAGCGGGTGTCTGTCTCTCCCACTTTAGTTGGAGCGGATTCGATGAAAAGGGTCCTTATGAAGGGTAAATAGAAGTTGACAAATCACGTTGTGGCTTTCACGTAGGTAAGAAAACATTCTTGCTAGAACCCTATTGCAGCCACGTAAAACTTGCAACAACAATTAGAGGACGTCTAACTTGTTTTTGCAGCAAGTGTTTTGTGATATGATATGGCCAAAGTTGTGATGAATGATGAATGATATATGTGATGTATGAGATCATGTTCTTGTAATAGGAATCACGACTTGCATGTCGATGAGTATGACAACCGGCAGGAGCCATAGGAGTTGTCTTTATTTTTGTATGACCTGCGTGTCATTGAAGAACACCATGTAAATTACTTTACTTTATTGCTAAACGCGTTAGCCATAGAAGTAGAAGTAGTCGTTGGCGTGACAACTTCATGAAGACACGATGATGGAGATCATGGTGTCATGCCGGTGACAGGATGATCATGGAGCCCCGAAGATGGAGACCAAAGGAGCTATGTGATATTGGCCATATCATGTCACTACTATATATAATTGCATGTGATGTTTATTATGTTTATGCATCTTGTTTACTTAGAACGACGGTAGTAAATAAGATGATCCCTCATAACAATTTCAAGAAAGTGTTCTCCCTAACGTGCACCGCTGCCAAAGTTCGTCGTTTCAAGCACCACGTGATGATCGGTGTGATAGATCCTTACGCTCACATACAACGGTGTAAGACAGTTTTACACATGCATAAACACTTAGGGTTAACTTGACGAGCCTAGCATGTACAGACATGGCCTCGGAACACAAGAGACCGAAGGTCGAACATGAGTCGATGGAAGATACGATCAACATGGAGATGTTCACCGACGATGACTAGTCCGTCTCACGTGATGATCGGACACGGCCTAGTCGACTCGGATCATGTAACACTTAGATGACTAGAGGATGTCAAATCTGAGTGGGAGTTCATTAAATAATTTGATTAGATGAACTTAATTATCATGAACATTAGTCTAAAATCTTTGCAAAATGTCTTGTAGATCAAATGGCCAACGCCATGTCACCATGAACTTCAACACGCTCCTAGAGAAAACCAAGCTGAAAGATGATGGCAGCAACTATTCGGATTGGGTCCGAACCCGAGGATCATCCTCATAGCAGCCAGAAACAATATGTCCGAGAAGCACCGCTAGGTGAAGCACCCATCCCAGAGAACCAAGACGTTATGAACGCTTGCAGCAGTCTCGTCTTGATGATTACTCCCTCGTTCGGTGCGGCATGCTTTACAGCTTAGAACCGGGCTCCAAAAGCGTTTTGAGCGACACGGAGCATATGAGATGTTCGAGGAGCTGAAACTAGTTTTCCAAGCTCATGCCCGGTCGAGAGATATGAAGTCTCCGACAAGTTCTATAGTTGTAAGATGGAGGAAAATAGTTCATCGGTGAGCACATACTCAAAATGTCTGGTTGCACAACCGCCGTCCCAGCTAGACATTAACCTCCGGACGAGGCGGTCATTGACAGGATCCTTCATCGCTCCCACCAAGCTACAAGAGCTTTGTGATGAACTACAATATGCAGGGGATGGTGAAAACTATTCCTGAAGTATTTTCAATGTGAAGTCAGCAGAGGTAGAAATCAAGAAGGAGCATCAAGTGTTGATGGTCAATAAAACCACTAAGTTCAAGAAGG
Source organism: Aegilops longissima (assembly GCA_021605205.1). Classification (NCBI taxonomy): domain Eukaryota; kingdom Viridiplantae; phylum Streptophyta; class Magnoliopsida; order Poales; family Poaceae; genus Aegilops; species Aegilops longissima. The sequence goes on from CM038677.1 coordinate 759,581,774, forward strand.
GCAAGGAAAGAAGAACTTCAAGAAGGACGGCAAGGATGTTGCCGCGCCCGTAAGCCAGCTTGTCGGAAGAAGTCAAAGAATGGACCCAAGCCCGAGACTGAGTGCTTTTATTGCAAAGGGAAGGGTCACCGAAGCGGAACCAAATACTTAGCGCATAAGAAGGCCGGCAACACTAAAGGTATATTTGATATACATGTAATTGATGTGTACCTTACCAAGACTGTAGTAACTCCCGGGTATTTGATACCGTGCCGTTGCTCATATATGTAACTCACAGCAGACTCTGCGGAATAAACGGAGATTGGCGAAGGGCGAGATGACGATGTGCGTCGGGAATGGTTCCAAGGTCGATGTGATCGCCGTCGGCACGCTACCTCTACATTTACCTACGGGATTAGTTTTAAACCTCAATAATTGTTATTTAGTGCCAAGTTTGAGCATGAACATTGTATCAGGATCTCGTTTAATACGAGATGGCTACTCATTTAAATCCGAGAATAATGGTTGTTCTATTTATATGAGAGAAATGTTTTATGGTCATGCTCCGATGGTCAAATGGTTTGTTCTTAATGAATCTCGAACGTAATGTTACACATGTTCATAGTGTGAATACCAAAAGATGTAAAGTTGATAACGATAGTCCCACATACTTGTGGCATCGCCGCCTTGGTCACATTGGTGTCAAGCGCATGAAGAAGCTCCATGCTGATGGACTTTAGAGTCTCTCGATTATGAATCATTTGACACATGCGAACCATGCCTCATGGGCAAGATGACCAAGACTCCGTTCTCCGAACAATGGAGCGAGCAACCAACTTATTGGAAATCATACATACCGATGTAAAAGGTACAATGAGTGTTGAGGCTCATGGAGGATATCATTATGTTCTCACTCTCCGATGACTTGAGTAGATATGGGTATGTCTACTTGATGAAACACAAGTCTGAGACCTTTGAAAAGTTCAAGGAATTTCAGAAAGAAGTAGAGAATCAACGTGACCGAAAGATAAAATTCTTGCGATCAGATCGTGGAGGAGAATATTTAAGTCACTAATTTGGTACACACTTAAGGAAATGTGGAATCGTTTCACAACTCACGCCGCTGGAACACCTCAACAGAACGGTGTGTCCGAACATCGTAATCGCACTCTATTGGATATGGTGCAATCTATGATGTCTCTTACTGATTTACCGCTATCATTTTGGGGATACGCTCTAGAGACAGCTACATTCACTTTAAATAGGGCACCGTCTAAATCCGCTGAGACGACACCGTATGAATTATGGTTTGGGAAGAAACCTAAGCTGTCGTTTCTAAAAGTTTGGGGATGCGATGCTTATGTCAAGAAACTTCAACCTGAAAAGCTCGAACCCAAATCGGAAAAATGCGTCTTCATAGGATACCCTAAGGAAACCATTGGGTATACCTTCTACCTTAGATCCGAAGGCAAGATCTTTGTTGCCAAGAACGGATCCTTTCGGAAAAGAGTTTCTCTCGAAAGGAGTAAGTGGGAGGAAAGTAGAACTCGATGAAGTACTACCTCTTGAACTGAAAGTAGTGCAGCTCAGAAAATGTTCTGTGGTGCCAACACCGATCGGAGAGGAAATTAATGATGATGATCAAGGTACTTTGGATCAAGTTGCTACTTGAACTTCAGGGTCCACTAGGACATGTTCCGCACTAGAGTGGTACGGCAACCCTGTCCTGGAAATCATGTTGTTAGACAACGGTGAACCTTCGAACTATGAAGAAGCGATGGTGGGCCCAGATTCCAACAAATGGCTTGAAGCCATGCAATCTGAGATAGGATCCATGTATGAAACAAAGTATGGACTTTGATAGACTTGCCCGATGATCGGCGAGCGATAGAAAACAAATGGATCTTTAAGAAGAAGACGGACGCAGATGGTAATGTTACCATCTATAAAGCTCGACTTGTCGCTAAGGGTTATCGACAAGATCAAGGGATTGACTATGATGAGACTTTCTCTCCCGTAGCGAAGCTTAAGTCCGTCCGAATCATGTTTGCAATTGCCGCATACTATGATTATGAGATATGGCAGATGGACGTCAAAACGGCATTCCTTAACGGTTACCTTAAGGAAGAGCTGTATATGATGCAGCCGGAAGGTTTTGTCGATCCTAAGAATGCTAACAAGGTATGCAAGCTCCAGCGATCCATTTATGGGCTGGTGCAAGCATCTCGGAGTTGGAACATTCGCTTTGATGAGATGATCAAAGCGTTTGGTTTATGCGACTTATGGAGAAGCCTGCGTTTACAAGAAAGTGAGTGGGAGCTCTGTAGCATTTCTCATATTATATGTAGATGACATACTTCTGATGGGAAATGATATAGAACTCTTGGACAGCATTAAGGCCTACTTGAAAAAGAGTTTTTCAATAAAGGATCTTGGAGAAGCTGCTTACATATTAGGCATCAAAATCTATAGGGATAGATCGAGACGCCTCATAGGTCTTTCACAAAGCACATACCTTGATAAGATTTTGAAGAAGTTCAAAATGGATCAGTCCAAGAAAGGGTTCTTTCCTGTTTTGCAAGGTGTGAAATTGAGCTCGCTCAATGCCCCACCACGACAAAAGATAAAGAAGAGATGAGTGTCATCCCTATGCCTCAGCCATAGGATCTATTATGTATGCCATGCTATGTACCAGACCTGATGTAAACCTTGCCGTAAGTTTGGTAGGAAGGTACCAAAGTAATCCCGCAAGGAACACCGGACAGCGGTCAAGAATATCCTGAAGTACCGAAAAGGACAAAGGACATGTTTCGTTTATGGAGGTGACGAAGAGCTCGTCGTAAAGGGTTACTTCGATGCTAGCTTCGACACGATCTGATGACTCAAAGTCACAAACCGGATACGTATATGTTAAATGGTGGAGCAGTAAGCTGGTGCAGCTGCAAGCAGAGCGTCGTGGCGGGATCTACATGTGAAGCGGAGTGCATGGCTGTAACATCCCAAAATTTTCAATTTGGAATGTTATACATTAGGTCATCATGCATATCATATTTTTCTCGCATTTTTCCGATCCTAGAAATTTCACGCAACTCAAGGACCCTCGCATTTTCCCCTTTATATACCCGCCGCCCCCTCTCTCTCCGCCATGTCCGCCTCACCCGACCAGCGCCAACCCCGCCGCCCTGAGAAGCCGCCGCCGCCGCCGTTCCCGCCGTCGCCGAACCCCGCCGCCCTCGCCGCCCCTCGCCGACCCGCGGACCTCCCGCCTCGCCCGAGCCCTCCGAGCTTCATGGCGAGATCACGGAGGTAGCCGCCCGCGCCCGATCCGTTTTCCCTAATAAACCGATCCGGTTTTTATTAAAAAAAAAGATGTTCAGTTTTTTTAAAAAACCTAGATTGGTTTTATTTTTTTCGTTTTTTATTTAACGAACGTTCACCGAACCGTTCGTTTCAATGAACGTGTTCGTTGGATTCGTTCTGTTAACGAACGTCCGCTATTTAATCCGTTCGTCGTTTTCTTTTAATCGGATTTAATCCGTTATTTTTCTGATTCGATTTCAGATCCGATTTTCAAAACTGTTTTATTTCTCGCTCGTTTATCGGAATCAGGTGATTCAAGCGCCTGGAGTTTCGTAACGAAACCGCCGATCCGACTAACCTACTTTCACAGAGTTTTGCTACTGTGAAATTTTGACCTAATTTCAGATTGCTAAACCGAGTCGTTCTCTCTCGAGTTTTGACTTTCGGAGTTTATTTTGATTCGATTCTTTTGCAACCAGGGTTCTTAAGTTGAACTTTCTGGTTAGATCTTTTATTCGAGATTTCCCGTGCTTTAGATGAGTACTTATTGTATGCTTGTTGTTTGTCTGCGTTAGATCACCGGAGTGCCGCTTGTTACTTCGAATCTCTAGGTCTCGCGGATCATCAGCAAGGCAAGTAACACTTTGATCATACTTTTCTACTACCCAGTTTTTATGCATTAGATCTATTCCTCAAACACTTGCATGATTAGGATCTAATTAAATTGTGGGATGGGAAGTAGATTGAGGTAGTACCTATTACCTGTTTTACTTATGAAACCTTGGGAGTTACTTCTACATTTGCTTGTTCATGCCATGCTATGCTAGTAGACGTGGATTGGGTGAGTGAATATCCATGACAGATGTGAGATTGTTAATTAATGGTTTATCTAAGGTGGCAACCTAAACACACATCTGGGTGGATTGAGGCACCTGGTTTCCATCAGGACTTGCCTGTTTTTCTTCGGACCGCCACCCAGGCTCTAAGGGATCATAAGATTATTCAAACTGGAAACTTCCGTGTGCAGCCACAAGCCAATTATGGGCTCTGGCGTAGTTGACTAAGTTGTGCGAACTCTTACGGGTAGACTAGCTGATGTAGGGGATGTAGGTTGGTACTATGTCTCGGTCATCCGTTTCTCAAACACCATGTAGTGCGAGAACCAAGCGGAGGCGATCGAGTCTTGTGGGGAAAAGTGCGCAAACCTCTGCAGAGTGTATAAACTAATCATGATTAGCCGTGTCCCCGGTTATGGACAATTTGAGTATCCTGTAATTGAATATCATGTGAATCTCAACATGTTACTTCTAAATAAAAGTTATTGGGTTTTGATGAGTACTTTTTAATTGGGATTGAGGATGCTGTCAACCATTCTCAATGTTTAACAACCACCATGATAGTTAAATAAACTATTCCTTTGATGTAGGGAAAAATCAGCTTTATGCAAATGTAATCGTAGAGCCTTACCACCAGCCATATATGCATGTAGTATAGGCTTATTCCTTCATTGCTCTTATGTGTTACATTGCCAGCATATTCCATGTGTTGACCCGTTGGCTGCAACTTTCACGCTATGCACTTTTCATTTACGACGAGTAAGGTGTTAGGTCGTGGTTCTATACTCGATGATGCCGTTGGAGTTGATGGACTCGCTTATCTTCCAAGCCTTCCATTGTTATTATTAGATGGCCTTAAGCCATATTATTGTAATAAGTTCCCTTGTGGACAACGATGTAATAAGTGTGTGATTGCTACTCGCTATAAATCCTTCGGCATCTTGTGTGGTGTCGGCATTCTCGATCCAGGATGACACTGAGCACAGAGACTTGATCCATTCGGGTCTGGTCGCTACAATGGCAGCCTCGGAGGCAGCACATGAAGCAATTTGGGTGAAGGAGTTCATCACCGACCTAGGAGTCATACCCAATGCGTCGGAGCCGATCAAACTCTTCTGTGACAACGCTGGAGCTATTGCACTTGCCAAGGAGCCCAGGTTTCACAAGAAGACCAGGCACATCAAGCGTCGCTTCAACTCCATTTCGTGAAAATGTTCAAGATGGGGACATAGAAATTTGCAAAGTGCACACGGATCTGAATGTCGCAGATCCATTGACTAAACCTCTTCCGCGAGCCAAACATGATCAACACCAGAACTCTATGGGTGTTCGATTCATCACAATGTAACTAGATTATTGACTCTAGTGCAAGTGGGAGACTGTTGGAAATATGCCCTAGAGGCAATAATAAAAGTATTATTATTATATTTCCTTGTTCATGATAATTTTCTTTTATTCATGCTATAATTGTATTATCCGAAATCGTAATACACGTGTGAATACATAGACCACAATATGTCCCTAGTGAGCCTCTAGTTGACTAGCTCGTTGATCAATAGATAGTCATGGTTTCGACTATGGACATTGGATGTCATTGATAACGGATCACATCATTAGGAGAATGATGTGATGGACAAGACCCAATCCTAAGCATAGCACAAGATCGTGTAGTTCGTTTTGCTAGAGTTTTTCCAATGTCAAGTATCTCTTCCTTAGACCATGAGATAGTGTAACTCCGGATACCGTAGGAGTGCTTTGGGTGTACCAAACGTCACAACGTGGCTCGGGTGACTATAAAGGTGCATTACAGGTATCTCCAAAAGTGTCTCAAGGTTGACACGGATCGAGACTGGGATTTGTCACTCCGTATGACGGAGAGGTATCACTGGGCCCACTCGGTAGTGCACCATCATAATGAGCTTAAAGTGACCAAGTGTTTGGTCACGGGATCATGCATTATGGTACGAGTAAAGTGACTTGCCGGTAACGAGATTGAACGAGGTATTGGGATACCGACGATCGAATCTCGGGCAAGTAAAATACCGATTGACAAAGGGAATAGTATACGGGGTTGATTGAATCCTCGACATCGTGGTTCATCCGATGATATCATCGAGGAGCTTGTGGGAGCCAACATGGGTATCCAGATCCCGCTGTTGGTTATTGCCCAAGAGCCGTCTCGGTCATGTCTGGCAAGACACAATAACGATCTTAAGTATGAGATCGAAGAACTCAAGAAGAAGTTGGCGCTCAGGAATGAAGACCAGTATGTCGAATACCCAAGCGACTACATTAACATCGACGACACCGATTCGGATCCAAGTGAACCCGACTTTGAAGACGAAGCTGGAGCAGACATCATGGAGTCTTCCACCGGTTCAAACTAGTAGAAGTCCCCCACATATTAGTAGTATTCCCTCCATGTAAACATTATAGTACACGCACTTTTGCGATAGTTAGATCGTTGTAAGCCCTTGTTTGATTGAATGAAGTGATTTTGTGTGCATTTGCTCATGTGCATTTGGGTAGTGATTCCCTTAGACCTTATTCTATTCTACATTTCTCTCCTTTTCTAAACCCATCAGATGCCTCCGAGACGCGACCCCGGATTCGTTTTTCCGCCAGAGATCACCCAATTGATCCAGCAGCAGAATACCCTGATTCAAACGCTGGTGCGAAACAACAACAACAACAACAACAACCCGCCGCCACCACCACCACCGCGGATCATCGACTCGCTTCCTTAGACTGAACCCGCGGTGTATTCCAAAGAGCACCGAGCCGATTGTAGCAGATGACTGGCTCCGCAAGATAGGAAGGGAGCTGACCACTGCAGGATGCACAGATGGTGAAAGAGTGAAGTTTGCAGCACATCAGCTTGAAGGACCCGCCGCAAAGATGGTGGGAGAATTTCACAGCCACTTACCCGTGAGACACCGCCACATGGGACCAGTTTGAAAGAAGCTTTTCAGACCGCCCATGTTTCAAAGAGGAGCCATGGCCATGAAGAAGCGTGAGTTTCGCAACCTACGCCAAGGAGGAAGGACTCACACAAGATGCGTGGATGACTTTAGCAAATTAGCACGTTATGCCCCGGATGACGCTGCTACAGATGCGCTAAACAGAGAAGTTTCTAGAAGGACTGAATGATGAGTTCAGATGCCGTTGATGGTAGCAAGTTTTAACAACTACCAGGAGTTAGTAGACCGAGCTCTCATGATTGAAGGAAGCAAGAAGAATTGAGAACTGCAAGCGGAAGTATGGACAAGGAAGTATAACTCGATCCCAGCAGAAGCCTCGTTATACCCCTAAATCAGGAATTCAGTTTCAGATACCCATGGAGGAGGTAATTCGATAACCATAATGGCACCAAGAATGGGAACGGAATGGAGGAAGCAATGGACAGAATCGCACCAACCCGCTCTACACCATCCAAGGTAGACTTGAGTCACATTATTTGCTTTAAGTGCCGCAAGATCGGGCACTATGCAAATGATCGTCCGTAAGGCCATAATGGAAATGGCAATGGAAGCTCGAAAGAAGCCCAACCCTTTCAATGGGGGACAGGTGAACCACATTGATGTGGAGGAGGTTGAAGATCAGCCCGATGCAAGAATCGGTAAGTTTTTGGTTAAGTCATTTATCGCAGTTGTTCTTTTCGATCTTTGGTGCATCGCGTTCATACATATCAAGGGATTTGTGGATAAGTACAAGTTACCAACCCAAGCCCTTAGGTCACCCATGCTAGTAACCTCACCCGAGCAGAGTACATGGCTAGTAAATGGTGTGATCGATCGCCACTAAGGATTGGACCCTATGTTTTCCCTCGCACCTAATAGTTCTGGAATCCCAAGGATTGGATGTGATATTAGGAATGGATTGGTTATCAAAGTATGGAGGAAACATAGATTGTACCACAAGGTCAATTTTGCTCACCACACCGTAAGGAAGAAGGATTATATGTATCACGGCACGAGCCGAGGAGAGCACAAGTTAATTGCTTATCGAGAGTGGTACAGAAGAAGTACCAGATGGTGAAGGATTATCCTGATGTATTTCCGAGGAGTTGCCGTGAATGCCGCGGATAGAGACATTGAGTTTTTGATCGAGCTGTTGCCGTGAACAGGCCCGATATCGGGTTAATCAGATAGGATGCCCGCAAAGGATTTGGCGGAAATCAAGAAGCCGATTAAGGAACTATTGGATAAAGGTTTTATTCGCCCAAGTTCTTCACCTTGGGGATCACCCGTTTTGTTAGTAGAGAAGAAGGATGGATCGTTGAGAATGGTTGTTGATTACCGTGGATTGAATGAAGTAACAATCAAGAACAAGTACCCACTACCTATGATTAATGATCTGTTTGATCGCTTGCAAGGAGCCAAAGTGTTTTCTAAGATCGACTTGCGATCAGGGTACCATCATTGAAGATTCGGGAGCAAGATATACCCAAGACAGCGTTTACCACGAGATATGGACTGTATGAGTATACCGTTATGTCATTTGGACTGACTAACGCACCAGCCTATTTCATGAACCTGATGAACAAAGTGTTTATGGAGTTTTTGGATAAATTCGTCGTGGTGTTCATTGATGATATTTTGATTTTCTCGAAGGATGAAGAGGAACATAAGGAACATTTGAGATTGGTTTTGGAGAACTGAGGGAACACCAGTTGTATGCCAAGTTCAGCAAATGTGAGTTTTGGCTAAAGGAAGTTGGATTTCTCGGACATGTTATATCCGGAGAAGGAATAGCAGTTGACCCCACAAAAGTTGAGACCAGAACCAAATGGGAAGCACCAACGATAGTTGGAGAGATTCGAGTTTCCTTGGACTCGCAGGATACTACCAAGATTCATTGATAATTTCTCAAGGATTGCAAAGCCTATGACTGAATTGTTGAAGAAGGAAAACAAATTCATATGGATTGAGGACTGCGAGGCAAGTTTTCGGAGTTGAAGAAAAGATTGGTTACCTCACCAGTTTTGATATTGCCGATCAAACTAAGGATTATGAGGTGTATTATGACGCTTCACGCCGAGGACTTGGAGCCGTATTTATGCAGGAAGGAAGAGTTGTTTCAGTATGCTTCACGACAACTTAAGCCGCATGAGTTGAATTATGCCACTCATGATTTGGAGTTAGCAGCCGTTGTGCATGCCTTGAAGACGTGGAGACATTTTCTCATTGGAAATCATTGTGAAGTATATACGGATCACAAGAGTTTGAAGTACATCTTCACACGTATGAATTGAATCTCGATGAGGTGATGGTTAGAGCTAATCAAGGATTATGATATGAGATTGCATTATCACCCGAAAGGCTAATGTCAGAGCTGACGATTGAGCCGTAAGAGCCACGCCAATACCCTAATGATGGGAGGAATACCCAATGAGTTAGCCGAGGACCTTCGAGAACTATGGTTGGAAATAGTTCCAGAGGCTATGTAGCAGCATTGGAGATTCAATCGACATCGATGGACAAAATCGAGAAGCCCAAAAGGCAGATAAGGAAGTTGCCTCTATAAAGGAGAAAATGAGCAAAGGAAAAGCTAAAGGATTTCGTGAGGATGAGCACGATACCCTATGGTTTGAAGACCGTGTTTATGTGCCCAATGACCCGTAGATCGTGAAGTTGATTTTACAAGAGGCCCATGATTCACCCTATTCGATTCACCCAGAAATACCAAGATGTATTTGGATTTGAAGAATATTTTCGGTGGACCGGAATGAAGAAGGATATTGCGGAATATGTAGCAATTTATGACGTATGTCGAAAGTAAAGGCGAACATCGAAGCCAGCAGGATTGTTACAACCATTGCCGATACCGAATGGAAGTGGATAAACTAGGCATGGATTTCATCACAGGTTTGCCAAAGACCCGCTCAGATATGACTCGATTTGGGTCATAGTCGACCGCTTGACCAAGGTAGCTCATTTCATTCCAAATCAAGACTACCTATAGCAGTGCTAAGTTGGCAAAGATATACATGACCAGAATTGTGTGCTTACACGGAGTTCCGAGGAGCATCGATCGGATAGAGGAACCCAGCTTTACTTGAAATTTTGGAACCGCTTGCACGAAACATTGGGAACCCGATTGAATTCAAGACAGCTTTCCACCCACGCACCGATGGATGACCGAGAGAGTCAATCAGATTTTGGAGGACATGCCGAGAGCTTGTGCACTAGATTATGGATCTAGTTGGGATGATAATTTGCCGTATGCAGAATTTTCCTACAACAACAGCTACCAAACCAGCTTAAAGATGGCACCTTTCGAGGCTCAGATGGAAGAAGGTGCAGGACACCGTTGTCATGGGACTAAACCGAGATCGCCGCTTGTTTGGACCAGATTTGATTAAGGAGTCTCGAACAGAAAGTTGTTGATTCGAGATGTGCTCAAGGTAGCCCACCTGCATGTAAGAGCTATGCCGATTCAAAGCGCAGCGATTGAGTATGAAGTTGGAGACAGAGTATATCTCGAGTATCCCCGCCGAGGAGTTAAGCGCTTTGGAGTGAAAGGAAAGTTAGCACCCGCTTGCTGGACCATATAAGATTTTGCAACGCATGGGAGAAGTTGCGATAAGTTGGAATTGCTGTAAGGACTGTCAGGAGTTCATGATGTATTCCATGTTTCTCGATTGAAGAAATGTCACCCGAGATAGCAGAGGTACTGCTAAGAGACACAAAGTGCCCTTTGAAGCAATACAGTTGAAGGATGACTTGACATATGAGGAAAACCAGTTAAGATTCTCGATTATGCCAGAGAGTTACCCGCAGCAAGGTTATCAAGTTTTGCAAAGTTCAATGGAGCCACCACACCGAGGATGAAGCCACCGGGAAAGAGAGGAAGTTTTGCTTAAGGACCACCTCACCTATTTTCTAGTTAACCCAATCTCGAGGGCTAGATTCATCTTAAGGGTTTGTAACATCCCAAATTTTCAATTTGGAATGTTATACATTAGGTCATCATGCATATCATATTTTTCTCGCATTTTCCGATCCTAGAAATTTCACGCAACTCAAGGACCCTCGAGAGAGTTGGAAGTTTCATTATTTTCATATTTGGGATTTCTCAAATTTTGAAAATAGGATCAATTGGATTTATTTAAATTATCTTCATAAAGTTTTCCTATAAAAATATTTGGAGAGGGAATAATATGACTTTCCCAACAATTAGGAAAAATGAAGATATTATAAATAAATCAAATTTGGTTTTGGAAGATTTGTTTTGCTTAGGCCAAAAATGAGCATTTTAAAAATTTTACGCATGTTTGCCGTTTTTAAAGTTCATTTTGTTCGACTCATTTTTAGGAGTCGGGGAAAATTTGTTTTATTTAATTTGGAGTTCATTTGGTATTTTTTTTAATTCATTTGGTTTAAATTTTATTTTAAAAAAATATCGCTTCTGGCCGAGGCCCAGCCGCCCCAGCCCAGCGCCCCCCCGGCCCACCTCCTCCTCCTTCTTGCCTCGGCCACCGAGCGAGGTGCCCGCCACAAGACGCCATCGCTCACCGCCGGAGTCCGCTCCCCTTGCCTCCTTGCCCCTCCCAAGCCACCCGCCGCCCCCCTATATATACCCGCCGCCTCTCTCTCACCGCCATGCCACCACCCGACCACAACAACCCGCCGCCACAGAGGAAGCCGCCGCCGCCGTTTCCCGTGTCGCCGAACCCCGCCGCCCTCGCCGCCTCGCCGACTCACCGCCGGACCTCCCGCCCGCCGAGCCCACGAGCTTCACGGCGAGATCACGAGGTAGCCGCCCGCGCCCGATCCGGTTTTCCCTAATAAACCGATCCGTTTTTATTAAAAAAGATGTTCAGTTTTTTAAAAAACCTAGATTGGTTTTATTTTTTCGGTTTTTATTTAACGAACGCTCACCGAACCGCTCGCTTCAATGAACGTGTTCGTTGGATTCGTTCGTTAACGAACGTCCGCTATTTAATCCGCTCGTCGTTTTCTTTTAATCGGATTTAATCCGTTATTTTCCGATTCGATTTCAGATCCGATTTTCAAAACTGTTTTATTTCTCGCCGCTTATCGGAATCAGTGATTCAAGCGCTGAGTTTCAGAACGAAACCGCCGATCCGACTAACCTACTTTCACAGAGTTTTGCTACTGTGAAATTTTGACCTAATTTCAGATTGCTAAACCGAGTCGTTCTCTCTCGAGTTTTGACTTTCGGAGTTTATTTTGATTCGATTCTTTTGCAACCAGGGTTCTTAAGTTGAACTTTCTGGTTAGATCTTTTATTCGAGATTTCCCCGTGCTTTAGATGAGTACTTATTGTATGCTTGTTGTTTGTCTGCGTTAGATCACCCGGAGTGCGCCGCTTGTTACTTCAATCTCTAGGTCTCATGGATCATCGAGAAGGCAAGTAACACTTTGATCATACTTTTCTACTACCCAGTTTTTATGCATTAGATCTATTCCTCAAACACTTGCATGATTAGGATCTAATTAAATTGTGGGATGGGAAGTAGATTGAGGTAGTACCTATTACCTGTTTTACTTATGAAACCTTGGGAGTTACTTCTACATTTGCTTGTTCATGCCATGCTATGCTAGTAGACGTGGATTGGGTGAGTGAATATCCATGACAGATGTGAGATTGTTAATTAATGGTTTATCTAAGGTGGCAACCTAAACACACATCTGGGTGGATTGAGGCACCTGGTTTCCATCAGACTTGCCTGTTTTTCTTCTGACCGCCACCTGTGCTCTAAGGGATCATAAGATTATTCAAACTGAAACTTCCGTGTGCAGCCACAAGCCAATTATGGGCTCTGGCGTAGTTGACTAAGTTGTGCGAACTCTTACGGGTAGACTAGCTGATGTAGGGGATGTAGGTTGGTACTATGTCTCGGTCATCCGTTTCTCAAACACCATGTAGTGCGAGAACCAAGCGGAGGCGATCGAGTCTTGTGGGGAAAAGTGCGCAAACCTCTGCAGAGTGTATAAACTAATCATGATTAGCCGTGTCCCCGTTATGGACAATTTGAGTATCCTGTAATTGAATATCATGTGAATCTCAACATGTTACTTCTAAATAAAAGTTATTGGGTTTTGATGAGTACTTTTAATTGGGATTGAGGATGTGTCAACCATCCTCAATGTTTAACAACCACCATGATAGTTAAATAAACTATTCCTTTGATGTAGGGAAAATCAGCTTTATGCAAATGTAATCGAGAGCCTTACCACCAGCCATATATGCATGTAGTATAGGCTTATTCCTTCATTGTTTTATGTGTTACATTGCCAGATATTCCATGTGTGACCTGTTTTGGCTGCAACTTTCACGCTATGCAGACTTTTCATTTACGAGTAAGGTGTTAGGTCGTGGTTCTATACTCGGGATGCCGTTGGAGTTGATGGACTCGCTTATCTTCCAAGCCTTCCGCTGTTATTATTAGATGGCCTTAAGCCATATTATTGTAATAAGTTCCCTTGTGGACAACGATGTAATAAGTGTGTGATTGCTACTCGCTATAAATCCTTCAAGCACTGTGGTGGTGTCAAGATTATCGATCCAGGGATGACACCGAGCACGTAGACTTGATCCATTCGGGTCTGGTCGCTACAATGGCAGCCTCGGAGGCAGCACATGAAGCAATTTGGGTGAAGGAGTTCATCACCGACCTAGGAGTCATACCCAATGCGCCGGAGCCGATCAAACTCTTCTCGTGACAACGCTGGAGCTATTGCACTTGCCAAGGAGCCCAGGTTTCACAAGAAGACCAGTACATCAAGCGCCGCTCAACTCCATTTCGTGAAAATGTTCAAGATGGGGACATAGAAATTTGCAAAGTGCACACGGATCTGAATGTCGCAGATCCATTGACTAAACCTCTTCCGCGAGCCAAACATGATCAACACCAGAACTCTATGGGTGTTCGATTCATCACAATGTAACTAGATTATTGACTCTAGTGCAAGTGGGAGACTGTTGGAAATATGCCCTAGAGGCAATAATAAAAGTATTATTATTATATTTCCTTGTTCATGATAATTTTCTTTTATTCATGCTATAATTGTATTATCCGGAAATCGTAATACACGTGTGAATACATAGACCACAATATGTCCCTAGTGAGCCTCTAGTTGACTAGCTCGTTGATCAATAGATAGTCATGGTTTCCTGACTATGGACATTGGATGTCATTGATAACGGGATCACATCATTAGGAGAATGATGTGATGGACAAGACCCAATCCTAAGCATAGCACAAGATCGTGTAGTTCGTTTTGCTAGAGTTTTTCCAATGTCAAGTATCTCTTCCTTAGACCATGAGATAGTGTAACTCCCGGATACCGTAGGAGTGCTTTGGGTGTACCAAACGTCACAACGTGAATCGGGTGACTATAAAGGTGCATTACGGTATCTCCAAAAGTGTCTGCTGGGTTGACACGGATCGAGATCGATTTGTCACTCCGTATGACGGAGAGGTATCACTGGGCCCACTCGGTAGTGCACCATCATAATGAGCTTAAAGTGACCAAGTGTTTGGTCACGGATCATGCATTATGGTACGAGTAAAGTGATTTGCGGGTAACGAGATTGAACGAGGTATTGGGATACCGACGATCGAATCTCGCAAGTAAAATACCGATTGACAAAGGGAATAGTATACGGGTTGATTGAATCTCGACATCGTGGTTCATCCGATGATATCATCGAGGAGCTTGTGGAGCCAACATGGGTATCCAGATCCCGCTGTTGGTTATTGCCCAAGAGCCGCCTCGGTCATGTCGCATGATGTCCCCAACCCGTAGGGTCTACACACTTAAGGTTCGGTGACACTAGGGTTGTATGAATATGAGTATGCAGCAAACCGAATGTTGTTCAAGTCCCGGATGAGATCCCGATGTCACGAGGAGTTCGGAATGGTCCGGAGGTAAAGATTTATATATAGGAAGTCTTATTTTGGTCGCGGAAAAGTTTCAAGCGTTATCGGTATTGTAATCGGGAGTGCCGAAGGGGTCCGGGGTCCACCGGGGTCCACCTGCCTGGGGCCACATGGGCTGTAGGGGTGCGCCTTGGCCTATATGGGCCAAGGAACCAGCCCCAAGAGGCCCATGCGCCAAGATATAAGAAAAAGGAGAGTCCTAAAGGGGAAGGCACCTCAGGGTGCCTTGGGAGGATGGACTCCTCCCCTCTTAACCGCACCCTTCCTTGGAGGAAGGGGCAAGGCTGCACCCTCCCCTCTCTTGCACCTATATAAAGGGAGGGAGGGAGGTGGCGCAACCATAAGCCCCGGCGCCTCCTCCTCCCTGCAACACCTCCTCCTCCTCCCGTAGTTGCTTAGCGGCCCTCCGGAGTTCACTGCATCCACCACCACGCCGTCGTCGTTGCTGGATCATCATCAACCTCTCCTTCCCCTTGCTGGATCAAGAAGGAGGAGACGCTATCCGCTCCGACGTGTGTTGAACGCGGAGGTGCCGTCTGCTCAAAGACTAGGTCATCGGTGATCTGAATCACGGCGAGTACGACTCCATCATCCCCGTTCCATTGAACGCTTCCGCACGCGATCTACAAGTGGTATGTAGATGCAATCACTCTCCCATGACTCGTTGCTAGATGAACTCATAGATGGATCTTGGTGAAACCGTAGGAAAATTTTTAATTTTCTGCAACGTTCCCCAACATGTAGTATAGCATTACTCTTTCATATTTCCCTCTATGTGTTACATTACCAGCATATTCCATGTGCTGACTCGTTTTCGGGCTGCAACGTTCATGTTGCAGACTTTTCAGACGACGAGTAAGGTGCCTTTAGGTCATGGTTCTATACTCAGTGATGCCGTTGGAGTTGATGGACTCGCTTATCTTCCAAGCCTTCCGCTGTTATCGTTATTAGATGGCCTTAAGCCATATTTATTGTAAGAAGTTCTCTTTTGAGACATTCGATGTAATAAGTGTGTGATTGCTACTCTGTTAAAAATCCTTCGAGTACTGTGCGTGTTAGCATTACTGATCCAGGGATGACACTGATGCACAGAGATCAGGCTGTTTGAGGTCTGGTCGCTACAAGATGGTATCAGAGCACACGCTGACTGTAGGACACGACCACTAAGCTAAAGCCCTAGATTTCTACTCTTTCTTCTCATTTCTAACTCCTCATCTTTTCTACTCTTTTAGGATGGCGGATGCAAGGAACAAGTTCACGCAATCGGATGAAGATACACCCTTTGGACGCCACTTGAAGGAAGTCACTACATACCTGAACATTGGAGTACCAAGCTTCACCGGGACCTACAACGCCACTTTACCCAAAGAGGAGCATTGGATGATTCAAGTTCAAGTTCCAGGAAGGACGTTCACGCCAATCACGGAGCCCATAGAGTTTTCCTTTGATGCACCAACCTAGAGTCTAGGAAAGAGCATGGCAGCCAACATTACCATGGGACGTATCAGAGAAGTTTACCGCAATGATCTCAAGGATACTATATACCAGATTTGTGGGCACCGAGACGAGCAATGGGAGATGATCAGCACCAGGAAGGATAGATCAATCACAGCTTTTATCCAGGAGTTAAACCAGCACATTCGACGCCAGGAAAACCAGATGTGCGTAGGTATGATGGATCTGCAGAAGGCCTTGACCAAGATCACGGATCTGGAAGAAGAAATCAAAGCTACACATGAAGATATATGGAGGAAATCGAAGTGTTAGTGGAGAAGAATGACGACCTAACCAGGAAGCTAGGAGTTTTCATGGGAGATCCCGCGCCAGGAGGAGAAGACGACGATTCCACTTGCCCGAATAATTATATCATCATCGACGATACCGGTTCGGACCCAGACAACAGCGATGATGACTATGTTGATGAAGCTGGAGCGGATATCATGGAGTCTTCATCGGAGCAGTTTTTCTAGTTGACCACCATAACAGTGGTAGTATTTCCCCCATGTATCTAGTTTAGTCCGAGCACTTTTATAACGATAGATAGACCGTTGTATGCCCTTGTTTGATTGAATGAAGTGATTTTGTTTGCATTTGTCTCATGTGCATATGGGTAGTGTTTTCTCTCTAGAACTCATTCTATTCTATATTCTCATCTTCTCTAAAACCCTCAGATGCCTCCAAGACACGACACCGGATTTGTTTTCCCACCGGAGATCACTCAGTTGATTCAACAGCAGAATGCCTTGATGCAAGCATTGGTACAGAACCAAGGCAACAACAACAACAACCCACCACCACCACCACCTGTTGACCATTTAACCCGTTTCTTGAGGCAGAATCTGCCGGTGTTTTCCAGTAGCACCGAGCCGATTGTTGCAGATGATTGGCTCCGCAAGGTTGGAAGAGAATTGACCACTACAGGATGCACAAATGCGGAGAGAGTGCGTTTTGCCGCACATCTGCTTGATGGACCCGCAACATCATGGTGGGAGAATTACACAGCCACACACTCTATTGACACTGTCACATGGGACCAGTTTCAGCAAGCTTTCCATACTGCCCATGTTCCAGCAGGAGCTATGGCCATGAATAAGCGTGAGTTTCGCAACTTACGCCAAGGAGGACGCACTGTAGGCCAGTATGTGGAGGACTTTAGTAAGTTAGCACGTTATGCCCCAGATGACGTTGCTACAGATGCAGCTAAGCAAGAGAAGTTTCTGGAAGGACTGAATGATGAGCTGAGCATGCAGTTGATGGTAGCAACCTTCAACAACTACTAGGAGTTGGTAGATCGTGCTCTTATGATTGAAGGGAAGCAGCAGCAGATTGAAAACCGTAAGAGGAAGTATGGACAAGGGAAGTACAATTCAGGAGCTCAGAAAAAGCTACACTTTACCCCGAAACCGGGAGGACATTTTCAGCATACCCACGGAGGAGGAAATTCGCATAATCATAATGGCTCTAAGAATGGTAACGGGAATGGAGGAAGCAACGGACAGAACCGTACCAACCCGTCAACCCCAGCCAAGAGAGACCTGAGCCAAGTCACTTGCTTTAAGTGTCAAAAGAATGGACACTATGCCAATGAATGTCCTGAAGCCCAGAATGGAAATGTAAATGGAAGCTCTGGGAAGAAGCCGAACCCTTTCAATAGGGGACAGGTGAACCACGTTAACGTGGAGGAGGTTGAAGCCCAGCCGGATGCAGTAATAGGTAAGTTTTTGGTTAAGTCATTTACTGCAGTCGTTCTTTTTGACACCGGTGCATCGCATTCATACATATCAAGGGGATTTGTGGATAAGTATAAACTGCCCACTAAGGTTCTTAGAACACCTATGTTAGTAAGCTCACTAGGAGCGGAGTATATGGCTAGTCGAGGATGTTTTCAAGTGCCATTGAGCATAGGTAGACATGTTTTCCCCACGGATTTAATCATTCTGGAATCGCAAGGTTTGGACGTGATTCTAGGTATGGATTGGCTATTGATGTATGGAGGAAACATCGATTGCGCCAGTAAGTTGATTTTGCTTACCACCCCAGAAGGAAGAAGGATCAAGTATGTGTCACAGCATGAGCCGAAGAGGACACAAGTAAACTCCTTATCAGGAGTTGTGCAGGAGGAAGTACCCGTGGTGAAGGATTTCCCTGACGTATTTCCGGAGGAGTTGCGTGCATGCCACCGGATAGAGACATTGAGTTTTGATTGAGCTTTTGCCGCATGTACCGATATCTAAGAGACCGTACCGGATGCCCGCACAAGATTTGGAAGAAATTAAGAAGCAGATTAAGGAGTTACTGGATAAAGGTTTTATTCGCCCAAGTTCTTCACCTTGGGGATCGCCAGTACTTCTAGTGGAGAAGAAGGATGGATCATTGAGAATGGTTGTTGATTATCGAGGATTGAATGAAGTAACTATCAAGAATAAGTACCCGCTGCTGATGATCAACGATTTGTTTGACCAATTGCAAGGAGCTAAGGTATTTTCCAAGATCGATTTGCGATCAGGATACCATCAGTTAAAGATTCGAGAGCAGGATATACCTAAGACGGCTTTTACCACCAGGTATGGGCTGTATGAATATACCGTTATGTCATTTTGTCTGACTAACGCACCTGCCTATTTCATGAACATGATGAACAAGGTGTTTATGGAGTTTTTGGATAAGTTCGTCGTGGTGTTCATTGATGATATTTTGGTCTACTCGAAGAATAAAGAGGAGCATAAAGAACATTTGCGTTTGGTACTCGAGAAGCTCAGAGAACATTAGTTATATGCCAAGTTCAGCAAATGTGAGTTTTGGTTGAAGGAAGTTGGATTCCTCGGACACGTTATATCCGGAGAAGGAATAGCAGTGGATCCCACCAAAGTTGTCACTGTGACAAACTGGGAAGCACCAACAACAGTTGGAGAGATCCGGAGTTTTCTTGGACTGGCAGGATACTACCGAAGATTCATTGAGAATTTCTTGAAGATTGCGAAACCCATGACGGAGTTGTTGAAGAAGGATACCAAGTTCAAATGGACTGAAGAATGTGAGGCTAGTTTCCAGGAGTTAAAGAAACGTTTGGTTACATCACCAGTGTTGATTTTGCCAGATCAGAGCAAAGATTATGAGGTATATTGTGATGCTTCACGTCGAGGACTTGGAGCAGTGCTTATGCAGGAGGGAAGAGTTGTTTCATACGCTTCACGACAGCTTAAGCCCCATGAGATGAATTATGCCACACATGATTTGGAATTAGCAGCAGTAGTGCATGCATTGAAGACTTGGAGACATTTTCTCATTGGAAACCATTGTGAGGTGTACACAGATCACAAGAGTTTGAAGTACATCTTCACGCAGAAGGAGTTGAACCTCAGGCAAAGGAGATGGTTGGAGCTCATCAAGGATTATGATATGAGATTGCATTATCACCCCGGAAAGGCCAACGTAGTAGCTGACGCGTTGAGCCGTAAGAGCCATGTCAACACACTAATGACCGGAGGGTTACCAAAGGAGTTAGCCGACGATCTTCGAGAGCTATGTTTGGAGATAGTTCCGAGAGGTTATGTAGCAGCATTGGAGATTCAGTATACTTTGATGGATAAGATCAGAGAAGCTCAGAAGACTGACAAGGAGGTTGCCTCTATTAAGGAGAAAATGAGCAAGGGAAAAGCTATAGGATTTCGTGAGGATGAACACGATACCTTATGGTTTGAAGACCACGTTTATGTGCCTAATGATCCGGAGATCAGGAAGTTGATTCTGCAAGAGGCCCATGACTCACCATACTCGATTCACCCAGGAAATACCAAGATGTATTTGGATTTGAAGGGTACCTTCTGGTGGACCGGAATGAAGAAGGATATTGCGGAGTATGTAGCAGTTTGTGATGTATGTCAGAGAGTGAAGGCAGAGCATCAGAAGCCAGCTGGATTGTTACAGCCATTGCCGATACCCGAATGGAAGTGGGATAAGTTAGGCATGGACTTTATCACGGGATTGCCCAGGACCCGTTCAGGGATTGCCGATACCCGAATGTTTCATATTTCCCTCTATGTGTTACATTGCCAGCATATTCCATGGGCTGACCCATTTTTGGGCTGCAACATTCATGTTGCGGACTTTTCAGATGACGAGTAAGGTGTCTTTAGGTCATGGTTCTATACTCAGTGATGCCGTTGGATTTGATGGACTCGCTTATCTTCCAAGCCTTCCGCTGTTATCGTTATTAGATGGCCTTAAGCCATATTTATTATAAGAAGTTCTCTTTTGAGACATTCGATGTAATAAGTGTGGGATTGCTACTCTGTTATAAATCCTTCGAGTACTGTGCGTGTCAGCATTACTGATCCAGGGATGACACTGATGCACAAAGATCAGGTTGTTTGAGGTCTGGTCGCTACACAGCTGAGGTAGCGTGGTGGTGGAGCCTCTAGGAAAGTTTGCATGCTGCCACACAGGTGCCTGCCCAACTGGTTGGGTCGGCAACTGCATGCGAATGGCGGTGGAAACTTGGTTGGTGCGGGCCTGGCAGCGGCCCTGCTGGTGTGCCTGGCGGGAGCCTTGCCGGGTGGCTCGGCAAGGGTCTTGCCGTGGCACGCTGGCCTCCCCGGCAAGGGTCTTGCCGAGGGTCTTGTGGGTTTCTTCGGTGAGGATGGTTGCCCTCTTATCCTCATTTGACCTTGAGCATTCTATGTCTTCACAAAGATTTGCATGCCACCACGGAGGTGCCTCCCGAGCCCTGTCCCAACGTATTTGCGAGCGTTGGTGGGCTTGAGGGCGGCTCACTTCGGCCGGCGTGGGCGAGCCACCCCGGCAAGGGTCTTGCCGGGGGAACCTGCTACGCCTATCTGATCTTTGTAGCCTTGGTCCTTGTTGTTGCTTCGTTTGTCCTCGTGGCTTTGGCTTCTCTCCAGCTCCCCTTTCCTGCTATGTCTATGCGTGGCCGTGGCGAGAGGCTCTGACTGCCCGTGCACAAGTAAAGGGGTCAAAAGCAGAACCCCTACTTTTGTACACCAACAGGAGCCCCCGGGCCTGGGCCACACATAAGCGCAACACGTTGTTGGGCCAGGCCTAGAATGGTGCGCGGGCAGTTGGGGCGGATTTTTACCGCGGCCACTGTTCCGTCCACTACGCTTCCCCACGACCCGCGTTGAACGCGCGACGTGGGGGTCGTGCGCGCGCGCATGACGTGGGAGGCATGCGTGGGACAGCGCCCGCGCATCGTCGCCACTGCAGCTAATGGAAGGAGGCGGCCCGCGCCTTCCCCATAAAAAGGAATAACCGCGGGCGCGCTGCTCACTTTTACCCCTTCCCTTCGCCTTCCTTCAATCTCAGAAACGCCGCCCCTTCTTCTCGAGCCTCTCTGCTTTCGCCCATCGCCGCCGTGCTTTTGCCGTCCTCTGCTTTTCCGCTTCCCGCAGTCGCCATGGCGCCCAAGTCCACCAAGAGCAAGGGAGTGGCGAAGGATGCCGGCTTGTCGGAGCAGCCGGAGAGCGAGCTGGTGGCGCGGCGAGCGCAATCCGCCTATTTCCCCTCGACGGTTGGCGTGCCCGAGCTTCGGGAGATGTTCAAGTGTTCGTGGGGTGTGAAGATGGGGGAGAGAAGACGGGTGATACGTCTCCGTCGTATCTATAATTTTTGATTGTTCCATGCCAATATTATTCACTTTCATATACTTTTTGGCAACTTTTTATATTATTTTTGGGACTAACATATTGATTCAAAGCTCAGTGCAGTTCACATCATTGCATGTTTTATGTTTCAGAGAATATCCATATCAAACGGAGTCCAAACGGGATAAAACGGACGGAGCTTATTTTTGGAAAATATGGAAAATTCCGTAAGAAAAATCCACGCGAGACGGTGCGAGGTGGTCACGAGGCGCGCGCGCCCCCTGGCGCCGCTGCCTACCCTCGTGAGCCTACCGTAAGGCGGTTGATGCTCTTCTTTTGCCGCAAGAAAGATAATATTCAGAAAAAAATCACGGCGAAGGTTTGAGGCCAATCGGAGTTAGGATCTCCATATAACGCGAAACGGTGAAACAGAGCCAGAAGAGAACGCAGAAACAAAGAGATAGATCCAATCTCGGAGGGTCTCTCGCCCCTCCCAAGCCATGGGAGCCAAGGAACAGAGGGGAAACCCTTCTCCCATCTAGGGTGAAGGTCAAGGAAGAAGAAGAAGGAGGGGGGCTCTCTCCCCTTCGCTTCCGGTGGCGCCAGAACGCCGCCGGGGGCCATCATCATCACCGCGATCTTCACCAACACCTCCGCCATCTTCACCAACATCTCCATCACCATCCCCCCTCTATCTACAGCGGTCCACTCTCCCGCAACCCGATGTACCCTCTACTTGAACATGGTGCTTTATGCTTCATATTATTATCCAATGATGTGTTGTCATCCTATGATGTCTGAGTGGATTTTCTTTGTCCTATTGGTGGTTGATGAATTGCTATGATTGATTTAATTTGCTTGTGGTTATGTTGCTGTCCTTTGGTGCCCATCATATGAGCGCGCGCGTGGATCACACCATAGGGTTAGTTGTATGTTGATAGGACTATGTATTGGAGGGCAAGAATGACAGAAGCTTCAACCTATCATAGAAATTGATGCATACGGGATTGAAGGGGGAGCAATATATCTTAATGCTATGGTTGGGTTTTACCTTAATGAACGTTATTAGTTGCTGATGCTTGCTAATAGTTCCAATCATAAGTGCATAGAATTCCAAGTAAGGGATGACATGCTAGCAGTGGCCTCTCCCACATAAAACTTGCTATCGGTCTAGTAAAGTAGTCAATTGCTTAAGGGACAATTTCGCCACACCTACCATCACTTTTCCACACTCGCTATATTTATTTTAGTTGTGACTCTACCTTAGCAGCCCCTAGTTTTATTTTCGTGCTCTTTACTTTCTTGCTAGCCTAGCCAAAAACACCTACAAAGTACTTCTAGTTTCATACTTGTTCTAGGTAAAGCGAACATCAAGCATGCGTAGAGTTGTATCAGTGGCAGATAGGACTTGAGAGAGTATTTGTTCTACCTTTAGCTCCTCGTTGGGTTCGACACTCTTACTTATCGAAAGAGGCTACAACTTGAAGGAAATATGCCCTAGAGGCAATAATAAAGTTATTATTTATTTCCTTATTTCATGATAAATGTTTATTATTCATGCTAGAATTGTATTAACCGGAAACATAATACATGTGTGAATACATAAGACAAACATAGTGTCACTAGTATGCCTCTACTTGACTAGCTCGTTGAATCAAAGATGGTTAAGTTTCCTAGCCATAGACATGAGTTGTCATTTGATTAACGGGATCACATCATTAGGAGAATGATGTGATTGACATGACCCATTCCGTTAGCTTAGCACATGATCGCTTAGTATGTTGCTATTGCTTTCTTCATGACTTATACATGTTCCTGTAACTATGAGATTATGCAACTCCGTTTACGGAGGAACACTTTGGTGCTACCAAACGTCACAACGTAATCGGGTGATTATAAAGGAGTACTACAGGTGTCTCCAAAGGTACATGTTGGGTTGGCGATTTCGAGATTAGGTTTTGTCACTCCGATTGTCGGAGAGGTATCTCTGGCCTTCTCGGTAATACTCATCACCTAAGCCTTGCAAGCATTGTAACTAATGAGTTAGTTATGAGATGATGTATTACGGAACGAGTAAAGAGACTTGCCAATAACGAGATTGAACTAGGTATTGATACCGACGATCGAATCTCGGGCAAGTAACATACCGATGACAAAGGGAACAAAGTATGTTGTTATGCGGTTTGACCGATAAAGATCTTCAAGAATATGTAGGAGCCAATATGGGCATCCAGGTTCCGCTATTGGTTATTGACCAAGAATAGTTCTAGGTCATGTCTACATAGTTCTCGAACCCGTAGGGTCCGCACGCTTAAGGTTTCGATGATGCTTATATTATGAGTTTATGAGTTTTGATGTACCAAGGAGTTCGGAGTCCCGGATGAGATCGGGACATGACGAGGAGTCTCGAAATGGTCGAGACGTAAAGATCGATATATTGACGACTATATTCGAGTTTGGAAAGGTTCCAATGATTCGGTATTTTTCGAGTACCGGAGAGTTACGGAATTCGCCGGGGAGAAGTATTGGGCCTTATTGGGCCTCAAGGGAAAGAGAGAGGGCAGCCTAGGGCAGGCCGCGCCCCCATGGCCTAGTCCGAATTGGACTAGGGAGGGCCGCACCCTTCCTTCCCTCCCTTCTCTCTTCCCTTACTTGTCTCCTACTCCCAATACATGGAAGGACTCCTAGTTGACTAGGAAGGGAATCCTACTCCCGTGGGAGTAGGACTCCCATGGCGCCCCCTACTAGGGCCGGCCTCCTCCTCCCTCCCTCCTTTATATACGGGGCAGGGGGCACCCAGACACACAAGTTGATCTACGGATCGCTCCTTAGCCGTGTGCGGTGCCCCCTCCACCATATTCCACTTCGGTCATATCGTCAGAGAGCTTAGGCGAAGCCCTCGCCGGTGAAGTCATATCGTCATGAGCTTAGGCGAAGCCCCGCGTCGGTGGAGCATCATCATCGCCACCACGCCGTCGTCTTGACGGAACTCATCCCGACACTTTGCTGGATCGAGTCCGGGATCGCCATCGAGCTGAACGTGTGCGAACTCGGAGGTGCCGTGACGCTCGGTGCTTGGATCGGTCGGATCGTGAAGACGTCGACTACATCAACCGCGTTGTTATAACGCTCCGCTTTCGGTCACGAGGGTACGTGGACGGATACTCTCCCTCTCGCTGCTATGCCATCACCATGGTCTTGCGTGATCGTAGGAAATTTTTGAAATTACTACGCTCCCCACAAAGGGCATCCGAGCCTGGTTTTATGCGTTGATGTCATATGCACGAGTAGAACACAAGTGAGTTGTGGGCGATATAAGTCATACTGCTTACCAGCATGTCATACTTTGGTTCAGCGGTATTGTGAGATGAAGCGGCCCGGACCGACATTACGCCAGATGCTTACGCGAGACTGGTTTCACCGCTCCGAGCACTCGTTGCTTAAAGGTGACCGGCGGGTGTCTGTCTCTCTCACTTTAGTTGAACCGAGTGTGGCTACGCCCGTCCTTGCGAAGGTTAAAACAGCACCAACTTGACAAACTATCGCTGTGGTTTTGATGCGTAGGTAAGAACGGTTCTTGCTCAGCCCGTAGCAGCCACGTAAAACTTGCAACAACAAAGTAGAGGACGCCTAACTTGTTTTTGCAGGGCATGTTGTGATGTGATATGGTCAAGACGTGATGCTATATTTATTGTATGAGATGATCATGTTTTGTAACCGGTTATCGGCAATCGGCAGGAGCCATATGGTTGTCGCTTATTGTATGAAATGCAAAGCCATGTAATTGCTTTACTTTATCACTAAGCAGTAGCGATAGTCGAGAAGCAATAGTTGGCGAGACGACAATGATGCTACGATGGAGATCAAGGTGTCGCACCGGTGACGATGGTGATCATGACGGTGCTTGGCGATGGAGATCACAAGCACAAGATGATGATGACCATATCATATCACTTATATTGATTGCATGTGATGTTTATCCTTTATGCATCTTATCTTGCTTTGATTGACGGTAGCATTATAAGATGATCTCTCACTAAAATTATCAAGAAGTGTTCTCCTCGAGTATGCACCGCTGCCAAAGTTCGTAGTACCCGGACACCACGTGATGATCGGGTGTGATAAGTTCTACGTCCATCTACAACGGTGCAAAACAGTTGCACACGCGAATACTCAGGTTAAACTTGACAAGCCTAGCATATAACAGATATGGCCTCGGAACACGGAGACCGAAAGGTCGAACGTGAATCATATAGTAGATATGGTCAACATAGTGATGTTCACCATTGAAACTACTCCATCTCACGTGATGATCGGACATGGTTTAGTTGATTTGGATCACGTAATCACTTAGATGACTAGAGAGATATCTGTCTAAGTGGGAGTTCTTAAGTAATATGATTAATTGAACTTTTATTTATCATGAACTTAGTCCTGGTAGTATTTTGCAAATTATGTTGTAGATCAATAGCTCGCGTTGTTGCTTCCCTATGTTTTTATATGTGTTCCTAGAGAAAATTGTATTGAAAAATGTTAGTAGCAATGATGCGGATTGGATCCGTGATCTGAGGTTTATCCTCATTGCTGCGCAGAAGAATTATGTCCTTAATGCACCGCTAGGTGACAGACCTATTGCATGAGCGATCTGACGTTATGAACGCTTTGGCTAGCTCAATATGATGACTACTTGATAGTTTAGTGCACCATGCTTAACGGCTTAGAATCGGGACTTCAAAGACGCGTTTTGAACGTCATGGACCATATGAGATGTTCCAGGAATTGAAGTTAATATTTCAAGCAAATACCCGAGTTGAGAGATATGAAGTCTCCAACAAGTTCTATAGCTAAAAGATGGAGGAGAATCGCTCAACTAGTGAGCATGTGCTCAGATTGTCTGAGTACTTCAATCGCTTGAATCAAGTGGGAGTTAATCTTCCAGATAAGATAGTGATTGACAGAATTCTCTAGTCACCATCACTAAGTTAGTAGAACTTCGTGATGAACTATAATATGCAAGGGATGACAAAAGTAATTCCCAAGCTCTTCGTGATGCTGAAATCGACGAAGGTAGAAATCAAGAAAAGAGCATCAAGTGTTGATGATTGACAAGACCACTAGTCTCAAGGAAAAGGGCAAAGGGAAGAAGGGGAACTTCAAAAAGAACGGCAAGCAAGTTGCTACTCGAGTGAAGAAGCCCAAGTCTGGACCTAAGCCTGAGACTAAGTGCTTTTGCTACAATGGAATTGGTCACTGGAAGCGGAACTACCCCAAGTGTTTGGCGGATAAGAAGGATGGCAAGGTGAACAAAGGTATATTTGATATACAGGTTATTGATGTGTGCTTTACTAGTGTTTATAGTAGCCCCTGAGTATTTGATACTTGTTCGGTTGCTAAGATTAGTAACTCGAAACAGGAGTTACGTATAAAATGTAAACTAGTTGAAGGGAAAGTAACGATGAGTGTTGGAAGTAGTTCCAAGATTGATATGATCATCATCGCACACTCCCTATACTTTCGGGATTAGTGTTAAACCTAAATAAATGTTATTTGGCGCTTATGCGTTGAGCATGAATATGATTTGATCATGTTTATTGCAATACGGTTATTCATTTAAGTAAGAGAATAAATTGTTGTTCTATTTACGTGAATAAAACCTTACATGGTTACACACCCAATGAAAATGGTTCGTTGGATCTCGATCGTAGTGATACACATATTCATAATATTGATGCCAAAAGATGCAAAGTTAATAATGATAGTGCAACTTATTTGTGGCACTCGCCGTTTAGGTCATATTGGTGTAAAGCGCATGAAGAAACTCCATGCTGATGGGATTTTGGAATCACTTGATTATGAATCACTTGATGCTTAAGAACCATGCCTTATGGGCAAGATGACTAAAGACTCCGTTCTCCGGAACAATGGAGCGAGCAAATGACTTATTGGAAATAATACATACTTGATGTATGCGGTCCGATGAGTGTTAAAGCTCACGGCAAGTATCGTTATTTTCTGACCTTCACAGATGATTTGAGCAGATATGGGTATATCTACTTGATGAAACACAAGTCTGAAATATTTGAAAAGTTCAAAGAATTTCAGAGTGAAGTGAAGAATCATCGTAACAAGAAAATAAAAGTTTCTACGATATGATCGCAGAGGAAAAATATTTGAGTTACGAGTTTGGCCTTCATTAAAACAATGTGAAATAGTTTCACTACTCACGCCACCGGAACACCACAGCTTAATGGTGTGTCCGAACGTCAGAATCGCACTTTATTGGATATGATGCGATCTATGATGTATCTTACCGATTTACCACTATCGCTTTGGGGTTATGCATTAGAGACAGCTGCATTCACGCTTAATAGGGCACCATCTAAATCCGCTGAGATGACACCGTATGAACTATGGTTTAGCAAGAAACCTAAGTCGTCGTTTCTTAAAGTTTGGAGTTGTGATGCTTATGTGAAAAGTTTCACCGATAAGCTCAAACCCAAATCGAGAAGTGCGTCTTCATAGAATACCCAAAAGAAACTGTTGGGTACACCTTCTATCACAGATCTAAAGGCAAAACATTCGTTGTTAAGATGGATCCTTTCTAGAGAAGGAGTTTCTCTCGAAAGAAGTGAGTGGGAGGAAAGTAGAACTTGATGAGGTAATTGTACCTTCTCCCTTATTGGAAAGTAGTTCATCACAGAAATCAGTTCCAAGTGATTCCTACACCAATTAGTAAGGAAGTTAATGATGATGATCATGAAACTTCAGATCAAGTTGCTACCAAACCTCGTAGATCTTCCAGAGTAAGATCCGCACTGAGTGGTACGGTAATCCTATTCTAGAAGTCATGTTACTAGACCATGATGAACCTACGAACTATGAGGAAGCGATGATGAGCCCAGATTCCGAAATGGTTTGAGACCATGAAATCTGAGATGGGATCCATATATGAGAACAAAGTGTGGACTTTGATGGAGTTGCTCGATGATCGGCAAGCCATATTATATAAATGGATCTTCAAGAGGAAGACAGATGCTGATAGTAGTATTACTATCTACAAAGCTCGACTTGTCGCAGAAAGGTTTTCGACAAGTTCAAGGTGTTGACTACAATGAGATTTACTCAATCAGTAGCGATGCTTATGTCTGTCTGAATCATGTTAGCAATTGCCACATTTTATGAAATCGCAAATGAATGTCAAAACTGCATTCCTTAATGGTTTTCTTAAAGAAGAGTTGTATATGATGCAACCAGAAGGTTTTGTCAATCCTAAAGGTTCTAACAAAATGTGTAAGCTCCAGCGATCCATCTATGGACTGGTGCAAGCATCTCAGAGTTGGAATACACACTTTGATAAGTTGATCAAAGCATATAGTTTTATACAGACTTTTGGTGAAGCCTGTATTTACAAGAAAGTGAGTGGGAGCACGACAACATTTCTGATAAGTATATGTGAATGACATATTGTTGATCGGAAATGATGTAGAATTATTCTGCAAAGCATAAAGGAGTATTTGAAAGGAGTTTTTCAAAGAAGGACCTCGGTGAAGCTGCTTACATATTGAGCATCAAGATCTATAGAGATAGATCAAGACGCTTGATAAGTTTTTCAATGAA
The DNA here is from genome assembly GCA_021605205.1 of Aegilops longissima. Lineage (NCBI taxonomy): Eukaryota > Viridiplantae > Streptophyta > Magnoliopsida > Poales > Poaceae > Aegilops > Aegilops longissima. Next base: position 759,611,518 of record CM038677.1, read on the forward strand.
TACATACCTTGACAAGATTTTGAAGTAGTTCAAAATGGAACAGTCAAAGAAAGAGTTCTTGCCTGTGTTACAAGGTGTGAGATTGAGTAAGACTCAAAACCCGACCACGGCAGAAGATAGAAAGAGAATGAAAGTCATTCCTATGCATCAGCCATAGGTTCTATAAAGTATGTCATGTTGTGTACCAGATCTATTGCATACCCTACCACTAAGATTGGCAAGGAGTGCAATAGAGATCTAGGAGTAGATCAATGGACAGCGGTCAAAATTATCCTTAGTAGAATAAGGATATGTTTCTCGATTATGGAAGTGAAAAAGGTTCGTAAAAGGTTACGCCGATGCAAGTTTTAACACTAATCTAGATGACTCGAGTCTCAATCTGGATACATATTGAAAGTGGGAGCAATTAGCTAGAGTAGCTCCGCAAGAGCATTGTAGACATAGAAATTTGCAAAATACTTACGGCTCTGAATGTGATGCAGACCGCTGACTAAAATTATCTCACAAGCAAAACATGATCATACCTTAGTACTCTTTGGGTGTTAATCACATAGCGATGTGAACTAGATTACTGACTCTAGTAAACCCTTTGGGTGTTGGTCACATATCGATGTGAACTATGGGTGTTAACCACATATAGATGTGAACTATTGATGTTAAATCACATGGCGATGTGAACTAGATTATTGACTCTAGTGCAAGTGGGAGACTGAAGGAAATATGCCCTAGAGGCAATAATAAAGTTATTATTTATTTCCTTATTTCATGATAAATGTTTATTATTCATGCTAGAATTGTATTAACCGGAAACATAATACATGTGTGAATACATAAGACAAACATAGTGTCACTAGTATGCCTCTACTTGACTAGCTCGTTGAATCAAAGATGGTTAAGTTTCCTAGCCATAGACATGAGTTGTCATTTGATTAACGGGATCACATCATTAGGAGAATGATGTGATTGACATGACCCATTCCGTTAGCTTAGCACATGATCGCTTAGTATGTTGCTATTGCTTTCTTCATGACTTATACATGTTCCTGTAACTATGAGATTATGCAACTCCGCTTACGGAGGAACACTTTGGTGCTACCAAACGTCACAACGAATCGGGTGATTATAAAGGAGTACTACAGGTGTCTCCAAAGGTACATGTTGGGTTGGCGATTTCGAGATTAGGTTTTGTCACTCCGATTGTCGGAGAGGTATCTCTGGGCCTTCTCGTAATACTCATCACCTAAGCCTTGCAAGCATTGTAACTAATGAGTTAGTTATGAGATGATGTATTACGGAACGAGTAAAGAGACTTGCCGGTAACGAGATTAAACTAGGTATTGGATACCGACGATCGAATCTCGGGCAAGTAACATACCGATGACAAAGGGAACAAAGTATGTTGTTATGCGGTTTGACCGATAAAGATCTTCGAAGAATATGTAGGAGCCAATATGGGCATCCAGGTTCCGCTATTGGTTATTGACCAAGAATAGTTCTAGGTCATGTCTACATAGTTCTCAAACCCGTAGGGTCCGCACGCTTAAGGTTTCGATGATAGTTATATTATGAGTTTATGAGTTTTGATGTACCGAAGGAGTTCGGAGTCCCGGATGAGATCGGGACATGACGAGGAGTCTCAAATGGTCGAGACGTAAAGATCGATATATTGGACGACTATATTCGAGTTCGGAAAGGTTCCAATGATTCGGTATTTTTCGAGTACCGGAGAGTTACGGAATTCGCCGGGAGAAGTATTGGGCCTTATTGGGCCTCTGCGGAAAGAGAGAGGGCAGCCTAGGGCAGGCCGCGCCCCCATGGCCTAGTCCGAATTGGACTAGGGGAGGGCCGCACCCTTCCTTCCCTCCCTTCTCTCTTCCCTTACTTGTCTCCTACTCCCAATACATGGAAGGACTCCTAGTTGGACTAGGAAAGGGGAATCCTACTCCCTGGGGAGTAGGACTCCCCATGGCGCCCCTCACTAGGGCCGGCCTCCTCCTCCCTCCCTCCTTTATATACGGGGCAGGGGGCACCCCAGACACACAAGTTGATCTACGGATCGCCTTAGCCGTGTGCGGTGCCCCCTCCACCATATTCCACTTCGGTCATATCGTCAGAGAGCTTAGGCGAAGCCCTGCGCCGGTGAAGTCATATCGTCATGAGCTTAGGCGAAGCCCTCGCCGGTGGAGCATCATCATCGCCACCACGCCGTCGTCTTGACGGAACTCATCCCCGACACTTTGCTGGATCGAGTCCGGGATCGCCATCGAGCTGAACGTGTGCGTAACTCGGAGGTGCCGTGACGCTCGGTGCTTGGATCGGTCGGATCGTGAAGACGCACGACTACATCAACAGCGTTGTTATAACGCTCCGCTTTCGGTCTCACGAGGGTACGTGGACGGATACTCTCCCCTCTCGTTGCTATGCCATCACCATGGTCTTGCGTGATCGTAGGAAATTTTTTGAAATTACTACGTTCCCCAGCACAACTATCCCATATACTTGCGGGTCATCAAGACCTTTTTCTGGCGCTGTTGCTGGGGAGCAATAGCGTGGGGTGAATATTCTCGTGTGTGCTTGTTTGCTTTATCACTAAGTAATTTTTATTTTCTGTTCTTAGTTGTTTTATATCTTTAGTTATGGGTAGGAAACGCAAAATACCAAAAAAATTAGTTGTACCTACTGCTCCAATGGTTGAAGAACCACTCAAAATATATCACACTACCGAAGATTTTCACTTGGATCATCTTCGATCCCTTTGTGCTCGTGTTGAAACCCCAACTAGCTTAGTTGAGGGCAAATCTTTAGATGAGCATGCTTGTTATGTGCGACACCGTATATCTGAAAAAGGGAAACTATTATGGGATCAAATTCAACGTTTGCAATGCTATGCTTGGAATTTATGCTATTATTATGATTTTACTTGTTGTTCTGAAAACCCTAAGAAACACCTTCCCTACCAATGTTTGTTTATTGATAATGGAATCTTATCCTCGTATGCTAAGGGTGTTTATAATTACTATGATGTTCAACAAATTGAAGAATTTGTTGCTTTTAAGGGTGCTTACGAAATTGCTTCTTTGATTGAAAAGTATGGTGCTACTTTTTACGAATCTGAAAATTTTGCCATACTTAAATATTGCTATGATAATTATGCTTCTAATCCTTATGTTAAACCATATATTGAGAACTACTCCGCTGTCCAAGAAGAGATTAATATTTTGCGGGAAGCTATGGAAGAAGGAATTGATGAAACTGTGAGCTCATTGGATGAAAAAGATGATGAGGAGAGCGAAGAACAAAAGGAGGAAGAGCGGATTAGCTACCCGTGCCCACCTTCTAATGAGAGTAACTCTTCAACTCATACATTGTTTAATTTCCCTTCGTTCTTACCGAAGGATGATTGCTATGATGATTGCTATGATGATTACTATGATGGTTGCTATGATGATTGTTATGATCCCGTTGATTCTTTTGAAATATCCCTTTTTGATGATGCTTGCTATGCTTGTGGACAAGATGCCAATATGAATTATTCTTATGGATATGAACTTGCTATAGTTCCTTATGTTATGAATAAAATTGTTGCTATTGCACCCACGCATGATAGTCCTATTATCTTTTTAAATTCTCCCGACTACACTATATCGGAGAAGCTTGCACTTATTAAGGATTATATTGATGGGTTGCCTTTTACTATTGCACATGATGATTTAGATGAATATAATATGCATGTGCTTGCTGCTCCTACTTGCAATTATTATGAGAGAGGAACTATATCTCCGCCTCTTTATGTTTCCAACACGATGAAATTGCAAGAAACTATTTATACTATGCATTGGCCTTTACTATGTGTGCATGAATCGTTCTTTTATGACATGCCGATGCATATGAAGAGAGTTAGACTTCGTCATTACATGATATATGTTACTTTGTGCTCACTACTAAATTACAAATCATTGCTAATTAAAATTGGCTTTGATATACCTTGGGATCCGGGTGGATTCACTACTTGAGCACTATATGCCTAGCTTAATGGCTTTAAAGAAAGCGCTGCCAGGGAGACAACCCAGAAGTTTTATAGAGTCATTTATTTCTGTTGAGTTCTTTCATATAGTTTAAAAACAACAAAAATAAAGAGGGGAACCCAAAACTTTTTCAAAAAGAAAAGTGGAAGTAAGAGAGACAAGCATTGTTGAAGTGGGAGAGCTCCTTGAACTTTGTTCATGCTCACGGCAACTTTGTGAATCTTGATTACAGAAACTTTTCAACAAAAATAATTATCCCCTTGTACAATTCCATTGTATTATAAAAATAATGTGCCAAGGTTTGCCTTTAGGATGTTTACAATGCCTGTTGGTTTGTGCGGTGCAGGACAGAAACTTTGGCTGTAGTGCGTGAATTTTAATTTTTTTACTGGAACGTCAAATGGTTCTGATCCTTTTTGCATTGTCTTGATGTACAACTTGTTTATTTTTCCTAATTTTGGCAGAATTTTCAAGTATCAGAAGTATGGTGAATGTTCAGAGTTCTACAGACTGTTCTGTTTTAGACAGATTCTGTTTTTGATGCATAGTTTGCTTGTTTTGATGAAACTATCAATTTATATCAGTGGATTAAGCCATGAAAAAGTTATATTACAGTAGACACAATGTAAAAACAAAATATTAATTGGTTTTCAACAATACTTAGAGTAGTGATTTGCTTTATTATACTAACGGATCTTACCGAGTTTTCTGTTGAAGTTTTGTGTGGATGAAGTGTTTGATTGAGAAGGTTTCATTGTGAGAAGAAGGAAGAGAGGCAAGAGCTTGCTTGGGGATGCCCGAGGCACCCCAAGTAAATATTCAAGGAGACTCAAGCGTCTAAGCTTGGGGATGCTGAAGGCATCCTCTTTCCTCAACAAGTATCGGTATGTTTTCGGATTCGCTTGCTCATGCGATATGTGCAAGTCTTGGAGCGCCTTTTGCAATTAGGTTTTTATTTTTCTTTTATGCACCATGCTGGTATGAGATGGTCCTTGGTTGATTTATAGAATGCTCTATGCACTTCACTTATATCTTTTGAGTATGGCTTTATAGAATGCTTCATGTGCTTCACTTATATCATTTGAAGTTTGATTGCCTTTTTCTTCACATAGACAACCGCCATTTGTAGAATGCTCTTTTGCTTCACTTATACTTGTTAGAGCGTGGGCATATCTTTTGTAGAAAGAATTAAACTCTCTTGCTTCACTTATATCTATTTAGAGAGATGACAGGAATTGGTCATTCACATGGTTAGTCATAAAATCCTACATAAACTTGTAGATCGCTGAATATGATATGTTTGATTCCTTGCAATAGTTTTATGCGATATAAAGATGGTGATATTAGAGTTATGCTAGTGGGTGTTTGTGGATTGTAGAGACACTTGTGTTGAGGTTTGCAAGTCCCATAGCATGCACGTATGGTAACCGCTAGTGACAAATTTGAAGCATGGGGTGTTTCTTTGATTGTCTTCCTTATGAGTGGCGGTCGGGACGAGCGATGGTTTTTCCTACCAATCTATCCCCCTAGGGGCATGCGTAGTAGTACTTTGCTTCGAGGGCTAATAAACTTTTGCAATAAGTATATGAGTTCTTTATGACTAATGTGAGTCCATGGATTATACGCACTTTTACCTTTCCATCATTGCTAGCCTCTTCGGTACCGTGCATTGCCCTTTCTCACCTCGAGAGTTGGTGCAAACTTCACCGGTGCATCCAAACCCCGTGATACGATACACTCTATCACACATAAGCCTCATTATATCTTCCTCAAAACAGCCACCATACCTACCTATCATGGCATTTCCATAGCCATTCCGAGATATATTGCCATGCAACTTCCATCATCATCATATACATGACTTGAGCATTCATTGTCATATTTCTTTGCATGATCGTAAGATATCTAGCATGATGTTTTCATGGCTTGTCCGTTTTTTTATGTCATTGCTACGCTAGATCATTGCACATCCCGGTACACCGCCGGCGGCATTCATATAGAGTCATATCTTTGTTCTAGATATCGAGTTGTAATATTGAGTTGTAAGTAAATAAAAGTGTGATGATCATCATTATTAGAGCATTGCCCTAGTGAGGAAAGGATGATGGAGACTATGATTCCCCCACAAGTCGAGATGAGACTTCGGACGGAAAAAATAAAAAAAATAAAAAAGAGAAAGGCCAAAAAAAAGAGAAGGCCCAAAAATAAACAAAAAAAATGAGAGAAAAAGAGAGAAGGGGCAATGTTACTATATTTTTACCACACTTGTGCTTCAAAGTAGCACCATGTTATTCATAGAGAGAGTATCCTATGCCTTCACTTTTATATACTAGTTGGAATTTTCATTATAGAACTTGGCTTGTATATTCCAACGATGGGCTTCCTCAAATGCCCTAGGTCTTCATGAGCAAGCAAGTTGGATGCACACCCACTTAGTTTCTTTTGTTGAGCTTTCATACACTTATAGCTCTTAGTGCATCCGCTTGCATGGCAATCCCTACCCTCGCATAGACATCAATTGATGGGCATCTCCATAGCCCGTTGATTAGCCGCTCCGATGTGAGACTTTCTCCTTTTTGTCTTCTCCACATAACCTCCATCATTATATTCTATTCCACCTATAGTGCTATATCCATGGCTTGCGCTCATGTATTGCGTGAGGGTTGAAAAAGCTGAAGCGCGTTAAAAAGTATGAACCAATTGCTCGGCTTGTCATCGGGGTTGTGCATGATGGGGGCATTTTGTGTGACGAAAATGAAGCATGGCCAAACTGTATGATTTTGTAGGGATAAGCTTGCTTTGGCCTTGTGGTTTAGAAAAGACATGATTGCTTTATTGGTACGCTCGAAGTATTATTGTTTTTATGTCAAATGATAGACTATTGCTTTGAATCACTCGTGTCTTAATATTCATGCCATGATTAGACATATGATCAAGATTATGCTAGGTAGCATTCCACATCAAAATTATTCTTTTTATCATTTACCTACCGAGGACGAGCAGGAATTAAGCTTAGATGCTGATACGCCTCCGTCAGATCTATAATTTTTGATTGTTCCATGCCAATATTATTCACTTTCATATACTTTTGGCAACTTTTATATTATTTTCGGGACTAACATATTGATTCAAAGGCCCAAAGCAGTTCCCTCGTCATTGCATGTTTTATGTTTCGCAGAATATCCATATCAAACGGAGTCCAAACGGGATAAAAAGGACGGAGCTTATTTTTGGAAAATATGGAAAATTCCGAAGAAAAATCCACGCGAGACGGTGCCGAGGTGGTCACAGGCAGGCGCGCTACCGGGCGCGCCTACCTACCTCGTGAGCCCACCATAAGGTGGTTGATGCTCTTCTTTTGCCGCAAGAAAGATAATATTCAGAAAAAAATCACGGCGAAGGTTTGAGGCCAATCGGAGTTAGGATCTCCATATATACGCGAAACGGTGAAACAGAGCCAGAAGAGAACGCAGAAACAGAGAGATAGATCCAATCTCGGAGGGGCTCTCGCCCCTCCCAAGCCATGGGAGCCAAGGAACAGAGGGGAAACCCTTCTCCCATCTAGGGAGAAGGTGAAGGAAGAAGAAGAAGGAGGGGGGCTCTCTCCCCCTCGCTTCCGGTGGCGCCGGAACACCTCCGGGGGCCATCATCATCACCGCAATCTTCACCAACACCTCCGCCATCTTCACCAACATCTCCATCACCTTCCCCCCTCTATCTACAGCGGTCCACTCTCCCGCAACCCGTTGTACCCTCTACTTGAACATGGTGCTTTATGCTTCATATTATTATCCAATGATGTGTTGCCATCCTATGATGTCTGAGTAGATTTTCTTTGTCCTATTGGTGGTTGATGAATTGCTATGATTGATTTAATTTGCTTGTGGTTATGTTGCTGTCCTTTGGTGCCCATCATATGAGCGAGCGTGTGGATCACACCATAGGGTTAGTTGTATGTTGATAGGACTATGTATTGGAGGGCAAGAGTGACGGAAGCTTCAACCTAGCATAGAAATTGATGCATACGGGATTGAAGGAGGACCAATATATCTTAATGCTATGGTTGGGTTTTACCTTAATGAACGTTAGTAGTTGCGGATGCTTGCTAATAGTTCCAATCATAACTGCATATAATTCCAAGTAAGGGATGACATGCTAGCAGTGGCCTCTCCCACATAAAACTTGTTATCGGTCTAGTAAAGTAGTCAATTGCTTAAGGGACAATTTCGCCACACCTACCATCACTTTTCCACACTCGCTATATTTATTTTAGTTGTGACTTTACCTTAGCAGCCCCTAGTTTTATTTTCGTGCTCTTTACTTTCTTGCTAGCCTAGCCAAAAACACCTACAAAGTACTTGTAGTTTCATACTTGTTCTAGGTAAAGCGAACATCAAGCGTGCGTAGAGTTGTATCAGTGGCAGATAGGACTTGAGAGAGTATTTGTTCTACATTTAGCTCCTTGTTGGGTTCGACACTCTTACTTATCGAAAGAGGCTACCACTATCCCGTATACTTGCGGGTCATCAACGGGGCATCCGGACACGACCGTCGTCCCTGCCAGCGCTGCCCCCTCCCCGCACCGGTACCCCTTCTTCGTCGACTATTTCTCTTGCGGGCTCTGTCCCCCCTTCTCCAATTTCTTCAAGGACATCATGCATACCTATGGCTTCCACCTCCTGGATTTTACTCCGAATGTCGTGGCGTGTATGGCCCTCTTCGCCCATTTCTGCGAGGGCTTCGTTGGTGCACCCCAAAGACGACGCTTCCGCCATTACTTCCCCGATCCAGGCAGGGGGCACCATTGCTGGCTGCGTCGCCTGGATCCCGAGGGCCAAGGGGGCGTACCCAGATGGCGCCATGAAGGAGAAGTGGGAAGAATGGCGGGGCCGGTGGTGCTGGATTGAGGAAAAAGACCCGCCAGCGCTCGCGAGAGTTCGCCGAAGTCACGGTTCGTGGCGGCAATTGGGGTGATGTCGACGCCGACGATGCGAAGCTCACGATCGCCACCACCAGGATTCTTCGGCTTACCTAGGCCGAGCTCACCATCGAGATGATCGGGGCGGACTTCATCCGTCGCCAGATTGCCCCTCTGCATGACAAGGGGAGGCCGGCCTGGCTCTACGTGAACGCCGCCGACATCATGAGGCTTCATCCCGGCCTCGATAACAACCTGACGGTGCTGCGGCATGCCCATCTTTGCCAGTGAATCTTCCAGCTCGAGGTCGACGACGTGGGCGAGGTCGAGCGGTCTGGCAAGCTTGCCAGGGCCGCCGCGAAGGCCGGCAAGGTCGACAAGGAGCCTGTTTTCAAGCTGCCGGCGGGAGTGGTTCTGCTGAGCAACAACTCTCGTCGGAATGAGATCATCGCCATGATGCCACTCTTCAACGCGCACGGCCTCGACCCGAATTTGGCTGAGCCGGACGAGCTCGCGGTGCTGGAGTTCTTCGACACTCTGCACGAGATATACTTCACTGACGAGCCGCGGCTCATCCAGGACACTTCCCCGGCGAAGCTGGACTATATTGCCGCCAGGGTGGAGGAGGCGAGGCTTGTCGAGGAGGAGGCAAGGCTCGTCAAGGAGGCCGGCAGCGCCGGCGGCGTGGTGGACAAGGCCGCGTCGGAGGCGGAGGAGGTGGAGCTCTCCCGGTGGGCAGCAACCGCTGGGGAGGCCAGCGGTGTCAACACCGGGGCTCCCTTCGTCGAGGATGCCGCCGACGGGTCGTCGCCGGAGGAGGGCGAGGAGAGGAGGACCGCAACCGCCGACCCTCCAACCACCGGAAGGAGGCGGGTCCTGCGGCGGGCCACCTCCGGCGAGCCGGTCCGCCTCGACCGGGCTGTGCAGCTGCGGCAAGCCCAGGAGGCGCCCGTGCGCCAGACGAGGGTGGTGGCGGCGAAGAAAACAGCGAAAGCCGTGGCGTCGAAGAAGAGGACGCCTACTTCTTCATCGTCCAAGCGCGCCCGGACGCCATCGCCTCCCCCCTCGCCGGCAAACATCGGTGCAGGGATTGGGGTGACTTGTTTGACTTCGGGCCTCTCAGCCCGAAGAGAGAGCTCGGGCCTCTCAGCCCGAAGTGGAAGAGGAAAGCAACAGAGGAGGAGGAGGAAGAGAATGAAGAGTAAGCCTCTGCTTTCCTCCCTCATTCCTTGCACCCCCCTTGACGGTGTTGCTTACCTGTCTTTGTCTTGCAGGGATGTGGAGATTCTGGCCCAGAGGATCAAGAGGGCCAGGGTTTCGGCGAGCGGCCAGCCCCCGGCAGGTACCTCCAGTACGCCACTGGTGGTGTCGAGCAGTCCGGAGAGCAGCCCCCGGCCCAGCCCCCAGCGTGAGTCCACCACCCACCCTCAATCAACGTGTGTCGCGCGTGATGCTTCAGTGTTAACCGTGCCGTGGATGCAGGAGGGGAGCAGCACCAAGGGGAGACACAGGGGGCTTCTCCGATCATGCCGCCCCCATCGACTATACCGCCCCAAGGGGCGTCCCCGGCAAGGACACCGAGCACCGAGGCTGTGCACACGGAGGAGGGGGAGGGGAACGCAGGCGCCGGTGGCTTTGCCTCGACACTAGACCTTGGCGGAGAAGGGGCTTCCGCCTCTCGGCCCGGCACGGGTAAACCACTCGCTCTCCACTTCCGCTTGCATTCTTATTTTTCCCTTGTTGACCTTCGACCTTGGCTCCGCCCTATCTCTTTCATGGCATCCAGACTTATCCTTAGAGGACGTCGACGCCACCATCAAGGACGTTGCCGCGGATGCCGCGGCGGAGGCGGAGAAGATCGCTGCTGAGAAGGGAGCCAGGGGTGCCACCGAGGATGCCGCCAAGGGGCCCGCCGAGGAGCCCGGCAAGGGGCCTGCCGAGGGAGCCGGCAAGGCCACTGCCGAGGAGGGGGCGTTTGACGACCTGCCCTCCTCATCCGCTGCCTCGGGCTCTGGCAGGTACCTGAGGGTCAGCGACGACCTCTTCGTCCATCTCCTTGGCATGTCGAGCACTAGGGCTCCCTTTGAGGGAGAGGTGTTCGAGGAGGAGGCGCTTGCCACCGCCGGGCTTGAGGTTGTTGACGAGCCGGGCGTTGGTGGCGCTGGCTCCTAGGAGGAGCAGCTGCTCCAGGCCATGGGCGCTAGCTTCCGGAAGCTCGAGGCGCTCCACCGCGCTCGCCTGGACAAGGCCAAGTCCAGGATGACGGTGGTGGAGAGGATGGAGGAGGACTTTGGGGGGCGCGTCGCCGAGGCGCAAGACTCGTTCCGCCAGGCTCAGGACGAGCTGAAGGCCGCCCGGGGTGAGCTGGCCAACCGTGAGGTGGAGCTTTCCCTGAAGCTGGCCGACATCGAGAAGGCCCAGGAGACGGCGAAGAGGCTGGTCGATGAAGCCGAAGCCGTCCGGTCCCAGCACGTGGCCGCCCTGAAGACCCAGGAGGAGGACATTGCCGAGCGTGAGGAGAAACTTGCCGCCACGCTCTGCGGCAAGGACGAAGAGGTGGACAAGCTCGTCCTGCAGCGGACCCAAGAGCTGGAACGGAGGCATCAGGAGGCACTCAACACCCTGGCTCAGGCCCATGCCGGCAAGGTGAAGGAGCTGGAGGAGCAAGCTCAAGCTGGCCAGAGAAGCACACGCCAATGGTGCTCTGGCGGTGGCGCAGGTGAGGTCACGCAAGTCCGAGAGTTCTCGAGGCCAACGCCCATCATAGATCTCAAGCTGAAGCCGGGAGAGCTCGAGGAGACGCTGCGGGGCCATGACCCGGAGGGGATCTCGCCAAGGAGCTGAGACGGAGAAGCAGCTGCTGAAGAACGAGACCGCCAACCTCAAGGATTACAAGGCGGGCGAGAAACGCTGGCTCGGGCGCCTTGCCGCCGTCGCAAACTCGGCCGCCGATCAACTGGGCATTATGGGGATGCCGGAGATGGGGTACGCCCCAGAGGCGAACCTGAGCCCCAACGCCAACCTGACCATATACTTTGAGAAGGTCGTCGACGCCCTGAAGCGGCTTCACTCCAACCGGGCGGCCTCCTTGGCCGAGGAATCCCGGATACTCTGCCGGGGGACCATGACCAGGGTGCTCACCAAGATTGCACATCCGCACCTGCACCTCGACTTCGAGCTGTGTCAAGAGCTTGCCGGAGGATGCCGACATCGCGGCGCTCAATGAGCGTATCCAGTCCATCCTCAGCCGCATCGACAAAATCAAGAGGGTTGAGGGCCAGTGCCGGCACTAGGCATCCCATTTTCTGTCGCCGTTGCGGGTTCATGACCAAGACAAAGCTATCTTTAGTTAGAACCGCATCGGAAATTTGTGTAATATAACTCTGTAATGCCCCTGAAACTTATGCATGTTATTTTCCTGTTCGATTTTCCTTTGTATGTCCACCCCACATCCACTGGGTAAGCTTGCTGGCACGTAAACCCAGGGCGGCGTTTTGAGTACGGATCCTCATTAGCATGCCGGGTGTGCTTGTTGCCGGGCAAAGCACCTTACCGCCCTTGGTGCGGCCGCTCGATCTTTCGAGCTTGACTCGAGTCAGAACCGAGAGCGTTGCTGATGGCGAAAGGCTACCCTGCCGCTCTCGACGCGGCTGCTTGAACTGTTGAGCGGACTCGAAATAGAACAAAGGCGTTGCCGATCGCAGGAGGGCTGAGGGAGTCCTGGACTAGGGGGTGTCCGGATAGCCAAACTATCATCTTTGGCCGGACTCCTGGACTATGAAGATACAAGATTGAAGACTTCGTCCCGTGTCCGGGTAGGACTTTCCTTGGCGTGGAAGGCAAGCTTGGCGATACGGATATGTAGATTTCCTATCATTGTAACCAACTCTGTGTAACCCTAACCCTATTCGGTGTCTATATAAACCGAAGGGTTTTAGTCCGTAGGACGAACAACAATCATACCATAGGCTAGCTTCTAGGGTTTAGCCTCTCGATCTCGTGGTAGATCTACTCTTGTACTACCCATATCATCAATATTAATCAAGCAGGAGTAGGGTATTACTCCATCGAGAGGGCCCGAACCTGGGTAAAACATCGTGTCCCTTGTCTCTTGTTACCATCCGCCTAGACGCACGCTCGGGACCCCTATCCGAGATCCGCCGGTTTTGACAATCGACATTGGTGCTTTCATTGAGAGTTCCTCTCGTGTCGCCACCTATAGGCCCGATGGCTCCTTCAATCATCAAGAACGACGCAGTCCAGGTGAGACTTTTCTCCCGGACAGATCTTCAGATTCGGGCGGCTTTGCGCGCGGGCCAATTTGCAAGGCCATCCGAGTAGATTGAAAGCTACGCCTTACCATCAGGTCATATTTGGAAGCCTGAACTATATGGCCGATGTCCGCGGAGATTTGATCTTCGACGGATTCGAACCACAGCCGAAAGCGTGCGCCGCTGTCTCGATGGGTACGATCTAGCTCTCGCCACGAACAGCGCCTCGAGGTCGCACCAAGATCCGCCCGACCCTTAATCCGGAGCCGTTTTTCCGATCGAGGACGGTTGGTTGGACACCGCCTCGGGGGCTTAAATCTCCACGGCGATTGAGTCGAACACCATCCCTGTCCTTTGCGAAGCTCGTGACTCCTAGGTGCCGGACTCCTTTCTGGACTACGAACCTCCCGCGCCTCTACCAGTCGAATCCGACTAGGCACCGGTTATGGAGTTCACCGCCACGGACATCTTTCAGCACTCGCCCTTTGGCGATATCCTAAACTCATTAAAGTCTCTCTCTTTGTCAGGGAAGCCCTGGCCGAACTATGGTCAGGAAGGTTGGGATTCGGACGACGAAGAAATTCAACGCCCACCCACCACCCACTTTGTAGCCACTGTCGATGATTTAACCGACATGCTCGACTTCGACCAAGACATCGACGGTATGGACGACGGTGCGGAGACGATCAAGAGCCAGCGCCCACGGGCACCGGAAGGCCACCTCGTCATATGACATATACATGGTGGACATCCAAAAGATGGGAATGGCGATGGAACGCGGAGGATGACCCTCCAAGAAACAACCCAAGCGCCAACGCCGTGCGCGCGCCGCCTAAATCCCGCCACAAGAAAACGGCGATTCCGCACGGAGACAATAATACTCCGGACAAAGCCGAAGATTTACCCTCCAAAGCAGACTCAGCAGCAGGAGGAGGGAGAAGCAAGTCCGCACGACAAGGCGGCAGAAAGAGAGGTAGAGGACGATAATTATGCGCCCCTCCAAGACGAGGTAAGCTCGATGACGCACAATTTGTCGTGACAAAGGACCCCGCCGAACAAGAGCGCTTAAACGCAGGCTCATGGCCATGGCAAGCAACCTCAAGAAAAAGCAGCAACAGCTTAGAGCTGACTAAGACCTGCTAGTGACAGATGGATCAAGTCCTTGCAGCCAAGAGTATGAACTCAACGCCTCCAAAAGCTACCCCAAACGCAGGCCGCTGCCTCGATCAGAGGAGGAAGCACCCACGCCACCGGCGCATGACATGGCAGACCGCCACCCGCGGTCGCTGAGCAGAGAAGCCTCGCGCCTCCGCCAAGCCACGCCCGACGCCGCCAAAAAGTACCAAGGCATGGGAAAACGCGCCGGACTTGTGAGATATATTGAGGATAAGGCAAAGCATACAAGATCGATCTACAGATCGCGTGGGCGCCCAACGACTGGATGATTACCGCCACGCCGATACAAGAAACCCGGCCGGGCCGAACACAAGAGACAAAGCTCATATGAGCTACGCCGTGATATAGCCCAATACAGTAGGCGCCAAGACACCCACTATGCTTCACATATGAAGTAATGGATCATCAAATCCTCGAGGGCTTCAAACCCAGAACATCGAATCATACGATGGTACCACAGATCCTGCGGTCCGGATCGAGGACTATCTCCTCCATATCCATATGGCCCGCGGTGATGATCTACATGCCATCAAATACCTCCCACTCAAGCTTAAAGGACCAACTCGGCATTGTCTCAACAGCTTGCCGCCAGAGTCAATCGGTTGTTGGGAGGACCTGAAGCCGCATTCCTTGATAACTTCGAGGGCACATATGTGCGACCACCGACGCCGATGACCTTAGCCATATAATTCGCAGCCGTAAGAATCAGCCGCACAATTCGGACGCGGTTCCTAACAAAGAAAAATTAGATCGCCGATCGTCCGGATGCAGAGGCGCTTAGCAGCCTTCAAACACAACATCCGCGACGAGTGGCTAGCCCCGCACCTAGGACAGAAAAGCCGAATCCATGGCAGCCCTCACCACACTCATGACCCGCTTTTATGGGAGAGGACAGCTGGCTAGCTCAAGCAACAACTTGGCCAAACACCCGGTAGTTCGGATACCAAGGACAGCAATGGAGGTCGCGTCGCAATAAGCATAAACGCCGCACTAACGGCGATAATGTCAAGATACGACAAGAATGCCGGATTCAGAGGCTCTAAACCCGTCCAGCGAAGAAGCCATTCAAAATAAATACCCAGGCCCGGCCCAACTTGGAACGAAGAATCGATCGCTTGTGCCGTATACATGGCACCCCGAAAACTAGCCAACCACACCAACAGGGATTGTTGGGTGTTCAAGCAAGCAGGCAAGCTAAGCGCCGAAAACAACGATAAGGGGCTGCATAGCGATGACGAGGAAGAGCCCGGCCACGAACAATAGAGGATAGAAGGGCTTTCCACACAAGTGCGGACGGTGAACATGATATACGCAACCCACATACCCGTAAGGGAGCGGAAGCGCGCACTAAGGACGATACGCGATGGAGCCACGCCCAAGTTCAACCCATGGTCTTCCTGCCCGATCACCTTCGATCAAGGACCACCCCACTAGCATCCGCCACGGCAGTTTTGCCGCATTGGTTCTTGACCCAATTATTGACGGATTTCACCTCACCAGAGTCCCGATGGACGGCGGCAGCAGCCTGAACCTGATTTATCGTGATACAAGGCGCAAATGGGCATAGACCCACAAGGATCAAACCCACAAAGACGACCTTTAAAGGCGCCATTCCAGTGTAGAGGCCAACTGCACAGGCTCCGCTACACTTGAAGTGGTCTTTGGATCCCGGATAACTTCCGGAGTGAGGAGTTAATCTTCGACATAGCCCTGCTCCGCAGCTGCTATCACGCACCGCCGGACGAACCGTGATTCGCAAAATTCAATGCGGTGCCGCACTACGCTGCACCTCAAACTCAAGATGCCAGCCCTCGAGGCGTAATCACGGTCAATGGAAACATCAACGCCCTCCGAACGGAGGAGCATACGTCCTTGCGGCGTAAGCGCGAACAGCCTCTAAGGCAATTCTCCATCCCGCCAATAAACAATCGGACACCGCTGCCGCCCGAGTAACCTACAGAAGACCGCTCGCACGCTCCGAACAAGCGAGTAATGCAGCCTCAACCCCAGCCCTCGCGAACTCGCTGGCCAAGATTATGCGCACGTAATTGCGCCTGAAGCACCATGGGCATAGGGACGGGCCACGACCACGGCATGCCCGCACGCGGCTAGACCGCACTAGGGGCTCCCATTTGTGTCATTCCTTTTTTCTTTTTCTTCCTTTTACTTTCGTGACTCCGTTCTCCGAAGCCTGTCCCAAGCATTCGCTACCAATACACGATGCAACAGCCGTGGAAGCGAAACCGCGCCGAGTGTCTAGGTGGTCTCTATTACGAGCAAGATGCCTGTTTTACATACCACACCGCAAACTTACCCCTCGAAGGGGGACATGTCAAAGTCCCGCACCTTGCTTATCGCTAATTTGTATCGCTCGCTTTTATTTGCGCTTTTTTGAATAACCAATATATAGCTCTTGCCTATTATTGCATTCTTTCCCATTATATATGTTCATTTATGACATTGCGCAACTGCATAATTTGGTACGGCTAATACACCAGGGCTTATGTACCCCAAAAACATGGTGTGACAAGTCCGAACACTTTCACAAGTGCGGCACCCTAACTTATAGCATTTTATGCATCGGCTCAATCATGTCTTGGGTCAATAGTTGGGTTTGCCTGCCCTATGTTTTGGTACCTTACGCCTGCTATATCGCTAAGGTAGCGCCGGAGAACCACTGCGATTGTGCCCCGTTGAGCTGGGTTGAGCACCTCAAAGGAGAAAGCTAAACTGACCGTCATGATAAGGCGAGAGCCGGTCGCTGTTCGAGAGGTTTCTTCAAGTCCCTAAAGACTTATGCCGCTTAGAGCGAGGAACCGCATTGTCCGCCAAGGCATGGATAGCGCCTCAACTCGGTCTTCAATACTAGGGCTTTGCCGAAATTTAAAATTATAAAATTCTATGGATAAGTGAGAGTGTTCAAGCATTATAGTCTGTTGCCTTGTTCGTTATGCTGAGCGCCCCTCAAGGACCCAAGAATGGGAACAAGAGCGCCAAGTTTATCCCTAACACCCCAAAGACTGTGGCATGGGGGCTGAAGCCAACGACTCGCCATCTCTCAAATTTGATAAACGGCCGCATGTAAGGTAATATTTTAAATTCAAAAGCATTGCTTAGCGATATGAAAAAGTTTTCAGCGTGACAGATAACAAATGCTAGTCTACTCAAATATTACATCTTTGGAGCATTCACCCGCTTATAAGATCGGCACCTTCAGACGCCTCATAATACTTCTCGGCTTGCGATGTTGTTTGCCCGGCGGCGGCCTGTCCGCCACCAGCTTCTCCGTGTCGAGCTTGCCCCAAAGGCACCTTGGCACGGGCAAGGCCCTACGGCACCTTCAATACAGACAGAGAGCTTGATGACTTCGATCCATGGACAGCATCCACCAGCCGCCAGACTAGCCCGGTAGCTCCTGTGCATGGCCTCATTTGGCCACAACCGAGCTATAAGGCCCTTCATGGCCTGTTCGGCGACCTTGTGGAGCCCGACCAATTGCTTCAGCTTGGTCGCCATAAGCACTGGTGTTCGCCTCAAGATACCGAGACCAAAACACCTTTTCCGCCGAGCCCTTCTTCATTTCGGAAAGCGGCGGCATCGGAGACACTCATGGCAGATCTGCGAACGCCCTAGAGAGCTCCGGATTCGGTAAGTACTAGATAATTGACTTTACATTCTTGCTCGCATAAAGAATGCCTTACCCGCCGCGATCTTGTTTATTGCCTCAATCTCCTCAAGGGATTTTTGGGCCTCGCCTTAGCAGCTTTAGCACTTCTCAAGAGCCGAGGCAAGCTCGACTCTCGGTTCGAGTCATGCTCCAAACCCTCGTGTTTTTCCACGAGAGCCTCGAGCTCTTGCCGCATTCTCCGCCACTCGCGCCCCCTTCTCGCTGGCAGCGCTCCGCGCGCATGAGCTGGGCCACGGACACCGCCTCCTTCAGTGGTCGCCACTCGCCGTGGCCCCTGCAGCACCCATGTTATTCCTGTTATCTTTGCAACCACATTTTTAAATTCCATAAGGTATTACTTACCTTCCTTGTCCTCGAGCTGCTTCTTGGCTTGGCCGAGCTCGTTCTCGGACCGCCGAGGCTCTCCTTCAATGCATTGACCTCCGCAGTCAAGGGGCAGAGGTCAGCAGGCAGCCTGCATTCCCATATTGACATAATTATGTTAGACTCCTACGATATCTTTTAGATCCTCATCCGCTTTTCTTTCCAACACCGAACTAAGCATCGGGGCTACCGTCTATGCGGTAATCTTCTTACATATATTGAAAACTTACCTCAAAGCCTGTTAGAAGGTCACAGAAGCTTCATCAGCCCGCTCTTGGCGGATCGAACTTTCTGGATCACCACACTCATAACAAGGCGGTGCTCCTCCTCGATGGAGGCGCCTGTTAAGCGCCCAAGAAGTTATCCGGTGCCTCCGGTTGGACGGAGGACACCGACGCCTTACCTTCCTACGAAGGGGCCGCTTGTCGGACTTTGGTACCACTGAAGGTTCCGGTATGGAGTCCGGACAAGGGTCGGGCTTAGAGCCTCGGGGTCTCGCCTCGCTCCGAGTCCGGGAGGCTGCCTTGCGGCGCCTCCCGCGCCATCTCCTCTTGACCAGGCCCCTTGGGGCCCCACCTCGCATCACAAGAGCGTGAGGTGAGGCGGCCGGAAGTGAAGTACTTCCACTTCCGACGACTCAGGGACCCGCCGACGGCGGCGAGCTCTGCCCTTGGGCGGGCTGCATGATTGTTCGCATTAGAGAACACTATGCAATGAAAAAAGCCATGGGTATCCGGACACTTACGATCTCGCCACGGGCTTGGCCTCGAGGGCCACCTCCTCGCCGTCGTTGGCGTTGCAGGAGACGTCCGGAGGAAGGGTTCTTCCTTCTTGAACCTCCGCCTCGCCACCGGGCGGCCTTTCTTTCTTCTCTCTTCGGCCGGGGAGAGGCTTTATTTCTCCTCCTCGTTTTCACGGGAGGAGTCCGCCCGAGTCGCTTGACGATGAGTCCGACAACACTGGCGCCGGGCACTCCTTCGAGTCCCCGTGGTCTTCTTCTTGGCCTTCTTCTCCGCACCACGTAGGCGCCGGAGCGCAGCCCGCCAAGCGGGCGCTCACTGGTCTTCGGCAAAGGAGCCGGACAGCTAACCTGCCCGGATGTGCTCCGCCACCTGTCAAAGGCAAGGAGTTTAGATCCCGTGATAGAGTCAAACCATGAAAAGCAAGATTCCCGTGAAGGGAAAATAGCTACCTCGGTAGCTTGACGATGCGAGCTGAATCCGCGATCTTCAGAGCGGATGAGGGAGCCTCGGCGCCTTGAAGAGCACCTTCCTGCATCTTCGCATATAGTGTCAAGAGCCTCTTCAGGGTTGGATGTCAGTGCCAATCGAACTCCCACAATTTGAAGGCCCGTTGTTGGCATGGGAGGATCCGCGGATGAACATAACCTGGACTACATTGACGAGCCTGAGATTCTTGTCCACCAAGGTCCGCATGCAGGTTTGGAGTCCGCTCAGCTCTTCCGAATTACCCCACGCCAGCCGCCTCCTTCCAAGAAGTGAGCCGCGGGAATACCAGACTGAAATTGGGGCCGCCGCCATTTAGGGTCGCGCTGCTCGGTGATGTAGAACCACCCCGATTGCCACCCCTTTACGGTCTCCACAAAGGAGCCATCGAGCCATAAGACGTTGGCGATCCTGCCGACCGTGGCGCCTCCGCCTCCGCTCATGCGGCCGCTTCACAACCTTCGCTTGACATTGAAGGTCTTCAACCATAAGCCGGTGGGGCTGATGCAGAGGAAAGCCTCGCACACGGCGATGAACGCCGAGATGTTGAGGATGAAATTCGGGGCCAGATCGTGGAAGTCTAGGCCGAGTAGAACATGAGCCCCTGGACGAATGGGTGAAGTGGAAAACCCAGTCCGGGAGGAAGTGGGCAAGAAATATGACCCGCCATGGGGCTCGGGGTGGGATGAGCTGCCCTTCGTCGGGCAGCCGATGTGCGACATCGCTGACAAGTATCCGCCTCCGCATGATTTTTACTTGGCCTCCGTGACGGAGGAGACCATCCACCTGCCTCCCGCCTCCAAACATGGCTGGAGATGGTTGAGGAAGGATGTGCGGACTTGGGCGCTGGAGCTCAGAGTCTTGCGAAATGGATGAGCAAGGAGGAGGAAGGCGAGGTGAAAAGGGTGGATCCTTATCCCTTATATGGACGGACGAGGCTATGCGCCCCCACCAGCCGATAAAACTCGCTATCTCCCAAGCGCCGCAATCAATGGCGCGTTGGGTTACCCACGTCCGTATTGATGAGAATCCCGAATAAGGGGCACGATCTACGCTTTGATAAGACGTGCCAAGGAAACCGCCGCTAAACGCGCTTGAGGTGGGACAAGAAAAACGATTCAATAAAGGCCAGCCGTGGTGTGATGTCACGCCCGAATACGCCAGCAGATCTGTGCAAAAATTATTCTCTCTACGGTGGTATGTGGAACTTGTTTTGCAGAGCGGACACTATTCTTGTGTTCAAAACCTTCTATGAAGTATTCGAAGAGGAACCCGCCTTGCAATGCCAAGACAATATGCGCGCCGGACTCGTCGTCATTGAAGCCCGGTTCAGGGCTACCGAGGAGTCCTCGGACTAGGGGTGTCCTGATAGCGAACTATCATCTTTGGCCGACTCGACTATGAAGATACAAGATTGAAGACTTCGCCCCGTGTCCGGATAGGACTTTCCTTGGCGTGGAAGGCAAGCTTGGCGATACGGATATGTAGATTTCCTACCATTGTAACCAATTCATGTAACCCTAACCCTATTCGTGTCTATATAAATCAAGGGTTTTAGTCCGTAGGGCTAACAACAATCATACCATAGGCTAGCTTCTAGGTTTAGCCTCTCGGATCTCGTGGTAGATCTACTCTTGTATGCAATGCCAAGACAATATGCGCCGGACTCGCCGTCATTGAAGCCTCGGTTCGTGGGGCTACCGAGGGAGTCCTCGACTAGGGGTGTCCGGATAGCGAACTATCATCTTTGGCCGCACTCGACTATGAAGATACAAGATTGAAGACTTCGTCCCGTGTCCGGATAGGACTTTCCTTGGCGTGGAAGGCAAGCTTGGCGATACGGATATGTAGATTTCCTACCATTGTAACCAACTCTGTGTAACCCTAAGGACGAACAACAATCATACCATAGGCTAGCTTCTAGGGTTTAGCCTCTCTGATCTCGTGGTAGATCTACTCTTGTACTACCCATATCATCAATATTAATCAAGCAGGAGTAGGGTATTACCTCCATCGAGAGGGCCCGAACCTGGATAAAAACATCGTGTCCCTTGTCTCCTGTTACCATCCGCCTAGACGCACAGTCCGGGACCCCCTACCCGAGATCCGCCGGTTTTGACACCGACAAGGGCCCCTCTGCGTAGAGGCTTCCCATACATAGGCCGAACCGTCGAGGATAATAACCTTATGTTTAAAGATAAGAACTTAAAGTTCAGCATGACTTAGCTCTCTCGTGGCCACCTCGGTGTCTTTCGCGCCACGGGCAGCGCCACCTCCTTGGCCACCTCCTCCGCAGGGGCCGGGGCGATGAAGAACAGCTAGGTCGACTGCTGGACCAGATTCTCACAACAGCGCTCCCCTACCTGGCGCGCCAAAGATGTTGGTGGGAAACGACACCTATGGGATCACTGGAATCCCTTCTACGGTAGCGGGGCGCGGGGATCGTGAGAAGAGCAGGACCAGCAGACAACACAAAGGGATTTTACCCAGGTTCGGGCCGCAAAGGTGCGTAAAACCCTACAATCTTGCTTTGGTGGATGTATTTAGTGTTCTTGAGCTCTCGAACTAGCTCTAGGTGCTGCGAGATTCGAAAAGCCGAATCCTTTTCCTGGTCGCCTCGGGCCTCCTTTTATAGGGAAAGGGGTCGGCACAGTGGCAAGCAGGAGGTGGAAAGGGTACGGTGTCGCGAGGTTATCCTTCGTATTACAGGACGAGATGCATTTAATGCATCGCATAGGTGTCCTCTTGCTTTATTGGGGACGGGAGCAAGGCCCGTCCCATCCGTCGCCGCTCCTCCTTGTTTCGACACGCGCCCTGGCCAGCGATGCATGCGGTGCCACGTAGGCAGTGCAGCAGCCGAGGTGGCGCGTGGTGGAGCCTCAGAAGGTTTGCATGCTGCCACGCAGTGCCTGCCCAGCTGGTTGGGTCGGCAGCTGCATGCAAACGGCGGTGGAAACTTGGTTGGTGCGGGCCTGGCAGCGGCCCTGCTGGTGTGCCTGGCGGGAGCCTTGCCGGGTGGCCCGGCAAGGATCTTGCCGTGGCACGCTGGCCTCCCCGGCAAGGGTCTTGCCAGGGGTCTTGTGGGTTTCTTCGGTGAGGATGGTTGCCCTCTTATCCTCATTTGATCTTGAGCATTCTATGTCTTCACAAAGATCTGCATGCCACCCCGGAGGTGCCTCCCGAGCCCTATCCCAACGTATTTGCGAGAGTTGGTGGGCTTAAGGGCGTCTCACTTCGGCTGGCATGGGCGAGCCGCCCCGGAAAGGGTCTTGCCGGGGCTGCTGAGGCTGCCCCAGCAAGGGTCCTTGCCGGGGGAACCTGCTACGCCTATCTGATCTTTCTGGCCTTGGTCCTTGTTGTTGCTTCGCTTGTCCTCGTGGCTTTGGCTTCTCTCCAGCTCCCTTTCCTGCTATGTCTATGCGTGGCCGTGGCGGAGGCTCGACTGCCCTGCACAAGTAAAGGGTCAAAAGCAGAGCCCCTACTTTTGTATAATCGACAGCCCTATTTGGACTAAACCCTCCGGTTTATATAGACACCGGAGGGGGCTAGGGTTACACAGAGTCGGTTACAATGGGAGGAGATCTACATATCTCAGACGCCAAGCTTGCCTTCCACGCCAAGGAGAGTCCCATCCGGACACGAGACGAAGTCTTCAATCTTGTATCTTCATAGTCCAACAGTCCGGCCAAAGGATATAGTCCGGCTGTCCGGATACCCCCTAATCCAGGACTCCCTCATGGCCCTTGTATGCTTAGCAAGTTCACATGCATCGCATACAAGCTTATCCTTGTAGCAGGAAGCAAAAAGATAAGGAAATACACAAGATAAAACATGGAAAGACAAATGACCAAGTCTGCAGTGAAGTAATAGCAACTCATCTGTGGATGAGGTACATGCAGCAAGTGCAAGCGGGTCTGCAACATTGTCGAGGTAGTACAAACCATCACGCTCAGTGCCAATCCCAAGTACCTTCCCTGTCTTTAGATCCTGGAAGACACAAAAGCAAGGTTCAAACCAAGCTCTACAATTAAGCGACTTCGTAATTGAACTGACAGAGAGAAGATTTACTGGAAAATCTGGAACATGTAAAACTGGGGTTAAAGATAAAGAAGGTGTACAACTAATAGTTCCACTCCCCATTATAGGGGCTGAGGATCCATCAACTATATGGACCCTATTTTTTCCTGATCTAGGAATATAAGAAGAGAACTCCTTAGGGGAACCTGTCATATGGTTAGTAGCTCCAGAATCTACTATCCAAGGAGAATATGCAGATTTAATTGGATGATGCGAGTAGTTCACACCTTGAGATGCATGGTAACTGGACACAGAGCCAGCAGGAACTTCATTGGACACAGCTAAGAGTTTTGATTTAAATTCCTCGAGAGCTTGTGCAACTGCCGCTAATAATTCACTTGTGGATGAAGTGAGATGCACACGATCTTGCTTCTTCCCTCGGGCATCACCAAACTTGAGCCGGCCATTTCGTTGTTGTCACCCAGGTGGATATCCAATCAGGTCAAACCAATTTTTCTTCATGTGGCCAGTTTGCTTGCACTGATCACATACTACCTTTGGTTTCATCCTGTACTCAAACATAGTATTATTTTCTTGATCATTGTTAGAAGCAACAGAAGATGTAGTATGAGCCTGTGAAGAGAGAGCAGCACGAGTGTCAGCACTTGCATGTGGGGTCACGATTTGGTTTGATAATGGAGTCTCCTCTTCGAGAACACTAGATACTGCTTCATCAAGGGTGGGCCAATTCGGAGCTGAATAGATCATTTGTCTTCGAAGATCAAACTCTTTGTTTAGCCCTTCCAAAAAGGTTTGAACAAGAATGGTTTGAAACCATTCACGAAGAAGAGCTAAGTCTTTCGGATCATTAGACTTGAAATGACGAAAGAACTCAAGGTCTCTTTATAACCTTTTCAGCTCACCGGCATGTTGGAAATATGCCCTAGAGGCAATAATAAAATGGTTATTATTATATTTCCTTGTTCATGATAATTGTCTATCGTTCATGCTATAATTGTGTTAATCGGAAATCGTAATACATGTGTGAATACATAGACCACAACATGTCCCAAGTGAGCCTCTAGTTGACTAGCTCATTGATCAATAGGTGGTTATGGTTTCCTAACCATGGACATTGGATGTCATTGATAACGCGATCACATCATTAAGAGAATGATGTGATGGACAAGACCCAATCCTAAGCATATCACAAAGATCGTATAGTTCGTCTGCTAGAGCTTTTCTAATGTCAAGTATCATTTCCTTAGACCATGAGATTGTGCAACTCCCGGATACCGTAGTACTTTGGTGTGCCAAATGTCACAACGTAACTGGGTGGCTATAAAGGTGCACTACGGGTAACCCCGAAAGTATCTGTTGGGTTGGCACGAATCGAGACTGGGATTTGTCACTCCGTATGACGGAGAAGTATCTCTGGGCCCACTCGGTAAGACATCATCGTAATGAGCTCAATGTGACTAAGGGGTTGGTCACGGGATAATGTGTTACGGAACGAGTAAAGTGACTTGCCAGTAACGAGATTGAACGAGGTATCGGGATACCGACGGTCGAATCTCGGGCAAGTAACGTACCGATTGACAAAGGGAATTGTATACGGGATTGATTGAATCCTCGACATCGTGGTTCATCCGATGAGATCATCGTGGAACATGTGGGAGCCAACATGGGTATCTAGATCCCGTTGTTGGTTATTGGCCAGAGAGATGTCTCGGTCATGTCTGCATGACTCCCGAACTGAAAGTGCAACTATCCCTAGGTGGTTTTGGTAATTCCTAACAACATATAGTTCATTGAGCTAATGCTATTTCAAGACTAATATTTCAGGAAAGCTCAATGATTGGCATGGCATGGATGAGAAAAGTGGACCCCCCAAAATACTAAGGACAAAAGGATTGGCTCAAGCTCAAAAGTTCAAGACTCTACATTTTCTATTTTAGTGATCCAAGATCACATTAAGTCTATAGGAAATGCCAATACTATCAAGGAGGGATGAGGTGTTGCTTAATGAGGCTCTTGCTCAAAGTGCTTAGTGATATGCTCCAAAGCCCTCAACTACCAATAGTCAAACTCGGCCCCACCGATTCTTTCCATCCGGCGCCACCGAGTTCAGATGTCATAGCCACTACCACAAACCCTAGGCAAATCGGTCTCACCGATAGGGATCTCGGTCTCACCGAGATTGGGTTGTAATCTCTCTGTTTCCCTTTGTAACGTTTCGGTCCTACCGTGATGAGCGATCGGTCCCACCGAGATTGCAATGTAAACTCTCAGTTTCCCTTTTATAACATTTTGGTCTCACCGAAATGAGGGAATCGGTCCCACCGAGTTTACCTGACCAACTCTCTGGTTAGCTTATTACCAAAATTGGTCTCACCGAGATTACGTTATGCCCTAACCCTAACCATATCGGTCCTACCGAGTTGCATGTCGGTCCCACCGGAAATCCTAACGGTCACTAGATTTTTTGAATCGGTTCGACCGAGTTCACCAATTCGGTCCCACCGAGTTTGGCAAGTTGTGTGTAACGGTTAGATTTTGTGTGGAGGCTATAAATACCCCTCCACCTCCTCTTCATTCGTGGAGAGAGCCATCAGAACGAACCTACACTTCCAACCTACATTTTCTGAGAGCGAACCA